>OX344727.1:49335386-49935386 GCA_947034835.1 Ballota nigra
ATTTGTACTATAAAAAATTATCAATAAATATAATATTTAATGTTTATATTTAAAAATTTGTAAACGTCTATATTAATAATAACAATAAACAATATATATAATAAGAATTGATAATTATAATCCCTGTGTGGTCGAAAAATACAAGAGAGATAAAGTTTAGGCTGCAAACTGATAATTTTTTTATAGCATATTTTGCAATTTGATAAAAAAAAAAATTTGTACAAGTTGCAAATTGATAAAAGACTTATTGTACGGGTTGCAATTTGATTATACCCAAAATGAAATTGGTTCATACATAAATCATTGAAGGGTATTAGTTGGTTTCATTAAAGAGTATTAGTTGTTTTCATTGAAGAGACTTAGTTTATTTTCACTAAACAACTATTATTTTTTAGTGAAAACAACTAATATCCTTAAGTAAAAATAATTAATACTCTTTAATAAAAATAACCAAAACCTGTTAATGATTTATGTATGAACAATTTTCACTCCATATTGAATGAATCAAATATTTGTAGAGTATAAGATCATACCTAAAACACTTATTTATACATTAATTTCTCACCGTAATTATAGTGTATTACAAGAATTTGCAACAAAGTTACTACTCCCTCCGTCCACCAAATTTTTACCCGCTTTTCTTTTTGGTCTGTCCACCAAATTTTTGTTCATTCCTCTTTTGGAAATAAACTACACTCACAAACAAATAAATGAGTCCCACAATACCCACCACAATACTCTTACTTTATTTATTTTATCCACCTTTTCAATAAAATATCAATTTTCATTAAAAACCGTGTCCAACAGTGAACAGGTAAAATTTTCGTGGACAGGGGGAGTATATGATATTGTCCGGTAAAAATCACTAATATACTGTACACCAATTGCAATCTAATGATCTATACTTTTGTGAAATAAAACCCCAATTTAAATTTTATGGCTATTAGAACCAATTTTTTTTCATGATTAATTATTTATTATCATTCGAACAAATTTAAATATATTAATACTATTATCAGATAGGTGACAAGTAAATTTTCTGGCGGGTGAAAATGTGTTTGTTAGTCTAATAGCCAAATTTTTTTTGTTGTTTTCTTTATCAAGATCTTTAAAAGTTTAGATTAAGAGTAAATTTTATATGAAAATGATTTATGATAAATTTATCATGAAATTGTTTTGAAATATAAGATATTTGATAAAAAAAAAATTAAAACTTAGAAGTACCACCAGAAGCATCAAGACTCGGGGTCAATTATATCAATTTTTAACTGTTGTTGATATTTTTGACCCACAATAGATACCACCGACCAGATATTTTATACTCTTGGTGAGATTTTTTTTTAATCAGGAAAAGAGAATTTATATTAAATATTGGGTAAGAGAATTACCCATAAAAAGTAAGTACAACAACCTATAAGTACATAAATGTAGATCGTAGAAAAGATACACCCAGTTCAGAATACATAAAAAATTTAGTACACTTTTTGGTTTAGTTCTCCAATCCGTATAGCATTTGTTAATACTCCAAGACGTTCTCTGTCTGATCCAACTTCAAGTACGATCTAACTCTTGGTGAGATTCTTAATATTAATCATTTATTTGATATTTCAAAACAGTTTCATAATAATCTTATCATAAACTATTTTCATATAAAATTAACATTGGCTTAGTTAGATTTCAATTTGTGATAAATTTTGATTTCATCACCCTTAAACCTACTTTAGATGTATAAAACCCTCCATATTTGATTAAAAAATAAAAAATATGCACAAAATCTCCATCATCCACTTCTTGACAATATTTTTAATATGTACATATTTTGTAGTTGAATATTTTCGTCTGAGTATTGTGTGCGTTTTTTATTTATATAAATGACAATTATGCAAGTTCACGCGTAATTTTATGTATTTTTGTTCTTTGAACAAAAGTGGCTGGCAGAGATTTTTTGCCTTTTATTATCAAATACAGGGAATTTTATTAACTAACTAATGTAATACAAGGAAGTTTTGTGCATATCTCGTCAAATACGAAGATTTTTTTCACTTTTTTATATTTCTTTTTTTGCTTTTTACCTAAAAAGATCAAACAAATGTATCAACGTCAAAATGGAATGCTACCTTGCATGTCGTATATTTTAATACAAATATACACTTGTGGATATAATAAGGAATATATATATATTCAAATTTTTTTTTTTTAAATGTTAATCACTTGTGACTTGGGTCTAATTTTCTCAATAATTAATTGTAATTTTTAAAGATGGATTAATATTTAATATTATGAAAACTCGGACAAATTCTTCAAAGTCTCCAAAATATGAGTATGTATGGAGTGAAATTGGTTTATACATGAAACATGTTGTCGAAAAATATAGGACTGCGGAAATAATAATTCAAAAAGTAAAAGAAAATTACAACTCGAATTACTTATTACAATGAGAGGAAAGAAAAAGAAACAACAACAAAGGTGACGAGTCGAGGAAGCCCTCTTCCCACAAGACAAAGTTTCCCCGGTAGTGCTCTTCGGTCTTGGAAATTTGTCCCCAAATGTAAAACGTCACTATCGTCTCCAAGAGTATAGCACCACAGGTCTTGGAGCTCCGGCGAAGAAAACGAGCGCTTCGAACTGGATTGGTTCTTAAGACTCTATATGCAGAGAGACAGAGGGAGAAGAAAAGATTTTCTGAGTGTGTGGCCAGACAAATGCATGAGGACGCTATTTATAGACGAACCTCCACTTAATGCAGAAGGAAAAACCGCGTGGGCATTAAATGCGGACGCGTTTTCGTTGGTGGCTGACTTGAAGTGAATTACACTAACTTCTACTAATCGCTCACCCGCAAGCGGACGGGTTCACTGTAGTATGGGCAAGTATAACGGCCAAATATATCGAACCCAAGGGATAGTGTATATGCGAATAGATCCCTGAAAATCTACGCGTCGTAGTTAATATGAGTGTATTGTTTTTGGTTTTTTGGAAAGATTAATTAAAAGACTAAATTAAACTAAGTAAACTAAAATACTAAAGAAATCAAATTAACTAAGGGTTGTGTTCTAATGAGAGATGGTGATGCTCAGGATAGGAATCCCTACGTATACTAACGGAGCATGTACATAATCAGAATAACTGTGACATACAAGAAATAACCTAAGTCTAAGAATGCAAGGTGAAAGCTCAAGATTCTAAACCCTAATACTTTACCATAACACTCGACTTCACTAATCTACTAACAAGTTAATAGATTGTGCTTAATTAATGAGACCCTAATTTAACTAAGGTGATGCGGTCGTCCTCCTTCGCTAAACTGGTAAATGAATTAACCCTTTCTAAACCTTCTCGTTAAGACTACTAATTGTTATTGAGTGATGCGGTCGTCCTCTCTCTAACACTTTCATACGAAATTCAAAGGTAAAGTTAAGGTTAATTATAAGAATTCATTAATCAAGAGAATTAAAATTAACGTCACGAATTACCCTAATTACGTACCCACGTCCTACTTCTACGAGTTCATCCTACCCCAAGCATACAAGGGATTTACCCGGACATGACTTTGACAAACATAAAAGCAATAGAAGAAACAACAAATATAAACATAATGAATTGAACGAAGAAAATAAGAATCATGAACTAGGGTTTTAAAAGAAAATAATTCTGAGAACTGAAATTTAATTAACTAAAATGAAGTTCAAAGCTTTTAAAGTAACCAAGCTAATGAAAAGAAACTAAGAAACGAAAAGAAACTAAGAATTCGTACGAAAAACCTCAACAAAACGTAAGTAAAGCTTGCTCGTTCTTCTCCTCTTCCTCTCTCTAAAAACTAAGTCTAAAAGTGATTTCTAAAGTTCGGCCCTTCAAAACGTGTTTGGAAGAGGTATATATATAGGCACCGGGTCGAAACGGGAGTTAATGGGCTAAAAAACAAAATTTGGCATATAAGCCTCGGAGGCGCTCGAGCCGTCCCGATCGAGCGGGGCGCTCGAGCTGCGTTGCTCGAATGGTTCAAGAGGTCGAGCGGGGCGCTCGAGCTGTGTTGCTCGAATGGTTCAAGAGGTCGAGCTGGGCGCTCGAGCTGTGCCCCTCGAGCGGCAAAAACATTCTGTAAGTCCGGAGCGCTCGACCTACGTTGCTCGAGCGATGTTGCTCGAGTGATGGTGCTCGAGTGGGCCTTCCTTCCTTGCAACTAACACTTTTCTTCTCACGTACTAATACCAATCGTATTTCTTCGATATCTTCTCATCCGGGCATCCGTTTGAGTCGATTCAAAGTCCTACGAACTCCGTTTTTTGTCCTCGATTCACCTATGAGTATCAAAGAGACAAATTCATCAATGTATAGAAATAGTACTCATTTGGCTCTAAAAACTCAATAAAATCGACCAAAACTAGGGCGTTTCTAGCTACGAATCATGACAATTTCACGCCTAATCAACCCCCCCAAACTTACCATATTGCTTGTCCTCAAGCAATGAAATAATAAGTCAAGTGAAATTGTTAGGGATGAGTCAAAGAATCAATCATGCAAGCTAATGAACTCGAGCTTCAAAAATCAATCACCCGTATACTCACTCACTTTCCTTTATCATACTCATGCAACAATAACAAGAAATACCAAAATCAAGCATGGATGTGCACTCAACGATGTGTTTCGCTCCCTCACACGTGTATATCAATGATTAAGGGACCCACTCAAACAATCAATCACTCAAATTGGCAGCCATAGGCTTGGAAGCACTCTTAACTCCGACCGTACTCTAGAAATCAATGCCGAATCAAAAAGGACTTTCTCAAGGTTGTAATGTAGGTTCTTTGGACAGGTGGGATAACAATATGGACAAGTGACTCACGTGAATGGAGAATATAAACTCAAACTTTAGTACTTCGAGATTAGGAACAGACTACTTCAAACATTTTCAATCGACACTCTTTCAATTCCATACTCTCAACACTTCAATATTTTTTTTTCTTTCTCACTCTTTTCACTTTTTTTTCAATCACTTCATTTTTTTTCGCACAAACATATGAGCTCTTTTTTTTTTTTCATTCTCAACCTTTTTTGTTCTTTCCCACAACTCAAATCTCATTCACACCCTTATTTTATCACCACTCAACCATCATAATTCCTTTTTCTCAACTCAACTCAACTCACTCCCTTCAACCTTCACACTTTTCCTATTCTCCACTCAAATTGGGACAAAAGGCTTAGGAACTTGGAATAGTGTTTAAATGTGCTAGCAAATAAAATAGGTTTTAGGCTCAAAGGGGCTAGTAAGGGATACATGTCATTGGTAAGGAAAATTTTGGCTAAGTGACTCAATAAAACAAAAAATGGCCTAAGATCCTATTCGGCATATCAAACTAGACACAATCAAGGAACAAGAGCACATGCAAGTTCTAGCATCCTCTAAGGTGATGATCCACTCACAAACGAAGAGATCAATTCATGCATCAAAATCTCATAAGGCTCAAAAGCTCACAGCTTTCACATCCATGCTAGTCTAGTGCATTCTCACAATCATCACACAAGCACTCAGAAGGAAAATTTGTAAGCATACAAGTTCTTTCTCAAATCAACTCTAACTCAATACTCACACAATAAAATTCCTGACTCAACTTCACAACTCATCAACTCATCAACTCATACTCAAAGATAGCAATCAACAAGCATAAGATAGTTGATAGGCATGAAATATGCAATAGCGAGTCAACTCAAAATCACCCCAAGGAGTATCTCAACAAACCAATAATCAATCAAACTCAACACAAAGATAATGACGTGCATGCATGTGCAATGTAATCATAAAACAAATAAAAAAAACTCCACCCCCCAAACTTCGACCTTGCTAGAGGTCTAAGTTTGGGGTTGTGGGTTACCTCAACCAAACAATTCAGTTTCTCTCAATAGCTTTGCACACTCCCTTGTCTCAAGTTGGTTTCTTCAATCTGAGTAACTCCATGATACCTTTACTCCTTTAGAGACAAGCCTACAAAATAAAACTCTCAAGTACGAGATTAAACATACGACTCAAAATACTCCCTAATAACTAAAAAAAAGTCAAAGCAAATAAAAAATAATGGGTTGCCTCCCATTCAGCGCTATTTTTAAGGTCCTCATGCCGGACCAAGCTCAAAGGAGCTTATGGGACATCATACTCAAATCTACCTCCCTCACTCTCATAAGAGTGGTGTTCGAATTTCTTTCCTTGTTGTCCCTCCATCATGAGTTCCTTTGCTTCCTTCTCCACCTCAAGTGGTATAGGTCTCAACTCCTTCTCACCTTTATCTGGGGGAGTCTCACTAAGCAATTTCTTGAGTTTGGACTTTTTCTTTTTTACTCCTCCTTTCCCTTCTAACTGGACCACGTCCACTTTCTTCACCTCTTCATCCTTCAACTTCTTCACTTTATCCCTATCAAAATAATCAAGATCATAATGCTCATGGGTTAAATCAATAAGTGAGGAATTATAAAATTCATGAATATGAGAAGGATTATGGATAGGAGGTGTGTCTTCAACACGAGGATCAATTGCATCCATGCAATACAAGCTCTCATCCTCCCTCGGGTGCTTCATGGCTTCATATAGGGAGATCTTCACTTCTTGATCATCAACCTTCAACGTAATCTTCCCATTTGCCACATCTAGCACCATCCCCGCCGTAGCTAAGAACGGTCTTCCCAAGATTAGGGACACGTGCTCATCTTCCTCCATCTCTAACACTACAAAGTCGGCTGAAAAAATATGATCTCCAACTCTCACGAGGACGTCTTCAACCACACCTTGAGGTCTAGTAATAGACCGATCGGCAAGTTGAAGCGTCATCATTGTGGGTTGAAGTTCTCCACCTTCCAACTTCTTGAAAAGCGACAATGGCATGGGATTAATGCTCGCCCCTAAATCACATAGCGCTCCTTTCTTGATCCCGTTCCCAATGTCACATAGGATCGTGAAGCTCCCGGGATCCTTCAACTTCGGTGGAAGCGCCTTGTGCACTAATGCACTCACCTCGTGGTTCAACTGCACCAACTTTGGCTCATCCACTCGCCGCCTTTTCGCGATCAAGTCCTTCAAAAACTTTGCATAATTGGGCATCTGTTCCAAAGCATCATAAAAAGGAATGTTAATGTGAAGTTGTTTAAAAATATCAAGAAATTTTGCAAATTTTTCATCAAGCTTCTTTTTCATGAAGCGCTGTGGATACGGGACTGGTATCACAGATTTGGGTACCCCCCATTCATCTCTTTCTGTTTCTTTCACTTTATCCTTTGCTTCCTTTGCCTTTTTCCACTTAGGAACTCTCTCATCCTCCTCACTTTCCTTGCCCTTCTCAACAGTAACACCTCCATCTTTCTTGTGTTCTCTTTCCCCCCTTTCAGCTTCCCCTTGGGGCGTCTCAGAATCAGCAGGCATCTGAGGACCTTCATAGTTGGTTCCACTTCTAAGCTGGATCGCCTTGCAATGCTCTTTCGGGTTCTCCTCCGGCATGGAAGGATATTTTCCCGGCTCTCTATTCAACGACTTTGCAATCTGGCTCATCCGGAACTCTATAGAAGTGAACCTTCGATTGTTCTCTTGTTGAGTTCTAGTCCACTCAACGTTCATCTTCTGGAGCTCTTGATCACGTTGATCACCCTTTTTATGCAACTCTTTCACATCGTACTCCAAGGATGACAACCTCTTACTTCCTTCCTCCACCTTCTGTAGAATCGCTCTCAACATCTCCTCAGTTGAGGCACCGCCTTCTCCACCCGGAGGCTTTGAACCTGGGTCAACACCTGCAGGAACAGTAATATCAGCTTTTGGGTTAGCATATGAGAAATTCTCATTCTTCCTCCATGTGTTTTGAGGCTGCTGGCCTCCTTGATAGCCTTGAGTGTTCCTCCATTGATTTTGAGGAGGCTGTTGACTTGGTGGTACAAAAGGTTGGCCATAAGAAGGCCTTCCATATTGGTTGCCACCTTGGTAGCCATTCTGATTGTAATACAGACCTCCCATGTAATTGGCTACCTCTGGCTGAACACTTGGTTGGTCTACTCTATCATTCTCTGCTGCATGCTATCCAACCAAATTCTTCCCCAACTCGAGGTTGTTGATCTTCTCCATCATGGCCATCAATAGCCTTCTCGTTCCTTCACCCTCTTCAACCTGATGAACTCTCTGAAAATCTGGATCTCCATTCCAAGCCTCGGCATTCGTGACAATATTGTCCACGATCTCTCTACACCTCTCTACCCCTTGGTTCAGAAAAGCTCCACTTGCACATGCATCTAGATGGGCTTGGCCTGCCTTGCTGGCTCCACTGTAGAAGAACGCCATAATATCTCCCTCGTTGTACCCGTGCTGCGGGCACTCAATCAACATGTTTGAGTATCTCTCCCATGCTTGACGTAAATCCTCTCCTTGCTTCTGGCGGAAGGAAGAGATCTCAATCCTTGCTTTAATCGTTCTGGATGAAGGGTAGAATCGCTCGAGGAACAGACGCTCGAGCTCGGCCCAAGTGGTAATACCTCCCCGTGAAAGTGCATTATCGTACCACTCTTTAGCTATTCCCGTCAATGAGAATGGGAACAGCCTAAGCCTCTTGGCATCTTCAGACATGCCATTGTAATTGAAGGTGGAGGCTATCATGAGAAAACTCCTCAGATGTGTATGAGGATTCTCCTTCCCGATCACCCCCTTGAACTGATTCTCGGTAAGCAGCTTTAAAATTCCCGGGGAAATCGAGAAATTGTTTGCCTCAACAGGTGGTAAAGCCACTCCATCATAGTACCTCTGTGGTTGTGCCGTGAACCTTCCTCGAATGGCCAGATTTTGATCTACGTTCTGCGGAACAGGCTGAGGAACTACATGTGGTGTGGGTACGTGTTGAACTGGAGGTGGTTGGTACACAGGTGGTTGATTGTAAACTGGAGGTGGAGGATACGGGTATGGTGGGTAAGGATAAGGTGGGTATGGGTAGGGTGGATAGGGTAAATTGTTTTGTGGTAAGTTAGGATGTGGGTAAGCAGGGTTGTTATGAGGATGTTGGACCATGTTATGAGCTGGGCTATTTTGGTTCTGAGTACCCGGGTTTTGGCTCTGGCTTTCTCCGAACAGATCTTGATTCTTGCTAGTATTGCCATCTGTGCCGTCAACCCGGTTCAATGCCTGATTGAACTCATTCTCAGCATCCTCCAACTCATTAGTGATTTCCATCGGTTCTTTCCCTCCGGCAGCATTCATCCTTCTTAAGAAGGCTCGGTTTCTTCTTGCTATTGTCTCAGGATCTGCAGGTAACCTCTCTTCGCTCGTATTGCCTTGTGAGCGTGTTCTCAAAAACCTGAAACACTAACAGAAGAATCAAAACGCAACTGCCGAATATGTACGAAATAATAAAAAAAACAGAAAAGTAAAATCACTCACTACTAACTACTAAGCTATCGACAAGTCCTATTCAAAAGCATACAACGCCATCTCCGGCAACGGCGCCATTGACTTTAAGCGAATTACACTAACTTCTACTAATCGCTCACCCGCAAGCGGACGGGTTCACTGTAGTATGGGCAAGTATAACGGCCAAGTATATCGAACCCAAGGGACAGTGTATATGCGAATAGATCCCTGAAAATCTACGCGTCGTAGTTAATATGAGTGTATTGTTTTTGGATTTTTGGAAAGATTAATTAAAAGACTAAATTAAACTAAGTAAACTAAAATACTAAAGAAATCAAATTAACTAAGGGTTGTGTTCTAATGAGAGATGGTGATGCTCAGGATAGGAATCCCTACGTATACTAACGGAGCAGATACATAATCATAATAACTGTGACACACAAGAAATAACCTAAGTCTAAGAATGCAAGGTGAAAGCTCAAGATTCTAAACCCTAATACTTTACCCTAACACTCGACTTCACTAATCTTCTAACAAGTTAATAGATTGTGCTTAATTAATGAGACCCTAATTTAATTAAGGTGATGCGGTCGTCCTCCTTCGCTAAACTGGTAAATGAATTAACCCTTTCTAAACCTTCTCGTTAAGACTACTAATTGTTATTGAGTGATGCGGTCGTCCTCTCTCTAACACTTTCATACGAAATTCAAAGGTAAAGTTAAGGTTAATTATAAGAATTCATTAATCAAGAGAATTAAAACTAACGTCACGAATTACCCTAATTACGTACCCACATCCTACTTCTACGAGTTCATCCTACCCCAAGCATACAAGGGTTTTAGCCGGACATGGCTTTGACAAACATAAAAGCAATAGAAGAAACAACAAACATAAACATAATGAATTGAACGAAGAAAATAAGAAACATGAACTAGGGTTTTAAAAGAAAATAATTCTGAGAACTGAAATTTAATTAACTAAAACGAAGTTCAAAGCGTTTAAAGTAACCAAGCTAATGAAAAGAAACTAAGAAACGAAAAGAAACTAAGAATTCGTACGAAGAACCTCAACAAAACGCAAGTAAAGCTTGCTCGTTCTTCTCCTCTTCCTCTCTCTAAAAACTAAGTCTAAAAGTGATTTCTAAAGTTCGGCCCTTCAAAACGTGTTTGGAAGAGGTATATATATAGGCACCGGGTCGAAACGGGAGTTAATGGGCCGAAAAACGAAATTTGGCATATAAGCCTCAGAGGCGCTCGAGCCATCCCGGTCGAGCGGGGCGCTCGAGCTGCGTTGCTCGAATGGTTCAAGAGGTCGAGCGGGGCGCTCGAGCTGCGTTGCTCGAATGGTTCAAGAGGTCGAGCGGGGCGCTCGAGCTATGCCCCTCGAGCGGCAAAAACGTTCTGTAAGTCCGGAGCGCTCGACCTACGTTGCTCGAGCGATGGTGCTCGAGTGATGGTGCTCGAGTGGGCCTTCCTTCCTTGCAACTAACACTTTTCTTCTCACGTACTAATACCAATCGTATTTCTTCGATATCTTCTCATCCGGGCATCCGTTTGAGTCGATTCAAAGTCCTACGAACTCCGTTTTTCGTCCTCGATTCACCTATGAGTATCAAAGAGACAAATTCATCAATGTATAGAAATAGTACTCATTTGGCTCTAAAAACTCAATAAAATCGACCAAAACTAGGGGGTTTCTAGCTACGAATCATGACAATTTCACTCCTAATCTGTGGCAAGACTGAAACCGAAGTTGACCCAGAACACGTTTCCACAAATCACGCTGGTAACGTCCCACGAATTTAGCACATGTGTTTTATGTGCTCTTATGAAGTATCTGATGATCCGGTTTGACCTCTCTAACCGGGTGGGTCTCTAAACCGAATCGACCCAAATTGTGTGGACCTTATATCCTAATTTTTGTTCTCCAAAAAATTAGATACCCACTGGGCCCTAGACCCAAAGTCCACCCAAAGTCCAAGGCCACGGCCTCGGGCGAGGGCGCGGCTCGGCGCGGGCGCCTGTGTGGCAACTTTGATTAACTAGCATTCAATTATAATTTATTATACTTCATTATTCCCATACTAATATCATGTATATTAGTATTCTAAAATTTCAATGTGGGATGAATTAAATGACTCATTTAATTCCCAAAATTAGGTGTTGAACCTTTCGACTTCCGATTCAATTTCTCACTCACCGAAAATCGGTTTTGCGAGTATGAATACACCATTCTCATCTACTCCGAGAGTAGAACGCTCATGTAACAATTAATTTCCGAGAAATTAATTTCAACACCCAAAAATTAATTGGTCAACTATTAAAGTCTCGAATAAACTTTAATACCAATTAATTATAAATTAATATCACCAACCATTTTCTCTAACAGAACATTGAAGAATGTTACTTGTTTTCACTAAATTGTATTAGTTGTTTTCAATGAAGGGTAATAATTATTTTTCACTAAAAAAAATGGATTTTAGCGACCGATTTAGCGACCGATTTTCGGTCGCAAAACGTGATTAGAGACCGATTTCTGATCGAAAAAACCGGTCGTTAAAAGGCGGGTAGCTAATATTAGCGACCGCCTTTTGACATCGGTCGCTAATATTAGTGACCGCCTGTTGTCGGTCGCTGAATCAATCGGGTCCGACCCGGGCGGGTCATGTATTAGCGACCGGCATTAGGCGGTCGCTAATTATTAAACTTTTTATTTAATTTTCTGATTAGCGACCGATCCTATGGCGGTCGCTAATCAGCGATCTAGCGTAAAAAAAGTGGTTCATTGGGTTCGAACCCGTGTCCATTAGGGTCTGAGCGGGGTGCGAACCACTGAGCTACTGACCCACTAGCTTTTATTAGGGGAATCGAAACCACGACCTCCAGGTAGGCCGGAAGAGGTGTGAACCACTTGGACACATGCTATTGTTGTTCGTTTATTTGCATTAAATTGTATATGTAATCAAATTGACTATTTTTTTTAAAAAAAAATCATCAAATTCAATACTTTTTGTTTCTAAGTCGTTTATATATATATATATTTACTACCTAATTTTATTAATTTTATAAATTTAATATTTTAGATTATTCTAAATTATTAATTTATTAATTTTTATTTATTTAATTGTATATAATTCCAAATTGACTCCCATTTTTTTTAAAATTTATCAAATTAATTCATTTTTATTTCTAATTCATTTATATATATATATTTACTAACTTTTTTATTAATTTAATAAATTTAATATTTTAGGCTATTATAAATTATTAATTCATTCGTTTTTATTTATTTAATTGTATATAATTCCAAATTGACTCCCATTTTTTTTTAAAATTCATCAAATTAATTCCTTTTTGTTTCTAATTCGTTTATATATATATATATATATATATATATATATATATATATTTACTAACTTTTTTTTATTAATTTTATAAATTTAATATTTTAGGCTATTATAAATTATTAATTCATTCGTTTTTATTTATTTAATTGTATATAATTCCAAATTGACTCCCATTTTTTTTTAAAATTCATCAAATTAATTCTTTTTTATTTCTAATTCGTTAATATATATATATATATATATATATATATATATATATATATATATATATATATATATTACAAACTTTTTTTATTAATTTTATAAATTTAATATTTTAGGCTATTATAAATTATTAATTCATTCGTTTTTATTTATTTAATTGTATATAATTCCAAATTGACTCCCATTTTCTTAAAAGTTACTCCCGTTTTTTTTTAATTCATCAAGTTAATTAGTTTTTGTTTTTATATTTCAACGTGAGCATCATATCTTTTGTTAATTCATCAAATTAGTGATTGTTACTAACTACAAAAAAATTAAATAATTTTAATCATCATCATCCTCCTCCTCCTCCTCCTCCTCCTCCTCCTCCTCCTCCTCCTCCTCCTCCTCCTCTTATTCCTCCTCTTCCTCATCTTCTTCTTCATCCCCTTCGTCGCTCCCAACCATAATCATTTCTGGATTTGTTGCTGCCAAGTCTACTACGAGATTGACACCTTCTTCAAGGACCACTGTTTGAGCTTCTTGGACCTCAGTTTGAAATGCGCTTTCAGGTTGTGCAGTGTCTTCCTGGGATGAATTAGAAAGTTCCACCAAAGACCGAGCCTTAACTTTGCAAACTGTCCTTAAGTGTGGTCTACCTGACTCCGGGTATTTGCAATAATATACCTGAGACGCTTGAGTTGCAAAGACGTAGGGTTCGTATGCGGCAGCGTACTTCCTATTGACATGAATATCGACAATCTTGTAGTTTGGGTCGACTCTTTTTCCTGCAGGCCTTGGATTAACCACTCACACAAGAACAAAACTATCTTCCTCGATGGCCACCCCGGATATTCTATTTTAATCACTTCCTGCAACACTCTGTAGTAATCAATCGGTGCTTCGTTGCCACTCCCAGTACTTGACACATAAATATCACTGTTTGTTGTTCTTTTCATTGAAGCATACGCATATGTATGGAATTTGTATCCATTTACGTAATACCCTTTGTATGATGTCAACTGTCGTAGTGACTTTTTGCTGAGAGCATCCAGATGTGGGTTGGGAAGTTGGTTATTTAGACCCTGTAAATATATAATGTATTATATAAATCTGTAGCTGAATTAAATAATAGTCATATAATTATATATATTAATTTTAACTCACGTAGGATTGGAACCAATATAGGAATTATTTGGAAACCAACTCATCACATGCTTCATCCGTGATGCCTTATACTTCTTATCGAATGTGGTCACAAAACATCCTTACATGAAATAAAAAAAATCAAAATTATACAAAGTATTGAGTATAACAAAACATATCTAAAAATAAAGTACTTAGTGGATGTAAGGTTGCAATTCAGGAGTACTCATAAAAACGTATGATTGTATCGTCTCCTCTTCCAAGTTACTCTTAAACCACCGTTTGACTCCCTTACCCAGTGGTCGACCTACGTGCAAGAATTCCGGATAACATATCTTTAAACTCACGAAGGGGATGTTCTACTCCGCGACCATCGTAGTTGCGAGGCTCATTTTTTTTTATCTTGGTTTGAACTTGGTCGCCGAAGTAATAGGAACAAAATGTTCCAACCTCTTCGGTAAGATATGCATTCACAATGGATGCTTCAATGTGAGCCGTATTTCCAATATTCTGTTTCAAATTGTGTAGACACCTAAATATAAAAGCATTCATCCTACTGTTAATTATACGGTTTCAAGATAAACAAAAAAATATTAGATATCTAAGTATAAAATATGTTTACCTCTCAAAGGGATACATCCATCCGTAATACACTGGACCACTAATTAAGGCTTCATACGCTAAGTGAACGGGTAAGTGCTCCATCGAGTCAAAGAAGTTGGGTGAAAAAATCCGCTCTAGTTTGCACAGTATAACAAAGATGTCCCTATCCAAATGCTGCATGTCTTCGACAGTAATCATTGAAGCGGTTAAATCTCTAAAAAAAGACTTAACTCTGTGATGACACTCCATAAAGCATTCGAAAGTGAATATCGAAAGGCAATCGGTAACAACTGCTGCATGATCACATGACAGTCATGACTCTTCATCGAATTCACCTTTCCTGTTTCTGGCTCAAACAACGGACCCAAATTTGAAACATAATTGTCTGGAAAGCTCAACTCCGTCACCCACTTGAATAATATCTTTTTCTCTGCTTTGGTGATTATGTAACTGGCTTGTGGATACTTATTTGTCCGTGGATCCTTAGACAGGCCATTTCGAGAACAGAATAGACACAACTCTTCTCTGGATTTTGAAGTGTCTTTCATCTTTCCTTCTGTATTCAAGATCGTGTGGAACAAGTTATCAAACACATTCTTCTCTATATGCATCACGTCCAAGTTGTGTCGAATCAACAATTTGCTCCAGTAAGGCAAGTCCCAAAAGATACTCTTTTTTTTCCATCCACCCTTGATACGTTTGTTGTGCTCCATTGCACCCTCTTCAGTGGTCTTCATCAAATCAGTGACTGTAAGCTCATACAA
Source organism: Ballota nigra (assembly GCA_947034835.1). NCBI lineage: Eukaryota > Viridiplantae > Streptophyta > Magnoliopsida > Lamiales > Lamiaceae > Ballota > Ballota nigra. The sequence goes on from OX344727.1 coordinate 49,350,796, forward strand.
CAACGACTCACCTGAAATAATTTATATATGGTTAGTCATATTTATATGAGACAGATAGATAACTGATTAAGTACTGTTTAAGATGTATACCTTTTCGAATCCGTGGTTTTGGTCGACCTACTGCATGTTTACCCTTAAGGAAGTTTACTTTGTCCTTTCGGAAGGGATGATCAGCAGGTAGAAACTTCCGATGGTTATCGAACCATGACACCTTTTTACTTAACGGAAGATAGAACACATCAAATCCATCTATACAGTACGTGCATGCTTGTTTTCCAGCAGTTGACCAACCAGACAACATAGAAAATGTTGGAAAGTCGCTAATGGTCCACAAAACAGCAGCACACATCGTGAAGTTCTGCTTCGTATGCCACAGAGATAAGAGCTCTTTAATCAGTGGATGAAGATAGACATCCAACTTATGCTTAGGATTTTATGGACCAGGCAACAAGATAGTCAAAAAGATATGTTGTGGCTTCATGCACAACCAAAGCGGTAGATTGTACGGAGTCAACAGCACAGGCCACAACGAATACTTCTTTCCGTGCATTCTGAATGGAGCAAAACCGTCGGTGAACAAACCCAGCCTTACATCTCTCTTCTTTCTCGCAAAATCTGGACACTCTCTGTCAAAGTGTCTCCATGCCTCCGAGTCTGCCGGATGTCGCATCTCTCTAGATTCTGGATCAGAACACTCGTCAGCGTGCCATGTCATGTCTTTAGCAGTGATACTAGACTGATACAATCTCTCCAAACGAGGAGTGATAGGAAGGTAATACATCGACTTAAATACCTTCAGATTTTGCTTCTTCTTGTCCTTCTTACGACCAGATGGTTTGTACCTGGGGTGGCCGTACATCCTGCATTGATCAATACTTTCATCTTGTTCCCAAAAGAACATATCATTTGTACAACAATCAATCTTCTCAAACGGTAGACCCATCTCCTTCAACAATCTTTTGCTTTGATAGAAATTTTTAGGTGCAGTGTTCTCTTTAGGTAGGGTCTTTTTGAACAATTTTGCAAATTGATTGAAAACTTTTTGACTGGCTTTGCCTTCGGATTTGATGGACAACATTTGCGAATTGAATGACAACTGTGTCTCGGTATCACAGTCAGGAAACAACTTTTGATCAACGGTTGTTAGCATCTCAAAAAACTTCTTCGACCGATAATTTGGTTCCTCTTCCATAGTTGTGTGACCACCCAAATACAGATTCATTAACCATCATGTGGTACCTATAGGCTTCATCCACCTCCTCCAAAGGTCTGAACTGATGAGTAAATGGAACATGGGCCTCCTCCATGGGTGGTTCCTCCTGAGTATACGCATCATGACTTGAACCACCAATCTCGAATCTTTCACCAATATTCCACTGAGTATAAAAGTTTTTGAGTGTGTCGATATCAATATTCCAACGCTCTTCACTGTGACTGGTCCAATTGTAATAGCGGAAAAACAAAACCAACCCCAAAAAGATGAGCTTTAACATCATCAATGCTCAAATATTGCATATTCCTGCATTTTTTCCCATTACACGGGCATCTAAGCCGATTGAAACGATCAAGACAGTGTGGATGACAATATGCAAACTCAATAAATTCTTCAATTTTACGGTAAAATTGAAGATTCATGCCCCCTCCGATCATACGAGGCATTGAGTACATCCAACCACGATCTGAAAATTCCATCTGTTTCAAATTAATAGTAAATAACAAGTTAATTATAAAAAATGGCAGAATTTCGACTGTAAACAAACATATATCCATCAAATTAACATAATAAATTAACCAAATACAACATATTAATTAATTCAAAAAATTTGAGCAGAGTTTTGACTATAAATGGACATATACGTATTTATTTTTCACATAAATTCAACATAACAATCATGTATACTATATCACAACTATACATTTAAGCATGCATACTAAAAACTTACCAAAAACGAAAATATATACAACAAAAGAATTAAACGGTAAAAGTGTGAAAACGTACGGTGAAGTTGAAGCAACAAGCACAATGTGATATAGAACCAGTCAATTGCTACCACCACTTCAAAAAGACCTTCGTCGTAGATTAAACGGATGAAAAATGAGTTTAAACAAGTTTTTTTTTCGGTAAAAAAATATGAATGAACATGAGCAAAATCTGTTCTGTAATAAATATTTAGCGACCGCCTGTATGGGATTAGCGATCGCTTGCGGCAGTCGCTAAACAACGGACCGAAATCGGGTCAGTATTACCCACCTGCCAACTTCGGGATTCGCGATTAGCGACCGCCAAAGACGGTCGCTAAATTTAGCTCCAAATTAGCGACCAATATCGGTCGTTAATCTCTATAATGCGACGTCGTCGAATCAAACGGCAAAAACGGTCGCTAAAATTGGTCTCAGAATAGCGACCGACTCATCAGTCGGTCGCTAATTTAAGTCAATTTGACCACTTCGGTCCCTCGATCGTTAATCGGTCGCTAATCAATCAAAATAACGACCGATTACTAGGCGGTGGCTAATCCCGGTCTCAAAAACGCGAGTTTTTTGTAGTGTTCACTGAAGGGTATTAGTTGTTTTTACTGAAGAGTCTTAGTTTATTTTCACTGGACAACTAAGACTCTTCAGTGTAAACCAATAATACTGTTTTAAAAAAATAACTAATACACTTTAGTGCAAACATCTAATACTCTTCAATGATTCATGTATGAACCATTTTCACTTTATACTTTGTCCCAAAATATATATGGATTTATGAATTACAACCGTCACAATATTAAAAAAAAAATATATCTATATATATATATATATATATACTTATATATAAATTTCAATTGATAAATAATTTAGGAAAAAAATTGTGTGAGACCCAACAAATTGAAAAATAAATCTCGAAAATAAGAACTTACCGGTTTAAAAACAAAGCTTTCTGTTTGAAATTTGTCATTGTGTAGTTGGGGCCACATATTAATTAATGGTGAGGAATATTCATTTTTAATTCCATAATATTCTATGATCGGATACTTCATATACGGGAGTTAGTGCATTTGATTTCTATGAATGTCAATTAGTCAATCTCTCCATCTCTATAAAAGTACATAAAATATAATGAAAAAATGGCAGAGAAGATCGAGAATAATATTTTTGCGTCACTCAAGGACTTAACCAAGATTTAGTTTCACATACATAAACCGATATATTTTTTCTTGATTTTGTAATATTCATTTTCGAAAATTTTCAAAATTTTATTCAGAAACTAAATTCATTCTATAATATTATTTTATTCATTTGGTAATACTATTACTTTTATAAACTAATACTATAATATTTTTCACATACAAATACGTCTAATTGTATGAATAAAATGTTATTGCAGTAGTTTTTATATGTAATAGGCAGCACTACAGTATATGTCCTGAATCCTGATGTTACTTCTTGGTACGCTGGATTGATATGTATTCAATTATTTATTAAATAATTTTAGATGTGGGCGAAGCATTGACCCCATTCATATACAACATATCATTATGCAGATTCTTAAACGTGCAATGCACCACAAATCAATATTAATTATTAGTTGAAAATATTAAATAATTAATACCATAATTAGCATAACCAAAAGACAAATGACAAATCAATAGGGTCAGGGGCCGCTCAATTTGGTCACGGGGTATTCTGCGTTACACCTATTATTTGTTTATTAAATATATTGATCCAAAAACGAAATATATATATTGATCCGTTTTTATACCCTAACGAGCAAACTACACGTATATGTATATACATATACATTAAAATTGATTATGTGTCCACTAGTGAACACATATTTATATATTAATCGCGAATGTAATAATAACAATAAGAAGACGATCCACTATTATTTTAATTAATTATTTAAGTATACTTATGCGTCATTATTGGTTTTGACAAATTTTTTTATTCTATTTTTTTTTTTTTACGAAGCTTGAGCTTAATTATCTTTTAATGAATGAATATTCTATTAATTAGTTGTTACATGTGGTATAAATTGAACATGGTGTATTAATATATTAATAGGGGTTCTATGATACAATCTCACATAATTCTTTGTCATAATAAAATATATTATAAAGAATCAACGATTTAGAACCAGTAACTACAAAAATAATAGGCCTTTAATTCATAATGTTCTTTTGAAGATTAAAAAATATTGATCAACGGAAAAAAAAATGTTTACAATTAGAGTTCAACAACGCATCCACCAGAACAATCGAGCTTTGATTAAAATTCAACAGGGCAATGTATACTTATACATCGGATACCAATACATTCTGATTAAAATACAATAAGTTTTATTATAAAATTTGTTTGTATTTTGTATATAATTTTAAATAATAATAAATGTTTTCTAAAAGAATATGTTAGTTATGATTATATTAATATTATATAATGAAATTAACGGAATTGATCACATGCTCATCGGTGGACACAAATTTATATGCCCATCGCGAATGTGTTAATGACATATAAGCAAATATAAACAATCAATTAAAATAATAGTGAATCCTCTGCTTATGTGTCATTAACATATTCGCGGTGAATAAATAAATTTGTGCCCACCACATGTGATAATTTCCGATAATATTAATTTATATAAATTTGAGTTTTACCATAAAATTAATTTACAACAAACTTCCAACTTCAACCGAATATCCACATATACACTCGAAATAACAGTTGCTTATAAAATAAATAAAGAATAAATTAGTAAAATAGTATAGATCGATCCCATGAATTTTGTGTCGTTCTTCACGGGACTTATAATCCTCATCTACTGCTACTTTTTGTGTGTTTCTCATGAATTTCACGTGGGAAGAAATCAACATTTTCTAGTTTCTTCTTACAACCAAACTTATTATATGTATAGATTTAACTTAATACAGAAACAAATCACAAAATAATGTTTAATTTTCAGGACATAGTATACTGTAAACTAGCTTCAACATGAAACTTGTTAGTAGGGCAGAGCATGGTTCGGTAACCGAAAAATTATAACCGAAATAAACCGAATTATATATAAAACTAATTGAAACCAAACCGAAAATTTCGGTTCGATTTCGGTTAATAACCGAAAAACCGAAATATAATGGACTTTTAAATTGGACCATATTTTTACGCTTATAACCTGCTAACAACCCAAGCCCATATGTATTAATAGATTGCAACCAAAACAAAAAAACCGGGAAGGAAAGACTAGAAGAGACGAAGATAGTAAATTTGAAATGAGTAAATGTAACTAGAGTTAGAAATTAGATACTTATATATATATATATTTCCTCATTTCGGTTTCGGTTTCGGTTATTTTGGTCCAAATTATACACTGCTTTAGTTGAGACACTAACTGTTAACACAGAATTTTATATAAACAGTTTCATATATATAGTATGAAACTTATACCTTTATATGCATTTACTGATACCATTATTTGTATTCATTGATACCAATTGATTTATAAACTGAATCTAAAGTATTAAATATTATGATATTAATGAATGTATATAACAATATCAGTAAATACATGTAATGATATCAATAAATGTATGAACAAATTTTTCCAACTGTTAATTAGATCAAAGCCCTTTGATTTTAATTCTACAAATATAATTCAATATTAAGCTTGAATAGCTTTTTTTTTTTTTTATTTTATTAAATGACAAAAACTAAGTCAAGTCACTATCAATTTTTTTGATAATTCCTCAATTTATATTTAATCAATTCAGAGCAGAAATAGTCGTGTACAAGATTATTAATTTTACATCACATTTATATCTATGCACAATCATATAGAGCAATGTGTGTATATATATATATATATTTTTTTTTTTTTTGAATCGTCACTTTTTATTATAAGAAAAAGTTGATAAAAGAGTACTTTACTACTCATATTGCTATGTCAATTCCATCAAAGATAAATGTATCATCTAAAATCGGACTATAACTTAATGTACGTATTTGCACATGTAAACTAACACCTAATTGACTTTTGTAAGATAGTGTTCTTGGTGAAAGTGTCTCTTCCAAAGCACAAAGGGAAAGAGCCCCCTAACCCCAAACCAACCCCACCCCTACCATCATAGCAGTTCAAATCATGAAGTTATAATATTTTAAGTTCATAATATAATTTTATACCCATGAAACATAATAATAATAAGAACAACAACATGAGAATGAAAAGAAGAATAAACTTGTATTATATCATAAAAATCTATAAAAATATCATATACGGCATATAATGTACATGAAACGATTAATATGAGACAATTTCACGCAAAATTTGTTGATATGTGAGTATTTACAGAGTAAACTCATACATGAATTATTGAAGTATATCAGATGTTTTCATTGAAGCATATGATTTATTTTCACTTAAGAGTATTAGTTTATTCTTCAGTAAAAACAACTAATACCCTTGAATGAAAACAACTTGTACTGTTGAGTGAAAATAATTAATACGTACCCTTCAATAATTCATATATGAACCATTTTCACTCTATATTTTCCCTTGATATATATATATATATATATATATATATATATATATATATATATATATATATATAGGTAGAATATACTGGTACAAGACATAGAAAAGTTTCTACTATACTTTTGATATTTTGAGCCAATTAAATCTTTTAGATTATAAAGATGGCCTCAGCCTATAATAGAAATATACATGGTGTAATAGAGACAGGTGCCCACCAAGACAACACAAAGTTGCATGTACCTAATTATCCTTTGCCTATATTAGCATTAACCACAACCTAAACAAATAAAAATATGAAAAAACATCATTAACTTGCTAATTAAACAATAGTTTTTCTTGGCATAAACCAAGAGAGAGACAAGGGCATTCACTATCTATCTATCAAGAATGAAAAGACAGTTACGTTAATGTGAATATATTAAAAAAAAATCATTTTAATATTGATATTATTAATATATATACATATATATACATATATATATATACATATATATATATATATACATATATATATATGGTCCTTTTTTTGAAACATTTAAAGAAGAAATCAAATGACCAGCAGTTTTCTGAATTATTATTATTATTATTTTTATACATTATATACACAATCTAGAGAAGATATTATTACACAATTTGTGCACCGTACACTGTTAAATAATATTAATAATTCTTACAAATAATTGTAATATATTTTACCATTAATAATATTACTGGCGTATGATGCATATGAGATGCACATAATATTTTTCATCGGTCTAATAGCATATGCCATTACCATTTTTTCTATGACAAAAAAAAAGTATGGGTTTAAAAGGGAGTAGCATTAGTTTAAAGTAAATATGTGTTTATATTTTATACCAGTAATATTGGTATACCAAATCAAGAAAAGGCATGTTTCCATACCAATTTTCTCTCTTATATTATACAGTCATTGAAATGCGCTGCACCCTTCAAGATCCCTGAAGACACTAGTACCATTGAATCTATATATATATATATATATATATATAGTATAGTACTGTCAGAAGTCAACTATAAATTGCATAATTGCATGCACGCCTGATCCAAGAATAACCAACAATATTGCAACTTGTGAACTTTTTCAAATGTCAAAACTCATATTATCACTTGACTTGTTGAAAATTTTAGTTTGTCGCTTTCATTCAAGGTTATAATCATCCCTCACTCGAATTTTGTTTCAAAAGGTCTTCCTTTTTCCCTTTTTTATCTATCAATTACGGCATATACATTATTTTGTTTAAATTAATTTTACCTACTAAAAGAAATTTACATACTTCTATCATAACTAGTTGATACTCCCTCTGTCCCATATTTATTTGCTAAATTGTCCAAAATGTCCGTCTCATACTTGTTTGCTACATTCACTTTTGGCAAAAAAAATAAAAATAATAATAATATTTTTTAATACTATATTCTCAATACACTCCTAACAAAAAATATTTATTTTATCACTTTAAATATTAATAAACAACTCTTTTCTTAAGAACAATGCAAACAGTAAAGTAGTAAACAAGTATTAGAGGGAGTATAAGACAATCTCACCAGAAAATGTCTCCCCCTTTCTTTACCCTATCAGTTATGACATGTAAATTTTTTTTTTTTAAAAGTGTGGGTATTATAGATGTAATATATACAAAAATAAAATTTATGTTTAACAAATATTAGCTTCTACCCAAAAGCTACTGATCCACACACAATTCGGTGCGTGCGGAAAAAAAGAAAAAGGAAACCAAAGAATATTGTTATACACGGAGTTGCAAATAAATGTTTGCAGATGGGACTTTTCAAATGTTAAACCCAAGACTCAAGTTTGCTGCAAAGATGTATGATTGGCCCAAAACTGGCCCATGCTAGGTTTTTAATCGGGCCATTCATTATCATTAGTGTGATGCACGAAATTTTCTAGTTTATCGCATTTCATTTCACCAGGAGTAGTGCAGAATTGCTTCGACATATCAAATGGAAACAATACGTCAATGATCCTTAATTGTTTACTGCTTATGTGTTGTGCATCAACATTTATTTAAATTCCAATCTCTATAATCATATGAATAACATATGAACCTTCTGCGCGCTTATGTATAGTGCATCCAAAATTTTAAATTGTAAATCTCTTTAATTATATGAAGAATATACAATAATATTAGTTCATTATAAATAATAATATTAGTTGTTACAGTAATAATATTAATTTTTATAAATATCACTAATAGTATATGGTGCATATAATAATTTGCCTATTAAATAACATGCATCATAATGGGTTGGGGAAAATTTTTTCCATTGGTTTAGGTTAAATACAATATCTTCTTTTATTAATACACTCTACTAAAAAAACGCTTGTAATTTTTTTCCGAAAAATGTGACAATTTTTGAATTTTTTTTCCCGAAAATGCAATAAAAGACAAACAAATATATATACATTTTCGGATATTTTTTCGAAAATTGTCAAAGTTTTCAGATTTTTATTTTCCAAATATATCTTGGGTGAAATGTATTTACAAAAGATAAAATTATAGGATGGAATGCATTTACAAAAGATAGAATTATAGGTAAGTTGCGCTTTTTTAAATGGTTAACCATAAAAGGCAAAGGCTTGAATCAAGAATGGGCCCGAATTTCTTGAGCTTGGGCCTTGGAGTATGGTCTCTCCCATGGACCTTATTCATCCTATTATAATTAGGACTAGTATTTCTCCCTGTAAAATACACGGATAAAATATTATAAATTTTAAACGCGGAATTGTATAATGAGTGAGTATAAAAAATTTTAATTAAATTTATTTTATCCATAAATCAATTAATATTTAAAGATTATATTGTATATATGTGAGTAATATAATTATTTAATTGTATACTAAATTCACAACAAATACTAAAATTCATAAAATTATTTTAATATTTAAAAACGTTATATATTCTAAATAAAATGATTTAAATTCAACCAACCATATAGTTAAAGTCAATAGAAAATACTTAATAATAAAATTAATATTTTAAATATGATTTTTCTTTTTAATTGTGCAATATATATGTTAAATTAAAATTGTCCAAAAGACACTTTAATTTGATATATAGTGTGTTGAAAATAGATTTAAAATTAAAAAATTAAATTTTTTTTTTTGAAATTATTGTGTAAAGTAAAAAAGAGAAGAAATTGGTAAAATTAATCCACTCTCTTGAGTGGAGAGTGATATTCACTATTGCACCATAAAACAAATGCACTTCACTTGCTCCAATAAATACAACTTTTTTCCCTCTCCTCACTTTTACTTTTATATATATAGAGATTTTATTGCGCACTCTCTAATTTTATAATAAATGTTATTTTAGATTTTAAATTTTATGTTAAACTACTTTTCATTTCAACATCTTTACACAATTTCTTTTTAATTTACCCCTCCAAAAAAATCTCTAGGAGTTTTTAATTGATTTTTTTTTTTTTTGAAATGAAAGGTGTTCTAAAAAGATTAAGACATTCCACGATAGATGAAAGCTCGACCCAACAATAAGGATTATGATACAATCTAGTTAATCTAGCAAAACAATGCACCTTAGAATTGGCTTCTCGATTGGTCCAAGTGACCTTGCATTTATTGAACTTCATAGCTTCACGTTTACTTGTTTCCACTACATTTCCAAACAATGTATCCATGTTGGAGTCAGAATTGAAGGCGTCTATCACTAACTTAGCATCCACGAAAGGGCCTAAAAAAGTCCAATTGCTTCTCCCTATTCAGGATGGTAAGTTCTCAACATATATATGTTGGTTTATAAGTGCACCAACAATAGCTTAAAGCTATTTGACAAGAAAAATAAAACAAATTAAATAATTAAAAAAATAGAAGATTACAATTATTTAATGTATTGGAAATAAAAAAAATTTCCTTTCTTCTCGGATATGAGCACCGAATAGGAACCCTATCGACCACGAAAGAAACTGCAAATTCAACAACTCGAACCCGAACAAATAATAACCACGATCAAACAATAATCACGAGTAGGGTGAAGTCGAGTCAAGGGAATCCCTTTTCCCGCAAAATAAATATTTTCCGGATAGTGCGCACAGTTTGACGTAAAGTTCCAAGAGGTAAAACGACTTTCATCTTTTACACTAGCTGCACCACAAAGTGTAAACGCTCCAACGAACAAAAGTTAGAACGTCGAGAACTGGACTGATTTCTGTATGCACTTTTTATATAAAAATATGCAAGGTTTGTAGAAAACTATATATGCATGCGCAGGACAAGAATATTTAGTTCGGTTTTTCGGGTGTCTGTCAAATGAAATGAGACATCCTATTTATAGGCCTTCAAGCCACTTCATTCGGGAAGGTGGATTTAGTACCAAAATTAATACAACATAATTCTCTCTGGTAACCGCCCATTGATTCAGTCGATAAACGTCCGTCTAGAGTCAATTCTAAAACATTTTCCACATGTGTATTTTCGTAGCCACAAATCGTGCTACGCTACCACCTTTCACGCTAAGTCAAATAACCTATCTGATTGTTCCAGTATGTTATCACGGATAAGCACATCGACTTATTCGGACAGTTGGGCCAAATAATCAATTGGGCTAGATTTTTAGTTGCCCTAAAGAAATATTATCAAGACCAATCCAAGTTCAAGTCCATGTCCACGGACACATTATAGTTTGAGAATAAAGAAAGTGCTAATGACGTTCCAACCTTAGCACTAGTGATATTTCAACTTTGTATATTAATTTTCCACTCACGAAAATTCGGTTTTGAGATTTTAAATATATCACGATCATCAACTCGGAGAGCAGATTGATCATACGATGTTTAATTTCCCAAAAATTAAACTTTTATTAATTATATAATTTATTAAGCATGAGCGTTACACAACCTCATTGATAATAATATTAAATAATAAAACCAATTTCTCCAACAATCTCCCACATGAGTGGAAATTAAGCCTATAGTTATGCAAAACTACAGTCTAGTTCTCAAGAGACTTGATTGCTTCCGAATAGGTGCTTGAGCCTTGAACCTTCCGTAGTCAAACACTATCGAGTATACTGGTGGCCTAGTGGACGTGATGCCTTGAACTATTCTACCTTAGCGTATACTGAGACAACCGTTTCAACACAACCAAATCTCAAATGCCTTTTGTTCTCACATTTTTGTCCGTCTCGGTCCTGGACACTCTTGTATTCATAAGTCTCAGTCGAAGCGGCCCACACTTCTTACTTATATAGGTGAACTCCTGCTCAGAGTATCCCATCATACTCCACCTCCCATAGGTTTGATAATTCATTAAAAATCAAAGACTTAACCTACACCACAAAGACGGGCTACAACACTCGGTGTTGTGCTCTCAAAAGAATGGTCGGATTACCAACTTTATTCCACTGAACGTCCACAACTTAGTTGTCCCATTGAACCAAGATCATGGGATCTCTAGTCACCAAGGTTGGCTTACCACTGCTTCTGTTTATTTTATGGATTTTACACTAATTCCTTCTAGCACATTATTTGACCTCAGCTAGCTCTTTTCGTGAGTGGATCCACTATAACTAAATATCAAATTTTAATCATGCACCCCCCCACACATTTAGGGTATACACCTCTAAATTACACCAACTTAAATCACACACGTCTGTGTGAACTAAGTATTAGAGAATGTTCCAAAATAATGACAGTGTTGTCATCTTCCTCTTCTGCACATATCATACACCTTTTAAGGTTATTGATACTTGGATGTTAATAAAAACATTTTATTAACTATTTTATAACTTTTAGATTTATACATCCAAATTAAAAAAATTATAAATTTGGAACACCCAATAACATATACAAAATAAAAAATTTATTCATCATATAAATAATTATTACATTTACATTGAACAATTCATAGATACAACCCAGGAACCATTTAGGTTTGCTTATTCCCGATGTAAATTTATTACACCGACATATCCAAGTCTGTAAGTTCATATTGAGCCACATTTGCACTTAACTGTGTCTTGTCCTTGCCCTTATCTTTCTCTTTCTTAGGCTCAGAGCAGTCTCTCGCCTTGTGATCAGATTTACCACTGTTGTAGCAATTACTCTAAAGGTTGATTTCCCAGTAGCAAGTTTTTGCCATCATTATTCGGTCTCTTTCTCTTCCTAGATGACTCTTCACGTTCCATCAGATTTGCTCTCGCCTCCGATAGTTCTTTGTTTCTTTCCAGACCACATTCACGTATCTGAAGAAGTCCAAACACTTCTTGTAAAATCATATTCTTCTTTAACTTCAGGTGATTCTGAAAATCCCTCCAACTGGGAGGTAGTTTTTCAACCACTGCCACTGCTTGATAAACATCTGGCAGTTTCATACCTTCTGCAGTTATACCGTGCAAAATCTGTTGGAAGTCTTGAACTTGTTCCATGACGGATTTCGAACCCACCATCTTAAAGTTTAAAAATCTTCCCACGAGGTACTTCTTAGTACCAGCATCCTCAGCCACATACTTTGTTTCCAAGGATTTCCACAATTCCTTGGCAGTAGGGACTCTTTGGTAGACGTCATACAACGAATCTACCAAGCCTCCCATAATGTAACTCCGGACAAAGAAATCAAGATTCCACCATTTTGATCAGACATCTTGATTCATCGGGTCATTCTCAACGACCCCTGGCGGATCCTCAGTAAGGAACCTCGCCAGACTCAAAGCAGGGAGATAGAACTAAAGATGAAAATATTCGGATATATCCCCGATATATCCACTTTTCATTGTCACCGATATCGATATTGGGGGTAATGATATTTCCATAATATCCGTAAAAAATGGTAATAACGATAAATATCAATATGCAATATCATTTTCAATTGTACTTTTGTAAAATTTGAGCATAATATTGAGAAAATATCGAAAAATATCGGGAAATATTGTGAAATATCGAAAAAATATCGGTAATGTCAATAAATATCGATTAATATCACAAATGTAAAATTTACTCTATTTAAATTGTTAAATTTATGTATTAAAAGTTTGTTATTAAATTTTTATAATTTTTCAAATTTACCGATATCGATATTCGATATCGAAATATCCTTCGATATTTCCACAAATTTAAGGTCTCGATATTTCTACCGATATTGATATTTTCAACCTTGGATAGAACAACATTTTCTGCTGCCACCTCTTAAAGTGTTTGCCCGAGAACTTCTCGGGTCTCTCACTATGGAACACAAAAGGTCGTCCATCAGTGAACGGAAAAGGGGCAACCACAGAAGTGATAGGTGGATGCCCAAGTTGGGCAGTAATAGAAGGAACAAGGGCATTAACCACCTGAACCGAGATGACAGGAGTGGTTGAAGTTTGACCAACTTCCGAGGCAACAACAGGAGGGGTATTACTATTTTCCCGTTGGATGCCATCGTTCAATTGTTTACTATTTGTTTTGCAATTGTTGGTTTATACGTGCACCAACGATGGCTTACAGGTGACAAGAAAAATAAAACAAATTAAATAATTAAAAAATAGAAGATTACAATTATTTAATGTACTGGAAATAAAAAAATTCCTTCCTCATAGAATAACGCACCGAACAGGAACTCTATCAACCACGAACGGAACTGCAAGTTCAACAACTCGAACCTACAAGAACGGTAACCACAATCAAACAATAATCACAAGTAAGGTAAAGTCGAGTCAAGAGAACCAATTTTCCCACAAAACAAATATGTCCCGGCTAGTGCACACGGTTTGACGTAATGTTCAAAGAGGTAAAACGACTTTTATCTTTTATACTAGCTGTACCACAAAGTGTAAAAACTCCAACGAACAAAAGTTAGAACGTCGAGAAATGGACTGATTTCTATATGCACTTTTTAGATAAAACATGCAAGGTTTGTAGAAAACTATGTATGCATGCAGGGAACAAGAATATTTGGTTCGATTTTTTGGATCTCTGTCAAATGAAATGAGAAATCCTATTTATAGGCCTTCAAGCCACTTCATTCGGGAAGGTGGATTTAATACCAGAATTAATAGGGCGTAATTCTCTCTGGTAAACCGCCCATCGATTCGGTCGAAACGCCCGTCCAATTTTGTTTCTCAAACATCTCCCACATGTGCATTTTCGTAGCCACAAATCGTGCTACGCTACCACCTTTCACGCTAAGTCAGATACCCTATCTGGTTGTTTCAGTACGTTATCATGTATAAGCATATCAACTTATTCGAACAGTTGAGTTTGATCATCAATTGGGCTAGATTTTTAGAAGCCAAAAAATATTATCAAGACCAATCCAAGTCCAAGTCCACATACACATTATAGTTTGAGAATAAAGAAAGTGCTAATGACGTGTCTACTTCGTATAATAATTTTCCTCTCATGAAAATTCAGTTTTGAGATTTTAAATATACCACGATCATCTACTCGGAAAGCAGATTGCTCATACAATGTTTAATTTCCCGAAAATTAAACTTTTATCAATTATTTAATTTATTAAACATGAGCGTTATGCAACCCCATTGATAATAATATTAAATAAAAATAAAACCAATTTCTCCAACAAGATATTTTACGACTGAAAATATGTTTCCCGTTTTCATCCCGTGTTGATTTTGTTCTAGTCGATTCCCACATTTCTTAGTATAGATGCAATTCATGAAGATGTGTCTATTTGGAGACTATACAAATGAATTAATTTCACACCTCTCTATAAATTTAGATTTTTAGATTAGATGAAATTCTTTTAGTGCCAAGGGGTCTCAACGTCTTCATTAAAACGTCCACAAATATGATCAACAACTTCTGGCTAATTCAGAAATTTTTTAATTGATGAAAATTTAAGTTTTTAGTGAGTAGGGAAGACAAGGAAGGAGAGGAGATATAAGAGAAGATCGAATTTTTAAACTGAATGAAATTTGAATTCAGAGATTGCAAACACAAACCTCTTTCCAATTTTTTTTTTCAAATTTTCTTAAAAAAAAAGAAAAATTAGATTGCAAGCAAAACATCTTTCCAAATAAAAATAGTCCATGCATCCTCTATGTACGTATTTCAACCACACTTATGTTCAAGAATCAGAATTTTTTTATTCGATAAAGGAATGACTCGAATCCATAATTTTATGGTCATAGGTAGTGGAGCTCTAACCACTGATCCTCTAGAAAGATCAACATTTAACTCAATATATAAATATTGAACAAAAGTTTGGGAAATATTTTACATAATAATATATTATAATTTTAAACAATTAAAGATGGAGTTAAAATTAATATATCAGAAAGCCAAATTTTCACATGAAAAAGAAAAATTATACCCCACCATTTAATTTAACCGGGGAGTTGAGACAATTAAAATCAGATTATATACCTGCAGTAAATTACAAGAACATGACTATTGAATCATTGTTAAAATACAAGAGCTGATAGCCTGATGCAGGTTGAGAACTACTATACTGGTGTATTAAATTTTGTAGAAAAAGGGAAACTACTACTATGCAACTCAAGAAAAAAGAAACAGTTAATTCCATACAACCTTATGGAAAAGGGATATATACGTAGAAAAAGAAATTAAGATGTAAGAATTAGTGCACTACGTACTACTAATAATCTTGATGGTTGAATAGAATTTTTGGATTTTACATTGCATTTAATTATTAAAAATTTATAAAATTAGAAAACAAATAATAACTTGATGAATTAATAATTTAACACTAAGGAAATTTCATTAAGCTTGGGGGTGATTGTGATTTAGAAGAGACATATATATATATATATATATATATATAATTTCAGTTAATCAAACATCTTCAAATGATTTAATAAAAAATACAAGTAAATATTAGTAATGTTTATTGGTGCATACAAATTAATCCATAGATTGAAAAACATATAATATTCATCAACTTGAGAAGCTGGAGTAGTGGTGGTGTTGTTGTTGGATGATTTGAAATGAAGAAGTGGTATTAATTTGAATGAATGAATCTACTTTTGGAGCGAGTGATGAAATGAGTGAACTTATCGTTCAAACTGTCCCTTCTTAATATTGCTTTTTCTTTTTCCCCAGCCCCAACATCATTCCTCATCCTGTTCTGATATAATCAGAAAACATTCCATCATCTTTTCTTGATTTCTCATCAGCGATAACTGTGAAGGGTCAAATGTGAAGTATGTAGTCTGCTGAGCTTAATTCAATAGGAGGCTAAGTTGATAAAATGTTAGCCGTGGGAGTTAGTGAATTTGGGGTACCAGAGGAGGTGGACCAGATGAGGTTGACCAGAGAAGCCTGACCAGATAAGTCTGGCAGGAGAGCTATCAGAGGAGGTCCATCAGGTGAGGTCTGGTCAGACGAGTCTGGTAGATGAGACATCAGAGGAGGTCTATCAGAGGAGGTCTGGGACCAGAGGTCTTCTGGTGTAAGTGACCAGAGCCAGAGGAGGTCTTGTCATCTGATCCTGAAGTCCGTTATTCGCGTAGTACACCAAATTGAAGCTAATTCGAAGGCGGTTATAACTGAATCAACTATGGCAGTTATTGAAGTTGTTAGCCAGCTGGATAACTACCATTACTTTGAGTTTGTTACAACTGAATCAAATCTAGGGTTCGTTTCCAATCTCTGTATCTATAAAAGGGGGTTCTTAGCTGAGAGAACAGAATATAACTTCATCTGTGAGCGCAAACACGAGAGATTGAGTGATTGTAACTTGTAACTTCAAATTCCTTTCTTAGTGAAAAGTCTATCCTCTCGGATCCCGTGGACGTAGGAGCTTTATCTCCGAACCACGTAAACTGGTGTTCTTGTTGTTTTTCAATTTCGTTCTTATTGCTTTCATATTCCGATTCCCGGAAACAAGTTTTCTTGTGAATCCAAAACGATTAACAAGTGGCGCCGTCTGTGGGAAGAAGGAAATGATGGCTGCAACCTAGTTCGACATTGAGAAGTTCACGGGGAAGAACGATTTCAGCTTATGGAAGATCAAGATGAAGGCTCTCCTGGTACACAATGGTTTGTACGAAGCCTTGTTGCCACCGTCTCAGGTGGCTTCTGGATCTAATCAGGAAAAGGTGGAGGAGAACAAGAGAAAGGCACACAGTGCGCTTATCTTGTGTCTTGGGGACAAGCCATTGAGGGAAGTATCGAAGGAGGAAACCGCTCTTGGGATCTGGAATAAGTTGGAGAAGTTATACCAGACCAAGTATGTTACGAACAAGTTATACATGAAACAGAAGCTTCAAGTCTTCAAAATGAGTGAAGATAAGAATCTTGGTGATCAGTTGGACGAGTTCAACAGATTGGTGGATGATCTGGAGAGTTTGGATGTTACAATTGATGATGAAGACAAGTCATTGATGTTGTTGAATGCACTACCCAAGTCTCTGGAAAATTTCAAGGATGCCTTGTTATTTGGTAGACAAGATCAGGTGAATTTTGATGATGTTCAAACTGCCCTGAAAACCAAGTTTCTACAGATCCAAACTGATGGGAAGAAGCCCGCTGAAGGATTGAATGTTCAATCAAAGAAGAAGAAGGGGTTTCAGTCCAAGAAGAAGGATGGTGGAAAAGGGAATAAGGGTGGGAAGAAATCTGATTTTGTTGAGAAGAGAAAGTGTTTCTCTTGCCATAAGGAAGGTCATCTGAGAAAGAATTGCCCTGAAAGGAGGAAGAAAGACAATCAAGGTGATCAAGATGGAGATGCAGCTGTTGTGGAGGTTGAAGGATATGATAGGGCAGAGGTCTTGATGGTTAGTCATGAGAGACTAAGTCAAGAGTGGGTCCTGGACTCAGGGTGTACTTTTCATATGTGTCCACATGAAGACTGGTTTCTGGATCTTGAGAAGATTGATGGTGGTCTTGTTCTTTTGGGTAATGATGAGAGCTGTAGAGTGCAAGGATCTGGTTCTATCAAGATCAAGATGTTTGATGGGGTTGATAGAATCTTATCTGATGTCAGGTTTGTTCCTG
The DNA here is from genome assembly GCA_947034835.1 of Ballota nigra. NCBI lineage: Eukaryota > Viridiplantae > Streptophyta > Magnoliopsida > Lamiales > Lamiaceae > Ballota > Ballota nigra. Next base: position 49,369,262 of record OX344727.1, read on the forward strand.
AGTTGAAGAGAAATCTTGTTTCTCTTGGTACTTTGAATTCAAAAGGGGTTGAATTCAAGACAGACAAGGGAAGTCTGTCAATAACCAAATCTGGAAGGATTGTCATGAAGGGGGCTATCAAGAATGGTTTGTATACTTTGATTGGAAGAACTGTAACAGGATCAGCTGATGTTACCATGGAGTCTTCTGATGTTAACTTGTGGCACAAGAGATTGGCACATGTTGGTGAGAAGGGCCTGGTGGAGTTATCCAAGAAGGGAGCAATCCCTGGGAAGAGGATATGTAAGCTGGAATTCTGTGAGAGGTGTGTTCTTGGGAAATTAAAGAAGCAAGCATACCAGAAGGGGAAGCATACCACCAAGGAGGTTATGGATTACATACATTCTGATGTATGGGGACCAGCAAGGGTATCCACTCATGGTGGAGGCAGGTATTTCCTTACCCTTATTGATGATTATTCCAGAAAAGTTTGGGTTTACATTCTTAAACAGAAGAGTGATGCCTTCTCTAAGTTCAAAGAATGGTTGATTGAACTTGAGAATAAGAGAGGCAGGACTATCAAGCACTTAAGGACTGATAATGGGCTTGAATTCCTATCAGAGGAGTTTCAACAATTTTGTAGGGAGAAGGGTATTACTAGGCATAAAACTGTTCCTTCAAACCCCCAGCAGAATGGTCTAGCAGAGAGGATGAATAGAACTATTCTGGAAAGGGTTAGGTGTATGTTATCTGATGCTCATTTACCTAAAAGTTTTTGGGGGGAAGCTGTTAACACAGATGAGGTTTGGTATGGAAAGATATCAGATTACTCAAAGTTGAAAGTTTGTGGATGCCTAGCTTATGTTCATGTGAGACAAGACAAACTTGAACCTAGAGCTTTAAAACGTGTTTTCATTAGGTATCCAAAGGGTGTTAAGGGGTACAAGCTGTGGTGTCTAGAGCCTGGGAACCAGAAGTGTATTACCAGCAGAGATGTTGTGTTTAATGAATCACAGATGGGATACAAGTCAGGTGGAGGTGATAGAGAGCCATCAGCTGAAGAGATGGATGGTGTTATTTCTGAGCCAATTACTCAAGTTGAGGTGGAGCCTGATCATGACAATCATGAAAGTGCATCTGGTTCTGAACCAGAGCAGGAAACATGAGAGAATGGGTCATCAGATGAGAATAGTGCACCTGCAGAAGAGGAGGAAGAAGTGCCAGAAGCAGACTTGAGAAATTATAGTCTGACAAGAGACAGATCCAGAAGACAAATACATCCTCCAGCAAGGTTTGGCCGTGTGGATCTGGTCTCCTATGCACTTGTTACAGCAGAAGCTATAGAGTACCAAGAACCTAAGAGCTACAAGGAAGCCCTTGAGTGTGGTGATAGGGAGTCATGAATTACAGCCATGACAGAAGAGATGGAGTCTCTTAAGAAGAATCATACTTGGATTCTTGTTGATAAGCCACCTAGGCAGAAGCTAATCAGTTGTAAATGGCTGTTTAAAAGGAAGCTTGAATCTGGTGTGAAAGATCAGGTGAGGTTTAAAGCCAGGCTAGTTGCCAGAGGATTTACTCAGATGGAAGGAATTGATTACAATGAGGTTTTCTCACCTGTTGTTAAGCATTGTTCAATCAGACTACTTCTCAGTAGAGTTGTCCAAGAGGATCTGGAGCTACAACAACTAGATGTAAAGACAGCTTTTCTGCATGGTGATCTTATTGATGATCTATTCATGCACCAGCCAGAAGGGTTTGTTGAACCAGGGAGTGAAGGGAAGGTGTGCCTGCTCAAGAAATCATTGTATGGCCTCAAGCAAAGTCCAAGACAGTGGCACAAGAAGTTCAATGAAGTTATGCTATCCATTGGGTTTGTGAGAAGCAAGTATGATACTTGTGTATACCTGGAAAGGCAAGGTAGTGATGTGATAGCCTATCTTCTGATTTATGTGGATGACATGCTTATTGCCAGTAAGAGTCTTCTGAAGATTCAGAGTATCAAAAGGAAGCTAAGTGCTAGATTTGATATGAAGGACTTGGGAAATGCTAAGAGGATTCTTGGAATGAATATTCTGAGGGACATAAAAACTGGAAGACTATTCTTATCCCATAAGAGTTACATTGAGAAGGTCCTGAAGAGGTTTAACATGCATGAGAGTAGAGCTGTGGCAACTCCTCTGGGACAACAGTTCAAATTATCTAAGGAAATGGAACCAAAGTCTGATGAAGAGAAGAAGACTATGATGAAAGTACCTTATGCAAGTGGGGTTGGAAGCCTGATGTATGCTCTGGTCTGCAGCAGACCAGACTTAGCTTATTCATTGAGTATGGTGAGCAGATACATGGCTAATCCTGGAAGATTACATTGGGAAGCTTTGAAATGGATTTTCAGATACCTCAAAGGGTCATCTGATCTGGGTTTGATGTTTGAGAGGATGACTGACCAGAAGAGTCCACTGGAAGGATTTGAAGATTCTGATTTTGCTGCTAATCTGGATACCAGAAGATCTTTAACAGGGTATATCTTTACACTTTACAATACTGCTGTAAGCTGGAGATCTGTTCTGCAGAGTGGAGTTGCTTTATCTACTACAGAAGCAGAGTTTGTTGCAGTGTCAGAGGCTGTTAAGGAGGCTTTGTGGTTGAAAGGCATTATCAAGGATTTTGGGATAAGTCAAAGGGTTGTGGTCATTCATTGTGATAATCAGAGTGCAGTTCATCTGGTGAAACATCAAGTGTTCCATGAGAGGTCAAAGCATATTGATGTAAGGTTGCATTTTGTAAGGGAAATCATTGACAAAGGAGTGGTTCTCATCCAGAAGATATCTACTGAGGACAATGCTGCAGATATGTGTACAAAGTCTTTACCAGGTACTAAATTCAAGTTTTGTGTTGAATTGGTAAAGATGAGTGTATGGGATGTTCCTTAGGCCCAAGCTGGAGCATGGAGGAGAGGAGGAGAGGATTGATACTTCTCATCTGAGGTGGAGAATTGTGAAGGGTCAAATGTGAAGTATGTAGTCTGCTGAGCTTAATTCAATAGGAGGCTAAGTTGATAAAGTGTTAGCCGTGGGAGTTAGTGAATTTGGGGTACCAGAGGAAGTGGACCAGATGAGGTTGACCAGAGAAGCCTGACCAGATAAGTCTGGCAGGAGAGCTATCAGAGGAGGTCCATCAGGTGAGGTCTGGTCAGACGAGTCTGGTAGATGAGACATCAGAGGAGGTCTGAGACCAGAGGTCATCTGGTGTAAGTGACCAGAGCCAGAGGAGGTCTTGTCATCTGATCCTGAAGTCCGTTATTCGCGTAGTACACCAAATTGAAGCTAATTCGAAGGCGGTTCTAACTGAATCAACTATGGCAGTTATTGAAGTTGTTAGCCAGCTGGATAACTACCATTACTTTGAGTTTGTTACAACTGAATCAAATCTAGGGTTCGTTTCCAATCTCTGTATCTATAAAAGGGGGTTCTTAGCTGAGAGAACAAAATATAACTTCATCTGTGAGCGCAAACACGAGAGATTGAGTGATTGTAACTTGTAACTTCAAATTCCTTTCTTAGTGAAAAGTCTATCCTCTCGGATCCCGTGGACGTAGGAGCTTTATCTCCGAACCACGTAAACTGGTGTTCTTGTTGTTTTTCAATTTCGTTCTTATTGCTTTCATATTCCGATTCCCGGAAACAAGTTTTCTTGTGAATCCAAAACGATTAACAATAACTATTTCTCTTCCACCACAATGGAGTGATGTCCCATTCTTGTTCTTTTCACAAGTGGAGGGGAGAGAGATTTTTTTGTAGAATTTCTTGCATTTTCCTCCTTGCCTCTGTGCCATTTCCTCAAATATTATATTGTTTTGAATTGAAAATAATGAAGTTGTGACACAGCTGGTTTATAACATTTGGTAATTTTAAAATAAAAATTTAATCTGCAGAGGTTTCTCGTGTTAAAAGATTGCGTCAAGTTTTGGAATTTTTTTCCCTAAAATTATATTCCCAATAGCTAGGTAGCTAGCATTACAGATTCTTCCAGCGTTTGAAAATCAAACCAATACCCCACTCGACATCATTCCATAAAAACACGTTTAAGCTTCGACCGGCATCAAATAATATTCGTATGTTACGTTTGAAGCTCCGGGTCGCAAAATTACTCGATCTCACACTCATGTTTGGCTCAATTAAAGCTCAACTTCAAATATAATTTTTAAAGTTGGATAACATTTCAAACAAAATAGAATCGATTCATTTACACCCTAACTCTTCGACCAACTTTAAAGGATATTAATTAATTTTCTCTAACTTGAAATCTTAAATCCAGGGTCCTATTCGTTAACTATCTGAGTAAACTCGAATAATAATTGGAGAAAAAGAAGGCATTATTCTATATCTTAGCGTTCGAATTAACAGCAATATTTTATGGTTATTCTTCAAACCTTTCAAGTTATTTATCACATGCATTATTACTGTGATGTGCCAAATACTTGATATATCTACTTTCTTGTGTCTATATATATATATATATGATAATTGGACGAATATCGAATTTAATAACTGTGCAATGGTGTTATAATTAAGCTAGTGGCAGATATTATATAGTTAGCTGGCTGTATGTGTGCTAAATGCCATTTAAAAGATGAAGAATCTGATCCCAATAATGTTAAAACACAAATTGAACTCCATCTTACTATCACTTCTTAGTTGTACTTGTACGAATCAGGGATGTGGAAGTGATGGAGACGGGATCATCTGAAATTATTATATGAAAATTTGGAGAGAAGATTATATTTTACTTGATATTTTATTTAATTTGCTTAGATTTATTTATATTTATGGTTATTATATTTCTTGCCCGTTAAGTCGTTTAATATTATAAATAGGAGTCTCAGATTAATGTAAGATAGTTGATTATTGAATTTACAAATATTGGGTTATTTCCCTTGTATGTACGATTAATCACGTTGCAAGAAATTACACTTTTGAAGAATGAATTAAAATTAGAGATTATAGAAAAAGTACTTGTTGGAATATCACATAATATAGCACATCACATACTTGCATGACTACATGCACATGCATATGCACGTGGAAGCAGTTATGAAAGTCGTTATAACTAACTCAGTGTCGCGTTCCTTGCTTCATCCGTGGACGCGATCACCAAGCGGTTGTAACAGAATTTGACAGCTAGCAATAGGTGATTCTAGAATCAAGCATTGACTGTATAAATAAGTATGCAGAGTATTCTGTAATTACAAGTTGGATACATGAAATAAAAGATCAGTTTCCAAGTTACTCTATCAATGATTTTCTCTACAATAATGGTGATGCTTCATACTAAGTTCGAGATCTATGCTAAAATCAACATGGTTCAGAGCTGTTCTGATCCATGGCACGAGGACACAACAATCCGGCGGCAGCGCCGCTAAACATTTGGCAAAACACCTTTGCCAATGATCGAGAAGAAGAACCTGATAGGGAGAGATCTATACCTTCACCGTATATTGTGCACGGATCGGAACATCCAGGTCTAGTATTAGTCTCTCAACCTTCATGGCAGAAATCTATGTTAATAGCTTTGGGAGCAAAATCAAAATTAGGATTATAGATGGAAGCATTGAAGCTCCAGCACGAAATACATCTGAGAATGCTTTATGGAAAAAGGTAGATTACTTGGTTGTTGGTTGGCTTTTGAGTTCAATAAGCAAGGAGCTATACAACACGTTTGTATCAGCAAAATCTGCTCATAATCTCTGGAATGACATCTGTGAACGGTTTAGCTCAGCGAATGGAACAGAGTTTTTTCAGTTGCAAAGAAGAATTAAAACACTTAAGCAAGGGCATGATACTATAGCAGTGTTTTATGGAAGATGAATGAGATATGGGATGAATTGGATGATTTTGATCAAGTTATATGGTGCACCTGTGATATAGATGATCAATTGCATGTTAAGTGTACTAGATAAAGACTTACTCAGTTTTTTATGGGATTGAATGAAAGTTATGAGAATACTGTGAATCAGGTCATGATGATGGATCCTCTACCCTCACTGAACAAGGCATACTCCATTGTGATTAGAGTTGAGCAGCAGAGACAGATTTTAGGAGGAAATTCTGATGGAAATGCACTCACTAATACTTCTACTCAATCTGCCATGTACTCCAGAACAATGCCTTACACATACAAAGGGAAAGCAGATAACAAAACTAAGGAAGAAAAGGACTCAATGGTATGCTCACATTGTGGGAGAAAGAGGCATGATGTTACAACATGTTTCAAGCTACATGGTTACCCAGAGTGGTTCACAAAGAGACAAGATGGTAAACAAACAGGTAGACAAGATGAAAGAAAGGCAGTAGTGCAGTATAGTCAAATTGATTCTGGTTCTAAGTCATTCTCCTCACAAGAAGCTTCTCCTGATATAACTGCTATAATACAATAAGAGGTAGCAAAATACCTAAACAGCAAACCTGAAGGTCATACACATGCACATTTTGTAGAATATGCAGGTACATCTATCATTGAAATCTCAGGATCCACACTTATGCTTGATAATGAGGTAAAGGGGACATGGATTTTTGATACTGGTGCTAGCAGACATATGTGCTTTGAACCAAGTTCTTCTCATAAGCCTTTGATAACATTACAAACCCCTATATCAGTCTTTCTTCCTGATGGAAGTAAACAACTAGTTACTTAATCAGGAGCTGTTACATTAACCAATACATTGACACTTTCTAATGTGTTATATGTACTTTCCATCAAATATAATCTGTTATTTGTACCTTATATCCTTGATAATACACATCTAACTTGTACCTTTACATCTACTCTATGCCATTACAGGACCCCAAGAGTGAAGCTGTATTGGCAACTGGGAAACTATTTGGAAGGTTGTACATTCTCCAGCCTTCATTTTCTTCTATTACTTCTTGTTTACCTTGCCATTCTACTGTTGCTAGTAACGTCTCTATTGAAACTTGGCATAAAAGGCTTGATCATGCTTCTTTTGATGTAATAAAGCACATTGATGCAATATCTCTTAATAAAACAAATGCAATTTCTACCTTAGACCCTTGTACTGTGTGTCATGTGGCAAAGCAGACCAGAATGTCCTTCCCTAGTCATACTATACATACCAAATCACCATTTGATCTTATACATGCAGACATATGGGGACCATATAATCATCCCTCACTTACAAATACACCTTACTTCCTTACATTGGTTGATGATTTTTCAAGAGCTATCTTGTTATACTTACTGCCTAGTAAAGCCAAAACCATACCTGTACTCTCAGATTACCTTAAAATGATTCAAACACAATTCAAAATCACACCAAAAGCCATTCAAATAGATAATGGTACTGAATTCTTAAGCAATGAATGTAAAAATCTTCTCCAAAATCTTGGAATGATGCATCAGAAGTCTTGTACTTATACTCCACAACAGAATGGAGTAGTTGAAAGAAAACATAGGCAGTTACTCAATATTGCCAGAGCTCTCATGTTTGAATCTAAACTTCCTTTGTCCTTTTGGCCTTATTCTGTTCTTCATGCAACATATATCATAAATAAACTACCAACTTCATTATTAGACTGGTCTACCCCCTTTACCATCCTACACCAGAAACCTACCAGTTATGACAAATTAAAGACTTTTAGATGCCTTACTTTTGATACAGACACACATCCCTCCAAATCTAAGTTTTCTCCCAGAGCAATCAAATCCATATTTCTTGGTTATGAATCTGGTTACAAAGGCTATAAGCTCTATGATCTCACTGATCATTCCATATTTGTCTCAAGGGATGTTCAATTCTTTGAACACATATTTCCTTTTTGTCATGATCAATCCACACCTCTTGACTCATTTTCTCAAGCATTTGCCCCAGATTCCTCCTCATCACCATCACATACTTCTCATATTCCTGTAATACCTTACCTAAACATACCAGAACAAGATCAATCAATCCACCTTCTTGGATGAATGACTATATTTCAGTATGTACACTTTCAAATTCTTGCCTAGAGGTCAACCAGCAACACTCAGGTAATCCTGCACCTTTTCCTCATATATCAGATACTTGCTTATCTACTTTCACTTCCTATAATTACACACTTGAGTACATGTGTTTTCTAACCTTCATCAATCTAAGAAACCTGGTACTTATTATCAAGCTTTGGGTGATCCTAACTGGGATCTTGCCATGAATGATGAACTTGAGGCACTTGAGAGAAATGAGACTTGGGAACTGGTGGATTGTCCCAGTAATAAGACTCCCATTGGTTGCAAATGGGTCTATAAGTTGAAACTTAAACCAGATGGCACTATTGATAGATATAAGGCCAAGTTAGTGGCAAAGGGTTATCATCAAGTTTACAGGGTGGATTATGTGGACAACTTCTCTCCAGTTGCTAAACTAGTCGCTATAAGATTTCTCATTACTTTTGCTACTGGAAAAGGGTGACCTCTTTGTCAGTTGGACATCAACAATGCCTTCTTGCATGGACACCTCACTGATGAGGTATACATGGAACCTCCACTTGGTAATTCTAAGGCTTTACCAGGACAAGTTTGTAGACTGAAGAAAAGCCTATATGGCCTGAAGCAAGCTTCTAGAGAATGGAACACAGAATTTTACAAAACTCTACTTGCTTATGGATTCAAGCAGTCTGTGTTTGATCATTGTTTCTTCACCTTGCAAACTGAGGATTATTACTTGGGCCTTCTTGTATATGTTGATAATGTGTTGATCACAAGTTCCTCTTTACAACAGATTGATTCACTTAAAGCTCACTTGCATTCTGTCTTTACTATTAAGGATCTTGGCTTTGCCAAGTATCTCCTTGGTGTTGAAATTGCTAGAGGAAGTGATGGTACTTACCTTTCTCAACATAAGTATATTCAAGATATAGTAACTGATACTGGGCTTGATAGTTGTAACTCTTCTCCTTTGCCTTTCCATCATGGCCTCCATCTACCTTCCACTGGTGGCACCCCACTTCAGGATGCAGAGAAGTATATGTTGGGAAAATAGGGGTGTCCGGAATCTATTCGGGATGAAATTTAAATACGAATTTAAATACAATTATTACTAGCATGAATTAATCCTAATTAATTCAAATAATAATTCCAACAACAAAATTTACATCATGCATGTTGAATTAATTCACATATAATCTATGGCGGAAATAATCAAGATGATATGTGATTAACGTACCTCTCGTAGAACTTGGCCTTTGAATAAACGGGACTAACACGTACACACTTTACCAACCCAAAAGCCTTCTCAAGTATTCCCTTTCGCCTTATTCGATCACCGGTGGGAGATGCTATCGAATAATTTAAATAACTAAGGAAAAAGAAAAATATCTATGCTCTTGATTTTTCCAACACATGAAATTATGTACTTGGGGATGAAATAATCACCCCCTATTTATAAAGAGTGATGGCCGAATTTTTGAGGGTTAATGGGCTTGGAGAAAATCTTTTCTTAGACTCTAAGAAATCTTGAATATATCTCATATATTCTTTTCTCCATAATAAAATATTCCACAAAAATCTCACTCACTTTATTTACTAGCAATTTTCGAAAACTTTAGGAGTAGATCCCAAGATTTGGATCTTCTTGAATATATGAGATAATCTTGCATTCCAAGAATACTTATCTTCCATAATATCTTTTCAAGAAAATCAACAAAATTTTTTCTCTCCTAATTAGGCCAATAATTTCGAAAATTACAATGAAAAATCAGCATAATATAATCTTTTTATTTTAATCACCTTATGATTATTGGGCTACTTAATGAGCTACTTGAGGGGCCTTTAAGGAGAATTAAGATTGGACCTCCTAATGGACTTCTGAATTTCAATATTGAGCCCCAATATAATTCAATCCATTAATATTAATTATTAACACTAATAAATTAATATTGCACTATCCATCTTAATCCATATTACGATAATATGGGCTCCCGGTTATTATTTTCCGCGTTTAAGATTATCAAGTCCATTAATTAATTAAGCTTCTGAATAGCTCTAAATTAATTAATATATTTCACCTTGGAGTAAAGACAACTCAACATAATTATCCGTACTGAAGAAACTGATTCTTCACTTGCAAGATTTGGTACGATAAAACTTCTGAGCCCACCAAGGGGACTAATCACACGAGTCGTACTCGCACGCATTTCTCCGTATTAAATCTTAGCAACCGTCGTATGATTAATATTACTGCCCAAGACACAAAGTTCGAAGTCACAATGATTCTCACCCAACATGAATTAAAGCAGTAACCATTAAGCACACACAATCCTATTTAAGGGACGGAGATTAAGAAATCAACAACCACTAAGGTCTAATTCTTCACATTTTAGAACAGAAGAATTTATCCTCGCTGTAGGTCCTCTTCAACACATACTAAATGTGCTAGTGCAATCTCTTAGTCAAGACAGACCAATTTGAGCCTTACACATCGACCTTTCACGGCGGATTGTTCAATTCCACCTGGGTCGTGAAAATGTACGTTTAGTTACAAGTAAACTGTTAATGTTGTCTTCCGTGATCGGGTATCACCACATTAACTACAATGTAACTAGTACCATATATTGAACGATTTGCAATAGAAATTCAACATTCAATCATAACTAAAGCAAATGCGATAAAAGAATTATTCTCATAAAACGTGTGTTTGATACACGAGTTATACAAAGTAAAAGCATACTTTCACGTATAACTCCAACAGTATAGAAGACTTGTGGGCAGATTATTGTATCTTAACTTTACAAGACCTGATATAACATATTCAGTGCAACAGTTAAGTCAATTTGTGAACTCTCCTAGGTCTTCACACTGGGATGCAGCTCTACAGTTAGTAAGATATCTTAAGGGAACTTTGGACTTCAAGCTATTCTATTCCTCTCAAACACAGTTTACACTTCATGGTTATAGTGATGCCGATTGGGGATCTTGCTTGGATACAAGGCGGTCTCTTACGGGGTATTGTGTCTATCTTGGTTCCTGTCTTATTTCTTGGAAGACCAAGAAGCAGAATACAATTTCCAGATCATATGCGGAAGTTGAATATAGGGCCTTAGCCACCACAACATTGGAGCTACAATGGATATCGTTTCTTGCTACAAATTTTCTTCTTCAACTTTCTTTCCCTATTCAACTATGGTGTGATAGTAAAGCTGCCAAACATATAGCTGAGAATCATGTCTTTCATGAGCGTACAAAGCATATCGATATCGATTGTCACATAGTTCGAGACCTCTATAAACAAGGAGTGATTAATCTACATCATGTATGTTCTACTCTACAACTTGTGGATGTCTTCACTAAGAGCCTACATGGTCCTTCCTTCTTGAGTTTCTGTTTCAAGATGAAGCTCATTCCTTTTACCCGTGCTTCATCTTGAGGGGGGGGGGGGGGGGGGGGGGGAGGGTGTGTTGGAATATCACATAATATAGCACATCACATACTTGCATGACTACGTGCACATGCATATGCACGTGGAAGCCATTATGAAAGTCGTTATAACTAACTCAAAGTCGCATGCCTTGCTTCATCCGTGGACGTGATCACCAAGCGGTTGTAACAGAATTTGACAGCTAGCAATAGGTGATTCTAGAATCAAGCCTTAATTGTATAAATAAGTATGCATTGTATTCTGTAATTACACGTTGGATACATGAAATAAAAGATCAGTTTCCAAGTTACTCTATCAATGACTTTCTCTACAATAATGGCGATGATTCATGCTAAGTTCGAGATCTATGCTAAAATCAACAGTACTTAATAGTAAAAGTTGATAGTATTTGCAAAATAATCTTAAGAAAAATTTATAGTGTTTGCAAAATAATCTAAGAAAAGTTGATAGTGTTTGCAAAATAATCTAAGAAAAATTGATAGTGTTTGAAAAAAAGTTGATAGTATAAAATTAAGTTTATAATTTGTCAAAAGCACCTCATTATATCAACTTTTAGATTATAGCTTCAGACAACTTATTTAATCTAATAAAAGAGATACAAAACCACCAAATGATTCTAAAAAGTAAAATAAGTGATTATAAGTAGTTAGAATTTTTTGCAAACACACCCATATATTATAATGCCTGAAAAAATTGTCTTCAAATTATTAGTATTTAATTGAGAGTGTTGTCACACAATGTACAAATTATTATTCCATTACATAACGAATATTTACAATGATCAAAATATACTTAAATTAATTAATAAGTTTGTAATTTTTCCTCAAAAGTTTCAAAAAAAAAAAAGAAAAACCATTTTGCTAACCAACAAGTTGCAGATAGATTAATATTTTTCACCATTTATTAACCTCTTAAAGTTTTTCGCTTACTCATTAATTCGGTTCACATTTATCTTATTAATTTTGACGGTCTCACACTTTCGATAGCTTTTTCCGATTCGAGTTCAACAATTTTCAATTTTATGTATAGTCCTGCAAGGAATCACGTGAGTCAATTGGTAATGTCTAAACAAAAGTATATCTCTCGAATGGGTCTTATTAATTTCCACTTTGCTCTACCAATTAGAAACTGAACTGCAAAGTCTGCAATCGGACCCCGCCCTTTTTTTTTAAATTAATAATAATAATAATGATGATAATAATAATAATAATAATAATAATAATAATAATAATAAGAAGGGGGAAGGTGTGAGTGTTGACAGAGCTGGGGAATTATTCTGTATTACAATGACCGTATAGACTTAAAGGTGCTGTCATTTCAAGACTCGAGTATCAGATTCTTCATGTGTGATTTGGGATTTTTGATATTAAAAGATATCGGGAGTTTAAACTTTTTGTTGTAAATCGAGAGCGTAAAATAGAGACGCGAATTTGTTCACCCAGTTCGTCGATAACGACTACGTCTGGGGGCGTACCAAATCAGGAGTTTCACTAATATTTGTGTGCATGCGTATATACAATTTTAAGTACAATGATCTATTTATAATAGAAAAGACATAATTTAAACCTTAAGTCCGTTTAGTTTATAAGCCCATTAGTAATGTCCACATCAAATCTTCTAGATTTGGTATAATAAATCTTCTAGATTTATAACATTCCCCCTTAGACATTACGACATAACATATACGTCTTGTCATAAAAACTCCACATGCTAGGTAGCGACCAAATATTTTGTTAGGAGGAATGTAATTTTATTGATCTTCCGGATTAAATCTTCTGGATTTACTTCGGGGTTACCGCTCCCCGGAAGACAATAACCCTTTGAGCTTTCGCATCCCAATACCATGAACGTACTTTTCAAAAGTAGATGTAGGCAAGGATTTAGTAAACATATCTGCTAGATTGTCACTAGATTGTACCCTTTGAATGGTAATCACGCCACTCTTCTGGAGTTCGTATGTGTAGAAAAACTTAGGTGAAATATGTGTCGTCAGGTTTCCCTTAACGTACCCATTACTTATTTGTACGATGCAAGCTGTGTTGTCTTCAAATATAACATTGGGGGATGTATCGCCTTTAGGGATATCACACGAGTCACCAATGTGTTTTACCAAGGATTTCAACCAAACACATTCTCGTGCGGCTTCAAACAAAGTTATTATCTCTGAGTGGTTTGAAGACATGGTAACCATGGTTTGTTTAACTGATCTCCATGAGATCGCGGTACCACCACAGAGAAAAACGTAACCAGTCTGGGATATTACATTATGGGGATCAGACAAATAGCCAGTATCCGCATAACCTACCAAGACTTTATCTTGGTTCTCACGGTAAAATAGTCCAAGATCTTGAGACCCTTGGAGGTACCGTAGAACATGCTTGACACCATTCCAATGTCTCATTGTAGGAGAAGCACTATATCTCACAAGCAAATTAATTGCAAATGCAGTGTCCGGTCTAGTGCAATTTACGAGATAGAGTAATGTTCCAACAACGCTAAGATAAGGAACTTCTGGCTCCAGAATTTCTTCTGAATCTTCTCTTGGTCTAAATGGGTCCTTATCCACTTCGAGGGATCGGACAACCATAGGTGTGCTTAGTGGATGAGATTTATCCATATGAAATCTCTCTAATACCTTCTTCACGTAGGTTGACTGATGTATAAGAATTCCTTCTGGGAGACGCTCGATCTGCAGGCCGAGACAATACTTGGTTTTACCCAAGACTTTCATTTCAAATTCAGCTTTCAAGATTGAATTGACTTCTTCAATCTCTTTGTATGTTCCGATTATGTTTAGATCATCAACATACACGGATATGATACAAAAACCACCTTGCGATTTCTTCATGAATACACATGGAAAATCTATATCACTTGTGTATCCCTTCTTCTGGAGGAATTCACTAAGTCGGTTGTACCACATGAGACCTGATTGCTCCAGGCCGTACAACGACTTCTGCAGTTTTATGATATACATACTGCGATTTTCACCATTCCTCATCTGGGGAATCTCAAATCCATCGGGGATTTTCATATAGATGTCGGTATCAAGTGATCCGTATAAATATGTGGTTACTACGTCCATTAATCTCATCTGGAGATTCAATTTAACTGCCAACGATATTAAGTAGCGGAATGTTATTGCGTCCATTACAGGAGAATGGGTTTGATCGAAATCAATACCGGGTCTCTGCGAAAATCCTTGAGCTACTAGCCTCGCTTTGTATCTCTCCACTGTATTGTTCTCATTTTTTTTTTCGTACAAAAACCCATTTATATCCTACAGGGATATCGCGCGCGGGTGTACGAATGTTAGAGTCAAATACTTTTCTTTTATTTAGCGATGTAAGCTCCGCTTCAATTGCCTCTTTCCATTTTACCCAATCGGAGCGCTTCCGAGACTCAACGATAGTTTTGGGTTCTGGATATAGATTGTTATTTATAACGAAAAGAGCAATTGTTGCTGCAAATGTGTCGTCGACGACAGTAATATTTCTATTATATGTTTCTCCCGTATCTACAAAATTCATAGAGACTTCAACATTTATGTCAACCAGACCTTCCTCATTTCCCTCTGTATCTAGGTCTGGTCGTTTTGCGGTCCTAGTGCATTGAATATTTTGTGCACGTGCTTCATTACTAGGACGCTCGTCTTCTGGACGAGTCTTTTCTAGAGACTTTAAGTTATCTAGACGAATCTCTTCTAAAGATTTTACGTTTGGCTAACCAGTTTTGCTAACTTTTCTTTTAGGTGTGTTTGTATTGGTTGTAGGTCCTTTATGCTTCTAGCGTGTGGGGGCATTTATACTTGATTTGCTTGGGACCTCAACCCTTTGGGGAGCATTTACTGTAGGTATATGCGATTTAGTTACACCTCTATGGTGGGTGAACGCGTCTGACAGATTGTTTGCTAAATTTTGCAAGTTAATGATCTTCTGAAATTCCAGTTCAGATTGACTAGTGCGTGGATCTGGATACTGAAGATTACTTACGTTCCACGTAAGCTCCCTACATTCATTCAATTTTGAATTCAGATCTCCCCCTAATGCCGGGAAGTTATCTTCATCGAACGTGCAGTCAGCGAACAGGGCCGATAATTGATCTTCGGACAAAGATTCTAGGTATTTCACAATGGATGGAGAGTCAAATCCAACGTAAACACCTAGCTTCCTTTGTGGGCACATAGAGGTTTGCTTTGGTGATGTTATCGAGACATATACCGCACATAAAAAAATATGCAGATGAGAAATGTTTGGCTCTTTCCCATGCACTAATTGTAGGGGGGAATGATCATTATATGTAGTTGGACGGATTTATATCAGGTGTGATGCATGTAGGACTGCATGCCCCCAGCATAAAGTGGGTAATTTAGAGTTCATAAGTAATGGTCTAGCGATAAGTTTGATACGTTTTATTAGCGCTTCAGCAATACCATTTTGGGTGTGGACGTAGGGGACCGAATTCTCCACTTTAATTCACAGGGCCATACAGTAATCTGTAAAGGCCTTTGAGGTAAACTTAGCAGCATTATCCATGCGAATCGATTTAATTGGATAATCTGGGAATTGAGCTCTAAGCTCGATAGTTTTTGCAATAGACAACAAACATGCTATGTCCACCTAGTGGAGGCATCAATTAGGACCATGAAATACCGAAATGGTCCTGATGCTGGGTGAATCGGTCCACAAATATCTCCCTGAATCCGTTCAAGGAAAGCCGGAGACTCTAGTCTCACCTTGGTGCGCGATGGGCGCACTATTAATTTACCCTTAGAACATGCATCACATATAAATTCATCAACATGAGGGATTCTATTATTCAAAATATTATGATCAATGAAATTAGATAGAATCCTATGTATCATAGTTTGTCCTGGATAACCTAACCGCTGATGCCATAATTTAAAAGAGTTCGGGTCATAAAATTTCATACTCATAGCTTGATGGAGATTGGACGGCCGAATGTAGGAATAGTACAATCTGGAAGAGAAGGAGGGAAGCTTTTCTATAACTTGTTTACGGCTACCTCGAGTAATAGTCATCAAAAGGTATTCATTATTATTCTCAGTTTCAGTTTCAATGTGATAGCCATTAGATCTAATATCTTTAAAACTGAGCAGGGTACGCTTAGATTGTGGAAACAATGAAGCATTATCAATTATGAGTTCGGTACCCATGGGGAGGACAATGGAAGCTCTTCCGGAGCCTATTATCATAATGTTATCATTGGCTGTCGTAGTTACACTCTCCTTACGTTCTACCAAGTTATGAAAATACTTCCTATCTCTTAAGATTGTATATGTGGTGACGTTATCTACCAAACATAAATCACTATTTGCATCCATTATGCCAGAGGGAATAAGCCAAACATAATAGTTGATATGTTTACAAGGCATGTATAAGAATATCAATATCCAAATAAATTTGACGGATAACATTAAGGTAAACACATCAAAGCTAAATCATAAATATCATATAATCCATAAAATAAAATATCTGAAAGACAGGATCCAAAATATAAATTGTTTTAACAAAAAACAAACAAAGTACTAAAATAATCAAATACTCAAATCACTCATTTTCTCCAAAGTTTTTGAGTTACGAGCTCAAGAGATAATCATTATCTTGGTCAAAGTCTGCTTCAGGCAGGCTGGCATGGTGAGATTCGACTTTAGGAGCCTTCCCATTATCGTCCTTCAGCTGCTTTTGATAAGCCTCAACCAAGTGCTTGGGAGTGCGACACGTGTGAGACCAATGACTTTTGCATCTGCATCTGTAGCAGGACTGCTCAACCTTATCTTGAGTGCCAGATTCTTTTTTTAGGAGCGGAATTCGTGTTAGATGCAGCTTTTCCACGAGCCTGAGTTTGATTGTCTTTCGAGGTACCTAGACCACCAGATTTACTACGACCTCGGCCTTTGCCACGAGTTCGTTTACTTCCTCTCTCCCTTCCACATTTGCGACCACTTGTATTGCCTTGAGTTATAGCATGTGCTTCGGGCACTGCTTGTGAGTCAACCGGTCTCGAGTTATGATTTTGCATAAGGAGTTGGTTGTGCTTTTCTGCCACCAGAAGTGCAGAAATTAGCTCAGAGTGTATAGTGTAGTTCTTAGCCCTATACTGCTGCTGGAGTACAAGGTTGCTAGCGTGGAAAGTTGATAGAGTCTTCTGGATCAACTCGGCCTCAGTTATAGCTTGCTTGCATAGCTTTAATTGAGATACAATACGATGTAGGACTGAGTTGTACTCCGTCACAGACTTAAAGTCCTGGAAACGGAGGTTCAACTAATCGTATTGAGCCTGAGGGAGGAGTATATCGTTTTGTTGTTGGAAACAGTCCTTCAGGGACTTCCACAACATTCCGGGGTCTCTCTCAGTGAGATATTCATTTTTCAGGTCCTGATTAAGATGATGTCTGAGAAAAATCAAAGCTTTCGCCTTTTGGGCGTCATTTGATTTTGAATCATCAACAGTAATACTGCTTAAATTAGTTGAGGCTAGATGGATCTCAACATCTAGCCCCCATGTCAGGTAATTACTACCATCAAGAGCAAGCCCAATCAATTCTCTTTTGGTAATATCATACATTATTCACTATAATTTTTAAAGTGACATGGTGAGTATTGTGACCAATTTATTAACAACGAAGAAATAATGATTTATTTGATCACTTTCAAGCACATAGAAACAAGAATTGGGCGCCGTCTACCCAAAACATAATTTACGGTCCGACAAATACTGGGTGCCGCCTACCCATACAATATATGGGGACTATAATTAATAACGTAAATTTAATTCACATAAATAGTTATACAAGTAGGAGCAACTATTCAAGTTCAAATTTTAGTCAATGCCCGTGTTTGCTTCAGGCAAACCTCTACATGAATTTTTTTATTTTTGCATTGTTTGAGTGAATTAAATTAGCAGCAAATATAATAATAGACACACAAGGATTTTCACATAAATTTTAATTTCTACAGCAAATAATTTTCAACTCTATTTTGCAGTAAGCAGATTTATTTGCTAAAATTTAAAGAGGATTAAGCTACTTTACCAGAGTGGAACCCTACGGTATAGGTTCCTAAACGCCGCTCTCTCGACTCGCCTTCAGATATATCTCAAACGGGTGGAGCAACCAAACAGGTATTGAGTGCAAATAAAAACTCAAACAGAGAGACAAAAAAGGCCAAAAATAAAAGTACCCCAATTAAAAAAAATTCCCCCTCTTTTTTTTTTTTCTCGATGTCGGACCATGGTGAAGCCGTGATAATCAAAACATTTAACAGTTGGCAATTTTGATTCTAGTAGGCAATTTTCGAAAACACTTTTGATTACCGAAAACACTTTTGCAATTTTGATTCCAGTAGGCAACTTATCTCAATCTATGAATTAATATACACAACACAAATTGATACGGTAATATTAAAAATCATGGGAACAACATAATTTACGGAGATTCGCTTCCATAGCAGAGATTAGAAAGCCAAGAGACTGGAGTGAAATTTGGTTCTAGATGCGTTTACTTCTTCTCTTATAGCCTTGTGAAAATAGGAGATTTTTAGGAGCGCTCCTGCTGATAACGTGTTGTAAATCGAGAGCGTAAAATAGAGACGCGAATTTGTTCACCTAGTTCGTCGATAACGACTACGTCTGGAGGCGTGGAGTTTCACTAATATTTGTATGTATGCGTATATACAATTTTGAGTACAATGATCTATTTATAATAGAAAAGACCTAATCTAAACCTTAAGCCCATTTAGATTATATTATAACACTTTTTATGGAATGTTTGTCTATGTTTTCATGCCCAATTTTGATTTCAAATTCAATTTTTTTTTTTTTCTAAACCTGAATTTAGTATAGGTTTTTAAATCTTATAGAAGTATATCATGTAGTATCCACGGATAAAGAATGACAGATTTATTATATTTTTTAGATTTTATACACAAAATATATATGTTTCCAAATTAATACAAAATAGATCTTTTTTAAGTATATTTGTCTAAGTTTGAGGGTTTCCACCATATATAATCATATATTTAAACGCATACCACACTATATTCTAAACTCTAATTTAAAAATGAAAAATGAAAAAGGTGAAGGGAACTTAGGGAAGAAGACGCGCCTGACATTGGAGAGAGAAATTGAGAGATTGATAGCAACACACATATGAGAAAAGGATGGGAGTGGGGAGAAGATCAACATAGAAAAAAGGGAGAAAATATAAATAAAATATTATTAGATTTTAAAAAAGATTAATAGGGGTAGAATTGGTAAAAAAAATATATTCTCTTGGCTAAAAAGGAATAAAATTAAAACTCATGACAAAATATAATTTTTTTTAAGTATAATTGGCTAAGTTAGGGGGTTTCCACAAATTAAATTCAAATAAATTAATTATTAATCTTCTCTTTCACTCTGAACACGTCGTCAAAGGAGTTCAGATAAAAAATTATCAAATTCAAATAAAAACTTACAAAATACTGAATTGTAGCACCAAATTAAAACTTTTTGACATAAAAGATCCTAGAACATGAGTGCATCGTATTCATAGATATATGGGAATGCTGAATTTTGATTAATATATACATGCACGCATCTCCTTGGCCCAATTAAAAAAAAAAAAAAAAACCAAGTTAGTGGCATACAATGCTCTCAGTGAACTATTTGTTTGAGAAACCATCACTTGTGTTCTACTGTTCCCAAGCCAACAATATCAATTACATCTTACTCTTTCAAGGCCAAGGTTTATATTTTATTTTTTCAAATCACAATTACTATTTTTAAATTTAGTGTCTTCTTTTTTCAAGAACAGAATGACAAAAATTTTAATGGCTTAAAAGGATCAACTTTTTTTTAAGGAATTTGATTAAAGACATAAATTTGTGTGAACTCGAGTTCACATCAATTTGGATATCACTGTTATATATATTCGCTATCACTGTTATGCATGTAAGCAAATTAAATTTGCACCCAATTAAATGGTGACATGTGTACAAATCAAATATTAATATCAGATAAAATTTACTATTTTATTTTAAGAATTAAATTAAATTAATTCTTGAATTAAATAGTTAAATTGATATTAAATGTACACGATACAAGTCGGACAAATTAAATGAGTGTTCGATACTCAAATTGGGTAATATATACGCCTTATTTCACCATTAAAACGAGAATTAAATGATATCTCGTCAAAATGGAAGCGAATTAAACTAATTCACAAATCACGCCAATCAAATGTTGTGGGCCAATCAGGTGGCGCCACGTGGCATGACAAGAATGGAAAGTCTTCCATCCTTCACCCTATAAATAGGGTCTTCTTCTCATTCATTTCACACGAACCAAGACGACAACCAAGACGAACCAAGACGAGCACAAACGAAGACGAACAAGCATCCGGACGATTAACCAGCGAATCTTCTGCAACCGTTCTTGAAGACTCCAAGCGTTCATCGCCGTTCTTCGTGGAACTCAACCAGAAGCAGCTCAAGATCAAGGCCCGAAGCCCCTCCGATCCGGCGTTTTCTCATTGAAGATTCCTCAAGATCGTTCTTCAGCGTTCTTCGTCGTTCTTCGTGAAAGTCAACCAGAAGCAGCTCAAGATCGAAGATTAAGGCCCGAAGCCCCTTCGATCCGGTGTTTCTACTCGAAGATTAGAAGATTCTCCAAGAACGTTCTTCGCCGTTCTTCGCTCAAGTCCACCTGAAACAGCTTGAGATCGAAGATCAAGGTCCAGAACCCCTTCAATCCGGCGTTTACCGTTGAAGATTTGAAGAAAACTCCAAGAGCGTTCTTCAGTGTTCTTCGCCCAAAGCAGCTCCAGATCGAAGATCAAGGCTCGAAGTCCCGTCGATCCGGCGTTTGCATTCAAAGATTCAAAGAGCGTTCTTCACCAAATTCGAAGGCGTTCATCCAGAAACAACGTTTAATCCAAAACAAGGTGTTTTCACCCTTGGATTAACGTTACAAACATTCAAGTCCGAAGATCGAAGTCAAAGTTCGATCAAGGTCAAATTCAACTTTGAAGAGAAGAATCAGAGGATCAAAGTCTAGAGTCAAGAACCCACAAATTTTTCGGTTCGATCCGATTCAAATTAAAGTTGTAAACGATATTCGTTTTTATTATATTAATAAAACGAATCTTGCAGTTACAAATTTGGCACGCCCAGTGGGACCGACTCTACCTCTCATCTCTTCTCTTCTCAAGCAAGCTTAACTACTATGACGACGGATGCATAAACCATCAAAGAACGACTTGCCAGTTTGAAGGGCTTTCCCAACATGTCAAGGATCAAGACATCCAAATCTCCAACCTGATGAATAAGGTGGACAATGTCGATGCAAGCCACGTCAAAGGAAAGCAAGTTGAGAGCCACGATGAAAAAGAGACCTCAACCAAATGCCAAACAGTAGAAAAGACTGAGGCAACTGCTAAGGAGCTGCAGATCTCATCCGGTGGAGGGATCCAAGTCGATCAACTGAAAGAGCTCATATTGGAGACGGTAAATGACAAGTTTGATGATAGTTCCAAACCATCCATCAGCTACACCAAGCCTTATACCAAGAAGATCGACAACTTAAGGATGCCAGCTGGCTATCAACCCCCAAAGTTCCAACAATTCGATGGCAAAGGGAATCCAAAGCAGCACGTAGCTCACTTCGTTGAAATTTGCAACAACGCCGGAACTTATGGTGATCATCTAGCAAAGAAGTTCGTCCGCTCACTCAAAGGAAACGCCTTCGACTGGTACATTGATCTAGAGGCTAACTCCATCAACAGCTGGGATCAAATGGAGAATGAGTTCCTGCTTCTACAGCACAAGGAGGACAGTTAGCATGATCGAGCTAACCAACACTCGCCAAAAGAAAGATGAGCCCGTGATCGATTATATTAATCGATGGAGGAACTTAAGCCTGAATTGCAAGAACCGACTGTTTGAGACGTCTGCAATTGAAATGTGCATCCAAGGCATGCAGTGGGGTCTCCGATACATTCTCCAAGGTATCCAGCCGCGAACTTTTGAAGACCTGGCTACAAGTGCTCATGACATGGAGCTAAGCATGGTTGCAAGTGGAGTTGAAGAACTACCAAGTCAAAAGCATCGCGACATAACAAAAGTTAAGCCTTCAAGTAAGGAATACATAACGGACCTTCCTCGCGATAGGGGGCAAAGCGGCTTGACTCTGAAAGAGCTGCGTAAAAAACAATATCCTTTCTTAGACTATGACGTCTCAGGGATATTTGACGACTTGATGGATGCGAAACTTATAGAATTACCCAAGATGAAGCGGCCAGAGGAAGCTGGATGCACTGACAATCCAAAGTACTACAAATACCATCGATTAGTGGGCCACCCAATTGAAGACTGCTTCATCTTCAAGGAAAAGGTCATGCAATTGGTTAAGCAAGGAGATATCGTGCTCGAAGAAGCTACCTAAAGTCCTTCAAATCAAACGCTCCTTGACAAGAGCATAAACTGTCTGTGATGCTCCTTGATACGAGCGAAAACTATCTCAAAGCCAAATCAAATCTCATTGACGAAAGATAAATCTGTCAGAAGCTCTCAAGTCGAAGATCAGATTGAAGTCTCCCCAAGTTAAATGAAACTCTCCTTGTTAAGAGACTAAACTATCTGAAGCTCTCAAGCCGGAGATCAAATTGAAGTCTCCATCAAATCCATTCTCCTTGATAAGAGATAAAACTGTCTGAAGCTTTCAAGACGGAGATCAAATTGAAGCCTCTCCGAATCAAATAAAGCTCCTTGATACGAGCGAAGACTATCTCAAAGCCAAATCAAACTCTCCTTGATAAGAGACAAAACCATTTGAGGCTTTCAAGACGGGGATCAAATTGAAGCCCCCTGGATCAAATGATGCTCCTCGATACGAGCCTAAACTATTTACAAATTTGAAAATGAAGTCTCCTCGACAAGAGATCAAACTGTTCAATTTTGAAGTTGAAATACTCCTTGATACGAGTATAAACTATCTAACAAATCCAAATCAAGTCTCCATGACACACGAGTTAAAACTGTATGTCACTCCTAGTCTACATGAGTATAAACTGTTTATGGCATCCCCTTGAACTACGTTATGACTTGATCCTCTTTAAAGGGGTACGTAGGCAGCTTAGACATCTTCTAAGTTCAGTCACGATTCAAAACTTCAAATTCATATGAGGGCGCAAAATACTTTCGTGCTTCATTCACATCAAGTCCAGAAATGACCGTGAACAAAGCACGAGGGGGCATTTGTAAGCAAATTAAATTTGTACCCAATTAAATGGTGACATGTGTACAAATCAAATATTAATATCAGATAAAATTTACTATTTTATTTTAAGAATTAAATTAAATTAATTCTTGAATTAAATAGTTAAATTGATATTAAATGTACACGATACAAGTCAGACAAATTAAATGAGTGTTCGATACTCAAATTGGGTAATAAATACACCTTATTTCACCATTAAAACGAGAATTAAATGATATCTCGTCAAAATGGAAGCAAATTAAACTAATTCGCAAATCACGCCAATCAAATGTTGTGGGCCAATCAGGTGGCGCCACGTGGCATGACAAGAATGGAAAGTCTTCCATCCTTCACCCTATAAATAGGGTCTTCTTCTCATTCATTTCACACGAACCAAGACGACAACCAAGACGAACCAAGACGAGCACGAACGAAGACGAACAAGCAACCGAAGCGAAAGAGTTCATTAAAATTATACATCACGAATTATCCTAATTACGTACCAACATCCTACTTTTACGAGTTCATTCTACCCTAAGTATACAAAGGTTTAGCCTAACATGGTGATTATGTAAACACAAGCAATAACGATAATAACAATCATAGACATAATTAAGAAATTCAAGAACATAAATCAACTACGAATTTAATTGAATCAAAATCAGGAAATCAATCTCTAAAAGTATCAATAAAATCTGGAAAATCAATCTCAATCTCTAAAAGTATAAAAAATAAAAGATAAAAACTAAACCGTTTAATAGATTAATCGTTTCATGATGCTCGTATGCTGTAAAACTCTAAACTCTTCTAAAAAAACCTTTCCAAATGCCCAAAATCACCTTCTTCCCTTGTTCCCCTTTGAAAAACGAGTCTAGATATGCAAAATAAGGGTATGGGGACCTATTTATATGAATTGTGCCAAAAATTCCCCGAAGGGTCGAGCACATCATGCTCGCTCGAGCGCCG
The DNA here is from genome assembly GCA_947034835.1 of Ballota nigra. Lineage (NCBI taxonomy): Eukaryota > Viridiplantae > Streptophyta > Magnoliopsida > Lamiales > Lamiaceae > Ballota > Ballota nigra. The sequence continues at coordinate 49,393,890 of OX344727.1, forward strand.
GTCGAGCACCGATTGAGCGCTACTTTTCCACACCTATTAGGACCGCTCGAGTGGTGGCGGCCGAGCGCCTAGCGCTCGAGTAGTGGCAGTCGAGCACCTCATCTCTATAGTGTGCAATATGCGCTCGAGCTGGGGTGGTCGAGCGCCTCACGCTCGACCCCTGGCTCGATCAGTGCTATTCTTCCAGTGTCTCAACCCTACTCGAGTGGTGCTCGAGTAGTGCTCGAGCCTTGCTTGAACACTTCTCCATTTTCATGCCAAATTATACTTTTCTTCCCCCAAACTAATACGTTTCGCATTTCCTTCTTATCTTCTCATCCAAGAGTCTGTTTGAGTCGATTCAAAGTCATACGAACTCCATTTTTCACCCTCTTTTCTGAAATGAACACCAAATAAGAAAATTGATGAGTTTATGGAACTAGTACTCGAATAACTTTAAATACTCACCAAAAACACTCATTATGTGGACTAATCGGACAACAATACATCACAATTTCACGTCTAATCAACCCCCCAAACTTACCATATTGCTTGTCCTCAAACAATGAATTAATAAGTCAAGTGAAATTGTTAGAAATGAATAAAAGTACCAAATCATGCAAGTATTATTTTCAAACTTCAAAGATCATTCAACCCACACACAAACTCATCTTTCTTTCTCTTACTCATGGGTAATCAACAAAAAATAACCAAATCAAAACATGGATGTGCTCTCGGCGGTGTGTTTCACTCCTTCACAAGTGTTTATCAATTTATAGGGACACTCTCAATCAATCATTCACACAAATTAGTGACCATAGGCTTGTAAACACTCTCAACTTCGACCACATACTAGAATTCATGCCGAATCACAAGGACTTGTTCAAGGTCGTAATGTAAGGCTCTTTGGACAGGTGGTGTAAATGTATAGGATAAGCTGACTCAAGTGAATGGAGAATAGAAAATCATAGTTTTGGTATTTCAATGCACGGAACAGAACACTTCTAATATCTCCATATAATGCACTTTCAATTCTATCTAATTTCAACACCTCAACTTTTCTAACTCTTTTTCACTTTTTTTTTCCTTTTTCAACTTATATATATATGAGCTCGTATTTTCTTTTTCTCATTCTCAACTTTTGTATTCTTCCCCACTACTCACAAATTCATTACCCATTTTTCTCAACATCACTCAATCATATACAATTCTACATCAACCAACTCTACCTCTTTTCATTCACAACTTTTCCTATTCTCCACTCAAATTGGGACCAAAAAGAGTTTTAGAAATTGTATAAGCTCAAATGTGCTAGTAAATAAATAGGCTCAAGCTCAAACAAGCTAACAAGGGATAAATATCATTGGTCAGGAAAATTTTGGCTAAGTGACTTATCAACTCAAATAATGGCCGTAGATCACTTTCGGTATTTCATACTAGACACAATCAAGAAGCGAGATTACCCACAAGTTCTAGTACCTCTGAGGTGAAGATCCAATCACAAAGAATGAGATTAACTTGATGAATTCTAATCTCTTTAAAGACTCAAATCTCACAGCTTTTCACATCCATGCTTGACCTAGTGACTTCTCATCATTACCACACAATTATTCAAAAGGAAAAATCGTAAGTGCACGACTTCCTTTTCAATTCCACTCTACTCACAACACTCATACTTTCTAGTCCTAACTCAATTCCACAATCACTAACTCACTAGATCACACTCAATGATAAATAATAAATAAGCAATCAGGAAAGTTAATAAACATAAAATCATCCAAAAACCACATAGTTCAAACAATACTCAAATTCACCACAATACGTGCATGCCCCAACATACAAAATATATGAAAAAGGAAACTAAAAAAGGAAGAACGTACCTTTGGTGGAAGGTAACTACGGCAAAACATGTAAAACACTTCACCCCCGAAACTTAGACTTTGCGAAGCTGTCTAAGTTTGGGGTTCGGGTCTACCTCATACACATATTTCCCGGTTGATACTTAGCACTCTAGCACCCTTCTTTTGTTCCTTTGAAGTACTCCTCGCTATCATCACTTGCAAACCTTTGCACACTCAACAGAGACCTGCATTCAAAACACTCAAACATGAGATCAAGCAACACACGATCACACAAACGATCAAAAGAAAATAAATGATGGTCCCGAAACGAGTAAACAGGTGTATGGGGGGGGGGGGAATACACCTGTGGTTACAAATTTAAACTTCTTTAAAACTTATCAGGTTACTTAAGACAGTAGCTCGTCAGTGGACTTGAGGTCTGCTGAGAGTTACTCTGTGAAAGCTTACTGAGATAATACCTCCACTGAAAGCACAAGACTTTCAGTTGAACTACTATCTAATTAGCTTTCAGATGCGGATTAGTGAGCCCTTTTAGAAAACTCGTTTTACTTTGATAAACTTGAGATTAACACACACTTATGAAATAGCAGAATGTAAGTACACAAGATGTAAAGTGGTTCAGAGATAAATCTCCTACGTCCACTGGCCTGATCAAACAGGAGAATTCCTTTCACTTGGAATTCCTTGTGTTATAGTGCCAAGGTGCACTGATCAACTTTTCCTCTCTTAGGATGATTGATCACTAGGAAATTCCAGGTCCTAGTTCCCAAAACAAACCAGCTTTCAGACTGATACAACAATCAGCTTACTAACACCACTTAACACTAGCTCTCAACCTAAACACTGAGTAGGGTTTTGAGTAGGGTTTTGGTTCCAACTATTTTGAGATAATCCTTACAAGTTTAGCTCAAGGCTTAGGATTGAATTATCTCTTTCTAAGGTTTGGATATAGCTTTAAGCTTGGTTACAGAAGGTTTGTTAGTTTCTCTACTATTGTGAAACACTTGGGAAACAATGATAATTTCGAGTGTTTCTAGATTGTTATGAATGTAGAGATAGCTTTGATCTTGTGAGTTTCCCGTGCTTGTAAAAAGTGCACGTCCTTCTGTATTTATAGGCTTTCTTGAAAATCTTCCCGTTGGATTTGAATCTTCTCAAGTAAGTCTTCTTGTATCTGATTGGTTCAAACGGCTCTATTTGAAGCTTTAAGTCTTGTCAAGAAACGGCTGCAAAACCATGCCTGTTCACCAACTTTCTGTAGATTGCTAGGTGAAAGACTTTTGGTACTTGTCAGGCTGGGACAGGTCGGCTGTCAGTAAGGTACACTGACGTGTCATCTTCTCATTGGACCTTAAGTCTGCATGCCCAGATTCTTGTCTTGCTTTAGGTGGAACTCCTCTGATGAGAACCTTCTTATTCCTTCATTTATTGTAAGCTTCACTGAAATTCATTTTGCCTTGTTCCAACCAGATTAACTAACAGCTTTAAATATGTTTAGCATTAAATGTACTTTGTTAGTTCCCATCAGTGGACCTTCGTCCTCTACTGATAGATTTAGTCTTAGTGAGAATGTACTTAGAAAACATTCAAGACTTAGACTTCTTTCTCAGATCACTTAGTCTTCAGCGGACTTCACTTCAACGGACTTTACTTCAGCGGACTTCATACTAAAATACACTCTAGTTATTACTAACTGCACTTCAGTTCTTAACACTTAGAACTGTTTAATTTAAACTCTAACTCTGCTGAATAATTTACTTACAAACAACTTAGGGAGGGACATGTTGGCATCTAATCAAAACAAGTCTTATACATTTTCCCAACAATTTCCCCCTTTTTGATTATGCCGGAACCCATCTTATTACATATCTTCTTCCAGATGAAGTTCTTCAGATGACATTCAAAGTTCACAGTTTTGTAAGTAAAACATTCAAGTACATAAGCCTAAATGATAATGAGATATTATCTTGGGCAAAACATCAGCAGAGTTCCTTTCTTTGAAAAAAAATATGAAGTACAAATTACATGAAGTCAAATCTCAAAAAGTTTCAAACTTAAAAACATCTGGGACTTATAAACAAATGCCCAGCAAAAGATACAACTTACTCAGATGGACTCAAAAAGAGGTTCAAGTCCATATTGCTTAAAAACTCTAATCTTCAGCTCATTCTTCCTCTCCATCATCTCCTTGGAATGTCCTCTGAGACCAAGGTGTTCACATAAGGATGTCCACTCTTCAGTGATCCTTTCTCTATCAACAGCTCCTGTTGCATCTTGAGGAGGCCAGTATGTGATTGGCTCAGGGGCCTTTAGAGCATGATCTGGGAAGGCATCATTCCAAGCATCACAGATCTCGGGGTAGATTTTGGGATAGGCATCAAACAACCATGAGTTGAAGACTTCTTGTGCATTGTCCCTTCCTAACTCTCCACTGACATAGAAGGAATATACAAAGTCCCTTTTTGCAGTCTCCCAAGCATCATTGAGCTTCTTAGGAACCCAGGCATCGTGGTGAGGGTATCTGTTCTGAGAAGGTGTGATCTTGTCTTTCTTTAGTTTGGCAGCCCACTTAAGATAACCACTTCTGAACTTTTTGGAAGTAGTTTTGTCAAAAGTGGCTAACCTCTCCTGCTTCTTCCTCTCAGCCAGTTCTGCAATGGTTTCCATCTTCCCAACCACCTTATCTCTCCTCTCCTGCTGTTGGGCTGTTAGCTTCCTTGCTCTCTCGTTCATTCCACCAGCCTCTTTGATTAGCTCAGTGAGCTCCGTGACTCGGGTGGGTGCAGATTTGGGAATTTCAGAAGACAAAGGATCAGGGTTAAGAATGGGAAGTACCTCAACTTCATCAGTAGAGGTTGTGGACTTAGCTGCCAACCTCTCTGAGGTTCTTGTCTTTTTAGTAACCTCTGCTGAGAGTACATCAGTTGCCTTCCTCTTGGCAGGTTCCCCCTTCTTTGCAGCTCTCTCTTCCTTCTCCTTCAGATGAGCTTCCTTGAACTTTGAGAGGTCCACTGATGCGGTCTCCTTTCCCTTCTTTTCCTCAGCCAGCTTCTGGGCCTCAGCATCAACTTTCTTTATGGTGCTTTTGATTTGTTGACCTTTCTCGAACTCCGGGGTTTCAAAGATGATTTGCATTTTGTTCCTTGGATCAGCCTTCAGCTCTTTAGAAGATCTCAATCTTTCCCCCTTTCCGGCATTAATCATGCACTCAGCCACAGTGATGTTTAACTTCATCTGATCGTGAGCGATGGCCTTCAGTTCAGTCGAGCAGTGGTCAACTTCATCTTCCATCCTTTCCAGTGCAGCTCCAGCAGTTTGACCAAATTGCACAAATTGGGCCAGTTTCTCATTGATTAGCACATTGGTCTTTTCTTGAGTTGGGAAGTCCTCAGCAGCCTTTTTGAGAACTTCACCAAGCTTGGCTCCGAGTTCTTCGTGCTTTGCTTCGAACTCCTGCATCTTCTGGTTCCACAACCCTTCAACTTTCCCAACAAGGTCAGCTGAGAAAGCTTCAACAGAAGACTTTAGGTTGATGGACACGTTCTCCACTGAGTCCTTCAGGAATTGAGTTCTGGCTTCTTCCTCCTTCTTCTCCAGATCTTTCAGAGCCTCAATGACTAGCACACTTTGTCCCTCAACTACATCAGTGACCATCTGCTGTGAATCTTCAATCTTCAGTGTGAGATTTTGAAGTGATGTAGTTGTGGACTCCATGAGTTCGTCAATGTGATCTGAGAGGATGATCATTTCGTCTACCTCCTCTTGGACAACTTCTTGGACATCTTTCAGCTGAGTTTCAAGAGCAGGGATTCTTTCTTCTTGAAGTTTAAGCACTTCATCCTTCAGGGGAGTTAGGTTGACCTGGACTGAGGGAATCTCATCAGTTTGGGTACCTGCATTTAAGACAGTGTTAGTGTTTCCTCCCTCAATCTCACAACCTAGATCACCTGAAGTCTCTAACTCCATTGGAACTCCCTCCTCCTCACTCAGCTTACTTCTTTCATCACTCTTATTTTCAACTAAGGTTTTTTCAGCCAATTCATCCTTTGCAGGAATGATTGCTTTTATTTGGCCACTCACAACTCCTGTGATTTCAACATCTCTTTCAGCACCCTCATCTTTTTCTTTCTCCTTTTCAACTCCTTCTATTCCAGTCACCTCAGTTGACTCTGAAGCCACCACTGAGGGCTGTTGTGGGAGAATCTCAGTAGACACCTCTACTGGACTCTCCTGTGGCAAATTTTGAGCCTCAGTATCCCTTGCCTTGGATACATCCTTGGCTACCTCACCATCACCTTGCCTTGGTGAGGTCCCTCCTCCTTGTACATTCTCCTCCACCTCTTTCTCCTTCTCCTCCTCTGCTTCAGCAACCACATCAGCTGACTTCTTAGCCTCAGCTATCTTCTCCATCACCAGACTCTCAAATATTTTCTCATCACAGAGAAGTCTGGATTTGGTCATCCCTGCAAACTGCATCACCTCCATCTCCTCCTTCTTCCAATCATCGGCATTGCTGCCTCTGACTGCCAATAGAATTTCTCCTAGCCTCCTATCTTTAAGCTGGACAAGGAGTCTCAGCCTCAAGAATAAAGCCTTGAGAGTGGGGAAGTTGTCAAGTTCAGGGTACTTAGACTCCAAAGAGTAAGCAACCTCATCCTTAAGGGTGTCTAAGAATGAGTACTCTTCTTCATCGTCTGAAGGAAGGGAAGGGGTAGGGGATCTGATATCAGTGGGTTCTTCTGGAATAGATTCCAGGTGAGTTGAGGTTTGGGTTTCAGGGGGGTTAGGTTCAGAAGAGGTTTGAGTGTCAGGTGAGGTTGGGTTTAGGTCAGTGGGGGTTGAGGGAATGGGTTCAGTAGGATTTGATGGGGTGGTTTCAGTTGGGGTGGAGATGAGTTCAGTGGGGGTTTGAGTTTGAGATCCACTGGCTGGCTTTTGAGAGCCATCAGTGGGGGTTTGAGTGTGAGTTATTTTGGAGATGCGTTTGGTTTTGGCTGCAGGGGTGCGAGGTTTGGTCTTGGGTTTAATAGGAGTAGGAGCAGGAACATCTGAGTCAGACTCAGTTGAGATAGTGTTGGGGGAAGAGGTAGGGTTACCTGATGAAGACTCATCAGTAGAGTCTGTGACTCTGACTTTCTTCAAAACAGCCTCCTTCACTGCTTCAGAAGACCTCTTCTTCTCCTTCCTAAAGGCCTTCTCAGCCACAGCCTCCTTGTGTTGAGCCATTTTGTCACTCAACTTTACCAGTCTCCTTTTCAGCTTTGTTTTCTTCCCCTCAGCTGGGGTATCTTCCTCCTCCTCTACTGCCTCTGGGCTTTCCACAGTAGGTTTAATCATCCTAGCCTCCAGAGTCTTTCCAGACTTGAATAGAATTTTTAGAGTGCTCCATTTCCTGTCAGGGATCCAATCTACGCCCAAGTCTACATTCTCTATCAAGTAAGAGATTTTTGTTGCATAGTTCAGCTTACTTGATAGTTGAGGAGTTTTGTCGGGTTGAAATTTTGAATGCTCCTTATTCAAGGCCCTCAGAAAGAACTGCTGCCAGTTGTATGGCCTTTCCTTGCTCTCAACAATCGCCTTCATCAGCCTGAGCTTTGGCTTGCTCACTTGCTCAGTACTCCCTTGGTTTCCCAAAATACACTTACTCACAATTTCACAGAGAACATTGTAAACTGGCAGGAGTTCACTTCTGTTCATTGTTGGAGTGTATGGTACCTTCCTCTGCATTATGGTTTTGACCCATTCTTCCTCCTTCTCCACAATGCACGTGTCTGGATTGGGACCTTCAGAAGGAAGATCAAAAAGCTCCTTCAGGACATCTCCGCTTACACGAATCTCCTTCTTTATCTTCTGGTGTTCAATGACCTCCATGTCATCCCTCATAACTTTCTTCTTCCTTTGCAAGATCAGATGAGACCTGATCTTTGTATCTGAGTTGGAGACATTGTTGTAGAAATCAAGAACCTGTCTGTCAAAACAGTTCTCTGGATGAACAGATAGGAATTTCTCTAACCCAGCACTTTTTATCATTTCAAGGGCCTCTTTGATGTGAGCGTACTCTGGTCTGGACTCAATTTCTGGGTTATCGAAAACCATACCAGAAGTTATCTTTTTGGGTAAGGAAACTGAGATTTAGTTTCGCCATTAGAACAAGAGGGTTTGAGAGAACAGATTACAGAGTAGGATAGTAAGTGTTTGCTTGGAAGTGTATTAAAAAAGGTTTACAAGCTTAAGGTTGGGGATTTTATATTAGAAATAAACGGTTAGATCTAATTTCACAATCAACATTTGAGATTGAATGATTTTGAGATCGTGGATAGTTGCAGGGTTTAGGGGGGAGTTTTAAGAAATCTTGACGGTTAAAAAAGAACCGCCTTATTGAATGGTAAGGATTGAAAAGGTTGGTAACCGGAAGGTCACATCATCCGGCTTTTAGGGCGCGTGAGATAGGAAATTGAAAAAGCATGTCTGACTTGTACCACGCGCATTAAATGCTTGTCATACCAAAATCTCTTCGGAATAGTGGAAAGGGATTTAATTTTCCAGAAAGCACTCATTAGTAAATATTTTGAAACAAATTAAAATATATAACACTAAGAGGCTTTATCTTTGAAAAATAACATAAGTAGATTTGACCTCTACTGAGGTTCGACCTCGTCTGATATATAGATCTCTTCTGAGATGGGGAGCTTCTTCTGAGAGAAGATCCTCTTCTGAGTATGAACCTCCACTGAGTTGAAGGTAACTCTACTGAGATTCAATCCTTTCTTTACTCTCCTGGATCTAGGAGTCCAAGCTCCACTGACAAATCTTGAAACCTTGCTTCAGCCAAAGGTTTAGTGAAGATATCTGCCTTCTGCTTGTCAGTGTGGATTTTGAGCATCTTGATGTCCTTCTTCTCCACATGATCTCTGATGAAGTGATGCCTTATATCCACATGTTTGCATCTTGTGTGGAGAACTGGATTTTCTGAAATAGCAATTGCACTATTGTTGTCACAGAAAATAGGGACTTCATTGGCAAAGATGTTGTAATCTCTCAGTTGTTGTCTTAGCCAAAGAATTTGAGCACAACAACTACCAGCTGCCATATACTCAGCTTCAGTAGTGCTTGTGGCTACTGAATTTTGTTTCTTGGAGAACCAAGAAATCAGTTTACTTCCCAAGAATTGACAAGTGCCTGAGGTTGATTTTCTATCAATTCTGCATCCTCCATAGTCAGCATCTGAGTATCCTGTGAGTTCTAGATTGTCATCTGAGGGATACCATAATCCCATATTCACAGTACCCTTAAGATATTTGAGAATCCTCTTGGCAGCTTCCAGGTGACTTTTCTTGGGATTGGCTTGATATCTAGCACAAATGCCAACTGCAAATGTGATATCAGGCCGGCTTGCTGTGAGATACAGTAGAGATCCAATAATGGCTCTGTAGGAAGTCTGGTCTACTGATTCTCCATCCTCATCTGGTTCCATCTTGGTGTTGGTGTTGAGTGGAACTCTTGCGACCTTGCTGGTCTGGCATCCAAACTTGTTGATCAGCTCCCTTGTGTATTTGGCTTGGTTGATGAAGATTCCTTCAGTGGACTGCTTGACTTGAAGTCCTAGGAAGAAATTCATTTCTCCCATCATAGACATCTCAAACTTTCCCTTCATCAGTTGAGAAAACTTCTCACAGAGGACTTGGTTAGGGCAACCAAAGATGATATCATCCACATAGATTTGAACCAGCAATGTGTCCTCTCCTTTTGTGATTCTGAAAAGTGTTCTATCAACTCTCCCTTTGATAAAACCATGATCCAAAAGGAATTGAGACAAAGTATCATACCAAGCTCTTGGAGCCTGTTTCAGTCCATATAGAGCTTTCCTCAGTCTATATACTTTGTGACTTTCTTCAAAACCTGGGGGTTGCTCCACATAGACTTCTTCATTTAGTACTCCATTCAAGAAGGCACTTTTAACATCCATCTGGTACACTTTGAATTTCTTGTGAGCAGCATATGCAAGAAATAACCTTATTGCCTCCAATCTGGCTACTGGAGCAAATGTTTCATCATAGTCAAATCCTTCAACTTGAGAGTAGCCCTTTGCAACTAGCCTGGCCTTGTTTCTGACTATGATATCATTCTCATCCTTCTTGTTTTTGAATACCCACTTGGTTCCTATCACATTGCAGTGATATGGTCTGTCCACCAACTCCCATACTTGATTCCTTGTAAACTGGTTGAGCTCTTCTTGCATGGCAATAATCCAGTTGGAATCTTGAAGTGCTTCTGCTATGGAACTTGGTTCCTGGTTTGATAAGAAACAACAAAACAAAGCACTTTCACCATGAAAACTTCTAGTTTTGACTCCTGAGGAAGGATCACCTAGGATTTGCTCAACAGGATGATCTGAGAGCCAAGTCCTCCTAGGCTGATGCCCTTCAGTTGAGTTTAACTCTTCTGAAGTTGAGTCACTAGATATTGGAATGAAATCGAATTCAGGAAATAAGACAGAGGGTTGAAGTCCCGAGTCATCATTCAAGGTATTTTCATTCTCAATGGTAACTTCATTGGTTCCCCCTTGAATGATGGGTTCAGTGAATGTCTCAGCTGTGACCACATCTTCATTGACATTGGTTACCTCTTGAACTGGGATGGTGTTCATCAGTCCAGTTACATCTTCAGGAGAGCTCTCAGGTGAGCTTTGAGGAGTGGTCTGATTTTGAGTGTCCTCTTTGAATTGTTGATCATTGAGGTTGTCCCAGGTTGGGATGAATGTATCAACAGAATTCTCAGGATATCCTTTTGATTTGATACTCAGTCTAGTTAGCCTTTTGCTTATCATATCCTCATTCTCCTTACTTCTGGACTCAAAAGTAGATTCATCAAATACCACATGAGGTGTTTCTTCCACAACAAGAGTTCTACAGTTGTAAACTCTGAAAGCTCTACTGATTTGGGAATATCCTAAGAAAATTCCTTCATCAGCTTTGCTATCAAAAGCTTTTAGTTGTGTTTTCCCATTGTTGTGAATGAAACACTTGCAACCAAAAATATGAAAGTAAGATACCTGTGGCTTTCTGCCATTCCATAACTCATATGGAGTTTTTCCTTGATGTTTGGTTACCATGGATCTGTTTTGAGTGTGACAGGCAGTATTAATAGCTTCAGCCCAGAATCTTTTAGGAACCTGAGCTTCAGCTAACATTGTCCTTGCTGCCTCCTTGAGGGTCCTATTTCTTCTTTCAGCTACTCCATTTTGTTGTGGAGTTCTTGCAGCTGATGTCTCATGAAAAATACCTAATTCTTTACAATAATCAGATATGATAGAATTTATGAATTCAGTGCCCTTATCTGATCTTATTTTTACAATGTTCAGGCTCTTTTCATTGCTAACTTTCTTCAGGAGCTCTGGCAGTCTCAGTTGAGTCTCCTTCTTGCTTGTAAGGAATATCACCCATGTGTACCTGGAGAAGTCATCTACAACAACAAGTGTATATTTTCTCCCATTGATACTTACAGGGGTTACTGGACCAAAAAGATCCATATGTAATAGTTGAAGTACTCTGTCAGTAGAGGTTGCTACTTTGCTTTTGAAAGATGCCTTTACTTGCTTCCCCTCCTGACAGGCTTTACAGATATGTTCCTTATTGTATACTTCATTTGGCATTCCTTCTACCAGTCCATGTCTTGCTATCCTGTTCATCATCTTGAAGTTCAGATGACTTAGCCTTTTGTGCCACAACCAATTAGTGTCAGTTGAGCTTTTGGCAATAAGACATGCATTTGGTGTGCAAGACTTCCAATCTGCAAGATAGATATTTCCCTTTCTTGACCCAGTTAGTAATACCTGTTGAGAAGATATATTCTTAACAAAACACAGGTTACATGAAAATTCAACACTGTATCCCTTATCACAGAATTGACTTATGGACAGAAGATTATGCTTAAGTCCACTGACAAAGGATACATTGCTTACTCTTACTGAGCCAATTATTAAAGTACCATAACCTCTAGTGGCTCCTTGAGAGTTGTCACCAAAGGTGACTTGTGGACCTTCCTTCTCAACAAATTCTGTTAGGAGATTTTTGTTGCCAGTCATGTGCCTAGAACATCCACTGTCCAAGTACCAGACTGATGATTTAAGAGCTTCTCCTTTGTTGAGGTCCACTGAGCCCTGCAATCATAGATCAAGCTTTAGGTACCCATTTGGTGTTGGGTCCTACAAGGTTAGCTGTACCTTTCGGAATCCAAATTTGCCTCACAGTTCTAATTATTTTAGATTGGCTAATTTGTCTTCCATAAACATCTACATAGATTGTTATCTCCCTGGGTGCCTTGGGAGTAAACTTTCTATGGGTGTCAGCCTTTGAAGGAATAGGAACCTTCTTCACATTCTTTCTCTTTGGCTTGGGTGCACCTGGTCTTGGTTTTTGTTGATAAAGATATGAAGGACCTTTTCCTTTAGGCACAAAAGGACTAGGTCTTCCATATGAGTCATTCCTTGAGGACTGATCATGCCTGGGTGTTCTCAGCTGAGGTTGCTTCATCTGTGAAGACCTCGGCTGATAGTACCTCTGCTGAGATCTATTTTGATATGTCACCTGAGCCTTTCCATTTGGTTTTGGCTTAGATTGACTTTTCTTTTGTGTGATCTCAGCTGGTCTTTTTCCTTTATCTACAGTCTGTGGTTGAAATGTCACAGACTTAACAAAAACTCTCTTTGTGCCACTTGAAGAAGCAACACTCAGAGGACCTTCTGAAGGTTTTGGAATAAAGCCTATCCCACACTTGTTATTTGGATTGGTTTGAAAACTTTGGATCTCCTCTATGGCAAGAGAGGGTTTGTTTAGAGCATCAATCCTTTTTAACAAGGTCTCTTCAGATTTTTGTAAGACATCAATTTTCAGGATAGAATCCTTTATTTGGCTTACCAATTTTAAATTCTCTTCAGTTAACTTTGTTTTAGATTCATTGAGATCTTTTATCAGTTGATCTCTACCATTTCCTTGACTCCTGAGGGTTTCCACCTCTTTTGTCAGTTCAATGGTAGATTTGGCTGAGTTCAGATCTACTTGATTCCCAGACTCGATTAACTTGGAGTTTTCACTCAAGAGTTGTTTGTTCTCATCTTGAAGACAGAAACTTGCTTCTTGCAACCTTGAGAAATCAATCATCAATTGTTCCAAGGCGGACTGAAGATTGAGTTCCTCAGTTGACTCTGAGCTTAGCTCAGGTGTGTGTTCTAGAGAAATGGGTGGTTTAGATTGTACCTCTGGTTCTTCTCTTGCCATGAGGCACATGTCATCTTCACTGCTGTCAGAGAACAGTTCATCAGGTGACTCCAGGTTTTCATCAACATCCCCAGCCATCATGGCTTTCCTTTCTCCATATCTTCTGTCTCTTTTGGCTTGCCTTTCTCTTCTTTCTTTAGTGCTCAGTTGAGGACAATCATATTGAAAGTGCCCAATCTTCTTGCACTGAAAACACCTGTTGGCATCATCATTCTTTTCTTCAGTGGACTCTCTGGTCTTTGATGATGAACCTTCAGCCTTGGTGTAATTCTTGTATTCCTTCTTCTTTTCCAGCTCAGATGAGCTTTTCTCTCCTTCTCTGGTAGTCTTTTGTGGATAACTTCTACCTTCCCTGTTATCCCTGTAAAATCTCTTATATTTGCCAAAGCGGCTGTTAAGTTGTTCAAACCTTCTAGCCATCAGGCTGAGTTCCTCCTGCATCTCAGCCTTGCTTTGAGACTTACTTGCCTTTGAACTCTTCTGAGGCTTTGGGGATTTTGGCTCAGGCTCCTTAGCTTTGAAGGCAACTTCCTTCTCAGCTGAGGTCTCATCAGGAGCCCTTTTCCTGTTCAGATCAAACTCATAAGCCTTAAGTTCAGAGAATACCTGTTGCATAGACATGCTGGATAGATCCTTGGTATTCTGCATCATCACAGAGTACACATCCCATCTTGAGGTTAGACCTCTCAGGATCTTTAAGGCAACTTCTCTTTTGGTGTAGACCTTTCCCAGAGAATTAATCTCATTCATGATGTCAGTGAACCTCCCATCAAGCTGGTCTATGGTCTCAGTGGACTCCATGGTGAACTGCTCATACTTTTGAACAGCTACTGAAAGCTTGTTCTCTTTTATTTTGTCAGTTCCTTCACACATGAGAGCAAGAGTGTCCCATAGTTCCTTTGCTGTCTTGCAGTGGATCACTCTTCCCATTACAGAGTCTGGAATAGTGGTGTAGAGAATGTTCATGGCAATGAAGTTGAGGTTGTTTCTCCTCCTCTCATCTGCAGTGAAATTATCTTCATCTTTGGGCCATTCTTCTCTAGGATCTGCAATAGTTTCAGCTGTAGTTCTAGGGTTAGGTGTCATAAACACAAATGGACCTTTAGTAATAACCCTTAACATTTCATCATGCACACAGGCAAGATGAGCTCTCATTCTGATTTTCCAGAAGTCATAGTTTTCCACTGAGAATTGTGGAAGCTTGTGATGAGACATATGGTTCAAGGGATTAACTCCCATGTTGTTCTCTGCAGGTGGTGCAACCCTAGCTGTGTTGTCAGCCATAGAATAAAAACAAGTTTATCAAAAGATCAATTCAGGTGACCTTATAAAAATACCTTTGAGCACAAGGTATACTTAGAACAATGGTCTTTTGAACCACTGCTCTGATACCAATTGATGGTCCCGAAATGAGTAAACAGGTGTATGGGGGGGGGGGGGGGGGAATACACCTGTGGTTACAAATTTAAACTTCTTTAAAACTTATCAGGTTACTTAAGACAGTAGCTCGTCAGTGGACTTGAGGTCTGCTGAGAGTTACTCTGTGAAAGCTTACTGAGATAATACCTCCACTGAAAGCACAAGACTTTCAGTTGAACTACTATCTAATTAGCTTTCAGATGCGGATTAGTGAGCCCTTTTAGAAAACTCGTTTTACTTTGATAAACTTGAGATTAACACACACTTATGAAATAGCAGAATGTAAGTACACAAGATGTAAAGTGGTTCAGAGATAAATCTCCTACGTCCACTGGCCTGATCAAACAGGAGAATTCCTTTCACTTGGAATTCCTTGTGTTATAGTGCCAAGGTGCACTGATCAACTTTTCCTCTCTTAGGATGATTGATCACTAGGAAATTCCAGGTCCTAGTTCCCAAAACAAACCAGCTTTCAGACTGATACAACAATCAGCTTACTAACACCACTTAACACTAGCTCTCAACCTAAACACTGAGTAGGGTTTTGAGTAGGGTTTTGGTTCCAACTATTTTGAGATAATCCTTACAAGTTTAGCTCAAGGCTTAGGATTGAATTATCTCTTTCTAAGGTTTGGATATAGCTTTAAGCTTGGTTACAGAAGGTTTGTTAGTTTCTCTACTATTGTGAAACACTTGGGAAACAATGATAATTTCGAGTGTTTCTAGATTGTTATGAATGTAGAGATAGCTTTGATCTTGTGAGTTTCCCGTGCTTGTAAAAAGTGCACGTCCTTCTGTATTTATAGGCTTCCTTGAAAATCTTCCCGTTGGATTTGAATCTTCTCAAGTAAGTCTTCTTGTATCTGATTGGTTCAAACGGCTCTATTTGAAGCTTTAAGTCTTGTCAAGAAACGGCTGCAAAACCATGCCTGTTCACCAACTTTCTGTAGATTGCTAGGTGAAAGACTTTTGGTACTTGTCAGGCTGGGACAGGTCGGCTGTCAGTAAGGTACACTGACGTGTCATCTTCTCATTGGACCTTAAGTCTGCATGCCCAGATTCTTGTCTTGCTTTAGGTGGAACTCCTCTGATGAGAACCTTCTTATTCCTTCATTTATTGTAAGCTTCACTGAAATTCATTTTGCCTTGTTCCAACCAGATTAACTAACAGCTTTAAATATGTTTAGCATTAAATGTACTTTGTTAGTTCCCATCAGTGGACCTTCGTCCTCTACTGATAGATTTAGTCTTAGTGAGAATGTACTTAGAAAACATTCAAGACTTAGACTTCTTTCTCAGATCACTTAGTCTTCAGCGGACTTCACTTCAACGGACTTTACTTCAGCGGACTTCATACTAAAATACACTCTAGTTATTACTAACTGCACTTCAGTTCTTAACACTTAGAACTGTTTAATTTAAACTCTAACTCTGCTGAATAATTTACTTACAAACAACTTAGGGAGGGACATGTTGGCATCTAATCAAAACAAGTCTTATACATTTTCCCAACAATAAAACATACAAAAGCAAGTAAAAATGGGTTGCCTCCCATTCAGTGCTATTTTTAAGGTCCTAATGCCGGACCGAGCTCAAAAGAACTCAAGACTCATTAAGTTCGATGTTACCTCCCGTATCCTCGTAAGAGCAGTGATATAATTTCTTCACCCGGAGGCCATTTACCATGTACTCTCGCCCATCTTTTGGTAGTGGTTTCAATTTCCTTTTCTTTTTCGCTTCCAACGGAGGTGCCTTGTCAAACATCTTCTCAAAAGTCGTCTCCTCTAAGTCCACTCCTCCTTTTTCCTCCACTTGCTTCACGTTCACACACTTCAATTAGTCGCTGTCTTTCTCCATCGGATACTTCATTGTCTCATAAATGGAAATCTTCACTTCTTGATTATCCACCTTCACTGTGATTTTTCCATTTGCCACATTTAACACCATCTCAACTATAGCAAAGAAAGGCCTTCCCAAAATCAAAAGCACGTGTTTGTCCTCCTCCATATCACGAACCACGAAATCAGCTGGAAATACATGATCACCTACCTTTACAAGAACATCCTCAACCACACCTTGAGGTCTCGTGATTAAGGGTGACAAAATAAGCCTGGCCCGATGGGCCGGCCCAATTGGCCCAGGGTTCAAGACAGACTGGGCCTAAAAAAAGCTGGCCTGAAAAGAACCGGGCCGATTTGGCCGGGCCCAATAGGCCCGCCGGGCCGACCGGGCTCGGGCCGGTCTGGCCCGGTTCTTTTTTTAAGTAAATTGCTAATATCAACTTTACAGAATAGGAAATAGGTTATGCAGAATAGGAAATGAATTGAAAACTCTAGCCCTTCCTCTCAGGCTCTCAGCCTCCCATGCCCTTTTAGTTGTCGCCCCACGCCCTTGCCGCCGCCACGCCTCCACGCGCACCAGCAGCACACTGCCTATACGCCTCCACGCACAACAATAGCATGCCGCCTATACGTCTCCGCCGCCGCCTACACGCCTCTGCCGCTGCTACATGCCTTAGCCGCTGCTACACCCTGCACTGGTATTTTAAATTTATGCTTTCTTATACAGTTATACTTGAGGCGTAGTTGATGAATTGGGAACAGAGAGTAAAATACATTTTGGTTGATGGGTTGTATATTCAAAATATAATTCAAAGACTTCAAGAACTTAAACATCAATTTTCTGGAAAGTCCAACTTATATTATATGAACAGTCTCCAAGATTTATCTTGTAAATTGTAATAGCTAAATTGGTGGACTTCGCGTGACAATAATATTTAAATATTAGAGTTGCTGAATTCCTAATTATTTTGTTGATATATTAATATTTGAGATATTAACTGTGTGTGCATATTAAGTATGTGATCACTTGGGTTGTATTAATTGCATCCTGTGTCAGTGTGTGTGCAATGAACATTATCATTGTGAAATAAATAATGTTGCTGTAATTAATTCTAAGATATTTCTTGTTACATATTAGTATATTAATATATGTGTATTTTTATGATGTAGTTGGAGATATGGATACTAACCAATCATTTGAGGATGATAATTTGGACTTGGAGATGTTGGAGGAAGATCCTCACATTATTAAGAGCACTCCCACTCTTAAGAGCACCACAACAATAGGTACTAATGCCTCTTTCGGTGCTACTAGGAATAAGTCTAAGAATATGGATGATGTTGTTGATGATGATGGACCTGATTTTAAGAAACCTAAGGCTAATGCGTCTGAAGTATGGATGCATTTTGATAAGGTTGGTCTAAAAGATGGAGTAGAAAAATGCAAGTGTAAATCTTGTGGAAATTTTTATATTACAAAGTTTTCTCAGACACTGCTCATTTAAGACGTCATTTTCTCAAGTGTTTTAAGACTCCAAAATTCCATGATGTGGGTGCTTTGTTAGATGGTCAAGCTACAATTTTGAAGAAGTGGAAATTTTTTGATAAGGCTTATAGGGTTGCACTGGCTAAATGTATTATCATGCATGATCTTCCATTTAGTTATGCTGAGTATGAGGGAGTTCATTCTGTCAATAAATTTTTAAACCCTGAGTTCGCACCTGTTAGTAGAAACACTGCAAAGATGATGTTACAAAAATATATTTGGTTGAAAAAGCTAAGCTTAAGGGTGTGTTAGCAAATATTCCTGGTCGAATTTGTTTAACTTCTGATGCATGGACTGCTTTGACTGCACAAGGTTATATGACTGTAACTGCACATTTTGTTGATGAAAATTGGGCTTTGAACTCTAAGTTGCTTGCATTTTGTGAGTTGGATAGTCCACATACTGGGGAGGAGTTATTAGGACATCTACTTAGAGTGCTTGAGGATTGGGGGATTTCTTCTAAAATATTTTCTCTCACATTGCACAGTGCTTCTTTAAATGATAAAATGCAAAATTTGGTAAAAGAAAGACTAACTGCGAAGAAGAACTTATTATGTAAAGGTGAGTTTTTTCATGTGAGGTGTTGTGCGCATATTTTAAATCTCATTGTGCAAGATGGTATAAAAGACACATCAAAGTTTGTGGGTAGAATTAGAGAAAGTGTCAAGTATGTGAAGAGTTCGGATGAGAGGTTGAAATTATTTAAGAAATGCATTGCAAAATGTAAATTGGGTGAAGCTGGTGGTGGTTTCTTGAGGTTAGATGTGTCAACTAGATGGAATGCTACATATTTGATTTTTGAAAGTGCTATCAAATATCATTCGGCATTTCATTCTATGTACTATTATGATAAAAATTTCAAAGATTGTCCAACTGATGGGGAATGGGATATAGGGGAGAAAATGCATTTATTCTTGGCTACATTTTATAATATCACTAACGTGATGTCTGGATCATATTATCCTACCTCCAATTTGTATTTCACGTATATTTTCAACATCCAAATGAAATTGAAAGAGGGTTTGACTAGTGAGGATTCGGTGATAAAAGAAATGGCCTCAAGGATGATGCTGAAATTTGAGAAGTATTGGGAATCATGTTGTCTTGCTCTTGCATTTGGAAGTGTTCTTGATCCAGCATCAAAGTTTCACTACGTGAACTTTGTCTATAAGAAGCTTTTCCCAGATTCATGTGAAGAAAGGGTGAATAAGATAAAATAGGCTATGTGTAGGCTTTATAGTGAGTATGAAAAAAGTGGGGTTGCTTCTAGTTCTAGATCATCAAAGGTTGTCTCATCTCATTCTTACCCACATTCAGTTGGCATTGAAGACCCAGATGACCCCATAACTCGTGTAAGTTTGAGTTATACAATTTATGCTTATTGACCATGTTTGTTATTTTAAATACATATAATCTAGTTTGCATGTTTATATGTTTGTATAATTTTAGGAGTATAAACAACAGATGCGTTGAATCACTTCAGCCGAAGGCAGGTCTCAACTTGAGAGATACTTGGAAGAAGATACAGTTGATGTGAGAGCTACAGATGTACTTGATTGGTGGAGAATTTAACAAAAATCGATTCTCTCTACTTGCTATCATGGCTTGCGATGTTCTGAGCATTCCAATTACTACTGTTGCTTCAGAATCTTCATTTAGCATTAGTGGTCAAATCTTGAACAAGTACAGAAGTTGTTTGCTTCCACAAAATTTGCAAGCTCTCATTTGCACTTGTAATTGGTTACATGGTTTCAAAGAAGTTGCATCTTCAGGTAATAATAATAATTTTAAAAAATTATTTTTATTAATTGTTTGATTTTTATCTCACATTTTTTTATATTATGATATACAAATACACCGGAATTTGAGGAGATACCATTACAAGAAGAACAAGATTCTAATGTTCAATCAGATGAAGTGTGATTCAAGATATTGTTTATTCTAAAACTTTGTTTATTTCAAAGTTTCTAACTTTGCGAATTCCACTTATCATGAATTGTTATTTGTTTTGGATTACTATTTGGACTTTTTTAATATTATGTATTGTTGTTTGAACTTAAATTTAATTGTCATTCATGAATCTTTAAATTAATATTGAATATAAATGATATAAATTGCAAAATAATTTTTTTTAAATGGGCCGTTTTGGCCCGGTGCCCCGGTAGCCCGCCTTGGGCCAGGCTGGACCTCTATTTTAGAGGCCAGGCCGTAAAAAGAAGGCAGCCTGGTGGGCCAGTGCTGGGCCGGCCCAGCCCGGCCCTTTTGCCACCCCTACTCGTGATAGACCTATCAGTAAGTTGGAGAGTCATTATCGTCGGTTGAAGGTCTCTACCATCCAACTTCTTAAACAGCGACAATGACATCAGATTAATGTTAGCTCCTAGATCACACAATGCCCCCTTCTTAATTCAATTTTCGATATCACATAAGATCGTGAAACTACCGGGATCCTTCAGCTTCGGAGGAAGAGCTTTGTGCACTATCGCACTCACCTCATGGTTCAGCTGAACTAGCTCTGGCCCGTCAACTCTCCTCTTCTTGGAGATCAAATCTTTCAGGAATTTTCAATAATTCGGCATCTGCTCTAACACATCATAGAACGGAATGTTGATGTGCAACTTCTTAAAGACTTCCAGAAATTTAGCGAATTTCTCATCTAATTTCTTCTTCATAAATCTCTGAGGATAAGGAACTGGAATCACAAACTTTGGCACACCCCACTCATCTCGTTCCATTTCCTTGATATTATTCTTAGCCTCCTTTATCTTCTTCCACTTGGGAACTCGCTCTTCTTTCACAATCCCTTCTTCCACCTTTTCTTTCCCATCATCCATCTTTTTCCTCTCACTTTCTTCCTCAACCTCACTATGAATTTCCTCCACCTCAACAGGTAGTGGAGGGCCATCATACTTAGTGCCACTTCTCAACTCAATCGCTTTGTAATGCTCTTTTAGGTTAACTTCCAATATAGAAGGAAATTTACCCGTTTCTCTACCCTGCAATTTCGCGATCTGGCTTATCTGAAATTCAAGTGAATTGAATAGCCTATTATTCCGTTGCAGGATCTGGTTGAGATCTTGATCCCTCCTTTGAGTGTCTTGATCTCTCTGATCAATTTTCTTGTTCATCTCCTTCACACCGTACTCAAGAGAAGATAATCTGTTACTCCCCTCTTCCACCTTCTGCAAAATTGCTCGTAACATCTCATCGGTTGAGGCACCGCCTTCTCCACCTGGAAGTTTCGAACCTGGATCAACTCCTGGTGGTACAGTTATCCCAGCTTTTGGATTACTGTAAGAGATGTTATCATTCTTTCTCCACTGGTTCTGATTAGATGAAGAACCTCCTTAGTATCCCTGATTATTCCTCCACTGATTTTAAGGAGGCTGTGGACCTGGTGACACGAACGGTTGACCATAGGCAGGTCACCCTTGCTGATTGCTCCCTTGGTTGTAAGCATCCCCATATAGTATGCATCCTCTAGTTGGTATCCCTACTGATCTACACTCTAATTCACAACACTGCCTCCTCCACTCAGATTCTGCCCAATCTCTAAATTGTTGATATTCTCCATAAGTGTCATCAACAGCTTCCTATTCCCATCACTCTCTTCTGCCTGGTACACACTCTGCTGACGAGGTTAGCTAGCATTCCATTGCCCCGCATTCTTCACGATGTGTTCCACTATCTGTCTACACTCGGCTGTATTTCGGTTCATAAATGCTCCACCCGCACAAGCATCGAGATGCTGCTGATCATTTTCATACGCCCCACAATAGAAGTAAGCCATAATATCTCCTTCGTTGTACCTATGCTGTGGGCAATCAATCAGCATGTTGGAGAATCCCTCACAGGCTTGACTCAATCCTTCGTTTGGTCTCTGCTTGAACGAAGAAATTTCGTTCCTCGCCTTCACAGTTCTGGACAGGGGGTAGAACTGCTCTAGAAATAGACACTCGAGCTTGGCCCATGTATTCACACCCCTCGAGGAAGTGTGTTATCGTACCAATCCTTGACTATCCCCGTTAGAGAAAATAGAAACAGCCAGAGCTTCTTCGCATCCGCCGATATACCATTGTAGTCAAAAGTAGATGCTATCATCAGGAAGTTCCTGAGATGAGTGTGTGGATTATCCTTCCCCACTACTCCCTTAAACTGATTTTCCAAAAGCATCTTAAGAATACCAGGAGAAATTGAGAAGTTATTCGCCTCCACGGGTGGCAGAGCCACTCTATCATAGTATCGTTGAGGTTGAGCCTCAAACATACCTCTAATGGCCATTCCCGGAGGACCTGCGTTCTGAGGAACATGCTGCTGGTGTACTGGTAGTGGAGGGACTTGTTGGATATTAGGTTGGTTTTGGTTAAGCTGTGGAGGGTAGTATAACGGATAGTAGGGTGGGTAAGAGTATGGATGATATGGTTGATTGTGGTGTTGGTAGAATGAGTTATTGTGGTTTTAGTTACAACTTGGTTTTGGTTTAATACGGGATTGTTTTGGTTTGGTTGGTTCTGGTTGTGGATGGGTTGGTTCTGGTTGATGTTTACCCTTTAAGGTGCCTGGTTCTGCCCATTTACACCATTGAGACCCTCCACATGCTCATCATTCTAATTCTGCTCGTCTCCAACCTCATTCAACTCCTCGTTGGCTACCGTAGCCATCCTTCTTTGAAAAGCTCTATTCCTTATGGCTATAGTCTCAGGATCTAGATTTGTTCTATCTTCGCTCGTTTCTCCCTTAGAGCGTGTTTTCATATACCTGAAACCTCAAAAGAAATATCAAACACAACTGTCTATAAAAATAAGAAAACAGAAAAGAATGCACTCACTACTAACTACTAAACTATTTCCAAGTTTCACTCAATGAACATACATCACCTCCCCGACAACGATACCAATGACTTGGACGTATAATACTAGCTTTTACTAGGAATTACCCCACAAGAGTATGCGATCACTGTAATATAGGCAAGTATAGGGACCAAGTAGTATCAAACCCGTGAGAGGACTTGTACGCGAGTAAATCCCTAGAAATCTACATGTAGTAGCTAATATGAATGCCAGTTGATTTTAAAATAATATTAAACTATATTCTATTAATTATTATCTAGTAAACACAAATAAAACTATATTAACTTCTGGTTGAAGTGCAAATAATATGGATGATTCCTTGAATAGGAATCCCTACGTATACTAATGGAGTTGGTACGTTAACTAAAATAATCGTGGTGCTCCAAGTTAAAACCCTAAGTGCACTATCAACTAGGCAATCAACTTCCCTAATCTAGCACGAGAATTGTAAGAATTAAAGCTCAGAAATAATACCAATACTCAACTCTAGCAATTTACTTCACTAACCCACTAATTACATTATATAATTGTGCTTAATCATTGAGACCCTTATTTAACTCGGGTGATTCGACCGTCCTCCCTAGCTAAACCGGTTAATTATAAACCCCTTCAAAAACCCTCTCCTTAAGCCTTTTCATTGATAAAGAGTGATGCGGTTGTCCTCTCATTAAAAATTTCCGTACTTAATTCTATGATTATTCTATGGTTTATTAGAATTATTCAATAATTAAGAGAATTAAAATTATACATCACGAATTATCCTAATTACGTACCAACATCCTACTTCTATGAGTTCATCCGACCCTAAGCATACAAGGGTTTAACCTAACATGATGATTATGTAAACAAAAGCAATAACGATAATAACAATCATAGATATAATTAAGAAATTCAAGAACATAAATCAACTACGGATTTTATTGAATCAAAATCAGAAAATCAATCTCTAAAAGTATCAATAAAATCTGAAAAAACAATCTCAATCTCTAGAAGTATAAAAAATACAAGATAAAAACTAAACCATTCAATAGATTAATCGTTTTGTGATGCTCGTATGTTGTAAATCTCTAAACTCTTCTAAAAAACCTTTCCAAACGCCCAAAATCACCTTCTTGTCTTGTTCCCATTCGAAAAACGAGTCTAGATCTGCAAAATAAGGGTATGGGGACCTATTTATATGAATTGGGCCAAAAATTCCCCGGAGGGGTCGAGCACATCATGCTCGCTCGAGCAGAGGTCGAGCACCGGCCGAGCGCTACTTTTCCACAGTGTATCAGGGCCACTCGAGCTGTGGCGGTCGAGCGCCTCATCTCTACAGTGTACAATATGCGCTCGAGCTGGGGTGGTCAAGCCCCTCGTGCTCGACCCCTGGCTCGAGCAGTGTTATTCTTCCGGTATCTCAACCCTGCTTGAGCCGTGCTCGAGCATTGCTCGAACCTTATATTTTTCTTCCTCCGAACTTATATTTTTCATATTTTCTTCTTATCTTCCCATTTGGGAGTCTATTTGAGTCAATTTAAAGTCCTACGAACTCCGTTTTTTGCCCTCTTTCTTAAAATGAACACCAAAGAAGCAGATTGATAAGTTTATGCAAATAGTACTCAAATAACTCTAAATACTCACAAAAAATACTCATTATGTGGACTAATCGGACAACAAAACATCACAATTTCACGTCTAATCACTTTCCTCCCAAATCAGTTTTGATTCTGCAAAAAAAAAATTGTTCACTGGCCGACATTGTTCACGACTGACATTGTTCATGCTGCACTATTCGTGGTGGTACTGTTCACCGCGGTACTGTTCATGCGGTACTGTTTTTGGATTTTGTTTGCGATTATCATGCTTAATCCCAAATCTACTTTTTAGACGCATCAATCTGCTCGTTAACTCAGCCCCTGCAAGCATCGTCCTCTGCACCATTATCGTCTTGCGGTCAACACCCTTATCTTGGCAAGTGTCAATTTTTTGGGGACATGGGTCATTTCGCTCATCACTGTCCACACTTTATTTACACTCTAGCTCATCAGGCTCTATTTCAGTCTCATCCTGCATATGCATCTACATCGGCCCATATGGCTAAATTAGCTCCCACCGTCTCCAAATGGATATTGGATTCTGGAGCCTCACATCATATGACAACAAATCTTTCCAATCTTTTGTCGCATGCCCTATATAATGGTAATGACAAGGTTGTAATTGGTGATGGTAATTGATTGGGTATCTCACATGTTGGCTCCCTACGTTTTCCACATATTGTTCTTAAACTTACGATGTATTATACGTCCCACAAATGTCAAAAAATCTAGTTCCAGTATCTCGTTTGTGCCACGAAAGTAATGTGGATGTGTTGTTTGTATCTATTTTTCAGGTGGTGTATCATTGTACAGGGGAGATTCGCCTACGTGGACCTCGCGTTAATAGGCTATATATGTGGTCAGCTGGTGTCCATGTTTCAATTCTTACTGCCTTAGCCTCCAACAAACAAATCATGTCAGTTTGGCACTCCAGACTAGGTCATCCCTCTACCAAAATCCTAGACTAGGTCAGTTTGGCACACCAAACTATGCATAAACCTGTGGATTTCTCTTGTGATTCTTATAAATGCGTTAAGAGTCACAAACTACCTTTTCATGGATCTAGCCTTACGTCGTTTGCACCTCTTAAATTATTGTATTCTAATGTGTGGACATTGCATGCTTTATATGTTGATGGGTATAAGTACTATGTTATATTTGTTGATCATTTTCCCAAATATATGCGGTTGTATCCTCTTAATCGTAAATCTGACGTGTTTCCCACCTTTAATGCCTTTAAGGCTCTAGTTGAAAAATACACTTATAATGGGGGAGGAGTTTATTTCTCTTCGTTCATTTCTCACTACCAATGGTATTACCCACCTTACTAGTCCACCGCACAAGCTTGAACATATTAGTTATTCTGAACGTAGAGATCGTCATGTTGTTGACACCGATCTTCCTTTCCTTCACCATGGATCCATGCCCTTAACCTACTGGCTCTTTGCCATTGCCACTACCACCTACATAATAAATAAACTACCCAAAATCAATATCTCCATAACTTCTTCCTTTGAGAAAATCTTCAACCATCCTCCCAACATCTCAAAATATCGGGTTTTCGGTTGTTTTTGTTATCCATGGCTTCGATGATACTCCTCTCAGAAGCTTGAAAATAGGTCATCTCCATATGTCTTTATTAGTTATTCACTTACACAAAGTGCATATCTGTGCCTTGACTTGTCCTCGAACAAACTCTACATCTCACGTTATGTTGAATTTGTCGAGGATAAATTCCCTTTTACCACTCATACAAGCTCATCCACATCTCCATCTCCTTCTCCATGTGTTGTCACTTTAGATCCCTCTATACATACATACATACATACATACATACATATATACATACATACATACATACATACATACATACATACATACATACATACCTACTCCATCTCTAGTGGAACATGTTTTACCACCACTACCTACAATTGCCCCTCTACATGTCGATCCACAGCCATCAGCCGCTCCTTGTCATGTCATTGGTATTTCACACAGTTGATCTCTTCATCCGTTTGATGTGAACAACATTTTTCTTTATGGCGATCTTCCAGCTAAAGTGTTTATGTCTAAACCTCCTGGTTTTAGATGCAAATTTACCGTCTCATGTCTGCAAACTACAAAAGTCCATATATGGTTTGAAGGAGGCTCCACACACTTGTTACAACTCTCTATGTTAGTTTTTGGTCTCTTTAGGCTTCTCGTGTACCAAATATGATGAATCTCTATTTGTTTATCATCGTGAGGGTATACTAGCATATTTTTTGGTCTATCTTGGTGAACTTTTTTACTTCCTTGGGGTTGAGGTACTTCGATCCTCAACAACTTATTCCAATGTTCAACGAAAGTGCATCCCCGATCTCTTGGCTCAGCACAACATGCTCGATGCAAAGTCTGTTCAGACACCTCTAGCTCCAGCTGGTCATCTCACTTTACAGGATGGCTCGAGTCCTGCTGATGCTGCCTCCTATTACCAAGCTCTTGGGAGACTTCAGTACTTTCTATTCACCCGTCTAGATATTGCATTTGGCATTAAAAATTTGTCTCATTTCATACATGACCCTACTGAGACACATTGGGGTGTAGTTAAGCGTCTTTTTTGTTACCTCAATGGCACTAGACATCTTGGTATCACTATTCATCATGATTTTCCTCTATCTCTTCATTATTTCACTGATGCTGACTGCAGGGGCGGATCCACGATGTAAGTGTGGGGTGGGCTTAAAACATAACGCTTCGTCATGTTAAAATCTACACATAAGAAAATGTTTCTCACTTAGGTTGTATGAGACTTCAAAATATTAATTTCATCAATAAATTATCATCTTACGAAATGTCGTCTTCACATGTTTCATTGCTAAAAATGCTCTTTCAGTTATAGCAGTGAACACAAATAATGTTAAAATTAGACGAATCAATCTAGTTTAACTTGACGTAGATATTTAATATGCCACTCCTAGTAATGAGTTAACTCAACTAAAAAATTGTAGATTCTTGAAATTTTTATTTTGATCATTGAAAATTCCAGGATCCTCTTTACGTGTAAGGTTTCAGATCATCTATGTTAAATGATTCAAAATAATTTTTAGGATTTAAATTACACTTAGAAAATGAAAACTCAATAGAAATTACATTAATAAACTTTCAATCATCTATGCATAGACTTGTATAATTAATCTATTTAAATACATTTTCTGAAAATCTACAATATGTTAACCTATTTAGATGAAATTTCATAACATCAAATTTAATGTTCGATGGTAGATCTTCAATTTTTACTTCTAAATAAATAAATAAATTACCTATCTAAATAATTTTATGAGTAGTTTAAGTGTGCACTTGAGTGCATGATATGAACTTGGATTTTGAAAAATTTCCCCAAGCAGAAATCAGTAATGCCCCAAGAACTAATCAGTAATACACGAACCGAAAAAAATAATACCCAACCGAAAAAATACACATTTCAGTGTATTTGTGTGTTTTGAAAAAAATCAAAATTGAAATAAAAATTGAGCTTAAAATCCAAGTGCATGTTATGCACTTGAGTGCATGCTAGAATTTGTGTAATTTTATTTATTGCATAAAAATTTAAATAAATGAAGTTAACTGCTCAACATTTAATTTTTATGAGCATAAATTATAAAACTAGTTAAATGAGGGGTTATTGCAAATTTTTTTTTACAAATTATATGACTTTTATCATTTACAACATAATTTTTTTTCTTTGCAATTTAATGCACTAACTTTATAAGTATTACAATTTCAAACACCTGATAATTTTTTGTCAACAATTAAATGGTATGGTTGCCAGATATGCCACATGGAGCCAACATAAATGCCAAAAAATAAAATTATGATTTTTATAATAAGAATAACATCCATAAAATACGTTTTAACTTTAGAAATATAACTTTAAACATAAATTTTTCGTGTATGCATCCAAATATATAACATACACTTGAATTTTGAGTCCAATTTTAAATCAATTTTGACTTCCCAAGCTCATTAAGTAAATTGGGCTTTGAAAATTTAAATTGATTGTAAATTGAATTCAAAATCCAAGTGCATGTTATGCACTTGAATGCACACAAGAATCACTCAACTATAAAATGTATTATAAAGACATTATTTTTATTTAAAAAATTAATTTTAGTTCTTGGCGTCTATGTATTAAATGACGTTTTCGGCAGGGGGGTCATTTAATTATTGTCGAAAAATTATCAGATGTTTTAAATTGTAAAACTGAAAAAGGTGGTGTATTAAATTGCAAAGAAAAAAATTCATATTGTAATTAATAAAAATAATAAAGTTACTAAAGAATGTTTTATTTAGGTTATAGGTTTCAAAATCACCTTCGAATTTAAGTACTTTAAGCTTTGGTGGATAAAAAAAAGGAGGAGGGATACACAGTGTCGACAAAATTTTAATTAATTGAAGTATGGACTTTGCATTTTAGTGAACTTTTATTTGTACAATTAAAATTAAAAAGGAATTAGCATATTTCGGGCTAGGCTAATACTTGTAACATACGATACATAACATATATTAGGATATTTATGTTCTAAGAATCTGTTTATGTGATTTTGATGATGTCAAATTATTATCATATATTGTATTTTGTGGTTATTAACATTTTAGGAATCAAAGTGAAGAAAAACCTAGAATTTTCCAAGTTTACAACTGAAGTGTTAGAGAAGTCCATAGCTGAAGAGTTGAAGGACAAAGCCTACAGCTGAAGAGTTCCTGTTGACTGTAGATTCAAAAGCTACAACTGAAGACTTGTGGTCCTGCTTACTTAATCATACTTATTTTAGTGCAGTACTACTTGCACACTCACTGACAAGGTTTGAATAACTTCAGAATATTAAGTGAGGTTGATTATAGCCAGTAGACACAAGGTCTATGGTGATTAGTTGACTAAATTAACAACTGACACTAGAACACAACTTGTACTACAACAAGGACTATAGAACATGATAAGAAACCTTAATTGGGTGAAGTCAAAGTTGGAGTAGACCCTAAATTCAAATTTAAATCCTTCCAACGGCTCAAGATCCCCCCAAGACTCCTATAAAGAGGAAAAACACTTCAGAGAAAATAACAACACACAAGCCAACAAGCATACTACACAACAATCCTACAACTACCAAGAGTCTTTTGAGTTCATAGTTAGAATTGTTAGGACTAGGTTGCTAGGACTTTTGTTTAGTTCTTTAGTTGTTGTTCCTCACAAAAACCCCACTGTAAATCTACCTTTGTGTAGATATTTATCTTTGTGAGTTATTAGGTGTATCTTAGTGAGTGATAGTCTGATGAAACTTGTATTTTCTCCTAAATTTAGACTGGTCTAAGTGAGTGGTCTAGTCCTTAGTGGGAAGTACTTATTATCTGAGTGATTGCAAGATTTACCTTGCATTAGTTATTTGGCACCCAAGGGTGTAACAGTGGATGTAAGAGGATTACACCACCTTTGAACAACTATATGTCTGGTGTTATTTACTTTATCTACTTATATTCTTATTCTGCATATTTACTTAAGTCACATTCATCATTGTTTTAAAGGAAGTACATAAATTGGTTTAGTTGTAGATTATCATAATCATTCAGCTGCATACTTCAGTCTATATTGGTTTTTCATTAACACACACACACACACACTTATTCCGCTGCATAAGGTCTCTCAATACACTTCTAAAAGTGTGAGAACCTGACTCTAGATTTTTTTTTAGTATTCTTTTTAACAAAATCTTTTCAGACTTTGCAAAAAGTTCATAAGTCTACAGTTGCACACTTGTTTTCTAAAACATACAGCTGCACAGTTAAGCTTTATTTGAAAAAGTTTTTAAAAGTAGAAGGTCTATTCACCCCCCTCTAGACCTTCTCCACTTGGGACCAATAGTGTTTATATATATATATATATATATATATATATATATATATATATATATATATACTGAATCAGCACTGGGCTGAAGCCCAGTGTGGGCTAGTGGTAGATCTGCCCATGGCTGTCTGGACATAGAACTCAGATTTTCGCACATCAAATAGTGCCTACATTGTTTTCTTTGGTCTAACCCTATCTCCTGGAGTTCTTGTAATTAACTTGGTGTTGCTCGTTCTTCTACTGAGGTTGAGTATCGCTCTATTGCTGCTGCAGTTGCTGAAATTCAGTGGACACCGTTATATACTAACTTAACTTCACGTTCGACTACCTACTATGCCTGTTATCTATAATGACAACATCGGAGCCACATATTTATATTCGAACCCAGTCTTCTACTCTCGAATGAAATACATTGCCATAGATTATCACTTCGTTCGCAATCTTGTCAAGACGTCTCAATTAGCTGATGCACTTTGTTGGGAAATTGTATAGACTTAAGTTTTGATTAAGATGCCAAAAGGTTCCTCCTAAGTCATCTGTAAGTAAAGTATTCAGTAGAGTTAGAAGATAGTTAGTCAGTTCAAATGTTAAGGAACTGAAGTACATTTACCAATTCAAGAAGTGTATCTAATAATTAAAGAAGTCCGCTGATGAAGAAAGTCCGCTGAAGATAAAGTGATCTGAGGAAGAAGTCTAAGACTTGAATGTTTTCTAAGTACATTTACACTAAGACTAAAACCATCAGGAGAGGACCAAGGTCCACTGATGTGAACTAACAAAGCACATTCAATGCTAAACACATTAAAAGCTGTTAGTTAATCTGGTTGGAACAAGACAAAACGAATTTTAGTGAAGCTTACAATTAATGGAGGAATAAGAAGGTTCTCTCAGAGGAGTTCCACCTTAAAGCAAGACAGGATTCTGAGCAAGTAGACTGAGAGGCTCAATGAGAAGATGACACATAGGTGTACTCTACTGACAGCCGACCTGTCACAGACTGACAAGTACCAAAAGTCTTTCTCTAGCACTCTACATAAAGTTGGTGAACAGGCATGGTCTTTCAATCGTTTCTTGACAAGACTTAAAGCTTCAAATAGAGCCGTTTGAACCAATCAGATATAAGAGACTTACTTGAGAAGATTTAACTCCAACGGGAAAATTTTCAAGAAGGTCTATAAATACAGAAGGACGTGCCCATTTACTACATACGGGAAACTTAACAAGATCAAAACAATCTCTACATACATAACTTACTAAGAAGCACTCGAAATTACCTTTGTTTCCCAAGTGTTTCACATTTGTAGAGAGCATACTAAGCCTTCTGTAACTGAGCTTAAAGCTATATCCAAACTTTAGAAATAGATAATCCATCCTTAAGCCTTGTGCTAAACTGTAAGGATTATCTTACAACAGTTGGAACCAAACCCTACTCAAAACCCTACCCAGTTATTAGGTTGAGAGTTAGTGTTAAGTGGTGTTAGTAAGCCGATTGTTGTTATCAGTCTGAAAGCTGGTTTGTTTTGGGAACTAGGACCTGGAATTATCTTAGTGATCAAATATCCTTAGAGAGGATTAATTTGACCAGTGCACCTTGGCACTTTAACACAAGGAATTCCAAGTGAAAGGAATTCTCCTGTTTGATCAGGACAGTGGACGTAGGAGATTATTCTTTGAACCACTTTATATCTTGTGTATTTACTTTATGCTATTTCCCTAAGTGTGTGTTGTTCAAACAAGTTTTATCAAAGCAAAATGAGGTTTTCATAAGGGCTCACTAATCCACATCTGAAAGCTAATTAGATATAGTTCAACTGAAAGTCTTTAGCTTTCAGTGGAGCTGATATCTCAGTAAGCATTCACAAGTAAATCACAGCAGATTTCAAAGTCCACTGACGATCTACTGTCTTAAGTAACCTGATAAGTTTTAAGAGAAAAGTTTAAATCTATAACCACAGGTGTATTCCCCCCCCATACACTTGTTTACTCATTTCGGGACCAACAAGTGGTATCAGAGCAGTGGTTCAAAAGACCATTGTTCTAAGTATACCTTGTGCAAAAAGGGTATTTTATATTTGGTCAACTGAATTGATCATTTGATAAACTTGTTTAGATATTATGGCTGACAATGCAGCTAGGGTAGCACTACCAGCGGAGAACAACATGGGAGTCAATCCCTTAAACCATATGTCCCATCACAAGCTTCCACAATTCTCAGTGGAAAATTATGATTTCTGGAAGATCAGAATGAGAGCTCATCTTGCCTGTGTGCATGACGAAATATTGGGAGTTATAACTAAAGGTCTATTTATCTTTATGACTCCTAACCCTAGAACCACAGCTGACACTATTGCAGATCCTAGAGAAGAATGACCCAAGGATGAAGATAACTTCACTGCAGATGAGAGGAGGAGACACAACCTCAACTTCATAGCCATGAATATTCTCTACACCACTATTCCAGACTCAGTTATGGGAAGAGTGATCTATTGCCACACTGCAAAGGAACTTTGGGACACTCTTGCTCTCATGTGTGAAGGAACTGACAAAATCAAAGAGAACAAGCTTTCAGTAGCGGTTCAAAAATTTGAGCAGTTCACCATGGAGCCTACTGAGACCATTGATCAGCTTGATGGGAGGTTCACTGACATCATGAATGAGATAAACTCTCTGGGTAAAGTCTACACCAAAAGAGAGGTTGCCTTAAAGATCCTGAGAGGTTTAACCTCAATATGGGATGTGTACTCTGGAATGATGCAGAATACCAAGGATTTATCCAGCATGTCTATGCAACAGGTATTCTCTGAAGTCAAGGCTTATGAGTTTGATCTTAACAGGAAAAGGCTCCTGATGAGACCTCAGCTGAGAAGAGAGTTGCCTTCAAAGCTAAGGAGACTGGGCCCAAATCCCCAAAGCCACAGAAGAGTACAAAGGCATGCAAATCTCAAAGCAGGGCTGAGATGTAAGAGGAACTCAGCCTAATGGCTAGAAGGTTTGAAAAACTTAATAGCCGGTTTGGCAAGTATAAGAGATTTTACAGGGATAACAGGGAAAGGAGAAGTTATCCACAAAAAGACACCAGAGAAGGAGAGAAAAACTCCACTGAGCTGGAGAAGAAGAAAGAATATAAGAACTATACAAGAGCTGAAGGATCATCATCAAAGACTAGAGAGTCTACTGAAGAAAATGATGATTATGCCAATAGATGCTATCAGTGCAAGAAGATTGGGCACTTTCAGTACGATTGTCCTCATCTGAGCACGAAGGAAAGGAAAGAAAGGCAAGCCAAGAGAGACAGAAGATATGGAGAAAGAAAAGCCATGGTGGCTGAGGATGTTGATGAAGATCTAGGGCCATCTGATGAACTGTTCTCTGACAGCAGTGATGATGACATGTGCCTCATGGCAAGAGAAGAACCTGAGGTACAATATAAACCATCCATTTCTTTAGGACACTCACCTGAGCTCAGTTCAGAGTCATCTGAGGAACTCAATCTTCAGTCCGCTTTGGAACAATTGATGATTGATTTCTCAAGGTTGTAAGAAGCAAATTTCTGTCTCTAAGATGAAAACAAAAATCTCTTGAGTGAAAACTCCATGTTAATTAAGCTGGGAATCAGGCAGATCTTAACTCAGCCAAATCTACCATTGAGCTGACAAAATAGGTGGAAACCCTCAGGAGTCAAGGAAATGGTAGAGATCAATTGATAAAAGATCTCACTGAATCTAAGACAAGATTAACTTAAGAGAATTTAGAATTGGTAAGACAAGTAAAGGATTCTCTCCTGAAAATTGATGTCTTACAAAAATATGAAGAGACCTTGTTAAAAAGGATTGATGCTCTTAACAAACCCTCTCTTGCCATAGAGGAGATCCAAAATTTTCAGATCAATCCTAATAACAAGTGTGGAATAGGCTATGTTCCAAAACCTTCAGAAGGTCATCTGAGTGTTGCTTCTTCAAGTGGCACAAAGAGAGTATTTGTTAAATCTGTAACTTTCCCACCACAGATTTTAGATAAAGGGAAAAGACCAGTTTAGGTTCAACAAAGAAAGGTCTAACTCAGCCAAAACCAATTGAGGTCTATCAGTCCAGGTCTTCTCATATGAAGCAATCTCAACTGAGAGCACCCAGGTATGAGCAATCCTCAAGGAATGACTCATATAGAAAACCTATTCCTTTTGTGCCTAAAGGAAAAGGTTCTCAATACCTTTATCAACAAAGACTGAGACCAGGTGAACCTAAGCCTAAGAAGAAGAATATTAAGAAGGTTCTTGTTCCTTCAAAGGCTGACACCCGAAGAAAGTTTACTCCTAAGGCACCTAGGGAGATAACTATCTATGTAGATGTTTATGGGAGACAAATTAGCCATTCTAAAATAATTAGAACAGTTAGGCAAATTTGGATTCCAAAAGGTACAACTAACCTGGTAGGACACAACACAAAATGGGTACCTAAAGCTTGATCTTGATTGCAGGGCTCAGTGGACCTCAACCGAGGAGAAGCTCTCAAATCTTCAGTTTGGTACTTGGACAGTGGATGTTCCAAGCACATGACTGGCAACAAAGATCTCCTGACAGAGTTTGTTGAGAAAGAAGGTCCACAAGTCACTTTTGGTGACAATTCAAGAGGAGCCACTAGAGGTTATGGTACTTTAATTATTGGCTTAGTAAGAGTAAGAAATGTATCTTTTGTCAGTGGGCTTAAGCACAATCTTCTGTCCATAAGTCAGTTTTGTGATAAAGGATACAGTGTTGAATTTTCATGTAACCTGTATTTTGTCAAGAATATATCTTTACAACAGGTACTACTAACTGGGTCAAGGAAGGGAAATGTCTATCTTGCAGATTGGAAGTCTTGCACACCAAATGCATGTCTTATTGCAAAGAGCTCAACTGATACTAATTGGCTATGGCACAAGAGACTAAGTCATCTGAACTTCAAGATGATGAACTAGATAGCAAGATATGGACTGGTGGAAGGAATGCCAAATGAAGTATACAACAAAGAATATATTTGCAAAGCCTGTCAGGAGGGAAAGCAACTGAAAGCATCTTTTAAAAGAAAAGTGGCTACCTCTACTGACAGAGTACTTCAATTGTTGTATATGGATCTCTTTGGTCCAGTAACCCCTGTAAGCATCAATGGGAGAAAATATACTCTTGTGGTTGTTGATGATTTCTCCAGGTACACTTGGGTGGTATTTCTTGCAAGCAAAAAGGAGACTCAACTCAGGCTACCAGAACTTCTGAAGAAAGTTAGCAATGAAAAGAGCCTGAACATTGTAAAGATAAGGTCAGATAAGGGCACTGAATTCATTAACTCTATAATATCTGATTTCTGCAAAGAGTTAGGTATTGCTTATGAGACTTCAGCTGCAAGAACTCCTCAACAAAATGGAGTAGCTGAAAGAAGAAATAGGACTCTCAAGGAGGCAACAAGGACAATGCTAGCAGAAGCTCAAGTCCCTAAAAGATTTTGGGCTGAAGCTATTAATACTGCCTGCCATACTCAAAACAGATCCATGGTAACAAAACATCAAGGAAAAAATCCATATGAGTTATGGAATCACAGAAAGCCACATGTATCTTACTTTCATATCTTTGGTTGCAAGTGTTTCATTCACAACAATGGAAAAACTCAACTGAAGGCTTTTGATAGCAAAGCTGATGAGGGAATCTTCTTAGGATATTCCAAATCAGTAGAGCTTTCAGAGTTTACAATTGTAGAACTCTTGTTGTGGAAGAAACACCTTATGTGGTCTTTGATGAATCTACTTTTGAGTCCAGGAGAAAGGAGACTGAGGAAGTGATAAGAAAAAGACTAAGTAGACTGAGTATCAAGTCAAAAGGCTATCCTGAGAACAGTGTTGATGCATACATCCCAACCTTGGATAACATCAATGACCAACAATTCAATCAGGACACTCAGACCAAAATCACTCCTGACAACTCAACTGAGAACTCTCCTGAACAGTCAACTGAACTGATGAACACCATCCCAGTTCAAGAGGTAAGTGATGTCGATGAAGATGTGGTCACAACTGAGACATCTAATGAGCCCATCATTCAAGGGGGAACCAATGACACTATCATTGAGAATTAGAATACCTTGAATGATGACTCAGGACTTCAACCCTCTATTTTATTTCCTGAATTTGAATTTATTCCTGTATCTAGTGACTTAACTTCAGAAGAGTTAACCTCCACTGAAGGGCATCAGACTAGGAGAACATAGCTCCCAGATCATCCCGTTGAGCAAATCCTATGTGATCCTACCTCGGGAGTCAAAACTAGAAGTTTTCATGGTGAAAGTACTTTGTTTTGTTGTTTCTTATCTAACCAGGAACCAGGTTCCATTAAAGAAGCACTTCAAGATTCAAAATGGATCATTGATATGCAAGAAGAACTCAATCAATTCACAAGGAATCAAGTGTGGGAATTGGTGGACAGACCATATCATTGTAATGTGATAGGAACCAAGTGGGTATTCAAGAAAGGATGAGAATGATGTCATAGTCAGAAACAAGGCCAGACTAGTAGCAAAGGGCTATTCTCAAGTTGAAGGTTTTGACTATGATGAAACCTTTGCCCCGGTGGCCAGATTGGAAGCAATAAGGTTATTCTTTGCATATGCTGCTCACAAGAAATTCAAGGTGTATCAAATGGATGTCAAGAGTGCTTTCTTGAATAGTCTCAATAAGGAAGTATATGTGGAGCAGCCCCCAGGTTTTGAAGAAAGCCACAAAGTACATAAACTGAGGAAAGCTCTATATGGACTGAAACAGGCTCCAAGAGCTTGGTATGATACTTTGTCTCAGTTCCTTTTAGATCATGGATTTATCAAAGGAAGAGTAGATAGAACTCTCTTCAGGATCACAAAAGGAGAGGACACCCTGCTAGTTCAAATCTATGTGGATGATATCATCTTTGGTTCTCCATACCAAGTCCTCTGTGAAAAGTTCTCTCAACTGATGAAAGGAAAGTTTGTGATGTCAATGATGGGAGAAATAATCTTCTTCCTTAAAATTAAAGTCAAGCTGTCCACTAAAGTAATCTTCATCAACCAAGCCGAATATACAAGGGAGCTGATCAACAAATTTGGATGTAAAAATAGTAAGGTTGCAAGAGTTCCACTCAACACCAACACAAAGATGGAACCTGATGAAGATGGTGAATCAGTAGACCAAACTCACTACAGAGCAATCATTGGGTCTCTACTGTCTCTCACAACAAGCATGCCTGATATCACATTTGCAGTTGGAATATGTGCAAGGTATCAAGCAAATCCAAAGAAAATTCATCTGGAAGTTGCTAAAAGAATTCTCAAATATCTTAAGGGTACTGTGAATATGGGATTATGGTATCCCTCAGATGACAACTTGGAACTCACATGATACTCAGATGCAGACTATGGAGGATGCAGAATTGATAGGAAATCAACCTCAGGCACTTGCCAATTCTTGGGAAGTAAGCTGATCTCATGGTTTTCCAAGAAATAAAATTTAGTAGCCACAAGTACTACTAAAGCTGAATATATGGCAGCTGGAAGTTGTTGTGTTGGTCCCGGTACAAGACTGATGAATATGTGTAGGGGGGGATACACATATACCAATTTTTCAACTTAAACCTTACTGAGTCCCCTTTACTCAGAGTGATAAAGAACTAAGAGCTGATAATATACCCACTGACTAAACTCAGTGTGGGGCAGTTGGCTAACTAACAATTCAAGTTCAGTGCGGAAATGCGTGAGCCCTGACAGTTTAAAATCTTGTTTAGTTTGCTTTTTGAAAAACTTTTTTACTCAATTCTGAATAGTGATTAGTAGGGCAATGCTCCTTTTGAGGATCAGGCTGATTGATTCAGGCCTGATAAAATAAATGCTATGAACGATCAGTTAATATGGCAGGTATGCACAATATATCAAAGTAGTAAGAACACAGGGAGTTTAAAGTGGATCAGAGACTCAAGCTCCTACGTCCACGGCCTGATTTAATAGGAAATCCACTCAAGGGATTCTTGTTTTTATCATGCCAAGGTACACCAAGATTAGCTAACCTCACTGACCTATACAACTCTTTACTAACTCACTAACTAAACTTACTACCAACAAACCTAACTTAGGGTTTTGGTTTCAGTTTGGATTCCAACTAAGTTGTGATTACTCTTACAAGACAGAGCTTTGCTAAGGATTGGATAATCACTCTAACCTTAAGATAATGCTAGTACGCTCTTTGGAATACAGAATAACTCTCAGTAACTGAGAAACACTTGGGAAATTTAACTGGTTTCGAGTGCTTCTTCTAAAGGCTGAATGCTTTGAACGCTTGCCCGTTGAATGTGCAGTCTGAAGTCAATCTTCATGTCAGGGTCCGTACATGCGTGTCCTTCCTGGATTGGTCCATGTCATTAGGCTGGTGAGAATGTCAAAACTTATTCCTAGGCTTCAGGCTTGTCTTATTAAGTTCTTTTTGTCTCGAGCACAACGATCTTGTCCCGACGCTGACATTCCTTTTGCATTGCTTGGCTCCACTCCAAGTCTTTTCCATTAACTCAGTATCATCTTGTTCCCTTCAGAACTGAGTTAGTAATGACCTCAGGGTCATACTCTTCATCACTGACACTTACTCAGCCAGCTTAGAAGACTGCCATAAGTTCAGGATGATGCTTTTCGTCTTCAGGCTCTTAGTCTTGATTGACATCAATGAGTTCTCCTCACACTGAGTACCTGTGAAATGTAAAATAACTAAGTTCAAAACCTAACCAAGACTAGCCTGACAGCAGTAGCATAACATCTTTTCAGGGGCTTTGAGATCTTAATCAAAACTAACAATGTCCCAACAATTTCCCCCTTTTTGATGATGCCAATACACTGAAAAGATCCTCAAAACACTTAGAGGAAAAACAAATCCTATCTATAAGATAAGTCAGTATTAGAGCAGTTCTTGATAAAGTACATAATTTAAATAACAGCAAAAAAGACAACGAGTTTTTATCTGTGGACAAAGTAATAGATTTCATTGGTTGATATGGAAATTGTTACAATGAATCTAATCTATTACAAGGAAGGATGTGAACACCTAGACTAATCTCATTTCAGGCTTGAGTCCATAACCAGCATAGACTCTCACCTTCAGCTCGTCAACTCTCTTAGGTTGGTTCACATAACCTTCAGTCTTCACACTCTTCAATACTTCAGTCATTATGGCCTTTGTATCATGCTTTCCAGTTCCAGGTACAAGAGGTGGTGAACGAGTCACGAACTAAGGAGCTTTCACTTGGACTTGGGCTGCTTCAGCTTCTTCCAAGATCTTCTGAATCAACTCAGGGTGGTTGTCCATCATATAGTCAGTGAAGTGGGCATTGATATCTTCAGAGTCGCCCCACTTCTTCACTACGTACCATAGCTTGACAAACTCATCCCTTGCATCAACCCAGAACTCCTTCAATGTTCCTGAAATGAACTCATCAACATAAGCTTCCCTCTGAACTACCTCAGGCCTTCTGACTTGCAGTAAAGTGGACTTCCTGGCTGTTGGCTTCTTCCTGTACTTGCGTGGCTCAGGCTTCGCCTTCCTCCTCCTCAGCAGACTGACCACAGCATCCTCAAGTTCACGCTGTTGCAGATCAGTGAGATCAGTCAGCTTCTCCACCTTCTTTTCCAGTATGCGCATCTTCTCTTTCTGAGCTATATCTACCCTGCGCTCAGCCTCCGAATTCTCAGAAGGTGTTCCCCATACCTCAGCGTAAAGTTCCACCACTGTCTCTGCAGAGTATGTGATGGGATTCTTTCTTATATTGACTGGGGGTGACTTCTGAATGGCCTCAACTGGTTTTGAAGGGAGTTTCTTGGAAGGGTCATTAGCCTTCTTCGCTGCGGCTTCAGCCTCCGCTGCTTCTTCAGCAAGCCTTGCTGACTTCCACACAAAAACGGCATTCCTATCAGCTCTCCTTCCCCCTTTTTGGCATCATCATTGGCCTGGGATGGGAACACTTCAGCTCCACTGTTGATGACGAAGGCAACTAATGATTGAACTTCTTGCACGCCCTCCTTCAACATATCAACTCCCGTGGCTATCCTAGTGCCTGCATATGATACTGAACTGATGGCAGCTTTCAACTTCTTTTTAAAGACCTCCATGTTGTGTTGGAGACTTTGTTCAGCCTTGGTGATCCTTTCCTCCACCTTCAAGGACTCACCGCGGACCCTGCTCGCCTCAGTCAGTATCTTAGTCGACTCATCAGTGGCCTTAGCCAAAACCTCAGCAGCAGTTTGAGAAGACTGAGCTAACTTCCCTGACTCCAGCTCCAACTTGGACACTGAGATGTTTAGAGCCTGAGTAAAGAGTGCCTCAGCTTGAGCTGCAAGCCTCTCTACAACAAGATTTAGCTTTTCCTCTCTGAGCTCATCCCTCTTCTCAAGCTGCTTTAGAGTCTGCCTCAGCATCTTCTTCGTCCTCCTTCTCTCACTCCTCACTGATTTGGCCGTATCCACCATCGTGCGCTTCAGCAGTATCAACTCCCTGTTGGCAAGAGTGTTGTACGCTGACTTGGTCCATTTGATGTGTTTAGCCAGGGCCTTGGAATCTTCTTCTTTTTCAACCCTGAGCCTCATCACCTCCTCCTGAAGCTCAGCTAAGTTCTCCGTTGTCTTTTCCTTCTTCACCTCGACAATGCTGGTGAACTCATCTCTTCCTACTCCTGTGATAAGCACATCATCATCTCCATCATTGGCCTCATTAGTAAGTGGCTGTTTTCCCTTGTCAGCCCCTGCATCATCAGTCCCCTCTTCAGGGTGCACTGAAGGCACTTGTGAAATAGTCATAGCCGTCTGCTCAGGCTCAGCTAAGCAAACTTGAACTTTGGGAACAAGTCCCTCAGAACTAGGAGTCTCCTTAGATTCCTCAACATCATCCTCCTTTATCTCAGGGTAGGGAATCCCGTCATAGACTGATGTCTCATTGGCAGCTGAGATGTTCTCAACATCCTCAGCCGTTGGTCCACCCTTGGCACCAACGTCTTTAACACCTTCCCCCTGAGTTTGAGACTCAGGGATCATCTCATCAACTTCTCCAGCAGTCTCCTCCACCATCTTCTCACAAGCTCCACCCTGAGCATCATCTTCATCCTCCTTTTCAGACTCAGTGTTAAGATTAGCCTTCATCTTTGCCATCATCTCAATAACCAGCTGCTTCAGATTTTCAAAGTTCAGGAGCTGCAGCCAACTAGTGAGACCAAAATATGTACAGAGCCTAGCTTCTTCTAGTTCCCAGTGCTCCCAGCCCCTGGCGTCAACTAGTATGTGTTGCTCCTGCATGTTTAACTGTTTGAAGTCCAGCCAAAACTTGAGCTCCACTATATTAGCACAAAGCTCTCTATACCTATTCAGATTAGGCCAACACCTGGCTGCCCATTCTGTGGTGTTCCCCCTCAAATTGTTCTCCAAAATCCCACCAACCATGTTGGCATCTAGCTCCTCCTCCTCATGCATCTCCAAGAAATTATCATCCTGATCTCCGGCTTGAGAGGTTTTGGGGCAGTCTTTGGGATTAGGATATGTGGGAAAATCGTCAGGGTTTGGAAGGTTAAAGGTAGGCTCAGAATCTTTAGGGTTTGGATGGTCTATGGTGGGTTCAGTGATCTGGTCACGCTCAGTAGTTTGTGAGGTTGATGGCACTGACTCAGATGGGGTGGGGTTGGCGGCAGGGATGGGTATATCTGGCTATTGGGGTGTGGGTTCAGGGTCGGATGGTGGGGTGGGTTCAGTGGGTTTTGGTGAAGGGGTTGGGTTAAACACAATCTCAGGCTGTAGAAGCTCAGCCGTCTCGATTGTTCCTCTCACTATCTCCAAGTCAGAGGCTCGTGGAGAGCTAGACTTCTCCCTCTTAGAACTCACCTCATTCAGGCCCTTAGCTGGGGATTTCTTGGGTCCCCTCCTTAGCCTCTTTAAAGGCCTATCACATTCCTCTCCCCCGGACCTGACTTCATGTCAGTCTCCTCAGCCTCAGAGACGACCTTCTTGGAAACCTTCTCAG
Source organism: Ballota nigra (assembly GCA_947034835.1). Taxonomy (NCBI): domain Eukaryota; kingdom Viridiplantae; phylum Streptophyta; class Magnoliopsida; order Lamiales; family Lamiaceae; genus Ballota; species Ballota nigra. The sequence goes on from OX344727.1 coordinate 49,436,157, forward strand.
TCCCTTTGCCAACACCTTTGGCTGTGGACTTTTCTTTCAGGACCACCTTCAGCTTAGTCCTCTTCTCCTCCAGGACTCTCTCCTTAGCTTCCTTCACTTCAGCCCGCTCCACCGCTACACCGGCCTCAGCCTCCTTGCTCTTCTCAAAGAGCTCATCCACTCTCTCCATAAGGCTCGTGACCACCTTCTTTGCCTTGCCCGCAGGCTTCTTTCTCTGACCCTTTGGTGGAGAATTGGGGTCAGTGAGACCAAGAACCGCATAAGTATCACCAGATGTGGTGAACATTATCTTCTTCGAGGACAGATTATTCTCCAAGTCAAACGTACAGCCCTGCCACGCATGGGCAATGAGAATGGATAACCTCGTCCCAAAGGGAACCATGACTCCAACTGAAATATGCTTCTTCTCCTCATCTTTCTTCAGTTTGTCTCCAGCAGCCTGATTGATCTGGTCCAAGAAGAATTGCTCCCAGTTGGCTTTCACACCATCAACTAGAGCACCCATAATCCTTAGTTTGGGCAGGCTGAGCTGCTCATGCGAGCCAGTTGAGCCCATGACAATTTTTGACACCAAACCAAAGCCCTATACTCAGACTTTAGGGTATCCTTGTGTTGACATGCCCTGAACTTCGAAGACCCAGTCTTGGACCACTTCCCAAGGAATTCACCTTCAGCGTTCTTCTTGTAAATCCTAGGGTTGATGCCAGAGCATGGAAGCGCATACACCTCCTTTATGGCCTTCCTCAAGTTGACGTCCCGCGTCTCGATATTGTAGAAGGGCTCTCCATCAACATCCTTCTCACCAGTGGGTATTAGCACGGTCACCCTGGTGAATAATTCATCCTTGTGCAGAAATAAATTGTAATAAGCCTCCACCACTGTCTTTGGAAGCGCAGAAGTGGGTCGCAGGGTAAAATACTTCCCCAACCCAGCTTTGGAGATCCTGTAAAAAAATGGGAGGATCTCCTTCACGGAAAGGCACGCACCCTCCATGGTGATAACGTGCTGCATATTAACCAACTTGTTCTTGACAACTTCTTCAGGCTTGTCAGTTATCCAGTTGGAATCCAAGAATACCATTTGTTTTGATTTGTTTGAGAAAAGATTTTGCAAAAGATTTGTGTTTGAGCAAGAGAATACTCAGTGTGCAATGTGCGTTTGTGTTTGCGTAAATTCCTCAAATGACAGACTAGATTGATATGAATTAGTCAGTTACTCAAACGTAAGGTTGGGATTAATCCAGAATTTGAAAAGTTTTGAAATTAAGGGCCAGGATTAATCTTCGTATCAATCATATCCTCATGTCAGTCATATTCCGTATAAAATGGACACGTATATGAAAAAGTAACTGAAACATTAAATGCTCCGATGCGCGTGGGTTTAAATATGAAAATGCACATTTTTAATGAAAACGAAATGCATTTAATAAAGATTTTCAGAACGAAAGACTCAGGGAGACGCTTTAAATTCACAAGAGTCAGGATTGAACTCATACCTGTCAGGGAGACATTGTAGCACCCTGATACCTCGCTGAGTCGAGTCTGGCCTGAGTTCCCCCTAACCCCTATACTGACTGCTCTCCCGGATCTAAGAGGCCTAACTCTACTGACAGTTCCATAAATCTTGCTTCAGCCAAAGACTTAGTCAAGATGTCAGCTCTCTGCCTGTCAGTGTGAATTTTCTCCATCCTGATGTCCTTTTTCTCCACATGATCTCGAATGAAGTGATGCCTAATATCCACATGCTTGCATCTTGTGTGAAGCACTGGGTTCTAAGTAATTGATATAGCACTATTGTTATCACAATAGATTTGAACCTCATTAGCAAACACTTGGTAGTCTCTCAACTGTTGTCTTAACCATTAAATCTGAGCACAAAAACTACCTGCAACCATATACTCAGCCTCAGTTGTGGATGTCGCCACTGAATTCTATTTCTTACTGAACCACGAGATCAACTTACTTCCCAAAAACTGACATGTCCCTGAGGTTGATTTCCTATCAATCCTACAACCTCCATAATCTGTATTTGAATAACCTGTCAGTTCTAAGTTGTCATCTGAAGGATACCATAGTCCCATATTGACTGTCCTTTTCAAATACTTAAGTATCCTCTTAGCAGCCTCCAAATTACTCCTCTTGGGATCAGACTGATACCTAGCACATACACCAACTGCAAAAGTAAAGTCAGGTCTACTTGCAGTCAGGTACAACAAAGAACCAATCAGCCCCCGATACTCAGTCTGATTCACTGAAGTTCCTTCAGTGTCAGGATCCATCTTCCAATTTGTATTCATAGGGATCCTAGCCAGATTGTTGTTCTGAACACCAAACTTTTGAATCAAGTCTCTTGTATACTTGGCCTAATTAATTAATATACCTTGATCAGTCTGCTTAACCTGCAATCCTAAAAAGAAGTTCATCTCTCCCATCATTGACATCTCAAATTTACCAGTCATCAACTTAGAGAATTTCTCACAAAGCTGATGATTTGGTGATCCAAATATTATGTCATCCACATAAATTTGGACCAAGAGAATGTCATCACCTTCAGTGATCCTGAACAATGTCCTATCCACGGTTCCCTTCTTGAACCCATGGTCAGTCAGGAATTGAGAGAAGGTATCATACCAAGCTCTTGGTGCTTGCTTAAGTCCATAGAGTGCTTTCTTCAAATGGTATAGTCTATCTCCAACCTCAAACCAGGGAGGTTGTTCAACATATACCTCTTCATTGAGTACACCATTCAGGAAGGCACTCTTGATGTCCATTTGATACACCTTAAACTTCTTATATGTTGAATATGCAAGGAACAACCTGATAGCTTCCAACCAGGAAGTCTCATCATAGTCTATTCCTTCAGACTGACAATACCCCTTTGCAACCAGTTTAGCCTTGTTCCTTACTACAACACCATTCTCATCCTTCTTGTTCTTGAAGACCCACTTGGTGCCAATAACACCTTGATGCCTAGGTCTATCTACCAGTTCCCAAACTCGATTCCCAGTGAACTGATTCAACTCCTCTTGCATGGCTATGATCCAGTTCGAGTCAGTGAGAGCTTCTTCAATGTTCTGAGGCTCTTGCTCAGAGACAAAGTAACTGAATAATGCGCTCTCACCATGAAACCGTCTGGTCCTGACTCCCTCAGTTGGATCACCAATGACTTGGTCAATGGGATGATTTTCTAGCCATGTCCTCTTACATTGAGTTGTTCCTGAAGTACCTGCAATGTTAGTGTCTACAGGCTCATTAAATTCAGGAAATTGAACAGAAGAGGATGATCCTGAGTCTATACCAAAGGGATTTACAAGCTCAATGTCAGGGACATTGATTCCCCCTTGATGAGGTGACTCAGGAACCGTCTCAGCTGCAACCTCATCTTTATAGATGGTACTTACCTCAGGTTGAGCCTGTTCCTCAGTCCGAGGCTCAACAATCCCTGATGTGCTGGGCTTAGGAGTGGCTCATGGGTCATCTTCCTGATCGTCGTCATCATCCCATCTTGGAATTGGCACAGTTTTGACCTTTGGATCAGATTGATTCTTTAAGCTCAGCCTTGTCACTCTTCTTGTGACCTCCGCTGTGTCAGGATTCAACACCTTTACCCTAGACTCATTAGCAGATTCATCAAACACAACATGTGGTGATTCTTCCACAACAAGGGTTCTGCAGTTGTAAACCCTGAAGGCTTTACTGACTTCAGAATATCCCAAGAATATTCCTTCATCAGATTTGCTATCAAAAGCTTTCAATCGAGTCTTCCCATTGTTGAGAATGAAGTACTTGCAACAAAAAATATGGAAATAAGAAATACGAGGCTTCCTCTTATTCCATGTCTCATATGGGGTCTGAGCATGTTGTTTGTTCAGCATGGATTTGTTCTGAGTGTAGCATGCAGTGTTGATTGCCTCAGCCCAAAATTTCTTGGGCAATCCTTACTCAGCCATCATGGTCCTAGCAGCTTCCTTTAGTGTCCAGTTTCTTCTTTCAGCGACACCATTCTGTTGTGGGGTTCTAGCTGCAGAAGTCTCATGAGCAATACCAAGTTCATTACATAAATCAGAAATATATGAGTTTATAAATTCAGTGCCCTTGTTAGATCTGATCTTAGTAATAGACTGGTTCTTCTCATTGCTGAGTCTTCTAAGTAACTCAGGAAGCTTCACCTGTGTTTCCTTCTTATTCAACAAGAAAATAACCCAAGTATATCTAGAATAATCAATAACCACAAGAGTATATTTCCTACCATTCATACTCACAGGTGTTATGGGACCAAATAAATCCATGTGCAAGAGCTGAAGAATCCTGTCAGTGGAAAAGGTAGCTTTCTCCTTGAATGACGCTCTGACCTGCTTCCCCTCCTGACAAGCTTTGCACACAAGTGATTGTCTAGAAATTTTGTTAAGAATCTTGAAGTTCAGGTGGCTTTAACTTTTATGCTATAACCAACTGAGCTCTAGAGAGCTTTTAGCAACAAAACAAGTATTGGGAATAGTGCTGCTCCAATCAACGAGATAAATATTACCTTTCCTAATACCTGATAGAAGCACTTGTGTTGATTTGTCCTTGGCTGAATATATATTCGATGAGAACTCAACACTGAAACCTTTGTCACAGAATTGACTTACTGATAACAAGTTGTGCTTCAGTCCTTCCACAAAAGACACATTCTCCACTCTGACTGTACCTATTATCAAGACACCAAAACCTTTAGTAAAACCTTTTGAGTTATCACCAAAGGTTACCTGTGGACCATCTTTAGCTTGAAACTCTTGGAGAAGACTCTTCATTCCAGTCATATGCCTTGAGCATCCACTGTCTAGGTACCAAATGGCTTTGTTTGAGTCTCCTCTCCTCTTGTTGTGATCCACAGCTGCCTGCAAGCAAACCAGGCTTTAGGTACCCATTGGGTGTTGGGTCCCATAGTGTCAGCTGTACCCTTCGGCATCCAGACTTGCTTAACAACCCTGATTGCCTCAGAGTGGTAAATCTGTCTCCCTGAAACATCAACATACACAACTTTCTTCTTCTTTGCCTGAGAAGAAGATGGTGTATGAGTGCTAGACTTAGGCTTCACAGGAGCCTGAGTAGGTGCCTTTTGGGCTGGCTTCCTGTTCTTTCTAGGTCTGGGTGCAGCAGGTCTTGGGCCTTGTTCTTGATAAGGACCATGTGTTCTATTCCCCCTAGGCAAGTGAGGGAATGGAAAATAGTTAAAGGCCTCAGGATGCCAAAACCATGGGGGTGTCATCATGTTTGGCCTTCCCTGCTGGTATTGCCAAGCATGATGGTACCCTCGCTGACCAGTCTGAGAACTCTTGACCTGAGTCTTCCACTGCTTTCGCTGAGGCTTCCTCTGGCCTGAGCTCTCAGGGACCTCCCTTGGTTGCTTGGCCTTTCCCTTGGGTTTTGGCTTAGCAACCTTAGGGGCAACCCTGACTGAGTCAACAGTCTCCTTGCCCTTATCAATTTGATGGGCCTGAAGTACAACCTTAGGTGCACTTTGGCCTGCCTGAACAAATACCCTCTCAGTGTTGCTCCCTGAAGCAACATGAGACTAACCTTGTGAGGATTTCTTAGGAACATATCCAAGTCCCTTTTTCTCGTTCCCAAGCATCTGACTGCTATTTATTTCCTCTCTAGCCACTGAGGATTTATTCATTGCTGCAACCTTTTGCTTGAGTGAGTCCTCGCTCTTTTTCAGGATTTCATGTCTGGCAAAGAGGTCATCAAACTTACTCTTAAGTACTTTCAGTTCTTCCTTTCTGACCAACTCTTCATCAGCCAGTTCCTTCATAATCTTCTCTCTTGGGAGACGTTCAGCATTGATTAAATTAATTTCCTGAGTTAGTCTCACAATATGAGTTGATTCTCTAAGATCAGACTGAGTGAGCTGATCATTCAGCTTCTGGACCTCAGTACTCAATTTCTTGTTCTCTTCTACCAGGAAGACATTAATTTCCTGCAACCTGGAGAAATCAACCATCAATTGATCCAGGCAGATCTGAAGGTTCATTTCTCTGGCTGACTCTGAGCTAAACTCAGGATTTTGACCAGTGTAAGAACCACAAACAGAATTAGATGTTACCTCAGGCTCTTCCCTAGCCATCAAGCAAACATCATCATACTCATCGTCGGAAAAGAGTGCAGGCGACCTCTCCTCAGGTCCATCCGAGTCAGTTGCATCCTCAGCGAGCATGGCTCTCCGGTCAGTAAGTCTCTGGTCTCTCTTAGCCCTCTTGTCCTCTCTTTTCCTTGCACTCAGCTCCGGACAATCATACTGATAGTGCCCACTCTTTTTACAGTTATAACACGTAGCTTGCTCATCTCCTGTTTCTTTCCTAGGTTCAGGGTTCCTCCTTGAGTCCGGTTCCCTCTGTCTTGATGAGCTTTCAGTCTTCCCTGAGTGTCTGTAATCGCGAGTACATCTCTGTTTATCTCTTCGATCGGGCTTTGGGTCTGAATATCTTCTTTCATCGCCACGATCTCTCTTCTGGCCAGTGTTTCTCTTTTCCTCATATCTCCTTGAGCTTTGGTGGGTTCCTTCAGGTTTCCTGTCACGTTAGTCCTGATAAAATTTCTTATAATGACCGAACCTGGAATTTAGCTTATCAAAGCGTCTGGCCATCAGGCTGTATTCCTCAGCAAGTTCTTCCTTGCTTATCTCCATCATTGACTTTGATGAAGACTCAACAGGTTCAGACCTGGCCTTGAACACCACACTTTTCTCAGGAGTTTTTTCCTTCCCTTCCTCTTCATGCTGAACTTTCTTTTTTCTCTTGTTAAGATCATATTCCAGTGCTTTGAGCTCTGAAAAAAGTAAAGCGGAAGTTATGTTACTCATATCCTGAGTGTTCTTAAGCATAATTACACTGTTGTCCCATCTCTCAGGAAGGGCATTCAGGATCTTTGAAACAACATCTCTCTTAGGGACATCCTTGTCCAGCATCACCAACTCATGCATCAACTTGATGAATCTTGACTCCATTTGATCTATACTCTCATCAGGCAGCATCTCGAACACCTTGAATTTCTGAATGGCAATGTTTCTCTTATTCTCCTTTATCTTTTCTGACCCCTCGCACATCCTGGTCAGCTCATCCCAAACCTTCTTTGCCGTCTTTAAATTCATTAGCCTCGCTGACTCCTCGAAGGGCACCATATGCAAGATAATGTTCCTGGCCACGTTGTCCAGTCCAACCATATAGATTTCGTCATTGGTCATATCTTTCCCTTCTTTAGGAACCTGTACGCCAATCTCAAGATGTTCATATCCCAGTCCTCTGACATTAGGGATAGTAATCTTGATCGGTCCTTCCTTGATAACACGCGGCATTTGATCATAGATGGCATCAAGATGTGCCACTAGTCTGAACTTCCAATAGACAAAGTTAGATACAGAGAATTCAGGTAACGAAGCTTCAAGTCTCCTCGAAGTCATGATGATGCAAGTTTTATGAAAATCAAACTCAGATCTGTTCATATCCCAGTCCTCTGACATTAGGGATATTAATCTTGATCGGTCCTTCCTTGATAACACGCGGCATTTGATCATAGATGGCATCAAGATGTGCCACTAGTCTGAACTTCCAATAGACAAAGTTAGATACAGAGAATTCAGGTAATGAAGCTTCAAGTCTCCTCGAAGTCATGATGATGCAAGTTTTATGAAAATCAAACTCAGATCTGTTCAATGACCACCAAAAGTTTCTCCTCTGAAACTATTAATATTCAAAGTCAGTGGTCTTTTGAACCACTGCTCTGATACCACTTGTTGGTCCCGGTACAAGACTGATGAATACGTGTATGGGGGGGGATACACGTATACCAATTTTTCAACTTAAACCTTACTGAGTCCCCTTTACTCAGAGTGATAAAGAACTAAGAGTTGATAATATACCCACTGATTACACTTAGTGCGGGTCAGTTGGCTAACTATCAATTCAAGTTCAGTGTGGAAATGCGTGAGCCCTGACAGTTTAAAGTCTTGTTTAGTTTGTTTTCTAAAAAACTTGTTTACTCAATTCTGAATAGTGATTAGTAGGGAAATGCTCTTTTTGAGGACCAGGCTGGTTGATTCAGGCCTGATAAAACAAATACTATGAATGATAAGTTAATATGGCAGGTATGCACAATATATCAAAGCAGTAAGAACACAGGGAGTTTAACGTGGTTCAGAGACTCAAGCTCCTACGTCCACGGCCTGATTTAATAGGAAATCCACTCAAGAGATTCTTGTTTTTAACGTGCCAAGGTGCACCAAGATCAGCTAACCTCACTGACCTATACAACTCCTTACTAACTCACTAACTAAACTTACTACCAACAAACCTGTTGGTCCCACTAGATAGATTAATTGCGGATGCCTTTATAACCAAAATGTCTTTAGAGAAAATCTTTTCTAAGAGCACAAATAATAAAAAACAGGTATAAAAGAAAGCAATAAATAACACCGTATTTATAGTGGTTCGGATCTGAATATCCTACGTCCACTCTCCCTTGATCAAAGGGGTCTCACTATCCAACCAACAAACTCACTACTTACTGGAATTTCCGAAGTACCAGCACCTTCTTACAATCTCTTTAGATCTAACTTCGATCTAAAGACAAACTTACTCCAACCTTGTCTAACAAGATGAACAGGTTGAGTATATAAACTCCTTACGAGTTGGATGAGTAATTAAGAACAAAGTGAGTGCAAATGCGTAGTGATCAAAAAGCTTAGTATGCTATGTGCGCGTGTGGAGTCTCTAGAGCTTTTTCTTGAACTGCACTCTTGTATATATAGAGGGGATTAGGGCTAGCCGTTGGAGGGCTAATCCAATCAGATCCTCTATATAAGGAAGCCTCAATCAATCAATTCCCTAATTGATTGATTGGGTTGGTGGGATCCTTGGATTGATTATCTTCAAATACTTTCCAATCCTGATCTTGTTGACTTGATTTGAATCACCAACGGTCAATAGCTTCCTCTGCCTAACTCTGATTCTCAATAGAGAAGGCAAGACCAGACACCAGGCAACCTCGGTGTCTTCTGGTCCTCATCTGGTCAAGAACCAGAATACTCAGTAGAGTCAGGGGATCAAACTGAGCATCTTATGTTCTACCAGACTCGTCTGGTCCGGACTCGTCTGGTCTGGGGAAGGTCCTCTGCCTCTGGTCTGTCTCATCTGGTGAAGTCTTCTGGTGGAGTCCTCTGGTAAAGTCCTCTGGTGGGGTCTTCTGGTGACTCTTCTGGTGAAGTCTTCTGGTCTGGCAGTTCCCCCTAGACTAAGTCCTAATCTAGATCATCATCTGGCTAACAGGTCCAGATGGTCCTATTACATCTTCTGGTTTGTTTTAACTCATCAAAACTAACAATTTTTATCCTAACAATTTCCCCCTTTTTGATGGAGTTAAATCACTACCAGAACTGATCACAAAGAAGACTTAAGCAAGAAAACATATAAAGGATAAGACCTTAGAATAGATCTTATCAGGCAAACAATTAAGACAACAAGAGGTTGTCTTTAGAACAGAGAAGATATGAGATTTTCATTAATAATAAGGACAAAGAAGAATACAGATTACAATGCATTTCTGGTCCTATTCTAAGCATATCTTCTGTTATCTTTGGGCACCAGAAACCAGTCAAGAAACCTGTCTTGAATGACCTTCAACTCTGCAGAAGATGATGGGGTGAAGTTTGCCAACACCTTGTCTTGTACAGTTTCTTCAGCTCAGCCCAATCAACCTGGTCTCCTGCCATTGGAGTGTTGAGAAAATGGAACTCAGGAGCAGTGACTTCCAGGTTGAATTCAATAGTTGAATCCATCAACTGCTTGTACAGATCTGCATCATATGCCTGCATCCAAGAATGGAAGGTCCTGTTGATGAGAGCATCATCCTCTGGTGTAGGTCTCTGGATGTAATGTTGAATGAACCAGAGAGTCTTGGCTTCTCTCCATTTTTCTATCAAAGGCACAGGAACAGTTGAGTCAAAGGACCCTTCTGTCCTGAGAGGGAGGATGTTCATGACTTCAACAGGCCCTTTTCTCTTCTGGCTGGATCCACTAGCACCAGGAGTGATGCCAGCTTCTCTGCTCTTCTTATTTTGCCTTCTAACATATCGGAGCCTCTGCTCTTCATCTATGTTTTTCCTTATCCTTGCTTGCCTCTCTTCAGGCGACTCTTCCTTGAATCTCTTCTCTGCTTCTTCAACCACAGATTCAAGGAAGCTCTTCTTTACTTTTCTTATCTTCCTCTTTGCAGGTCCAGAGATGGAAATTGGATCCTGCTCTGCTTCGGACTCCTCTTCTGCAGCAAGCTGCTTAGCCATGGAAAGGGATTTGAGCTCTTCCTTCTTCTTCTTCTGCAACTCAGCCTGGGCCAAAGTATTCTCCAGCAGGTCCAGACGAGCTCCATCGCAGAAGAGAGTTTCATTTGTGGTCTTCGCCAGATCAGTTCTGGCCTTCTCTTCCCCCTTTTTAACTTCATCAAGGAGGGGCTCCACTACCTGCCTTATAAGATCAGGCAAGGCAGTGTTGGAGGAAGAGTGAAGATCACGCAGCTGCTTGGCCTCCTCCAGGTAAGCTTTAGACTCTGCAACAAGTCTCTCTTGCTTCTCCAACATCTCCTGGAGGGAGTCTTTCAGCTTTGCAGTTTGAATCATCTGGCTGACCATCTCCACTTTGAGCACAGAGACAGGTCTCAACTGCTCCAGCACGTGCTCCTGTAGCTGCTTCTGGCTGTGCATGACATCCAGCTTGACAAATAAGCCATTAGCCTTAAAAGAAGCTTTTACCTCTGCCAGAGAAGACTTTAACTGCTTCAGAAAGATTCTCCTCTCATGCTTGATCTGGTGCTCTATCATAGCAGGGGCCATATGTTGAATAACTTTTGAAAAGCACCCAATCTGCATGATTTGCTCATTGAAGAAAGCTTTCATCTTCTGAAGCACGGCAGGAGACATCTCAAAGTCTTCCTCATCTGAATATAGCTCTGGAGGAAAGACAAAATGAGGACCAAACTTGTAAGTGGGGCCCTCTGGAGTGAGCATTACTCCTCTCTGGATGAGCAGGGTGCGAATCAAGACTTTAGCAGCACCAGGAGTCTTCAGCTCTGCTGGGTTCTGAATATTCATTCTCTGCTTTAGCTGAATCTCCCAAGCAGTGAAGTTGGAGGGACCCATTTCCTCAAGCAACAATATTAGGTCCTCCACATCTTCAAGTCTGGCCTTGCTCCAGACCTTGGCATCAGTAAGGTCTGCCAGAAGTGGTAAGTGCTCCAGAAGAACTGGGAAATGCTCTCTTAGCCAGAGCTGAGCACTTACACTCATACTCTGCCTAATGGGACCCATTTCTGCAGATGAGAAAGTGAAGGGTTTGGGCCCAGAGGCAGAGGAGGAAGGTGCTAAGTCAGCAGGCTCAAGTGAAGCTTCCTCATCTTCACTATCATCGCTGGTTAAACAGGTAGGAGAAGGGGGAGGGCCAATGAATCCCAGAGCCATAGAAATGGTTGGGTCCTGGTCTGTATGGGTTTGGGGAGGGTTAGGATTTTGTGAAGTAGAGGGTGTAGGAATGGGTTGCTCTGCACCAGAAGATGATGGAATATCAGGTACAGAAGGTGTTGGAGGTATCTGGGAGGTGGAAGTGTTTGGAGGGGGGATTTCTGCACCAGAAGAGGTTGAGGGTACCTCTGGTACAGAAGGTGGGGGAGAGGGGTTTGTGTTTAGAGGTATATGGGAAGATGGGGGAGAGGGTGTTTGAGGAATGGTTGAGGTAGAGAATGTAGGTATGTCTGGGAGAGTCTGCTCTGGTGAGAATGAAGGAACACCAGGAGCAGATGAGATGGGATGTGTTTGAGTATCTGGTGGGGAGGTAGAGGGGGAGACAAGATCAATGGAAGTAGAGGAGGGTAAGAAAGGGTTTACCTCTGCTGGGTCAACACCAGCAGGCACAACGAGCTCTGGAGTATCCTCCATAATCTGGGAAGCTTCATCAATAGCTCTCTCCAGGGCCTCACCAAGATCAGATCCAGAGTCAGGATCCCGTAGAATTGCCCTTTTGGCCCTGGGCTTCCTCTTAAGAGGTTCAAACTCCTCTTCCTCTTCTTCCTCTGATGGCTCATCCACCAGGAGGGATTTCTTCGGAGCTCTTCTGCCAGTCCTTGGCTTCTTGGCAGATTTCTTCTTGGCCTCCACCGGCCTCTTCCGCTTGGCTGCCCCAGCCTTAACAGCTTCATCATCATCACCACCCTTCTTCTTAAGAATGTTAAGAAGGGGAATCTGGTCCTCCTCCGAGGAACCAGAAAAGGCAATGGTTGAGGAACCAGTTGCACCAGCAGCTTTCTTCTGGGCCTTCTGCCTTGGCTGCTGCTTCTGCCCCTTTGCAGGAGAGGGTACTGCCTGAAGAGGAGGGGCAGGGATGGCTTCTTCTCCATCAGAATCAGGATGGCCATGAAGGGGACCATCCTTTGAGAATAACACCTTAGACTTGTGAAAACCTTTGCACCAAGACTCCTTCCATCTCTTCTCTGGAAGTAAGGAGTCCAAAATCAAGGTAAGTTTCGTACCCAACGAAACATTAGCAGTGAAATAAAACTGCATCTCCCCTGGAATGGAAGGACAAGCTTCCTTGTTAACCTTCGCCTTATTATTCCGCAAGACGCCCCAAAAGAATTCTGCCCAATTGCATTGGACGCCGTCATACAAAGCTCTCATCACACACATTCTTCCATTAAAGATCGCATCTGTGCTGTGATTTTCACACATCAATACCTTAACAACTATGTCAAAAAGTACCTTGTACTTTTGCCTCAGATGCTTATCCAGAAATCCCTTCGTGATATTCTGGCAAGAGGAACGAGAGAACAGTTTGAAGGAACCCACAATATCATCCTCCTTGTAGGTTAAAGGATCCACTCCTTCCGCTGAAATGTTTCCAAATAGGGCACATAAATCATGCTTGGAAAACACCAAATCTTCCCTGTCAATCTTTGTAGAAATATGGTCTTCATTTATCTTCATGCGAACCAAAAACTGGGCCGCATAACCGTCAAGAGTACGAAAATCTCTGGGAATGGTGGAGATCAACTTCTCAACTCCGGATCTCCTCAATAGTTCCAAAATAGCAAGAGCAGACGAGTTCTTGGTGGTGTAGAAGTCAACCACCATCTCCGTTTTGAGTTTCTTCATCATCAATTCATGGTCAAAATTACACGGGGGAGCCATATCTGTGAGAGAGAGAGAGAGAGAAGGGAAGAACTTTGCAGAGAGAGGTTAGGGTTTGAAAGTATGAAAACGTGAAAAGACAGATTGTAAGAAAATTAGATTTAAATAGTGTAATACGCGTGGCTCGAGTAATAAATGAAGTGTGAACGCGTGTAATACCAAAATTAAATTAGGGAACAAAATTAATATTTGAATTGATTGACATTTTACACAGTGATTAAATCCGATGGCCACAAAGAAAGGCAAGATACAGATTTAATCTGGTGCGTTGGCATAGTCATTGGGACGGGGCATAAAGGGGTTTTGTGGCAGTCAAGAGAAAAAGCGAAATGATTGCCTAGGCCCTATACCCTAGTCTTAAATACACTCCGAAGTTGAAAGGTTTTGAGTGTACTTACTAATTTGAAAAGTGTATCCCAATGATCAGAGGCCAGAGAAGTAAAACCATACCTGTCACCTGATATTGTAACCAAATGATACCACAGCTAATCTGATGTTACATTTCCTCTGATGAAACTCATCTGGTCCTGGTCAGAGAAGATTCTGGACATTTGACTCAGCACCTCATCTAGGACAAGTGTCACCTGGTGCATACCTTATCTGGTACATTCTCTGATATGTCTAATCTGCAGGTATGTTAGTTTTAAACGAAATAAAGAATATGCAATAAAGTAGAAATAAAGGATACTTCTCTGATGTTCCCCCTAAAACAAATCTGTCTCTGGATCCAACAATCCTAACTCAAAAGCTAACTCTCTGAATCTGGTCTCAGCCAAAGGCTTGGTTAAGATATCTGCTCTCTGCTTCTCTGTTGCAATATTTTCCATCCTTATATCTCCCTTCTCAACATGATCTCTGATAAAATGATGCCTTATATCAACATGTTTACACCTGGTATGAAGAACTGGATTCTGGGTAATTGCAATGGCACTATTACTATCACAGAATATAGGAATATCCTTGGCTCTAATCTGGTAATCCCTAAGCTGTTGACTAATCCAAAGTAGTTGAGAACAACAGCTCCCTGCAGCCATGTACTCTGCTTTTGTTGTTGATGTAGCAACTGAAGTCTGCTTCTTAGAAAACCAGGATACCAATTTATTCCCTAGAAATTGGCATGTTCCACTTGTAGATTTCCTATCTATTCTGCATCCACCATAGTCTGAATCTGAATAACCACTCAATTCCAAATTGTCATCTGCAGGATACCATAAGCCTAAGTTCACTGTTCCCTTAAGATATTTCAAAATCTTCCTTGCTGCTTCCAAGTGACTTTTCTTGGGATTAACTTGAAATCTGGCACAAACTCCAACAGCAAAGGTAATATCTGGTCTGCTTGCAGTCAGGTACAGAAGAGAACCAATAAGTGCTCTGTACTGAGTCTGGTCCACACACTCTCCAGACTCATCTGGATCCATGTTGAAATTTGTCATCATAGGGATCTTGGCTGCTTTGCTAGATCCTACTCCAAATTTCTCTAACATATTTCTGGTGTACTTTGCCTGATTAATGAAGATTCCCTTCTCTGATTGCTTAACCTGCAAACCTAAAAAGTAATTCATCTCACCCATCATGGACATCTCAAACTGACTCTGCATGAGTTCACCAAACTTTTCACACATCTTCTTGTTAGGGGATCCAAATATAATGTCATCAACATATATTTGGACCAGAAGGATGTCCTTTCCTTCTTCTTTCCTAAACAAGGTCCTATCAATCTTACCCTTAGTAAAACCATTGTCCATAAGAAATTGAGATAGAGTGTCATACCATGCTCTGGGTGCCTGCTTCAGCCCATAAAGAGCTTTCTTAAGCTTGAACACCTTGTCACCTTGTTCAAAACCAGGAGGTTGTTCCACATACACTTCCTCAATGAGAATCCCATTAAGAAAGGCAGATTTCACATCCATCTGGTATACTTTGAACTTCATGTGAGCAGCATATGCTAAGAACAATCTGATGGCTTCTAGTCTGGCAACAGGAGCAAATGTCTCATCATAGTCTATTCCTTCAGACTGAGAATAGCCCTGAGCCACTAGCCTTGCCTTGTTCCTAGTAATGACATCATTCTCATCTTTCTTATTCTTGAAAACCCACTTAGTGCCTATCACCTTTTGATATCTTGGTCTGTCTACCAGCTCCCAAACATCCTGTCTGGTGAATTGATTCAACTCCTCCTGCATAGCAACAATCCAATTTGAATCTTTCAGTGCCTCCTTGATGTTCTTAGGCTCAATCAAGGACACATAGCTAAGTTAAGAGATCTCCTGGTCTGGACACCCTTAGTTGGATCTCCAAGGATTAGGTCATTGGGGTGATCAACCAGGGTCCTCCTTCCCGTGGTCTTGCCTGGTTGATCATCTTCTGCAGTACCTTGGTAATTATCACCACCTGCAGAAGAGCTTCCCCCTACAGGAGTTCCAACCTCTTCTGGTTCTGCTCCTTGTGAAGGCTGCTGCTTCAGAGAACCAGGAGATGGGTCAGCATCTGAATCTGAATCTGAATCAAGAACAGGTGGATGGACTTTGATAACTGTGGGTGTAGTCTGATTCTGGGTCTCATCAGAAGACTTAGAATCCACCTTGAACTCAAAAGTAGATTCATAAAAAACAACATGAGGTGTTTCCTCCACACAAAGTGAATTCTTATTAAAAACTCTAAAAGCTTTACTGGTGCTGGAATATCCTAAGAATATTCCATCAGCCACTTTAGCATCAAAGGTTCTTAGTTTAGATTTCCCATTATCATGGATGAAACACTTACATCCAAAAACATGAAAATATGAAACAGATGGGGTTTTATCTTTCCATACCTCATATGGAGTCTTATTATGTCTCTGGGCAATCAGGCATCTGTTCTGAGTGTAGCAAGCTGTATTGATGGCCTCTGCCCAAAATCTCTGTGGAGTGCTGTATTCTGCCAGAAGTGTTCTTGCAGCTTCTTTGAGGGTCCTATTCCTCCTTTCTGCTACTCCATTTTGTTGGGGTGTTCTGGCAGCAGATATCTCATTAAAAATCCCATGGTCCTTGCAGTAATCTGCAATGTGTGAATTCAAAAACTCTGTTCCTTTGTCACTTCTGATTCTGACTATGCTCTGGTTCTGCTCATTCTGAATCTGCTTGAAGAATTCTGGCAGCTTAGTCATAGTTTCATTTTTCTTAAACAAGAACACTACCCAAGTGTATCTTGAAAAGTCATCTACTATCACTAAGGTGTACTTCCTTCCACTGAAACTAAGAGGAGAAACAGGTCCAAACAGGTCCATGTGAAGTAGTTGAAGCACTCTGGTTGTGGTTGTGCTCTGGACATCCTTAAAGGAAGTCTTGGGTTGTTTATCCTTCTGGCATGAACCACAAATCTGATCCTTCTTAAACACTTCATTAGGAAGACCTCGAATGAGACCTTTTCTGGCAATCTTATTCAGTGTTTTGAAGTTAAGATGACACAATCTCTTGTGCCAAATCCAGCTATTCTCTGCAGATCCTTTTGCAACTAGGCAAGCATTTCTTGGGCAACTGTTAAAATCTGCAAGATAAATGTTACCCTTCCTCAAGCCTATTAGCAAAATATCATTATAATCAGAAGAGAAACAGTGCATGAATCACTAGAAAACTTCACTGAGTATCCCTTGTCACAGAATTGGGATACTGAAAGCAGATTATGCTTGAGTCCTTCTACGTAGTAGACTTCATCTACAGATACTCCATTGAAGGTCAACTTTCCAACTCCTCTGGTGACGCCATAGTTGTTGTCACCAAACATCACTCTTGGTCCATTCAGTGGCTTGAAATCTTGGAGATTATCTTTCTGGAAGGTCATGTGCTTGGAACATCCACTATCAATGTACCAGACATGGTTGCTTGAAAATCCTTTCTCCAATGGGCTCTTATCTACCTGCAGAGAAATCAATTAGGTCCCCTACTAGTGCTGGGTCCTGATTGGTTAGTTGCAGGTTTTGTAGGAATCCATAGATAAAGATCATCCCTTGATGGATGAGGAGATCTTATCTTCCTTCCAAATCTATCTACCAGCACATGTCCTCTGACAATGACATATTGAGCTACTGGTCTGATAAGGACACCTTTCCTATAAACAGGTCTGGTGTACCTTTTCTCAAATCTGGCCTTTGGAATGGCCTGCCTCAAAGACATGGTCTTAAAGGTCTGGTTATAAGGGTACATCCTAGAAGAACCATCTCTGGTGTCATAACTACCCAGATCAGTTGGTTTTCTATAGATGGGTCTAGAAGACCTCCTCTGGTTCTGATAATTAGACTTGCTCTGGTGATTATAGTTCCTTTGAGTATACCTATTCTGGAATTGATTCCTCTGAGAAAATTGTCTCTGGGGTACCTGGTTCTGTTGAACATTATTCCTTCTCTGGTAGTTGTTACTCTGATTGGTATTCCCCTTCCTTGAGTGTTTCCTTTGAGGTCCCCTAATCTGTTTAGGTTCCTTTTGAGGATATCTCTGGGGTCCTCCAATTTGAGTAATTTCTACTCCTTGGGACTCATTGTTCACAGAACCATCAATCTTTAATGGTTCCCCTTTTTGACACTTATTCTCTAGCATCTTCTCTTCCAGAACAGTCAACTCTTCTGGACCATATGTAATGTGATTAACAGAGTGATTCCTTTTCCAGTCAGGATTGTGAACCACCTTGTAACCATTACCAGTTAAATCTTTATCATCCCAGATTTCTACCAATTTACCAGCTCTTACAGACTTGTCTTTATTATCGAAGTATTTATGAGTTTTAGAGGAAATTCCAGAATACCCTAAACCACTCTTATCACAAATGCGCTGAGAAGACTCTGATATGATAGATACAACATATGGTATCTTAGGAGCTTCTCTGGGCATAGGTATCTCCTCTATGTTGTGAGCAACTTGTTTTCCCTTGATAAGAGTCTGGTATTTGGCTCTGAGTTCATTGATCTCATCTTCTTGAGAGGTCCTTTCTTTCATTAGTTGATCTACCAGAGTATCTCTTTCTGTGATCTTATCCTGAAGTTCAGAGACTTCTTTGGAATGATCTTTCATGAGTTCTCTGGTGGATTTGTGCTCATGAGAGAGTGATTGAACTTCAGCTCTGAGCCTACCATTCTCTTTCTCAAGTTTTTGACAAATTTGGACACAATTTTGGAGATCTGATAGCATTTGTTGCATATCAGACTCTCTGGAGTTACCAGATGAATTAGAGGATTCAGTACATTTGGAATTTGATAAAACTAGAGTAGTTTCATTTACCTCAGTGATGTCTGCCATGAGACACACATCATCATCTGATCCAAAGTCAGAAGAAGAAGAACTGGAACTAGTATCCTCCTCCTCTGCTTCTGCCAGCAATGCTCTCTTATCTGCATATCTCCTGTCTCTCTTGATTCTTTTCTCTTCTCTTTCCCTAGGAGTAAGCTGAGGACAATCATAACTGTAGTGACCAGTCTTGTTGCATGTGTAGCAGGCATTGTCTCCTCTGGGACTAGGACTTGGCTCTCTCCTCCTCTGGTTGTAGTCTGATCTGGCTGGACTACTTTCTCTCCTCTGGTAGTCAGGTCTGCCAGAGCTACCATCCCTCCTCTGATAATCTGATCTCCCAGAGTTACCAGGGTTGTCATCTCTCCTCCTCTCTGGAGTTCTGAATCTGGTCTCCCTTGAGTCTCCAGATGTCTTCTCCTTCTCTGCAGGCTTGAAAGAACTCTTCCTGTCTCTGGTAGACTCCTTCCAATGCCTTTTGTACCTGCCATACTTTGAACTCATTTTATCTAATTTACGAGTTAGAAGTGCTACCTGCTCCTTGAGGCTCAAGTCATCTGCAGTAGACTCCTTTGGCTTGACATCAGGCTTGAGAGTTGAAGAGAATGCAACCCCTTTCTGGCCAGAAGAGGAAACCTCTTCTGTTTGATCCTCCTCTTGAAGATCATATTCGTAAGCTTTGAGATCAGACAACAGATGATGATGATCCAGAGTATTGAGATCCTTGTTGTCCTTGATCACAGTAACTTTGATTCTCCACCTGCTAGTTAGTGAACGTAAAATTTTACTATTAATTTCCTTTTCAGAGTAGGTCTTACCTAAGGCACTAGCCTTGTTTAGGAGGTTTGTGAGGCGCATGTCCAGCTGGTCTATGGTCTCGTCTGGTTTCATTTTGAACGTATCAAACGAGTGTTGAATAGCCTGGAGCTTGTTATCTTTAATCTTCTCTGTTCCCTCGCAGAGAATTGCAAGTTTGTCCCACATCTCCTTCGCAGTGACACAGGTTTTGACCTTCTCTATTACCTCCTTGGTGAGAGTGTTAATAATCTCGGTTCTTGCCACCTGGTCCAAGTTATATAGCTTTCTCTCATCGTTGTCAAGTTCTTCTTTCTTTTTGAGGATTCGTTGTCTGGGAATTCTATCCTCTGCAGCATCGCTAGTTTCTTCTCTGGACTCTGACCTGCCACTATCAATAGGAGCCCAGTAAAATTTAATGGGGCCACTCTCTACCACATCTAACATGCGGTGGTGGATAGCTCCCAAATGATTACTCATCATGAAGCTCCAGTGGCTATAGTCCTCAAATGAGAACTCTGGCAATTTGCGACTCTTATAAGAAGATTTTGCAGACATTTTAAATAAAATTTGGGAAATAATAAGAACTTTAACAAAAGCACTTTAAGAGCAATGGATCTGCCCGGTGACCACCAAAAGCTTTACAAAGCAGTGGTCGTTGGACACACTGCTCTGATACCACTTGTTGGTCCCACTAGATAGATTAATTGCGGAAGCCTTTATAACCAAAATGTCTTTAGAGAAAATCTTTTCTAAGAGCACAAATAATAAACAACAGGTATAAAAGAAAGCAATAAATAACACCGTATTTATAGTGGTTCGGATCTAAATATCCTACGTCCACTCTCCCTTGATCAAAGTTCAGTGCGGAAATGTGTGAGCCCTGACAGTTTAAATTCAAGTTCAGTGCGGAAATGCGTGAGCCCTGACAGTTTAAAGTCTTGTTTAGTTTGTTTTCTGAAAAACTTGTTTACTCAATTCTGAATAGTGATTAGTAGGGAAATGCTCTTTTTGAGGACCAGGCTGGTTGATTCAGGCCTGATAAAACAAATACTATGAATGCTAAGTTAATATGGCAGGTATGCACAATATATCAAAGCAGTAAGAACACAGGGAGTTTAACGTGGTTCAGAGACTCAAGCTCCTACGTCCACGGCCTGATTTAATAGGAAATCCACTCAAGGGATTCTTGTTTTTAACGTGCCAAGGTGCACCAAGATTAGCTAACCTCACTGACCTATACAACTCCTTACTAACTCACTAACTAAACTTACTACCAACAAACCTGTTGGTCCCACTAGATAGATTAATTGCGGAAGCCTTTATAACCAAAATGTCTTTAGAGAAAATCTTTTCTAAGAGCACAAATAATAAAAAACAGGTATAAAAGAAAGCAATAAATAACACCGTATTTATAGTGGTTCGGATCTGAATATCCTACGTCCACTCTCCCTTGATCAAAGGGGTCTCACTATCCAACCAACAAACTCACTACTTACTGGAATTTCCGAAGTACCAGCACCTTCTTACAATCTCTTTAGATCTAACTTCGATCTAAAGACAAACTTACTCCAACCTTGTCTAACAAGATGAACAGGTTGAGTATATAAACTCCTTACGAGTTGGATGAGTAATTAAGAACAAAGTGAGTGCAAATGCGTAGTGATCAAAAAGCTTAGTATGCTATGTGCGCGTGTAGTCTCTAGAGCTTTTTCTTGAACTGCACTCTTGTATATATAGAGGGGATTAGGGCTAGCCGTTGGAGGGCTAATCCAATAAGATCCTCTATATAAGGAAGCCTCAATCAATCAATTCCCTAATTGATTGATTGGGTTGGTGGGATCCTTGGACTGATTATCTTCAAATACTTTCCAATCCTGATCTTGTTGACTTGATTTGAATCACCAACGGTCAATAGCTTCCTCTGCCTAACTCTGATTCTCAATAGAGAAGGCAAGACCAGACACCAGGCAACCTCGGTGTCTTCTGGTCCTCATCTGGTCAAGAACCAGAATACTCAGTAGAGTCAGGGGATCAAACTGAGCATCTTATGTTCTACCAGACTCGTCTGGTCCGGACTCGTCTGGTCTGGGGAAGGTCCTCTGCCTCTGGTCTGTCTCATCTGGTGAAGTCTTCTGGTGGAGTCCTCTGGTGAAGTCCTCTGGTGGGGTCTTCTGGTGAAGTCTTCTGGTCTGGCAGTTCCCCCTAGACTAAGTCCTAATCTAGATCATCATCTGGCTAACAGGTCCAGATGGTCCTATTACATCTTCTGGTTTGTTTTAACTCATCAAAACTAACAATTTTTTTCCTAACAAAACCTAACTTAGGGTTTTGGTTTCAGTTTGGATTCCAACTAAGTTGTGATAATCCTTACAAGACAGAGCTTTGCTAAGGATTGGATAATCACTCTAAGCTTAAGATAATCCTAGTATGCCCTTTGGAATACAGAATAAATCTCAGCAACTAAGAAACACTTGGGAAATTTAACTGGTTTCGAGTGCTTCTTCTAAAGGCTAAATACTTTGAATGCTTGAGAGCTTGAGTAATTTCTGGCTTGGAAATTTCCCGTTACCTTGAATGGGTTCAAGGCCTTCTGTATTTATAGGTGATTTGAAAATTATCCGTTGGAAGAGATAACCTTCTAGTCATATATGTAGAGTGGTTTAAATGGACATATCTCCCATACAACAACCGTCCTTGCATGAATTAGGTAATTGCATATAATGCACCATTTAATGCTTGCCCGTTGAATGTGCAGTCTGAAGTCAGTCTTCGTGCCAGGGTCCGTACATGCGTGTCCTTCCTGGATTGGTCCACGTCATCAGGTTGGTGAGAATGTCAGAACTTATTTCTAGGCTTTAGGCTTTTCTTATTAAGTTCTTTTTATCTCGAGCACAATGGTCTTGTCCTGATGCTGACTTCCTTTTGCATTGCTTGGCTCCACTCCAAGTCTTTCCCATTAATTCAGTATCATCATGTTCCCTTCAGGACTGAGTTAGTAATGACCTCAGGGTCATACTCTTCATCACTGACACTTACTTAGGATGGTGCTCTTCGTCTCCAGGCTCTTAGTCTTGATTGACATCAGTGAGTTCTCCTCTCACTGAGTACCTGTGAAATGTAAAATAACTAAGTTCAAAACCTAACCAAGACTAGCCTGACAACAGTAGCATCTTTTCAGGGGCTTTGGGATCTTAATCAAAACTGACAATGTACCAACATGTTGTGCTCAAATCTTATGGCTAAGATAACAACTGAGAGATTACAACATCTTTGCTAATGAAGTTCCTATATTCTGTGACAACAATTATGCAATTGCTATTTCAGAAAATCCAGTTCTCCACACAAGATGCAAACATGTGGATATAAGACATCATTTCATTAGAGATCATGGGGAGAAGAAGGAAATCAAAATGCTCAAGATTCACACTGACAAACAAAAGGCAGATATATTTACTAAACCCTTGGCTGAAGTAAGGTTTCAAGAACTGCCAGTAGAGCTTGAACTTCTAGATCTAGGAGAGTAAAGAGAAAGATCTTCTCAAAATCTCAGAAGAGATGAGTTCATTTCAGCAGAGGTTCAACCTTAGAGGAGGATCAACCTCAGTAGAGTCAATTATCTCAGGCGAGCTTCAACTCTCAGAAGAGGTTCAACCTCAGTGGAGGTCGATGTTCTTAACTCATGATATTTTCAAAATCTGATTGTCTCTTAGTTTTAAATGTAAACTCTTTTCCAAAAATGTTAATGAGTACCTTCTGCGAAATTAAATCTTTTTACATTGTTTTGAAAAGATTTTGATTAAGGGAGCATTAAATGCGCGTTGTACAGTCGATTTTACCTTTTCCAGTTTCCTATCTCACGCGCCTTAAAAGACGGATGATGTGACCTTCCGACTACTAACTATTTTAATCCTCGCCTTCCATTTTAGGCGGTTCCTTTCTAACCGTCAAGATTTCTCAATAACTCCCCACAAACCTTTCAACTATCCATGATCTAAACTGATTCATCCCCAGCCGTTGATCAATATAATAATCTCACCATTCATTCCACATATAAAAGATTACCAAATCAGTCTCTGAAACTTTTCGAACACTCTCAAGCCCAAACCTTACTATCTTTCTAAATCTCTCAAACATTCTCTGCGAAATCTCTCATTCTTCCAAATGGCCAGAGTAAATCTCGGATTCCTTACCAACAAAGATAATTTTTGGTATGAACCCATTGTCATTTTTGACAACCAAGAAATACAAACCAGACCAGAGTTCAGGTACATCAAGGATGCCCTGGACATGGTGAAAGAAGCCGGTTTAGAAAAATTCTTGTCTATTCATCCTCAAAATTGCTTCAATAGACAAATATTGGAATTTTTCTTTAGTGTTGCCAACACTGATTCCAAAATCAGATCCTGCTTATTTTTGAAGAGGAAAAAGAAAGTGATTAAAGATGGTGCATAAATTATAAAACTCCAGAAGGTGAGGAAAGAGATAAATCTGGAGGGAGATGATCTCAAGGAACTGTTTGGACTTCCTTCTGAAGGCCCAAATCCGGATACTTGTATCGTGGATAAGGAGGAAGATTGGGTCTACACCATTGTGCAAAAGAAGATAAAGTACAATTCCACAATGAATAGAAATGTGTTGTGGCCTGTCTACAATGTTCTCTGTGAGATTGTTGGGAAATGCATCCTCGAAAATCAAGGAAGCACAGAGCAAGTGAGCAAACCCAAGTTGAGGCTAATGAAGGCTATTGTAGATAGTAAGGAGAAAAGTTTCAACTGGTCAAAGTTCTTCTTACGGGCGTTGAATAGGGAACACTTAAAGTTCCAGCCAGAAAAGACTCTTCAATGGCAAGTAAGCTGAACTTTGCCACCAAAATCTCATATCTCATTGAAAACGTTGATGTTGGAGTGGACCGGAAGGAGGATAGGAAATGGAGCAACTTGAAATCTCTTTTCAAGTCTGGGAAAGCGTTGGAAGGAAGGAAGCTGACCGAGAGCGTGGAAAGCCCAGAGGAGGTAGAGGATGTGGAGGAAACAAACCCCTCCGAAGGGAAGAAAATGAAGCTAAAGAAGAGATTGGTGAAATTAAGTGACAAGATGGCTATGCACAAAGAAGAGGTGGCATAAAAGGCTTCAAGAAAGAAGGAGAAGAGGGCTGCTGAGACAAAGAAGGAAGCAGCCAGACCCAAGAAAGCAAGAGTTTCAACCTCCACTGATGATTCATCATCAGGTAACCCCGATTCTTCTCCAAACATTATATCTACTAAATCTGATTCATATGTCCCTGCCCCTACCCCCATCAAACCCAAAACCAAGCCTCGCACCCCACTAAAAACCAAACGCATATCCATCATCTCTGAAACCCCCACTGAAGGCTCTCAACAGCCTGAAAGTGGCTCCCCAAAAGAAACCCCATCTGAGGCATCTGTTGAGGTATCCTCAAACCCACCTAAACCCACCCCCTCAACCCCCACTGATCAAACCCCGTCAACCCCATCTGAGCCCAACCCTCCTGAACACCAACCCACCCACTTAGAAACTATCCCAGAAGAACCCGCAGATCCCAGTCCCCCCACCCCTTCCCTTCCATCAGATGATGAAGAAGAGTATTCTTTCTTGGATACTCTTAAGGATGAAGTAACTTACTCACTGGAGATAAAATATCCAGAGTTAGATGGGTACCCTACCCTGAAGGCTATGTTCTTAAGAGTAAGGCTACTTGTCCAATTGAAGGACCAGAGGCTGGCGGAGATCCTCTTAGCAGTTGGTGGAGGAAAGGCGGAGGAGTGGAAGAAGAAGGAGAAGGAAGTCTTGGACTTCACTGGGATGACCAAAACCAGGCTACTTTGTGATGAAAAGATCTTCCAAAGCCTGGTGATGGAGAAGATAGTTGAGATGGAGAAGGGTACTGAGGTGGAGAAGGTATCTGAGGTGGAACAAGTGGTTGAGACAGTAAAGGTGGTAGAAGAAGAAGGAGAAAAGGAGAAGGTAGAGGAGGCAGAGAAAGTGGAAGAAGCCGAGAAGAAAAAGGAGAAGGAGGAGGAGCCCCAACTGGAGAAACGTACTTCACCATAGCCAGGTGGAGGTGAAGTAGCCAAGGATGTATCCACGACAAGGAATACTGAGGCTCAAAACTTGCCAAAGGGTAGCTCAGTAGAGGAGTCTACTGAAGCTCCTCCACAACAGCCCTCAGTAGTGACTATAGAGTCAGCTGAGGTGACTGGTACTGAAGTAGTTGAAAAGGAAATAGAGAAAGAAAAAGAGGTGGAAATCACTAAAGTTGTGAGTGGAGAGATAAAAGCAATCGTCCCTGTAAAGGGCGAATTGGCTGAAAAAATTGAAGTTGAAAATGAGAGAGTAAGTGAGAGTGAGAAGAGAGAGGAGGAGGGAGCACAAATGGAGTTAGATGAAAATGCTGGGATAGGTTGTGAGATTGAGGGGGAAGATGCTAACATTTTTTCTGAAGCAGGAAAACCATCTGTGGAAGTACCCCAAGTCAATCTCCATCTAAGTCCTCTGAGGAATGCTGTTCACAATATTGAAGATGTAAAGCTTCCATCCCTCCAAGCTCAACTGAGAGAAGTCCAAGAAATTGTGCAAGAAGAAGTTGACGAGATGGTCATTCTCTCAGACCATATCGCTGAGCTTATGGAGTCAACCACCCCATCTCTCCAGAATCTAACACTCAAGGTGGAAGACTCTCAGCAAATGGTCATCGACGTAGTTGAAGGCCAAAGTGTCCTGGTAATTGAAGCTCTCAAGAAGATGGAAAAGAAAGAAGAGGAGACAAGAGAAGAAAGAAAGAGCTGCCTTGAAGGGGGAATCCACAAAGAGGAAAATCACTGATGTTCTCTCAGCGGAGGTGACAAAGAGAACAAGATCCTCAGGGAGGTTGGCTGCAAAGTCAACAGACTCAGTAGAGGTACTTCCAATTCTCAACCCTAAACATATCTCTTCTGAAATCCCCAAGTCTGTCCCTACAAGGGTCACTGAGCTCACAGAGTTAATCAAAGAGGCTGGAGGCATGAACGAGAGAGCTCAGAGACTATCTGCTCAACAACTAGAAAGGAGAGATAAGCTATTGGAAAGATAGAGTCCATTACGGAGTTAGCTGAAAGGAAGAGGAAAGAGATGCTGACTACTTTTGACAAGACTACTTCCAAGAAATTCAGGAATGGCTATCAAAGGTGGGCTGCTAAGCTGAAGAAGGATAAGTTGGCATTTTCAAAGGCCAAATTCCCCCATCTTGATACTTGGGTTCCCAAGAAGCTGAATGATGCTTGGGAAATTGCCAAGAGAGAATTTGTGTATTCATACTATGTCAGTGGAGAGCTGGGTAAAGAGAATGCTCAAGATTTATTCAATGACTGGCTTTTTTAGTCCTACCCAAAACTCTACCCTGATATTAATGAGGCCTGGAATGACAAGTTTCCAGACCACGCCTTGAAAGCTCCTGATCTAATTATCTACTGGCCTCCAACAGATGCAACTGGCGCAGTTGACAGAGAGCGGATCACTGATGAATGGGTGCCCCTTTGTGAGCATTTGGGACTCAGGGGATATTCAAAGGATGTAATGGAAAGAAAAAATGAACTAAAGATCCGTGTCTTCAAGCAGTATGGACTAGAACCTATATTTGAGTGTATTTGAGGTGATGAAGTGTTTACTGGGTATTTGTTTATAAGTCCCAGCTGATTTTGTGTTTTGAATCCTTGACAGTAAACTTTTTGTACTTGTACTTATTCTGTTCTATGAAGAAATAAAACTCTACTGTTTTTAATGCCCAAGATAATATTTTATTATCATTTAGGCTTATGTACTTGAATGCTTTAACTTACAAGAATCTTTCAAAATTTATGTCAACTGTTTAACCTCATCTGAAAGAGAATATGTAATAAGATAGGTTTCAGCATAATCAAAAAGAGGGAAATTGTTGGGAAATTGTATAGACTTAAGTTTTGATTAAGATGCCAAAAGGTTCCTCCTAAGTCATTTGTAAGTAAAGTATTCTGTAGAGTTAGAAGATAGTTAGTCAGTTCAAATGTTAAGGTACTGAAGTACATTTACCAATTCAAGAATTGTATCTAATAATTGAAGAAGTCCGCTGATGAAGAAAGTCTGCTGAAGATAAAGTGATCTGAAGAAGAAGTCTAAGACTAAAACCATCAGGAGAGGACCAAGGTCCACTGATATGAACAAACAAAGCACATTCAATGCTAAACACATTAAAAACTGTTAGTTAATCTGGTTGGAACAAGGCAAAACGAATTTCAGCGAAGCTTACAATTAATGAAGGAATAGGAAGGTTCTCTCAGAGGAGTTCCACCTTAAAGCAAGACAGGATTCTGAGCAAGCAGACTGAGCGGCTCAATGAGAAGATGATACGTAGGTGTACTCTACTGACTGCCGACCTATCATAGACTGACAAGTACCAAAAATCTTTCTCTAGCACTCTACAGAAAGTTGGTGAACAGGCATGGTCTTTCAGCCATTTCTTGACAAGACTTAAAACTTCAAATAGAGTTGTTTGAACCAATCAGATATAAGAGACTTACTTGAGAAGATTCAACTCCAATGGGAAGATTTTCAAGAAGGTCTATAAATACAGAAGGACGTGCCCATTTACTACGTACGGGAAACTTAACAAGATCAAAACAATCTCTACATACATAACTTACTAAGAAGCACTCAAAATTACCTTTGTTTCCCAAGTGTTTCACATTTGTAGAGAGCATACTAAGCCTTCTGTAACCGACCTTAAAGCTATTTCCAAACCTTAGAAAGAGATAATCCATCCTTAAGCCTTGTGCTAAACTGTAAGGATTATCTCACAACAGTTGGAACCAAACCCAACTCAAAACCCTACCCAGTTGTTAGGTTGAGAGTTAGTGTTAAGTGGTATTAGTAAGCTGATTGTTGTTAACAGTCTGAAAGCTGGTGTGTGTTGGGAACTAGGATCTGGAATTATCCTAGTGATCAAATATCCTTAGAGAGGATTAATGTGATCAGTGCACCTTGGCACTATAACACAAGGAATTCCTAGTGAAAGGAATTCTCCTGTTTGATCAGGACAGTGGATGTAGGAGACTATTCTCTGAACCACTTTATATCCTGTGTACTTACTTTATGCTATTTCTCTAAGTATGTGTTGTTCAAACAAGTTTTATCAAAGCAAAATGAGGTTTTCATAAGGGCTCACTAATCCGTATCTGAAAGCTAATTAGATAGTAGTTCAACTGAAAGTCTTGAGATTTCAGTGGAGTATATATCTCAGTAAGCTTTCACAAGTAATTCTCAGCAGACTTCAAAGTCCACTGACGATCTAATATCTTAAGTAACCTGATAAGTTTTAAGAGAAAAGTTAAAATCTGTAACCACATGTGTATTCCCCCCACACACATATTTACTCGTTTTGGGACCAACAAGTGGTATCAGAGCAGTGGTTCAAAAGACAATTGTTCTAAGTATACCTTGTGCAAAAAGGGTATTTTATATTTGGTCAACTGAATTGGTCTTTTGATAAACTTGTTTAGATATTATGGCTTACAATGCAGCTAGGGTAGCACCACCAGCGGAGAACAACATGGGAGTCAATCCCTTGAACCATATGTCCCATCACAAGCTTCCACAATTCTCAGTGGAAAATTATGATTTCTGGAAGATTAGAATGAGAGCTCATCTTGCTTGTGTGCATGATGAAATGTTGAGAGTCATAACTAAAGATCTATTTATCTTTATGACTCCTAACCCTAGAACCACAACTGACACTATTGCAGATCCTAGAAAAGAATGGCCCAAGGATGAAGATAACTTCACTGCAGATGAGAGGAGAAGACACAACCTCAACTTCATAGCCATGAATATTCTCTACACCACTATTCCATTAACATATTCTCTACTGACATAGTACTTCAATTGTTGTATATGGATCTCTTTGGTCCTGTAACCCCTGTAAGCATCAATGGGAGAAAATATACTCTTGTGGTTGTTGATGATTTCTCCAGGTACACTTGGTTGGTATTTTTTGCAAGCAAAAAAGAGACTCAACTCAGGCTACCAGAACTTCTGAAGAAAGTTAGCAATGAAAAGAGCCTGAACAATGTAAAGATAAGGTCAGATAAGGGCACTGAATTCACTAACTCTATAATATCTGATTTCTGCAAAGAGTTAGGTATTGCTCATGAGACTTCAGCTGCAAGAACTCCTCAACAAAATGGAGTAGCTGAAAGAAGAAATAGGACTCTCAAGGAGGCAGTAATGACAATGCTAGCAGAAGCTCAAGTCCCTAAAAGATTTTGGGCTGAAGCTATTAATACTGTCTGCCATACTCAGAACAGATCCATGGTAACCAAACATCAAGGAAAAACTCCATATGAGTTATGGAATGGCACAAAGCCACAGGTATCTTACTTTTATATCTTTGGTTGCAAGTGTTTCATTCACAACAATGGGAAAACTCAACTGAAGGCTTTTGATAGCAATGCTGGTGAGGGAATCTTTTTAGGATATTCCCAAATCAGTAGAGCTTTCAGAGTTTACAATTGTAGAAATCTTGTTGTGGAAAAAACACCTCATGTGGTCTTTGATGAATCTACTTTTGAGTCCAGGAGAAAGGAGACTGAGGAAGTGATAAGCAAAAAACTAACTAGACTGAGTATCAAGTCAAAAGGATATCCTGAGAACAGTGTTGATGTATACATCCCAACCTGGGATAACATCAATGACCAACAATTCAATCAGGACACTCAGACCAAAATCACTCCTGACAACTCAACTGAGAACTCTCTTGAACAGTCAACTAAACTGATGAACACTATCCTAGTTCAAGAGGTAAGTGATGTCGATGAGATGTGGTCACAACTGAGATATCTAATGAGCCTACCATTCAAGGGGGAACTAATGACACTATCATTGAGAATGAGAATACCTTGAATGATGACTCAGGACTTCAACCCTCTGTTTTATTTCCTGAATTTGAATTTATTCCTGTATCTAGTGACTCAACTTCAGATGAGTTAACCTCTACTGAAGGGCATCAAACTAGGAGAGCATGGCTCTCAGATAATCCTGTTGAGCAAATCCTAGGTGATCCTACCTCGGGAGTCAAAACAAGAAGTTTTCATGGTGAAAGTGCTTTGTTTTGTTGTTTCTTATCTAACCAGGAACCAGGTTCAATTAAAGAAGCACTCCAAGATTCAAACTGGATCATTGCTATGCAAGAAGAGCTCAATCAATTCACAAGGAATCAAGTGTGGGAATTGGTGGACAGACCATATCATTGCAATGTGATAGGAACCAAGTGTGTATTCAAGAATAAGAAGGATGAGAATGATGTCATAGTCAGAAACAAGGCCAGGCTAGTAGAAAATGGCTATTCTCAAGTTGAAGGTTTTGACTATGATGAAACCGTTGCCCCGGTGGCCAGATTGGAAGCAATAAGGTTATTTCTTGCATATGCTGCTCACAAGAAATTCAAGGTGTATCAAATGGATGTCAAGAGTGCTTTCTTGAATGGATTACTCAATGAAAAAGTATATGTGGAGCAGCCCCCAGGTTTTGAAGAAAGCCATAAAGTATATAGACTGAGGAAAGCTCTATATGGACTGAAACAGGCTCCAAGAGCTTGGTATGATACTTTGTCTCAGTTCCTTTTGGATCATGGATTTATCAAAGGAAGAGTAGACAGGACTCTCTTCAGGATCACAAAAGGAGAGGACACCCTGCTAGTTCAAATCTATGTGGATGATATCATCTTTGGTTCTCCAAACCAAGTCCTCTGTGAAATGTTTTCTCAACTGATGAAAGGAAAGTTTGAGATGTCAATGATGGGAGAAATGAACTTCTTCCTTGGACTTCAAGTCAAGCAGTCCACTAAAGGAATCTTCATCAACCAAGCCAAATATACAAGGGAGCTGATCAACAAATTTGGATGTCAAAACAGTAAGATTGCAAGAGTTCCACTCAACACCAACACAAAGATGGAAAATGATGAAGATGGTGAATCAGTAGACCAAACTCACTACAGAGCAATCATTGGGTCCCTACTGTATCTCACAACAAGCAGGCCTGATATCACATTTGCAGTTGGAATATGTGCAAGGTATCAAGCAAATCTAAAGAAAAGTCATCTGGAAGCTGCTAAAAGAATTCTCAAATATCTTAAGGGTACTATGAATATGGGATTATGGTATCCCTCAGATGACAACTTGGAACTCACAAGATACTCAGATGCAGACTATGAAGGATGCAGAATTGATAGGAAATCAACCTCAGGTACTTGCCAATTCTTGGGAAGTAAGTTGATCTCATGGTTTTCCAAGAAATAAAATTCAGTAGGCACAAGCACTACTGAAGCTGAATATATGGTAGTTGGAAATTATTGTGCTCAAATCTTATGGCTAAGACAACAATTGAGAGATTACAACATCTTTGCTAATGAAGTACCTATATTCTGTGACAACAATAGTGCAATTGCTATTTCAGAAAATCCAGTTCTCCACACAAGGTGCAAACATGTGGATATAAGGCATTATTTCATTAGAGATCATGTGGAGAAGAAGGAAATCAAAATGCTCAAGAATCACACTGAAAAAACAAAAGACAGATATATTTACTAAACCCTTGGCTGAAGCAAGGTTTCAAGAACTGTCAGTAGAGCTTGGACTTCTAGATCCAGGAGAGTAAAGAGAAAGATCTTCTCAAAATCTCAGAAGAGATTAGTTCATTTCAGCAGAGGTTCAACCTCAGAGGAGGATCAACCTCAGTAAAGTCAATTATCTCAGGCGAGCTTCAACTCTCAGAAGAGGTTCAACCTCAGTGGAGGTCGAAGTTCTTAACTCATAATATTTTCAAAATCTGACTGTCTCTTAGTTTTTAAATGTAAACTCTTTTCCAAAAATGTTAATGGGTACCTTCTGCGAAATTAAATCTTTTTACACTGTTTTGAAAAGATTTTGATTAAGGGAGCATTAAATGCGCGCTGTACAGTCAGTTTTACCTTTTCCAGTTTTCTTTCTCGCACCTTAAAAGCCGGATGATGTGACCTTCCGGCTCCCAATTCTTTTAATCCTCGCCTTCCATTTTAGGCGGTTCCTTTCTAACCGTCAAGATTTCTCAATAACTCCCCACAAACCTTTCAACTATCCACGATCTAAACTGATTCATCCCCAGCCGTTGATCAATCTAATAATCTCACCATTCATTCCACATATAAAAGACCACCAAATCAGTCTTTGACACTTTTCGAACACTCTCAAGCCCAAACCTTACTATCTTTCTAAATCTCTCATTCTTCCAAATGGCCAGAATAAATCTCGGATTCCTTACCAACAAAGATTTTTTTTGGTATGAACCCATTGTCATTTTTGACAACCCAGAAATATAAACCAGACCAGAGTTCAGGCACATCAAGGAGGCCTTGGACATGGTGAAAGAAGCCGGTTTAGAAAAATTCTTGTCTATTCATCCTTAAAATTGCTTCGATAGACAAGTATTGGAATTTTTCTTTAGTGTTACCAACACTGATTCCAAAATCAGATCCTGCTTATTTTTTAAGAGGAAAAAGAAAGTGATTAAAGATGGTGCAGAAATTATAAAACTCCAGAAGGTGAGGAAGGAGATAAATCTGGAGGGAGATGATCTCAAGGAACTGTTTGGACTTCCTTCTGAAGGCCCAAATTCGGATACTTGTATCGCGGATAAGGAGGAAGATTGGGTCTACACCATTATGCAAAAGAAGATAAAGTACAATCCCACAATGAATAGAAATGTGATGTTGCTTGTCTACAACATTCTATGTGAGATTGTTGCGAAATGCATCCTCGGAAATCAAGGAAGCACAGAGCAAGTGAGCAAACCCAAGTTGAGGATGATGAAGGCTATTGTAGATAGCAAGGAGAAAAGTTTCAACTGGCAACAATTCTTCTTACGGGCGTTGAAAAGTGAACACTTAAAGTTCCAGCCAGAAAAGACTCCTCAACTGGCAAGTAAGCTGAACTTTGCCACCAAAATCTCATATCTCATTGAAAACGTTGATGTTGGAGTGGACTGGAAGGAGGATAGGAAATGGAGCAACTTGAAATCTCTTTTCAAGTCTGGGAAAATGTTGGAAGGAAGGAAGCTGACCGAGAGCGTGGAAAGCCCAGAGGAGGTAGAGGATGTGGAGAAAACAAACCCCTCTGAAGGTAAGAAAACGAAGCTAAAGAGGAGGTTGGTGAAATTAAGTGACAAGATGGCTATGCAAAAAGAAGAGGTGGCAGAAAAGGCCTCAAGAAAGAAGGAGAAGAGGGCTGCTGAGATGAAGAAGGAAGCAGCCAGACCCAAGAAAGCAAGAGTTTCACCTCCACTGATGATTCATGATCAGATAACCTCGATTCTTCTCCAAACATTATATCTACTAAATCTGATTCAGATGTCCCTGCCCCTACCCCCATCAAACCCAAAACCAAGCCTCGCACCCCAATAAAAACAAAACGCATATCCATCATCTCACAAACCCCCACAGAAGGCTCTCAACAGCCTGCAAGTGGCTCCCCAAAAGAAACCCCATCTGAGGAGTCTGCTGAGGCATCCTCTAACCCACCTAAACCCACCCCCTCAACCCCCACTGATCAAACCACGTCAACCCCATCTGAGACCAACCCTCCTGAACACCAACCCTCCCACTTAGAAACTATTCCAGAAGAACCCGCAGATCCCAGTTCCCCCACCCCTTCCCTTCCATCAGATGATGAAGAAGAGTATTCCTTCTTGGATACTCTTAAGGATGAAGTAGCTTACTCACTGGAAACCAAATATCCAGAGCTAGATGGGTACCCTACCCTGAAGGCTATGTTCTTAAGAGTAAGGCT
The DNA here is from genome assembly GCA_947034835.1 of Ballota nigra. Taxonomy (NCBI): domain Eukaryota; kingdom Viridiplantae; phylum Streptophyta; class Magnoliopsida; order Lamiales; family Lamiaceae; genus Ballota; species Ballota nigra. Next base: position 49,470,264 of record OX344727.1, read on the forward strand.
ACTTGTCCAATTGAAGGACCAGAGATTGGCGGAGATCCTCTTAGCAGTTGGTGGAGGAAAGGCGGGGGAGTGGAAGAAGGAGGAGAAGGAAGTCTTGGACTTCACTGGGATGACCAAAACCAGGCTACTTTGCGATGAAAAGATCTTCCAAAGCCTGGTGATGGAGAAGATAGCTGAAATGGAGAAGGGTACTGAGGTGGAGAAGGTGTCTGAGGTGGAACAAGTGGTTGAGGCAGTAAAGGTAGTAGAAGAAGAAGGAGAAAAGGAGAAGGTAGAGGAGGTAGAGAAAGTGGAAGAAGCTGAGAAAAAAAAGGAGAAGGAGGAGGAGGAGCCCCAACTGGAGAAAGGTACTTCACCATAGCCAGGTGGTGGTGAAGTAGCCAAGGATGTATCCACGGCAAGATATACTGAGGCTCAAAACTTGCCAAAGGGTAGCTCAGTAGAGGAGTCTACTGAAGCTCCCCCACAACAGCCCTCAGTGGATGTAGAGTCAGCTGAGGTGACTGGTACTGAAGTAGTTGAAAAGGAAATAGAGAAAGAAAAAGAGGTGGAAATCACTAAAGTTGTGAGTGGAGAGATAAAAGCAATCGTCCCTGTAAAGGGCGAATTGGCTGAAAAAATTGAATTTGAAAATGAGAGAGTAAGATAAAGTGTGAAGAGAGAGGAGGAGGGAGCACAAATGAAGTTAGATGAACATGCTGGGATAGGTTGTGAGATTGAGGGGGGAGGTGGTAACATTTTGTCTGATGCAGGAAAACCATCTGTGGAAGTACCCCAAGTTAATCTCCATCTAAGTCCTTTGAGGAATGTTGTTCACAACATTGAAGATGTAAAGCTTCCATCCCTCCAAGCTCAACTGAGAGAACTCCAAGAAATTGTGCAAGAAGAAGTGGACGAGATGGTCTTTCTCTCAGACCATATCGATGAGCTTATGGAGTCAACCACCTCATCTCTCCAGAATCTAACACTCAAGGTAGAAGACTCTCAGCAAATGGTCATCGGCGTAGTTGAAGGCCAAAATGTCCTGGTAATTGAAGCTCTCAAGAAGATGGAAAAGAAAGAAGAGGAGGTAAGAGATAAATTTCTTGAAGACTCAGTGGAGAATGTTTCCACCAACCTAAAGTCCTCTGTAGAGGCCTTCTCAACGGACCTAATAGGGAAGGTTGAAGGGTTGTGGAACAAGAAGCTGACTGAGTTTGAGGCAAAGCATTAAGGGCTGGCAGCTAGCCTGAAGGATGTCTTGAAGTAGGCTGCTGAGGACTTCCCAACTCAAGAGAAGACAAATGTGCTTATTGATGAGAAACTTGCACAGTTTGTCAACTTTGGACAAAATGCTGGTGTCACCTTGGAGAGACTTGAAGAAGAAGTTGATCACTACTCAACCCAACTCAGGGCACTTGAACATGACCAGATGAGGCTAAACATCACTGTTGCTGAGTGTATGATTAATGCCAAAAAAAGGGAAGAGTTAGTGTCAGGGAAGCAGATGAAGCTGGACCCCAATAATCAGATGGAGTTAATTCTTGAGACTGATGACTTTGCAAAGAGTCAGCAGATCAAGAATACCATGAAAAAGGTGACTAAGGAGGCTCAGAAGTCAGCTGATGAGAGGAGCAAAGGGGTAAAAGGCAAAGAAGTCCAAGAGGAGAGGGACTTAACCAAATTTAAAGAAGCTGCAGAGAAAGAGAAGAAAGAAAGAGCTGCCTTGAATCTCTCAGCGGAGGTGACAAAGAGAACAGGATCCTCAGGGAGGTTGGCTGCAAAGTCAACAGACTCAGTAGAGGTACTTCCAATTCTCAACCCTGAACCTATCTCTTCTGAAATCCCCAAGTCTGCCCCTACAAGGGTCACTGAGCTCACGGAGTTAATCAAAGAGGCTGGAGGCATGAACGAGAGAGCTCAGAGACTATCTGCTCAACAACAAGAAAGGAGAGATAAGGTTGTTGGAAAGATAGAGTCCATTGCGGAGTTAGCTGAAAGGAAGAGGAAAGAGAGGCTGGCTACTTTTGACAAGACTACTTCCAAGAAATTCAGGAATGGCTGTCAAAGGTGGGCTGCTAAGCTGAAGAAGGATATGTTGGCATTTTCAAAGGCCAAATTCCCCCATCTTGATACTTGGGATCCCAAGAAGTTGAATGATGCTTGGGAAACTGCCAAGAGGGAATTTGTGTATTCATACTATGTCAGTGGAGAGTTGGGTAAAGAAAATGCTAAAGATTTATTCAATGACTGGCTTTTTTAGTCCTACCCAAAACTCTACCCTGATATTAATGAGGCCTGGAATGACAAGTTTCCAGACCACACCTTGAAAGCTCCTGAACCAGTTATCTACTGGCCTCCAACAGATGCAACTGGCGCAGTTGACAGAGAGCGGATCACTGATGAATGGGTGTCCCTTTGTGAGCATTCAAAGGATGTAATAGAAAGGAAGAATGAACTGAAGATCCGAGTCTTCAAGCAGTATAGACTAGAACCTATATTTGAGTCTATTTGAGGTGATGAAGTGTTTACTGGGCATTTGTCTATAAGTCCCAGCTGATTTTGTGTTTTGAATCCTTGACAGTAGACTTCTTGTACTTGTACTTATTTTGTTCTATGAAGAAATGAAACTCTACTGTTTTTAATGCCCAAGATAATATCTCATTATCATTTAGGCTTATGTACTTGAATTCTTTTACTTACAAAAATCCTTCAAAATTTATGTCAACTGTTTAACCTCATCTGAAAGAGAATATATAATAAGATAGGTTTCGACATAATCAAAAAGGGAGAAATTATTGGGAAATTGTATAGACTTAATTTTTTATTAAGATTCCAAAAGGATCATCCTAAGTTATTTGTAAGTAAAGTATTCAGTAGAGTTAAAAGATAGTTAGTCAGTTCAAATATTAAGGAACTGAAGTACATTTACCAATTCAAGAAGTGTATCTAATAATTGAAGAAGTCCGCTGAAGATAAAGTGATGTGAAGAAGAAGTCTAAGTCTTGAATGTTTTCTAAGTACATTCACACTAAGACTAAAACCATCAGGAGAGGACCAAGGTACACTGATGTGAACTAACAAAGCACATTCAATGCTAAACACATTAAAAACTGTTAGTTAATCTGGTTGTAACAAGACAAAACGAATTTCAGTGAAGCTTACAATTAATGAGGGAATAAGAAGGTTCTCTCAGAGGAGTTCCACCTTAAAGCAAGACAGGATTCTGAGCAAGCAGACTGAGCGGCTCATTGAGAAGATGACACGTAGGTGTGCTCTACTGACAGCCGACCTGTCACAGACTGACAAGTACCAAAAGTCTTTCTCTAGCACTCTACAGAAAGTTGGTGAACAGGCATGGTCTTTCAGCCGTTTCTTGACAAGACTTAAAGCTTCAAATAGAGTCGTTTGAACCAATCAGATACAAGAGACTTACTTGAGAAGATTCAACTCCAACGGGAAGATTTTCAAGAAGGACTATAAATACAGAAGGACGTGCCCATTTACTACGTACGTGAAACTTAACAAGATCAAAGCAATCTCTACATACATAACTTACTAAGAAGCACTCGAAATTACCTTTGTTTCCCAAGTGTTTCACATTTGTAGAGAGCATACTAAGCCTTCTGTAACCGAGCTTAAAGCTATATCCAAACCTTAGAAAGAGACAATCCATCCTTAAGCCTTGTGCTAAACTGTAAGGATTATCTCACAACAGTTGGAACCAAACCCTACTCAAAACCCTACCCAGTTGTGAGGTTGAGAGTTAGTGTTAAGTGGTGTTAGTAAGTTGATTGTTGTTATCAGTCTGAAAGCTGGATTGTTTTGGGAACTGGGACCTGAAATTATCCTAGTGATCAAATAACCTTAGAGAGGATTAATTTGATCAGTGCACCTTGGCACTATAACACAAGGAATTCCAAGTGAAAGGAATTCTCCTGTTTGATCAGGACAATGGACGTAGGAGACTATTCTCTGAACCACTTTATATCTTGTGTACTTACTTTATGCTATTTCTCTAAGTATGTGTTGTTCAAACAAATTTTATCAAAGCAAAACGAGGTTTTCATAAGGGCTCACTAATCCGCATCTGAAAGCTAATTAGATAGTAGTTCAACTGAAAGTCTTGAGCTTTCAGTGGAGCTGATATCTCAGTAAGCTTTCACAAGTAAATCTCAGCAGACTTCAAAGTCCACTGACGATCTACTGTCTTAAGTAACCTGATAAGTTTTAATAGAAAAATTTAAATCTGTAACCACATGTGTATCCCCCCCCATACACCCGTTTACTCGTTTCGGGACCAACACACTTAATAAACGTTTATCTAGAGCTCGACTATCGCTTCTTAGGCATAAGATTAGGGTCACTGAACGTGCTCCATCTTGAGGGGTATAATAGGGATATTGTTTATTTGTTTATTTTGTGTCTCACATCGGTTTGTTTAAACCATTGAGTTGTAATTGTACTTGTATTTTATCTTGTACCATAATGTGAATAAATATCTTTTCCATTCAATCTTATGTATATAAATAACGTTAATTAGACCCGTTTTGGAAAGTCTAGGAAGTATCTGTGGTAAACACCCAAAATCTATGGACTGTGAAATTGATACAAAAAAGAATTCCTTTATATTTAGGAATTGATTATTTAGATTTATTTCATTTTACATAAGAATCCTCATTAAACAGATTTAGTTCCAAAACATGGAAAAACAAACTTAGTTCTAGCATTTAGTCCAATAAACAACTAAAATTCTCCCGAGATTTTGATTCTTGAAATCATTATCCATCAATATTGTCTTTCATAATATTGAGCTATAAAGTTGGAAATCATAAATATGCTAAAAATTTTGTAAAAATTTCATCTTGCAATCTAAAAATTTGCATGTCTTAACTTCAGTAAATTGAATTTAAAGACCTATAACTGTTCTTACTATTCGATGTATATCTATAAATGATCAACCATTTAAACATTTAAAACTAAAAAAAAAAATTGACTTTTAAGTGTAATTAGTTAATTAACAAGTGTCCAATAAATTTACTTATTGTTCTAATTTAAATATATATATATATGTACTCAAACATCCTTTGTTCAAATACCCCCAAACCCTGTAAATTAAGATTCTACACTAAAAAGGAGCACACAAGAATTTTCAACATAAAAAATGGAGTTAGAACAAGCTCCAACGAGCCAAAACAAGATTACATAGGCGCATATCTTTTGAGGTAGCTTTCACTGGCCGGACCACAACCGCGCCACCACCGGACCACCGCGTCACTGCCATGGCTCTACCCAGGCAACCGTAATGGTTCAACTGGTGCAGCTCTAGTTCGAGCCGTATTGGTTTGGTCCAAATAGGGTTGTTTGGGTTTGTTGTTATGGTCTACAGGTTTGGTTTTGGTCCGCTTGTTCAGAGCGTCATCCGGTCCGTGGTTTGGTCTGCAGTTTGGTCCCCCGGGTCAATCCAGTTGGATCGAGTTTGGCCCAGTTTAGACTTGGTCTTATACATGTTATCAAATTTTCAATTAGGTCCTTAGGGAAATTTAAATTCTTAAAGAAGGACCCCTAGATTCTCTAAAACTTAGCAAAATTACCCTAGACGACAAAAAAAACTTTGATACCAATGTTGGAATTCAATTATCAAGAGGGTTTGAACAACCGACCTCGTATCTTGCAGCGAGAGAAAATGAACGAATTGGATTCTACGTACAATCTGTGATCCTCGAAGTTCGAACTCTATCACGTGAATTAGATCATGAATTGATTCGTATTCCACAATATAAGTGTCCTTTTGTTTGAGTATATGTCTGATATGTATATATGTGTGAATGAAGAATTCTCCTGAATTCTTCTGTATTCTACGTATTCTATTTTTGGAGAGAGATGGTCTTTTTGAGAGAGAATCAAAATCTCAGGAGATCCTTATCTTTATCTCTCATTTTCATATATATGAGACTAAAAGTCCCGTATTGTTACCCAGTAACTTCCCTCCCTCTTATCCAATTCATATGTGGATAAATTATTATTAAAATAATAATATAATAATGTTTACATATCTATTCTCACGTGATGTTTTAGGATGTGTACTTGAAATTTTAAATTTTAAGGGGTAGTTATTGTATACTACAATTCTAAAGCCTAAAATACAAAATGGGGTGCAATAAATCTCATGGTACTTTTTGCTACATTTAGTGGTCCCCACCATTTAACCAAAATCACATACTCATACAATTTGGTGGGCCCCGTGTTCAAAGTTAGCTTCTTACAAAATCTGACACATTAATGAATGACTGTTCTTTTTAGCGCATTTCTCGAGAAAAAATTCTGACCAAAATTCGAGTGTTTGAAAATTTTGAACATAAACATAAATTTTATGAACACGAATATAAAATATTTTGAACATAAAATATAAATATTTGAGAATTCAAAAAAATTTAAATTTAAATTCAAATATATTTATTTCATTATTAATTTGAGAATTACATCTAAAAAAATTTCAGAGTATTACATATGAATAAATGGGCATATACTGCCAAAAACTTTATGAACAGACCTAAAAAAGTTGTGCATAGACGCACATAAATTATGAACAATCGCTCTAAAATTATGAACAAATGCCGTTAAATATGAACAATACACAACTCACATGAAAAAATCATAAAATTGTTCTAACGTCTCAGTTTTAATCCCCTAGGAAAAAAAACAAAGTAATTCCACTCTTAGAATTCCACTCAAATACATTTAAAATAGTCAAAATAATCCCACTTTAATCACCATCATTTTCCACTAAATTACACACTAAACCACCCCTCCCCCACCCATCCCCCTAACCAACTCCACACACGCAGAGGGCAGAGAGAAAATACATCTCCATTAAGTCTCCATTATCATCAAACCCACCCCCAACCATGAATCAATCCCCTTCTTTCCAATTTCAGATCCTCGTTCTTCTATCTACTCCTCCTTCTCCTCTTTAAAACCTCCTCTGGTGAAGACGAGATTTTTTATCTGCAAGATGGATTTAGAAAGAGAAGTTATTTTTCCATCTTCAATGTGGTCTACAGTCTACTGCTAAAACCTTCCCCCCACCCCCAACACATACTCCCTACACTTACATACTCCCCTCACTCACAAATTCAATGGAAAAAAGAAAAAAATACAGTAAACAAATCTTTGATATTTGATACCTGAAAATCGCCAACAAATAAAAAATAGAGAAATTGAATCAGTTAAAAAAAAAAATAATTCATCAACAAAACTTCATCATCAATTTTAAAAACTCCATTAACACCCCCAAAATCTTTCACTTATTTCTTCCAATTTAAAAAAAAAATCCCCAAAAAATAAAACAAAACATTTACTTGAGAATCTGGTCACATTTACCCAGATTGCCGGAGAAGCAGAACATCGCCGCCGGCCCCTTTTCCAAACAGAAGCGGGCTGGCCCTTTTGCAAATAGAGGCCGCAGCGGTGGCAGGAGGAGGCGCAAGTGTCTCTTCTTCTCGGTCGCTGGTGGCCCTTTCGCAGCGACGGCGTGAAACCTAGATCTACGATCGTTGGGGTTATGACATGGTGCGGCGGCAGGCGGTGGCGGTGTGGAGATATTGGTGGTGGCGGTGGCGGTGTGGAGATATTGGTGGTAGCGGTGGCTGTGGTAGTGGGGGCAGCGGTGGGTATGGTGGTGGGGGAGAGAAAAGGACGAGAGAGAGAGAGAGAAGGATGAGGGGGTGGGTGGGTGGGTGAGTGAGTGAGTTTTTGAATCTTGAGGGATGAGAGAGAGGAGATACACGAATATTGTGAAAAAAGAGAGAGGAGAGAGAGTGCTGAAAAGTTCTTACTTATGGAGGAGAGAGAATGTTGAGGGGAGAAAATTACACCCAACTAGTCAAATGTATGAAATTGTATCATGGGAAAAGTGGTGTTTTAATGTGCATTTAAGGCTCCCAAATTGTAGTAGGTTGTGTATTTCCCAAATTTTAATGCCTAGAACAAGCTAGGATTTCTATTTAATGATATGGCTATCTTGTACGACCCTTTTTTTCTCTTTTTGTTGAGAGAGGGATTTGTAAAAAAAAAATCATTTTTTTCTCCTGCAAAAATTTAAATTTTAGTCCGCTAACCTTTTCCCATTTTATAATTTATGTCTAATGCTTATTATATTGACCTTTTTCTTCCTTATTCATATTTTAAGTAAAAAAAAACTGGCGGCAACAAAGGGAATTCCACGTTAAAGGGAATTTGGAGGTGTACTTAAACAGATTATGTGATTCAATATAATTACCATTTAACTGAGGGAGAATAATTAAATGAATTAATTTTGCATTTCCAATAATTAGATGAGGTAAAATTCTTTTATAGTATCATTCTCTTTGAAAGGAACTCCATCCATATTACTTGGACGTCTCCAAAAAACGGGAAAGTTGAATTCCACCCATGAGTAAAGGAGAGTGTAAGAAAAAAATAATTACATGAATTAATTTCACAACTATCTATAAGTTCGGACTTTTAGACGTGGCCAAATTATTACAATATCCACGCTAGTTGTGAGAGATAGAGAGGGTGAACAATGTTTACATAAATATCTTTTTATAGTACAAGGTTGCAATATATATATATATATATATATATATATATATATATATATATATATATAATAAATTCTAAGGTGCATCCAAGTGCATACCATGCACTTGGAATTTGATCTCAATTTGAAATTAATTTTGACCAAAAAGTAAAAACTCGCGGGTCAGGTCCAACCCGACCAAAATTCGCAAGTCTGGCAACAAACCGGGTCGCAGATGGGTTGCGCGCGCTTCACACCAATACCCCAAGTTATATCACCAATACCCTAAGTTATAATCACCAATACCTAAATTATATCACCAATACCACAAGTTATAATCACTAATACCCCAAGTCATATCACCAATACCCCAAGTTATATGCACAAAAAATTATGTACCAATACCTCGAGATCTAATCACCAATACCCAAAGTTATAATCACTAATACCCCAAGTTATTATCATCATTACCCGAAGTTATAATCACCAATACCCGATGAATTACTAAAAAATACATTGAACATTGATATTCCAAAGAATTATTCTGTAGTACCCCAAGACATAATCACCAATACTACAACTTATAATTAGCAGTATCCCATGTTATAATTACCAATACCCCAAGTTATAATCACAAATACCCCAAGAATTACTCAACAATACATTGAACAGTGATATCCTCCAGAATTATTCAGTAATACCCAAAGACTTAACGACCAATACCCCAAGTTATAATTACCAATACCCCAAATTATAATCACCAATGCCTCAAGTTAGTTACCAACAACATGAAATAGAGCAAGAAAATCTGTGAAACCGATATTCATCTACAAAATCAATATCATAAAATTTCGACAATAAAATCTTCTTTCCTCTCAAAAAATGATAAAACAATGAAATAAGCTATCACTCTTGGCAGCCATAGCAACTGAATAATGTGCAGGAAGAGCAAACGCAACAGAAATGACCTTACATAGAATCTCTTTCCTTCCCACCTTACATTCTTCTCCGAAAATAAATATTTTCCTACTTACATAAATTACATTAAATTTGGGCAAGATTAATGATGATTGTCGTCAATTTTGTTGATCAACTCCATTATTATGGCAGCATGTCATCTTCCTCCTAGAGCCTTTGAAAAATTACAAAAAAAAAAAAAAAACCAATGAGTGGAAAATTGAGATTGAAATTTGCAGGAAAATACAGAGGACCTTGTTAAGAAGGAGAATAAGAGAGAGAAATTGAAACTAGGTGCCTTAGCCCACCTGGCCATCGGGTTCCTCACTCTAGTGAGTGACCCGAGTTCGATTCCCTCTGGGAACGAATTATGGGAGTTATAAGGTGGTTTTGAGATTTATTGGAGTATTTGAGGGTTTTGGTGAACTAATCTAACAAATAACAACTAACATTTACCAATAAAAAAAAGAGAGAGAAATTGAGGATGGAGTCGTTGATGAACAGGTCCGCGAAGCGGCGTGAGTGTATAGATCTGTGTCCTGCGTCAATGGAAGAAGAGAGCACTACAAGAAAAATAGTTTTTAGTGACAAAAATAGTAGTGAGAGGAGGTAAAACTCTCACTAAATGCTAATTTTATATTACTTTTAGTAAGGGTTTAAAATCACTCTCATTAATTATTATTTTTAGTTACGAAAAGAAATATACCGTCACTGAAAGTTAAAATTCTCTTTAAAATATAACGTACAATATTTATACACTAAATTCAAAGTTGTAAAATTCTTTTAAATATATGAAATATTATTAAAATGTGGGAAACATATTTAGAAATTGTGAAAACCTACCAAGAAGAAATGGCGATTCTGCGCAGAGAAGAAGATTTAAATTTCAATTCGTCGCATTAAGGAGCAATTTTGGTGCTAAGGAGGAATTCTGAGATTGTAATATAGATCTAGAGAATTATGCGTGCTAAGGAGCAATGCGAGCCCTAAATTTTTGTCGGTGGCGAGTAGTTGTAGGCAGTTGTTTAGGCGTGAAATTGTTAGGTTTTATAGCTCGATTTGCCCGTGTTTTGATTGATTACGATGAGAATTTAGAGTCAATTGAGTACTATTTTCATGAACAAATGAATTTGCCTCTTTGATGCTCATAGATGGATAGAGGGCGAAAAATAGAGTTCGTAGGACTTTGAATCGACTCAAACGGATGCCCAGATGAGAAGATAAGGAAGAAATACGAAAAGTATTAGTTCGAGGGAGCAAAAGTGTCACTGGAGTACTCAAGCAAGAAGTACTCGAGTAAATTAGTACTCGAGCACTCGAGTGGGTGCTGGTTGAGTACTCACTACTCAAGTGCTCGAGTATTGCACTCGAGCTGAGCTTGGTCGAGTACTCACTACTCGAGTGGTCGAGTAGAGTGCTCGAGCTAAGGCCTGTCGAGTAGTCACTACTCGAGCTAAGGAGATCGAGTACTTTTCAGCCTCTGGAAGATTTTAGTGCTCGAGCTACATTGTTCGAGTACCATGTGCTCTAGCTATACTCAATTGAACATGGATTTTGGCCCATGAATGCCCAATTCGACCTGTTGCCTATTTATACCCTTTCCGAGCACATTTTTGAACACCACTTGACGTATAGAGATAGTTTTTGGAGAGAGAAGAGCACCGAGAGTTTGAGCAAGCATAGTTTACGTGTAATTGAGGTTTTAACATTACGAATTCATAGTTTAGATTTTGATTTTGATTTTCTTTCTTTCGTTCTTCAACACTTGTTACGTGAGACCTTGGATTTCTTCTTTATTTGATATTCGTTTTTAGATTAAACTTCTTTCTTCAGAACCCTAGTTTATGTCCTTTAGTTTTTCAATTCGTCATGTTAATGTTTATTGCTTATTTAATTGCTTTTGTTATTGTTAAAACCATGCTAGGCTAAAACCCTTGTATGCTTGGGGTAGGATGAACTCGTAGAAATAGGATGTTGGTACGTAATTAGGATAACACGTGATGTTTAGTGCTAGTTCTCTTAATTATTGAATTCTTAAAATAAACCCTAGAATTATCTTGGAATTGAGTACAAAAATTATTAGAGAGAGGACGATCTTATCACTCTTTGATAACAAGTAGACTTAACGATAGGGTTATAGAAGGGATTTATAATCTACCAGTTTATCTATGGAGGACGACTGTATCACCTTGGGTAAATAAGGGTCTCATTAATTAAGTATAATCTTGTTTAGTGGGTTGTGAAGTAGGTTGATATGACGAAGAATTAGGGTTAATTCTTGAGCTTTTAGTCTTTCAATCTAGTGCTAGATTAGGGAAGTTGATTGCCTAGTTTAGTACACTTAGGATTAATACTTTCACATCACGGTTATTTTAGTTATCGTACTAGCTCCGTTAGTATACGTAGAGATTCCTATCCTGAGCATCACCATTCCATATTTGATTAAACCTTTAGTTATATATATATTTGATTTCATTATTTGCATTAATAGAAGTAGACTTTAGAGTAGTTTAATTACATTCCTAAACTAGAACACACACTCATATTAACTACGACCCGTAGATATTCAGGGCTTTATTCGCATACACACTTTCCATTGGGTTCGATAATACTTGGTCTCTATACTTGCCAATACTACAGGGATCACATACGCTTGTAGGGTAACTACTAGTTGAAGCTAGTATTTTGCGCTCAAGTCAATGGCGCCATTGTCGGGGATGGCGATGTATGTCTATTGAGTAGGACTTGAAGATAGTTTAGTAGCTAGTAGTGAGTGTTTTTATTTTCTGTTTTATTACTTTTAGTCTGGTGCGTTTGATCTTTTTTGTTGAGTACTCAGGTATATGAAAATATGCTCGAAGGGAGAAACGAGCGAAGATCGAACAAAGATAGACCCTAAGACTATAACCAGAAGGAATCGAGCCTTCCAGAGAAGGACGAATACCGCAGGGGGTGGTGATGAGAATTTAAATCAGAATTTCAGCGGCGATTTGGATCTCGCAGCTGAAGAGTATGAACGGAATGTGGGACAGGTTGAAGATGCTAAGGGAGTCTATAATCAAAAGCAAACACCTCATGGCGAGAGCACCAGCCAAAACCCAATTCCAAAGACCCCGAGCGATCCCGCTGAAAACCAGAATCAAGTCATCCACCAAAATCCACAACACCCTATCTACCCACAAAACAACCCACCTTACCCATACCCATACCCACCATACCCTTATTCACCATACTACCCACCATACCCTACCTATAACCAACCTCTAATTCCGCAAGTACCTCTACCACTAGTCTATCCTCAATACGTTCCTCAGAACGCTGGACATGATATGGCAATCTGAGGAAGGTTTGCGGCACAGCCCCAACGGTATTATGATGGTGTAGCATTGCCTCCAGTAGAGGCAAACAACTTCTCTATCTCCCCAGAAATCCTGAAAATACTTACTGAGAATCAATTCAAGGGGGAGGTTGGAAAGGATAATCCTCATACTCACTTGAGGAATTTTCTGATGATTGCCTCAACTTTCAACTATAACGGCATGTCTGAAGATGCCAAGAGGCTCCAGTTGTTCCAGTTCTCTTTAACTGGAATTGCCAAGGAGTGGTATGATAACATGCTCCCAAGGGGAGGTGTAACCACATGGGCCAAGCTCGAGCGTCTGTTCCTCAAGCGATTCTATCCTCCATCTAGAACGATCAAAACAAGGCTAGGGATCTCGTCATTCAAGCAGAAGCCAGGAGAAGACTTACGTCAGGCTTGGGAGAGATACTCTAATATGCTCATTGAGTGCCCACAACACGGGTACAATGAAGGTGACATCATGGCTTATTTCTACTGTGGAGCCAACAAGGCGGGTCAAGACCACCTTGGCGCATGTGCTAGTGGAGCATTCCTAAACTGTGGTGCAGCCCGGTGTAGAGTGATAGTTGACAACATTGTCAAGAATGCGAGGCAATGGAATGAGGCACAAGAATTTTAGCGAACTTATCAGATGAAGGAGAGTGAGGGTACTAGAAAGCTATTGATGGCGATTATGGAGAAGATAAGCAACTTGGAGGTCGACCAGAGTTTGAATGGGCATAATAATGTGATAAGTGAGAAAGTGGATCAGCCAGCAAGCTAGCATGAGGAGGCCAACTATATGAGAGGGCCTAATTATAATCAGAATGGCTATCAAGGTGGAAATTATCAGGGGCGACCAACTTATGGTCAACCATTCGTACCACCGGGTCCACAGCCTCCTCAGAATCAATGGAGGAATACTCAGGAATATCAGAGAGGTCATTAGACCAATCATAATCAATGGAGGAAGAACGAGAATTTGTCCTACAGTTACCCGAGAGCAGGTATAACTGTGCATCCAAATGTCGACCCTAGCTCCAAACCTCCAGGAGGAGAAGGAAGTACCTCAACATATGAGATGTTGAGAGCTATACTCCAAAAGGTGGAGGAAGGTAGTAAGAGATTATCCTCACTGGAGTATGATATGAAAGAGATGAGTAAAAAGATTGATCAGAGGGATCAAGAACTCCAGAAGAGAGATGTATATCTCAATAGAATTCAGCAAGAGAATAATAGGTGGTTCACTTCGATGGAGTATCACATTAGCCAGATCGCCAAATTATTGGGTAGAGAGCCCGGAAAATATCCTTCTATGCCGGAGGGGAATCCAAAAGAGCAATGCATGGCGATCCAGCTGAGAAGTGGAACCAAATATGATGGTCCTCAAATGCCTGCTGATTTAGAGACGTCCCAATGAGAGATTGAGATGGAGGGACAAGAACATAAGAAAGATGGAGGTGAGACAGTTGAGGTAGAAGTTGAGAAGGAGGGTGATATGGATGAGTCCCAGAAGAGCAAAGACCTTGAGGAGGAAAAGATTGAGGAGATTGAGAGAGTTCCAAAGTGGAAAAAGGCAAGAGAAGCAAGGAATAACGTGAAAGAGACCGAGCGAGACGAATGGGGGGTACCCAAATCTGTGATACCCGTTCCATATCTGCAGCGTTTTATGAAAAAGAAATTAGATGAGAAATTCGCTAAATTCCTTGATGTGTTTAAAAAGCTACATATTAACATACCCTTTTATGATGCTTTGGAACAGATGTCTAATTATACCAAGTTCCTGAAGGACTTGATAGCTAAGAGGAGGAGAGTTGATGAGCCCAAGCTGGTGCAGCTGAACCATGAGGTGAGTGCATTAGTGCACAAAGCGCTTCCCCAGAAGTTGAAAGATCCCGGGAGTTTTACGATCTTATGTGATATCGGGAATTGAGTCAAGAAGAGAGCGTTGTGTGACCTTGGAGCGAGCATTAATCTGATGCCATTGTCGTTATTTAAAAAGTTGGAAGGTAGAGAACTTCTGCCGACAATGATGACGCTTCAACTTGCTGACCGGTCTTTTACTTGACCTCAAGGTGTGGTTGAAGACGTCCTTATTAGAGTTGAAGATCATATTTTTCCAGCTGATTTCGTAGTGCTCAACATGGAGGAAGATGAGCACGTGCCTTTGATATTGGGAAGGTCTTTCTTAGCCACGGTCGGGATGGTGTTAGATATGGCGAATGGGAAGATCACATTGAAAGTTGAGGATCAAGAAGTAAGGATTTTCCTATATGAGTCCATGAAACACCCGAAAGAGGATGAGAGCTGTCATTCCATTGATGCCATTGATCCTTGTGTTGAAGACACACCTCCTATCCCTAACCTTTCTTATATACGTGATTATGGAAATCCTTCGCTTAATGATTTAACCCATGAGCATTATGATCTTGATAGTTTTGATAGGGATAAAGGCAAGGAGACGAAGGATGAAGAGTTGAAAAGTGTGGACGTGGCCCAGTTGGAGAGAAAAGGAGGAGTTGGTGTTAAGAAGAAAAAATCCAAGAAGTGGGTACCTCCGTGGAGAGTGAAAAAGAAAGTGAAACCATCACTTGAGGTTGAGAAGGAAGAAAAGGAACTCATGATGAAGGTGCATCAAGGAAAGGAATTCAACCACCACTCTTATGAGAGTAAAGGAGGTAATTTTGAGTATCATGTCCCATAAACTCCTTAGAGCTCGGTCCGACATTAGAACCTTAAAAATAGCGCTGAGTGGGAGGCAACCCACTTTTACTTGCTTTTGAGTGTTTTATGTTATTAGGGTGTTGTTTTGAGTCGTAAGTTCTAACCTCGTACTTGAGAGTTTTATTTTGTAGGCGTGCCTTGAGGGTGAAGGAGTGGCAAAGAAGTGGAGATTGAAGGGACCAACTCGAGACAAGGGAGTGCGCCAAGTTGTTAAAAGAAACTGAATTATTTGGATGAGGTAACCACCAACCCAAACTTAGACCGCTTCACAAGGTCGAAGTTTGGAGGGGTGAAGTTTTTATATATTTTATGGTTACATTGCACAGGCGCACACTCTCTCTTTGGGTTGAGTTTGGTTATATATTGAGCCTTGAGATGTTCCTTGAGCTGATATTGCTTTGATGTGCTACTACATATTTCATGCTTATCAATCCTCTTATGCTTGTTGATTGCTATCTTTGAGTGTGAAGTATGAGTTGGTGAGTTGTGAAGTTGAGTTAGAGTCTGAATTGTGTAAGTGTGGAAGTTAGAGTTGATTTGAGAGAAAACTCGTATGCTTGCAAAATTTTCTTTTGAATACTTGTGTGATGAGAGTGAGAACTCACTAGGACTAGCATGGATGTGAAAGCCGTGAGATTTGAGCTTTTTAGAGAGTACAATTCATTAAATTGATCTCTTCGTTTGTGAGTGGATTGTCACCTTAGAGGATGCTAGAACTTGTATGTGCTCTCTGTTAGGATAAATATTGTATAGTTTTGATGAGTTAAAACAAACCAGAAGATGTAATAGGACCATCTGGACCTGTTAGCCAGATGATGATCTAGATTAGGACTTAGTCTTGGGGGAACTGCCAGACCAGAAGACTTCACCAGAAGACCCCACCAGAGGACTCCACCAGAAGACTTCACCAGATGAGATCTGACCAGAGGCAGAGGACCTTCCCCAGACCAGACGAGTCCGGACCAAACGAGTCTGGTAGAACAAAAGATGCTCAGTTTGATCCCATGTTTCTACTGAGTATTCTGGTTGTTAACCAGATCTGGACCAGAAGACACCGAGGTTGCCTTGTGTCTGGTCTTGCCTTCTCTGGAGAGAATCAGAGTTTGGCATTGGAAGTTATTGACCGTTGGTGATTCAAATCAAGTCAATGAAGTCAATCAATCCAAGGATCCCACCAACCCAATCAATCAATTAGGAAATTGATTGATTGAAGCTTCCCTAAATAGAGGATCTGATTGGATTAGCTCTCCAACGGCTATTCCCTAATCCCCTCTATAAATACAAGAGTGCAATCACAAGAAAAAGCTCTAGAGAGATACATACACGCACGAAGATACATTCAAGCTCTTGTTTATCAAGTACATAGCACTCTTATTCTGTTCTTAATTACTTATTCACTCTTAAGGAGTATTTGGACCTCAACCTGTTCATCTACAAGATAAGGTTGAAGGCTGTTGATCTTTAGATCGAAGTTAGATCTAAAGAGTTTGTAAGAAGGAACTAGTACTTCACAATTCCAGTAAGTAAGTTGGCTGTTGGTTGGATAGTGAGACCCCTTTGATCAAGGGAGAGTGGACGTAGGATATTCACATCCGAACCACTATATATCCGGTCTTATTTACTGTTTTCTGCATTTAAATTACTGTTTATTATAGTCTGCTCTTGTAAAAAGAAGTTGTCTAAGACATCTAATTTAAAGCTTCCGCAATTTATCAATCTAGTGGGACCAACAAGTGGTATCAGAGCGGTGTGTCCAACGACCACTGCTTTGAAAATGTCTGTTAAATCCTTGTTAAATCCGGGCAGATCCATTGCTCTTTATTGCTTTTGTTCAAATTCTTGTTAAATCCTTATTTTTGTCAAAATGTCTGCAAAATCTTCTTACAAGAGCCGTAACCTTCCAGAATTCTCTTTCGAGGATTACAGCCACTGGAGTTTCATGATGAGCAATCATCTTGGAGCTATTCACCACCGAATGTTAGATGTGGTAGAAAGTGGCCCAATTAAATTTTACTGGACTCCTATTGATATTGGCAGATCAGAGTCCAGGGAAGAAACTAGTGAAACGGCCCAGAAAGCTGCAGAGGACAGAGTCCCCAGGCAAAGATTCCTAAAAAAGAAAGATGAGCTTGACAACGATGAAAGAAAGCTCTACAACTTGGACCAGGTGGCAAGAACTGAGATCATCAACACACTTACTAAAGAAGTGATTGAAAAGGTCAGAACGTGTGCCACTGCCAAGGAGATGTGGGACAAACTTGCACTTCTCTGTGAGGGAACAGAGAAGATTAAAGATAACAAGCTCCAAGTTGTTCAACACTCGTTTGACACTTTCAAGATGAAACCAGACGAGACCATTGACCAGCTGGACATGCGTCTCACAAACCTCCTGAACAAGGCTAGTGCCTTAGGTAAGACCTATTCTGAAAAGGAAATTAATAGTAAAATCTTGCGTTCACTAACCAGCAGGTGGAGAATTAAAGTCACTATGATCAAGGACAACAAGGATCTCAACACTCTGGATCATCATCTTCTGTTGTCTGATCTCAAAGCTTATGAATATGATCTTCAAGAGGAGGATCAAACAGAAGAGGTTTCCTCTTTTGGTTAGAAAGGAGTTGCATTCTCCTCAACTATCAAGACTGATGACAAGCCAAAGGAGTCTACTGCAGATGACTTGAGTCTCAAGGAGCAGGTAGCACTTCTAACCCGTAAATTGGATAAAATGAGTTCAAAATATGGCAGGTACAAAAGGCATTGGAAGGAGTCTACCAGAGACAGGAAGAGTTCCTTCAAGCTTGCAGAAAAGGAGAAGACATCTGGAGACTCAAGGGAGACCAGATTCAGAACTCCAGAAAGGAGGAGAGATGACAACCCTGGCAGCTCTGGGAGATCAGATTATCAGAGGAGGGATGGTAGCTCTGGCAGACATGACTACAAGAGGAGAGAGAGTAGTCCAGCCAGATCAGACTATAACCAGAGGAGGAGAGAGCCAAGTCCTAGTCCCAGAGGAGATAATGCCTGCTACACATGCAACAAGACTGGTCACTACAGTTATGATTGTCCTCAACTTACTCCTAGGGAAAGAGAAGAGAAAAGACTCAAGAGAGATAGGAGATATCCAGACAAGAGAGCATTGCTGGCAGAAGCAGAGGAGGAGGATACTAGTTCCAGTTCTTCCTCTTCTGATTTCGGGTCTGATGATGATGTATGTCTGATGGCAGACATTAATGAGGTACAAGAAACTACTTTAGTCTTATCAAATTCCAAATATACTGAATCCTCTAATTAATCTGGTAACTCCAAAGAGTCTGATATGCAGCAAATGCTATCAGATCTCCAAAATTGTGTTCAACTATGTCAAAAACTTGAGAAAGAGAATGGTAGGCTCAGAACTGAAGTTCAATCCTTATCTCATGAACAAAAATCCACCAGAGAACTCATGAAAGATCATTCCAAAGAAGTCTCTGAACTTCAGGATAAGATCAAAGAAAGAGATACTCTGGTAGATCAAATCATGAAGGAAAAGAATTCTCAGGAGGATGAGCTCAATGAGCTTAGAGCCAAATACCAGACTCTTATCAAAGGAAAACAAGTTGAGCAAACTATTGAGATACCTGTGCCCAGAGAAGATTCCTTGAAACCAGATGTTCTATCTATTATTTCAGGATCTTCTCAACGCATAAATGATAAGAGTGGTTTAGGATATCCTGGAATTATTAAAAGATCTCATAAATATTGCTTTACCAAAGACAAGTCTATAAGATCTGGTGAACTTGTGGAACTCCGGAATGAAGAGGATCCTTCTGATCGCATGGTGGTTCACAGACCTGATTGGAAATGGGACCCCCCTGCTGATAATTCAAAACATAATCCAGAAGAGGTGAATGTTCTGGAAGAAAAAATTCTAGAGCATACAAGTCAGAAAAGAGAACCTATGAAGATTGATGGTTCTGTTCAAATGCCTAATCTGATTAGAGAACCTCAGAGGAATCCTAAAAGAGTGGAACCTAAGCAGATTAGGGGACCTCAAAAAGGAGACTCTACGAGGAAACCTAATCAGAATAGGAGATACCAGAGGAGGTATACTGAACCAGAGAACCTCAATCAAGAAGATTCCAGAACAGGAAACCTCAGAATGAATCCTATCATCAGAATAGATCCAATCTTCAGAACCAGTGGAGGTCTTCCAGACCCATCTATAGAAACCAACTGATCTGGGTAGTTATGACACCAGAGATGGCTCTTCTAGGATGTATCCTTACAACCAGACCTTTAAGACTATGTCTTTGAGGTAGGCCATTCCAAGGGCCAGATTTGAGAAAAGGTACACCAGACCTGTTTATAGGAAAGGTGTCCTTATCAGACCAGTAGCTCAATATGTCATTGTAAGAGGACATGTGCTGGTAGATAGATTTGGAAGGAAGATAAGATCTCCTCATCCAACAAGGGATGATCTTTATCTATGGGTTCCTACAAAACCTGCAACTAACCAATCAGGACCCAGCACTAGTAGGGGACCTAATTGATTTCTCTGCAGGTAGATAAGAGCCCATTGGAGAAAGGATTTTCAAGCAACCATGTCTGGTACATTGATAGTGGATGTTCCAAGCACATGATCTTCCAGAAAGATAATCTCCAAGATTTCAAGCCATTGAATGGGCCAAGAGTGATGTTTGGTGACAACAACTATGGAGTCACCAGAGGAGTTGGAAAGTTGACCTTTAATGGTGTATCTGTAGATGAAGTCTACTATGTTGAAGGACTCAAGCATAATCTGCTTTCAGTATCCCAATTCTGTGACAGGGGATACTCAGTGAAGTTCTCTAGTGATTCTTGCACTGTCTTTTCTTCTGATTATAATGATATCTTGCTAATAGGCTTGAGGAAGGGTAACATTTATCTTGCAGATTTTAGCAGTTTCCCAAGAAATGCTTGCCTGGTTGCAAAAGGATCTGCAGAGAATAGCTGGATTTGGCACAAGAGATTGTGTCATCTTAACTTCAAAACACTGAACAAGATTACCAGAAAAGGTCTTATTCGAGGTCTTCCTAATGAAGTGTTTAAGAAGGATCAAGTTTGTGGTTCATGCCAGAAGGGTAAACAACCCAAGACTTCCTTTAAGGATGTCCAGAGCACAACCACAACCAGAGTACTTCAACTACTTCACATGGACCTGTTTGGACCTGTTTCTCCTCTTAGTTTCAGTGGAAGGAAGTACACCTTGGTGATAGTAGATGACTTTTCAAGATACAATTGGGTAGTGTTCTTGTTTAAGAAAAATGAAACTATCACTAAGCTGCCAGAATTCTTCAAGCAGATACAGAATGAGCAGAACCAGAGCATAGTCAGAATCAGAAGTGATAAAGGGACAGAGTTTTTAAATTCACACATTGCAGATTACTGCAAGGACCATGGGATTTTTCATGAGACATCTGCTGCCAGAACACCCCAACAAAATGGAGTAGCAGAAAGGAGGAACAGAACCCTCAAAGAAGCTGCAAGAACACTTCTGGCAGAGTACAACACACCACAAAGGTTTTGGGCAGAGGCCATTAATACAACTTGTTATACTCAGAACAGATGCCTAATTGCCCAGAGACATAATAAGACTCCATATGAGGTATGGAAAGGTAAAACCCCATATGTTTCATATTTTCATATTTTTGGATACAAGTGTTTCATCCATGACAATGAGAAATCTAAATTAAAAACCTTTGATGCTAAAGTGGCAGATGGAATATTTTTAGGATATTCCAGCACCAGTAAGGCTTTTAGAGTTTTTAATAAGAATACACTTTGTGTGGAGGAAACACCTCATGTTGTTTTTGATGAATCTGCTTTTGAGTGCAAGGTGGACTCTAAGTCTTCTGATGAGACATAGAATCAGACTATTCCCAGTGTAATCAAAGTCAATCCACCTATTCTTGATTTAGATTCAGATTCAGATTCAGATGATGACCCATCTCCTGGTTCTCTAAAGACAAAGTCTTCACAAGGAGCAGAACCAGAGGAGGTTGGAACTCCTGTAGGGGGGAGCTCTTCTGCAGGTGGTGATATTCACCAAGGTACTGCAGAAGATGATCAACCAGGCAAGACCATGGGAAGGAGAACCCTGATTGATCACCCCAATGACCTAATTATTGGAGATCCAACTAAGGGTGTCCAGACTAGGAGAACTCTTAACTTAGCTGCCTTATTCAGTTGTTATGTCTCCTTGATTGAGCCCAAGAACATCAGGGAAGCACTGAAGGATTCAAATTGGATTATTGCAATGCAAGAGGCGTTGAATTAATTCACCAGACAGAATGTTTGGGAGCTGGTAGACAGACCAAGACATCAAAAGGTGATAGACACTAAGTGGGTTTTCAAGAATAAGAAAGATGAGAATGATGTCATTACTAGGAACAAGGCAAGGCTAGTGGCCCAGGGCTATTCTCAGTCTGAAGGAATAGACTATGATGAGACATTTGCTCCTGTTGCCAGACTAGAAGCCATCAGATTGTTCTTAGCATATGATGCTCACATGAAGTTCAAAGTATACCAGATGGATGTGAAATCTGCCTTTCTTAATGAGATTCTCATTGAGGAAGTGTATGTGGAACAACCTCCTGGTTTTGAACAAGGTGACAAGGTGTTTAAGCTTAAGAAAGCTCTGTATGGGCTGAAGCAGGCACCCAGAGCATGGTATGACACTCTATCTCAAATTCTTCTGGACAATGTTTTTTCTAAGGGTAAGATTGATAGGACCTTGTTTAGGAAAGAAGAAGGAAAGGACATCCTTCTGGTCCAAATATATGTTGATGACATTATATTTGGATCCCCTAACAAGAAGCTGTGTGAGAAGTTTGGTGAGCTCATGCAGAGTCAGTTTGAGATGTCTATGATGGGTGAAATGAATTACTTTTTAGGTTTGCAGGTAAAGCAATCAGAGAAGGGAATCTTCATTTATCAGGCGAAGTACATCAAAACATGTTGGAGAAATTTGGAGTAGGATCTAGCAAAGCAGCCAAGATCCCTATGATGACAAATTTCAACATGGATCCAGATGAGTCTGGAGAGAGTGTGGACCAGACTCAGTACAGAGCTCTTATTGGTTCTCTTCTGTACCTGACTGCAAGCAGACCAGATATTACTTTTACTGTAGGAGTGTGTGCCAGATTTCAAGCAAATCCTAAGAAAAGTCATTTGGAAGCAGCGAGAAAGATATTGAAATATCTCAAAGGAATTGTGAACTTAGGATTATGGTATCTTGCAGATGACAACTTAGAGTTAAGTGGTTATTCAGATTCAGACTATGGTGGATGCAGAATAGATAGAAAGTCTACAAGTGGAACATGCCAATTTTTAGGGAATAAATTGGTATCTTGGTTTTCTAAGAAGCAGACTTCAGTTGCTACATCAACAACAGAAGCAGAGTATATGGCTGCAGGGAGCTGTTGTTCACAACTACTCTGGATTAGTCAACAACTTAGGGACTACCAGACTAGAGCCAAGGGTATTCCTATATTCTGTGATAGTAATAGTGCAATTACCATCACCCAGAATCCAGTTCTTCATACCAGGTGTAAACATGTTGATATAAGGCATCATTTTATCAGAGATCATGTTGAGAAGGGAGATATAAGGATGGAAAAGATTGCAACAGAGAAGTATAGAGCAGATATTCTGACTAAGCCTTTGGCTGAGACCAGATTCAGAGAGTTAGCCTTTGAGTTAGGATTGTTGGATCCAGAGACATATTTATTTTAGGGGGAACATCAGAGAAGTATCCTTTATTTATACCTTATTTCATAATCCTTGTTCTTTAAAACTAACATGCCTGCAGATTAGAAAAATCAGAGAAGTTACATCTCCAGATGAGGTATGCACCAGGTGACCCTTGTCCCAGATGAGGTGCTGAGTCAGATTCCAGAAAAGGCCAAAGTCTTCTCTGACCAGAACCAGATGGGTTCCATCAGAGGAGATGTAACACCAGACTAGCTGTGGTATCATCTAGTTACAATATCAGGTGACAGGTATGCTTTTACTTCTCTGGCCTCTGATAATTGAGATACACTTTTCAAATTAGTAAGTACACTCAAAACATTTCAACTTCGGAGTGTATTTAAGACTAGGGTATAGGGCCTAGGCAATCATTTCGCTTTTTCTCTTGACTGCCACAAAAACCCATTTATGCCCAGTCCCAATGACCACGCCTACGCACCAGATTAAATCTGTATCTCGCCTTTTATCGTGGCCATCAGATTTAATCGATGTGCAATATGTCAATCAATTCAAAAATTAATTTTGTTCCCTAAATTAAATTTTCTATTACACGCGTTCACACTTCATTTATTATTCACACCACGCGTCTTGCCCTATTTAAATCAAAATTCTATTCAATCTGTCTTTTCACATTTTCATATTTTTTTTCAAAACCCTAACTTCTCTCTGCAAAGTTCTCTCTCTCTCTCTCTCTCTCACAACAATGGCCCCTTCGTGCAACTTCGATCATGAACTGATGATGAAGAAATTGAAAACGGAGATGGTGGTTGGCTTCTACACCACCAAGAACTCATCTGCGCTGGCTATTTTGGAGTTACTAAGAAGGTCCGGCATGGAGAAGTTAATTTCCACAGTCCCCAGAGATCTTCGTACTCTTGATGGTTATGCGGCCCAATTTCTGGTTCGTATGAAGATTCATGACGACCACATTTCGTCAAAGATTGACAAAGAAGATCTGGTGTTTTCCAAGCAGGATTTTTGTGCGTTATTTGAGAACATTTCGGCAGAAGGCGTAGATCCTTTAACTTACAAGGAGCATGATATTATTGGTTCTTTCAAGCTTTTTGCTCGATCCTCTTGCCAAAACATCACGAAAGGATTTTTAGATAAGCATTTGAGGCAGAAGTATAAAGTCTTGTTTGATATTGTGGTGAAAGTGCTTATGTGTGAGAATCACAGCACAGATGCCATTTTCAACGGCAGGATATGTGTGATGAGGGCTCTGTATGATGGAGTTCAATGCAACTGGGCTAGGGCTGTAAATGAGTCGAGCCGAGCCGAACGCACGAGTGTTCAAGCTTGTTTGAAAAATTATCGAGCTTTGATATTCATGTTTGAGCTTGTTTGATAATTATTCGAGTCGAGCTCGAACGAGCTTTAATCGAGCCGAACACGAGTCGAGCTCGAGTAGTTTGATATTTTTACACATGTTTTATCTTTTTTTAGTTATCGAGCTCGAGTTCGAGCCGAGCTTTATAATGTTCCGAACATAAATTTGTGTTCAAGCTTGTTTGATTTCTATTTCAAACCGAGCTCAAACGAGCTTTTATCGAACGATCTCGAATCGAGTATCGAATAGCTTGGTTTGATTTTCAGCCCTAAACTGGGCTGAATTCTTTTGGGATGTTTTGAGGAAGAATAGATTGAAGGTGAAGAAGGAGGCTTGCTCTTCATAGCCAGGGGAGTTGCAATACTACTTCACTGCTAATGTTTTGTTGGGAACGAAACTGACTCTGATTTTGGATTCATTGCTTCCAGAGAAGAAATGGAAGGAGCCTTGGTGAAGAGCGTTTCACAAGTCTAAGGTTTTGTTTTCAAAGGATGGTCCTCTTCATGGCCATCCTGATTCTGATGGAGAAGAAGCTATTCCTGCCCCTCCCCTTCAAGCAATTCCATCTCCTGCAAAAGGGCAGAAGCAGCAGCAGAAGCAGAAGATCCAAAAGCAAGCTGCTGGAGCAACTGGTTCCTCAACAGTTGTTTTCTCTGGTTCCTCAGAGGAGGACCAGATTCCCCTTCTAAATATCTTGAAGAAGAAGGGTGAAGCTGCTGAGGCTGCTAAGAAGGCTGGAGCAGCCAAGAGGAAGAGGCCAGAGGAGGCCAAGAGAGGCTCTGCTAAGAAACACAGAACTAGCAGAAAGGCCAAGAAGACTCTTCTGGTGGATGAGCCTTCAGATGATGAGGCAGTAGAGGTTGAGCCTCTAAAGAGGAAGAAATCCAAGGCCAAGAGAGCCATTCTTCAAGGATCAGACTCTGGCTCTGATCTTGGAGAGGCCTTGGAGAAGGCAATTGATGAGGCTTCTCAGATGATGGAGGATGCTTCTGCTCCAGAACTTATTGTGCCTGCTGATGTTGACTCAGCAGAGGTAAACCCTTCCATCTCATCCTCTATTCCCCCCTCTGATCATGTTAACCTTGTTACTCCCACTACTTCTCCCCCAGACACCCAAACACAACCCATATCTTCTGCTCCTGGTGCCCCTATATCATCACCAGAGCAGACCTTACCAGACACACCAATATATACTCCCTCCACCATACCTACTCAAACACCTTCTCCCCCACCTTCACAAACACCCCTTACCACAAATCCCTCTCCCCCAGCCCCTGTACCAGAAGGGCCATCTACTTCTGGTGCAGAACCCTCCATTCCTTCCTCTTCCACATCACAAATTCCTACCCCACCCTCTGTACCAGAGATCCCATCTACTTCTGGTGCAGAGAAACCCATTCCTTCATCCTCTACCTCACAAAATCCAAACCCCCCCCCCCAAACTCAAACAGATCAGCCCTCAAACTTGAACCCTCTTTTTATGGCATTGGGATTCCCTGGCCCTCCCCATTCTCCCACATGCCTTACCAGCGATGATAGTGAAGATGAGGAAGCTTCACTTGAGCCTGATCACTTAGCACCTTCCTCCTCTGCCTCTGGGCCCAAACCCTTCACTTTCTCATCTGCAGAAATGGGTCTCATTAGGCAGAGTATGAGTGTAAGTGCTCAGCTCTGGCTAAGAGAGCATTTTCCAATCCTTTTGGAGCACTTACCACTTCTGGCAGAGTTGACTGATGCCAAAGTCTGGAGCAAATCCAGACTTGAAGATGTGGAGGACCTTATGCTATTGCTTGAGGAAATGGGTCCCTCCAACTTTACTGCATGGGAGATTAAGCTGAAGCAGAAGATGAATATTCAGAACCCAGCTGAGCTAGAGACCCCTGGTGCAGCCAAAATCTTGATTCGCACCCTGCTCATCCAGAGAGGGGTAATGCTCACTCCTGAGGGCCCCTCTTACAAGTTTGGGCCTCACTTTGTCTTCCCTCCAGAGTTGTATTCAGACGAGGAAGATTTTGATATGTCTCCTGCCGTGCTCCAGAAGATGAAGATGTTCTTTAATGAACAAATCATGCAGATAGGGCGCTTCTCTAAGGCAATTCAACACATGGCCCCTTAAGCAGATCAAGTCTACTCTGGCTGAAGTTAAAGCTTCCTTCAAGGCAAATGGCCTCTTTGTCAAGTTGGATGTGATGCACAGCCAGAAACAGCTCCAGGAGCACGTACTGGAGCAGATGAGGCCAGTCTCTGTGCTGAAGGTTGAGATGGCCAGCCAGATGATCCAGACTGCTAAGATGAAGGACTCCCTCCAGGAGATGTTAGAGAAGCAGGAGAAGCTGGTTGCAGAATCAAAGGCTTACCTGGAGGAGGCTAAGCAGCTCCGTGATCTTCACTCTTCCTCCAACACTGCCTTGCCTGATCTCATAAGGCAGGTAGTGGAGCCCCTCCTTGATGAAGTTAAAAAGGGGAAAGAGAAGGCCAGAACTGATCTGGAGAAGACCACCAATGAAACTCTTTTTAGCCATGGAGCTCGTCTGGACTTGCTAGAGAACACCTTGGCCCAGGCAGAGTTGCAGAAGAAGAAGAAGGAAGAGCTTAAATCTCTTACCATGGCTAAGCAGATTGCTGCAGAAGAGGACTCCTCAGAAGCAGAGCAGGATCGCATCTCAATCTCTGGACCTGCAAAGAGGAAGATCAGAAAAGTCAAGAAGAGCTTCCTTGAGACTGTTGTTGTAGAAGCTCAGAAGAGATATAAGGAAGAGACTCCAGAGGAGAAGCAAGCAAGGATCAGAAAGAAAATAGATGAAGAGCAGAGGCTCAGGTATGTTAAGAGGCAAAATAAGAAGACCAGAGAAGCTGGTGTTCCTTCTGGTGCAGGTGGATCTAGTCAGTGGAGGAAAGCTCCTATTGAGGTGATGAACATTTTGCCTCTTAGGACAGAAGGGTCTTTTGACTCTACTGTGCCTGTGCCCTTGATTGAGAAATGGAAGGAGACAAAGACTCTCTGGTTCATTCAACATTATATCCAGAGGCCAGCACCAGAGGATGATGAGCTGATCAACAGAACCTTTCACTCCTGGATGCAAGCTTATGATGCAGATCTGTACAAGCAATTGATGGACTCTACCATTGAGTTCAACCTGGAGGTGACTGCTCCTGAGTTCACTTATCTCAACACACCCATGGTAGGAGACCAGGTTGATTGGGCTGAGCTGAAGAGATTGTACAAGACCTAGGTGTTGGTGAACTTCACTCCAACATCTTCTGCAGAGTTGAAGGCCGTCCAGGATAGGTTCCTTGACTGGTTTCTTGTGCCCAAGGAAAACAGGAGATATGCATAGAATAGGACTCTAAACTTCAATGTAACTTGTAATCATCTTGTCCTTATTATTAATGAAAATATCATATCTTCTCTGTTCAAAAGACAACCTCTTGTTGTCTTAATTGTTTGCCTGATAAGATCTATTCTAAGGTCTTATCCTTTATTGTTTTCTTGCTTAAGTCTTATGTTTTGATCAGTTCTGGTAGTGTTTTAACTTCATCAAAAAGGGGGAAATTGTTAGGATAAATATTGTATAGTTTTGATGAGTTAAAACAAACCAGAAGATGTAATAGGACCATCTGGACCTGTTAGCCAGATGATGATCTAGATTAGGACTTAGTCTAGGAGGAACTGCCAGACCAGAAGACTTCACCAGAAGAGTCACCAGAAGACCCCACCAGAGGACTTCACCAGAGGACTCCACCAGAAGACTTCACCAGATGAGATCTGACCAGAGGCAGAGGACCTTCCCCAGACCAGACGAGTCCGGACCAGACGAGTCTGGTAGAACAAAAGATGCTCAGTTTGATCCCATGTTTCTAGTGAGTATTCTGGTTGTTAACCAGATCTGGACTAGAAGACACCGAGGTTGCCTTGTGTCTGGTCTTGCCTTCTCTGGAGAGAATCAGAGTTTGGCATTGGAAGCTATTGACCGTTGGTGATTCAAATCAAGTCAACAAGATTAGGATTGGAAAGTCTTGAAGTCAATCAATCCAAGGATCCCACCAACCCAATCAATCAATTAGGAAATTGATTGATTGAAGCTTCCCTAAATAGAGGATCTGATTGGATTAGCTCTCCAACGGCTATTCCTTAATCCCCTCTATAAATACAAGAGTGCAATCACAAGAAAAAGCTCTAGAGAGATACATACGCGCACGAAGATACATTCAAGCTCTTGTTTATCAAGCACATAGCACTCTTATTCTGTTCTTAATTACTTATTCACTCTTAAGGAGTAGTTGGACCTCAACCTGTTCATCTACAAGATAAGGTTGAAGGCTATTGATCTTTAGATCGAAGTTAGATCTAAAGAGTTTGTAAGAAGGAACTGGTACTTCACAATTCCAGTAAGTAAGTTGGCTGTTGGTTGGATAGTGAGACCCCTTTGATCAAGGGAGAGTGGACGTAGGATATTCAGATCCGAACCACTATATATCCGGTCTTATTTACTGTTTTCTGCATTTAAATTCCTGTTTATTATAGTCTGCTCTTGTAAAAAGAAGTTGTCTAAGACATTTAATTTAAAGCTTCCGCAATTTATCAATCTAGTGGGACCAACACTCTCGCTTCTTGATTGTGTCTAATTTGATATGCCGCAAGTAATTTTAGGCCATATTTGATTTGATTGAGTCACTTAGCCTAAATTTTCCCTACCAATGATATTTATCCCTTGTTAGCCCATTTGAGCCTTGGCCTATTTATTTGCTAGCACATTTTAACACTTATCCAAATGCCTAAACTTTTTTTTGTCCCAATTTAAGTGGAGAATAGGAAAGTGTGAATGAGAAGGGATCGAGTTGAGTTGAAAAAGGAGAATTATTAATGCTTGAGTGTAATTAAGAAAAGGGTGTAATGAGATTTTGAGTTGTGGGAAAGACCAAGAATTTGAGAATGAGCAAAAGAAAAAATGAGCTCATATGTATGTGTGAAAGAGAAAAAAATGTGGTGATTGAAAAAGTGAAATGAGTTAGAAAAAAAATTGAAGTGTCGAGAGTAGTGGAATTGAAAGTGTATTGCATGAATATGTTTGAAGTGTTCTGTTCCTCATCTCGAAATATTGAGTTTGATTTTCTATTCTCCATTCACTTGAGT
The DNA here is from genome assembly GCA_947034835.1 of Ballota nigra. NCBI lineage: Eukaryota > Viridiplantae > Streptophyta > Magnoliopsida > Lamiales > Lamiaceae > Ballota > Ballota nigra. Next base: position 49,500,058 of record OX344727.1, read on the forward strand.
CACTTACCCCATATAGTTTCCCCACCTGTCCAAAGAGCCTATATTACAACCTTGAGAAAAGTTCTTTTTGATTCGGCATTGATTTCTAGAGTATGGTCGAAGTTGAGAACACATACAAACCTATGGCTGCTGATATGTGTGATTGACTGAGTGAGTCCCTTATCATTGATATACACTTGTGAGGGAGTGAAACACATCGTTGAGTGCACATCCATGTTTGATCTTGGTGTTTCTTGTTGTTATTGTATAGGTATGATGAAGGGGGTGAGTTCGTGTACGTGTGAACGATCGTTGAAGCTTGAAACTATATTACTTTAATGATTTGATTCTTTGATTCAGCCTAAATAATTTCACTTGGCTTATTATTTTGTTGCTTGAGAACAAGCAACATGGTAAGTTTGGAGGGGTTGATTAGGCGTGAAATTGTTAGGTTTTATAGCTCGATTTACCCGTGTTTTGATTGATTTCGATGAATATTTAGAGTCAATTGAGTACTATTTTCATGAACTAATAAATTTGCCTCTTTGATGCTCATAGATGGATAGAGGGTGAAAAATAGAGTTCGTAGGACTTTGAATCGACTCAAACGGATGCCCGGATGAGAAGATAAGGAAGAAATACGAAAAGTATTAGTTCGAGGGAGCAAAAGTATCACTGGAGTACTCAAGCAAGAAGTACTCGAGTAAATTAGTACTCGAGCACTCGAGTATTGCACTCGAGTGGGTGCTGGTTGAGTACTCACTACTCAAGTGCTCGAGTATTGCACTCGAGCTGAGCTTGGTCGAGTACTCACTACTCGAGTGGTCGAGTAGAGTGCTCGAGCTAAGGCCGGTCGAGTAGTCACTACTCGAGCTAAGGAGGTCGAGTACTTTTCAGCCTCTGGAAGATTTTAGTGCTCGAGCTACATTGCTCGAGTACCATGTGCTTGAGCTATACTCGATTGAACGTGGATTTCGGCCTATGAACGCGCAATTCGACCTGTTGCCTATTTATACCCTTTCCGAGCACGTTTTTTAACACCACTTGACGCATAGAGATAGTTTTTGGAGAGAGAAGAGCACCGAGAGTTTGAGCAAGCATAGTTTACGTGTAATTGAGGTTTTAACATTACGAATTCATAATTTAGAATTTGATTTTGATTTTCTTTCTTTCGTTCTTCAACACTTGTTACGTGAGACCTTGAATTTCTTCTTTATTTGATATTCATTTTTAGATTAAGCTTCTTTCTTCAGAACCCTAGTTTATGTTCTTTAGTTTTTCAATTCAATCCGTCATGTTTATGTTTATTGCTTATTTAATTTCTTTTGTCATCGTTAAAACCATGCTAGGCTAAAACCCTTGTATGCTTGGGGTAGGATGAACTCGTAGAAGTATGATGTTGGTACGTAATTAGGATAACACGTGATGTTTAGTGGTAGTTCTCTTAATTATTGAATTCTTAAAATAAACCCTAGAATTATCTTGAATTGAGTACGAAAATTATTAGAGAGAGGACGATCTTATCACTCTTTGATAACAAGTAGACTTAACGATAGGGTTATAGAAGGGGTTTATAATCTACCGGTTTATCTAGGGAGGACGACCGTATCACCTTGGGTAAATAAGGGTCTCATTAATTAAGCATAATCCATACAACTTTTTTAGTGGGTTGTGAAGTAGGTTGATATGACGAAGTGTAGGATCAAGTGCTTGTCACTAGACTAAAAGCCCGGACTTGTAGTGAGGTGCTACTTTATTTCCTTTAACCCTATCTAGCTGCAGCGCCACGGGTCGAATAGCCTCCGCCGGACTTGGCGCACCGGGCCTTTATCGCGCCCGACTCGGCTGGGAAATGCTGGACTCCGCGCCCAACACGAAGTATTAGGGTAAATTCTTAAGCCTTTAGTCTTTCAATCTGGTGCTTGATTAGGGAAGTTGATTGCCTAGTTTTAGTACACTTAGAATTAATACTTGCACATCACGGTTATTTTAGTTATCGTACTAGCTCCGTTAGTATGCGTAGGGATTCCTATCCTGAGCATCACCATTCCATATTTGATTAAACCTTTAGTTCTGTATTTGATTTCATTATTTGCATTAATAGAAGTAGACTTTAGAGTAGTTTAATTACATTCCTAAACTAGAACACACACTCATATTAACTACGACGTGTAGATCTTCAGGGCTCTATTCGCATACACACTTTCCCTTAGGTTCGATAATACTTGATCCCTATACTTGCCAATACTACAGGGATCACCATACTCTTGTGGGGTAACTACTAGTTAAAACTAGTATTTTGCGTTCAAGTCAGTAGTTAGAAGGATTTCTCTGCAGGTATGCCTTTCACCTTCCTCTGAAACTTGATCCGTCAAGCTATGTATTCCCTAGCATACACAGAAAATAAGTCAGATTTGATATCTAAAAAGCAAGAAGATCAAACAAATTTCCATGTCTCATTATTGTTTCATTCACACACAAATGGGAACGAATTAAAGAGAGGTTTAAGGTTGCTTGGAGAAATCTTGGAGTACTTGGGGGTTTGGTGAACTAACCATTGACTTGAACGCAATATACTAGTTATACTAGTAGTTACCCCACAAGAGTATGGGATCCCTATAGTATGGGCAAGTATAGGGACCAAGTATTATCGAACCTAAGGAAAGGTATGTATGCGAATAGAGCTGAAAATCTACGCGTCGTAGTTAATATGAGTGTGTGTTCGGTTTCAAGAATTATATTAATCTACTCTAAAGTCTACTTCTATCAATGAAAATAATAAAATCAAACAAATAACTAAGGGTTAAATCAAATATGGGATGGTGATGCTCAGGATAGGAATCCCTACGTATACTAACGGAGCTAGTACGAGTGATGTGCAAGTATTAATCCTAAGTGTACTAAAACTAGGCAATCAACTTCCCTAATCTAGCACCAGATTGAAAGACTAAAAGCTCAAGAATTAACCCTAATACTTCGTCATATCAACCTACTTCACAACCCACTAAACAAGTTATATGGATTATGCTTAATTAATGAGATCCTTATTTACCCAAGGTGATACGGTCGTCCTCCCTAGATAAACCGATAGATTATAAACCCCTTCTATAACCCTATCGTTAAGTCTACTTGTTATCTAAGAGTGATAAGATTGTCCTCTCTCTAATAATTGTACTCAATTCCAAGATAATTCTAGGGTTTATTTTAAGTATTCAATTACTTGCACTAAACATCACGAGTTATCCTAATTATGTACCAACATCCTATTTCTACGAGTTCATCCTACCCCAAGCATGCAAGGGTTCTAGCCTAACATGGTAAAAGAAATAATGAAAACAATCACAATAACGATGAATATTATTATAATTGAATAATCAAAAGAATTGGAAAGCATAAACAAAAGAATATAAAAAAAATCTCAATAAATCTGGTAAAGTAGGGTTTAGAAGTCTCAAAGGTTCAAGAACGAAATAATTAAACGAAAAGAATCAAAAGAAGTATCTAAACTAAGAATTCGTAAGATCAAAACCTCGTTTACAAGTGTTAAACTCTCTAAAATCTCTCTACCAAGCTCTAAGTATGCAAAAATATCAATCGGGATCAAAAGGTTTGTAAAAACGAGCTTAGGATGGGGTATTTATAGGCAACGGGCCAATTTGGAGCGATTTGGGCCGACTTAACGTAAGGACTCGAGCTCTATACGCTCGAGTGCATAGGACTCAAGCCCGTGCACTCGAGTCCCTCTTTTTTCCCAGCGCAAAAATAGGACTCGAGCAAGTCGAGCTCGAGTGCGTACTCGTTGTTGTACACACGTTCGTAAAATCTTCATATCTTCTCAACCGGGAGTCCGTTTTGGCCGATTCAAAGTCCTACGAACTTCTCTTTTCACCCTCTATCTGAATATGAACACCAAAGAGATAAATTAATGAGTTTATAAAAATGATGCTCAAATGACTCTAAACACTCATAAAAAACACTCAAAACATAGGCAAATCGGGCTATAAAACCTAACAATTTCACGCCTAATCAAACTAACTTCGAACTACTAACAACTAACATTTACTGATAAAAAAACAAATATTTCTGGAAGAATTTGATATTTTAGCGTGGTTTTCACTAGAATCACTACCATAAGTTTCACTGCCATATCAACTAGAGTGTGAGGCTTGGGTTACATTTGAATTCAACTTGATTACAATATCCTATTTTCGTTTTCCTTGTTAGAGAATTACTTGAATGATAACTAATTCCATTTATCCTATGTTTAGAAAGTAGTTTCTAGATTCAGTGTTAAACCTTAAGGATAATGAAAAGTATAAGACAGATCATGTGGGTAAGACATGTCTCTCCTATAAAGATGATAATTGTGCTCATCCTATTTCATAAGTAAGCTCCTGTTATGATAATCTACTTTTTTATTTTAACATCTTGCATCTTTGGTACTAGCTCTATTCAGTTGGCTTGATTAATGAAATTAATCAGAGTGAGACGTGGTGGCTAGCTCTAATTCTGTTCTGCATCAGTTTTCTAGATTAAAATGCAAAGGTATGACTTCAATTATGTCTGAATTTTAGTGTCTTCTTAAGATGTTGTATATTGACTCATTTCAGTTTATGAGCCTTGATACAGTTAGTACATTTTTAGGATGAACAAATTTAAACTAAAAGGAAATTGAATCAGTTGTTATGTTTGTGTGATCTCATGTTCAATTGGATCAAGGACTTGCTTTACTTTGTCAACTGAAGCAAAGGCAAGATCATAACTTATACAACTATTTTTTACTTGTATCTAAACATGTGTGACTAAAAGTTTTGAGCTTCTGTTGTGAGCTTCTCTTCTAGTTTTTCTTGAAGTAATTTGAGAGCGACACTGCTTTAACTCTTTCTTTTATTAATTCCGAAGAATATTTCAAAAGGAATAAGTTAGGCACACTTACATTTTCTGTCTCTAGACAGGATTGAGAGCTCAAATTTTCACGTCTGTACATATTTTACTTCCGAAGACAGCAGTTTACACTTAAGCATGTGAATTCATCTATTTTAAATCACTACTTTAAGCAAAAACAAATTTTACTGAGCTCACTTATCAATGCTAAAAAATTGACTTGTTTACTATTAGATTTATATTGGTGTCATTATTTTTCATATGTTGTATATCATTACAATGTTTTAAGAACTAGAAATGCTGAACAGTTTCAACTCTGCGCTAAAATCATCATACAATCTAGCTACTATTGGTGCAATTTCATTCAACTTCTCCCGATTTAATGCTCACTTTATTATTGTAGGTAATCATGCCTCAAAACAATGTTATTATTCTTACTGATCCTGCCTCTAAGCTTCCACTACATAGAGATATGGTTAAAGTTAAACCCATAGAAGGTGAATATTCACGAGACAAGTGATGCTTCAAAGAAACATGCCATATATTGTAAGAGCACAAGGCTTTCTTTGGAAAATGGGACTTTCTTTTTTGCTGCTAATGCCCGTTTACTGAGGTTCAGGGTGCACATTTTTTGTGTTATATATTTGTTATAATGGGTATGGTGGATTTTCAGTTTATATGGCATTGTTTTCTTTCGGCACTGTTAAAATTCTCATTGTGTCTGTCATAAAAAGTTTGCCAAATTTTCACTCATAGTCTACGTCTTACCTAAAATCTTAGTGGATTCATTTAAAAGCTGATTTTCAGTATCACTTGCAAGACAGTGACAATTCTTAAGAAATTTATCACTTCTTAATTCACAATATGTGTTTGTGCAGATATTTCTAGAAGCAAGACTTGAGAAGCTGAGACACAAGCTGCAGGAAGACACAAGCTGAGACTTATTGATGACTTGGAATGAATATTTTACTGGCAATCTCGAACAGGGCAAGGATGTGTGATGGAGACAAAGAGCAACCTCTAAATTCAAGATTTATAGCAGTAAGGGACACTGCTGAGAAAATTTAGAGGTGGGATTATTGCCTTTTCTTTCTCTATAATAATTTTTTAAAGGTCTATTTGATCTAATTTGATACAAGTCAAACGATAGATAGGAAGTTCAAACTCTATAGTTGATGGGAAAGCATCCAAGCCGGTGGAAGGAGGGGTTCATAACTTGATCATACACTGAACTTAGAAGCTTGAATGTTTATATCAGGATTTCTTGTATGTTCTCTCTATTAGTTGATATTTTATCAACCAGTAAACATACGCTGAAATTAAAACCCAACCCTTCTGAAAATCCCCAAATCTAAAATCCACCCTATTTATCTTCATCTTCTCTAGTTCGAGACTCATCAGCGATTTTGAGTGGCCAAGGAGTGATTCATAGGGGAGAGAGTAATTGGTGAAAAATAAGGTTGTAAGTGCCTCACTTATTCATCTTCGTCTCCGACTCGAGATTCGTGAAGGATTATGATATCAGCTTTTATTCGTACATACGTCTTTGTAAATTTTTCAATTTGCATAGTTTGAAAGACGAATTGAGCCTCAATTGATCTTCGAGTAAAATCAAACCTAAGGTATGAGAACTAGTTAAATTGAACCTTTCTGATTTCTTTTCAATCCATCTAACCAACAATCGTGAAGTTATTTTGAGTAACAGTTAATGAACATAGTGGAATTTTTATGAGCTTGTGGTTCTTGTATTTCGAGTAACGTTGCTTCTTTCATTTTCCTCAATTTCTGGTTGCTTACACAAATATCTCTTAGTTTTGAAGGTAGGTTTGTCTATCTTCTTTAAAGAATTCATCGAGCAGCGAATTGATCTAAAGTGAAGCAGGATACGGAAACACAGAAGTCTCTTCGAGCAATGAAACAAGTGGTGACTTAAGAAAATCTCTTTGAAAATCAGATATAAAATTATGGTATTGTTGTTTTTCTTACATTTTTTCTTTATTATTTTATAAGAAACTATGAAAACATAGTTAAAATTATTGTTTTACATTTTTATAGATTTAGATATATGTTTTTGTTTCATTTAAGTGATTTCGAAGAAGATTCCTTGTAGAGATTTTTATGTTATATGTCATCTAAATTAGATTTTTATTGCTAGGGTTTCTAAAGTAGCTTCAAATATATCAGTCTTATAATTTCTTTCAATATAGATTAGAGAAGGAGCAAATGAATAACAGAGAATATTAATGTAGTTCTTTTGATGAGTACCTTTTCATTCTCATGGTGCTATTGGTGATTTCCTTGCTAACTTATTATGTGCTGCATAAATTGTGACTTATCAGTGTAAACCTTCTAGTAATCCTAATTTGCTTTATCTGGACGCTGGCTCAGAGATTTGGTCAATCCAACACCACCTCTTTTGTACAGGACATTCTCAATCAACAAATTAGTGTAAAACATCTTCTTGATTGAGTGGTTAGTGTTTACATTCTTCTTTACTAGGAAAAAAATGAAGTTGTTATATAAAACACTTCTTCTACTGTCTTTAATTTATTAAAGATTATAATTAAGTTTAATTGATTAATGTGAGAATCATTAGAAAAAGTTTGTTCATTATCTGTTTGTGTTGGATGCACTCAATTTCTGCTTTTGGCCAGGTAATTTTCTTTGTTTCTGTTTGTTGATGTTAGGTCAATGTTGTCCAAAATGATTAAAATATTTTTCGCAACATCAGAAATCGCCCTTTCTCCTAACACTAACTCTATTTATTTCATGTTGTCTTTAATATCTAAACATGCAGGATGATGACTTGGCAGTTACCAAGTCAGGCGGTTGTAGTTTAGAGTGAGTTATTTAAAGATACAACATGGGTGGTTATCAAGATCATGGAGCTCAAGTGTGGGACGGTTTCACATCATGGGAAACCATGATTTTTGTGTTCACATGCAAGGGTTGAAGTCTATAAATACCGTAAACATGAGACACTATCAATTGAACAAATCGAGATACCTATTTACCTATAGGAAGTGTAGTTATTTCAGTTCTCTCCTTTGTAATTCTAAAAGTTTGTTAGTTCGACCTTTGAATAGGTTATTTGTTTTACATGATTAGAATTCTAGGCTTTTGATTGTATACCTTGGGTATATGATCTTGATGTAAAATCCTACAGTTGGTTTTTACTTTGTCTTTATATCACTACTCGTTATAGTGAAGTTTCGTCATGAGGCATCATAGATTATTTTATAATCTATGAAAAAGTTTTGATATCCTGTTTGCAAATTTTATTTTCTGTTTTTCAAAGTCTTCCGTTGTGTATGTTGTCTTTTATGTTTCAACACTTTCGACAACATTCTGGAAAAACACCCGCACACGCCCTTCACTGTTAATTATTGGTGTTTTTTTTTTGCATATTTTATATTGGTCTACAATTTTATTTAATCTCTGGATATTCTGGAGAACTCTTTTTGGAATTTGTTTGCTTGGTCGTGCTGATAGAGCCCGATTTCCCCAACATGTGCATGTCCCTTTAATTTCAGACCAGACTCTTCATAACTAGAAATCTAATATCTAATTTGAATTTTCTTTTTTATGATGCAGATAATAAAATAAGTTATGATCATTTGGCTGGGGGATTAAAAGAAGTTCTTCTAAATGATAAGTCTGCTTTTGATGCACATCGTCTACAGAAGTACACTGGTGAGAATGCGACATAACAGTCAACATCTTTATATGTTTGTTTAGCAATGTTATCTGAATTTTTTATCATTATGATGCTACAAAAAAGGACATATTAACGATAAGAATTTACGATGGACTACCATATACGTTGCAAATTTTAATATTTGCGACGGAAAAAGTCAGCTGTACGACTTTTGACAAATTTAGTGACGGGCTTTAATGTCCGTTGTAAATTTATGATGGACTCTGTAAATACCTCCGTTTTACAACTATTTACGATGAACATCTGTCAACAAAGTCAAATTTGAATTAACGACGGCCAGCTTGGCCGTCGTTAATCGTACGTTTTTTTGTTGCAGGCGGGTTGGTGAGCAATAATTGACCCGCATGCTCATTTTAGTGTTAACAACAGACATTCCGTTGCAAACTGACAAAATTAGCAACGACATTTTGTGTCCGTCGCTAATTTTGTTATTTTATGACATAAACATTTTTCTCTTCTTTCTTCTTTCACTATCACGAAAAAATACTACACTATACACATTTTTCATCCATTTCTGGCGTATAATTGATGTAGAACATTGCGTTGAAGTGTTCGTAGCTACTGAACAACTCTGTTACTCATTACCTTCAACTTCACCGTACGTTTTCTCACTTTTAAATGTTTAAATGTCTTGTTTAATAGTTTCAATTAATTTCTAGGTACAATATTAGATAATGAGTGAGATATATATATTTATTAGATCATGAGTGTGATATATATATATGTTTATTTGATACATATGAATTGATTTATCTGAAGGAAAAATTTGTATATCTCTATTTTTAGTCGAAACTCTGCCCAATATTTTACAACTCAAGTGATATTTACTTTTAAATTGTAACATATACAATTTTCAGATCGTGGTTGGATGTACTAAATACCTAGAAAGATAAGAGTAAGCATTAATCCTGTCTTTTGCAATAAAATTGATGAGTTTATTGAGTTTGCACAACAAAATCCGTACTGTATGGATCATACAGGTAATATTATGTGTCTGTGTAAAGAAAAAAAATGCAGGAATATGAGATTCCTGAGTTTTGATGAGGTTAAAACTCATCTTCTAATGTCCGGTTTTGTTCCCCTTTATCAAAATTGGACATGTCATGGTGAAGAATGGTGGAATATTGACATCAGTATAATAGAATCCTATTATAATACTGGTTGGAGCGGTGGTGGAAGTTATGATGTTGGTGGTTCAAGTCATGTTCCGTATAATCAATTTGAACCACATATGGAGGATGAACCTGATAGATACTGAATGATGATTGCGGAATCAGTTTTGGGTGGTCGAGGTCAATTCAACGAAAAGTCAATGGAGGAGGAACCAAATTATCGGTCAAAGAAGTTTTTTGATATGCTTAAAACAGTTGATCAAAAGCTATTTCCTGGTTGTGATACTGAGACACATCTATCATTCAATGCTCAGATGTTAAACATCAAAACTGAAGGCAAAGTGAGTAAAAAAATATTCAATCAATTTGCTAAATTGTAAAAAATACTCTACCTAAAGAAAATACGGTGCCTGATAATTTCTATCAGAGCAAAAGGCTTTTGAAGGATATGGGTCTACCGTTTGAGAAGATTGATTGTTGCACAAATGGTTTTATGTTATTTTGGGGTGAGGATGAGGATGAGGTTCATTGCAAAATGTGTGGTCACCCCCGTTACAAACCATCTGGTCGTACCAAAAGTAGGAAGAAAGTTCAGTTGAAGGCTTGGAAGTCAATGTATTATCTTCCCATCACTCCTCGTTTGGAGAGGTTGTATCAGTCTAGTGTCATTGCTAAAGACATGACATGGCATGCTGAGGAGTGTTCTGATGAGAATTCTGGGGAGATGCGGCATCCTGCAGACTCAGAGGCATGGAAACATCTTGATAGGGAGTTTCCAGATTTTGCACAACAGACGAGAAATGTGAGGTTGGGTTTTTGCACAGATGAATTTGCTCCATTCGGAATGCACGGAAAAAAGTATTCACTGTGGCCTGTCCTATTGACTCCATACAATCTACCTCTTTGGTTATGCATGCAGCCTCAACATATATTTCTTACTATCTTGGTGCCTGGTCCACACAACCCCAAGCATAAACTTGATGTATATCTTCAACCACTGATTAAAGAATTGATATCTTTGTGGCATACAGGAGTATCTTTTGGGATTTGCCCTATTGGAGCAAGTTGTTGATTCGATATAATTTGGATGTGATGCATATAGCAAAGAATATTTTCGAGAACTTGTTTCATACGGTCTTGGGTACTGAAGGGAAGACCAAAGACACTTCAAAGTCCAGAGATGAGTTGCACCTCTTCTGTTCTCGTAAACAACTGCACAAGGATGAGCGGATAAAGATGTATCCAAAAGTCACCTACACAATTAGTAAAGCAGAGAGGAAGGAGTTGTGTAAGTGGGTGAAAAAGTTGAGGTTCCCTGACAATTATGTTTCGAATTTGGGGAACAGGGTTGACACGAAAATCGGGAAGGTGTCTGGGATGAAGAGTTATGATTGTCACGTGTTCATGCAGCGCTTGTTACCGATTGCATTTCGGTACTCACTTGTGAAGAACGTATGGAGTGTCATCACAGAATTAAGTCTATTTTTCAGACACTTAACGACCTCAACAATTACAGCAGAGGACATGAGGCGTTTGAATGAAGAGATCTCTGTTATTCTATGCAAGCTTAAGCGGATGTTTTCACCTAGCTTTTTCGACACGATGGAGCACTTACCCGTACATTTAGCTTATGAAGCCTTAATTGTTGGTCCAGTACAATATCGATGGATGTACCTTTTGAGAGATAATTATATATTATTTTTTAAGATTTAACTTTTTACATTATTATAGATGAATATTCACGAACAAAAATTCTTTTAGGTATTTGCATAACCTGAAGGTCAATATTGGAAATCCGGCCTATATCGAAGCATCCATTGTTGACGCATATCTTACTGAAGAGGTTGGAGCATTTTATTCTTACTACTTCGGCGATTAAGTTCAAACCAGAATCAGAAATGTGCCTCGCAACTACGATGGTCGTGGAGTAGATCATCTCATTCGTGATGTTGAAGGTATGTTATCTGTATTTTTGCATCCGGGTCGACCAATGGGCAAGGGCACCACATGACCTTTCAAGAACAATAATGAAGAGAAAATGATACATTCATATATTTTGATGAATTGCCCTGAAGTCCAACCATATATAGAGTAAGTAATCTTTTTATAGTTGATATTTTTATCTTTATAAATGAAAAATCATTAATTTATTTTCTGATATATAAGGATGTTCTGTGAGTATAAGCGTGCACAAGACATCACTAATGCAAAAGTTTCTTAGTCCATCCGTGGTGAATTCATGTATTGGTTCCAACTTTAGGTGAGTATCACTTAATTCTATCTCTATTTTTGCAAGACATATGTAATTTTATCTTAGCTAATAATTTTATATTTACAGGGAGAGTGTGGTCTACTTGACAATCCACATCTACAAGCTCTGAGTCGTAGACCATTACGTAGCATTGTTTCATTCCAAGGATATTACAAAAATGGATACAAATTCCATACACAAGCGTATGCTGAAACAAAATCATCAACAAACAGTGGTGTTTGTGTGAATGCTGGAATTTGCAATGAAGAACCAATCGATTACTAAGGAGTCTTGCTTGAAGTAGTTGAAATAGAATATCCAGGTTTGCCCTCAAGGAAAGTGGTTTTGTTCTTCTGTGAATGGTATGATCCATGGAGACATGGAACGAGAGTCGACAAAAACTACAAGATTGTTGATGTCAACACTCGATATAAGTTTCCGGCGGCATACGATCCATATGTTTTTGCAACACAAGCATCTCAAGTATATTACTGCAAATACCCGTGATCAAGTAAGCCCAACATAAGAAAAGTTTGCAAAGTGAAGGGAATATCCTTGATTGAAGTTTCTCATCCTCTAAAAAAGACATCACTGAACCAACATAACCATTTCAAACAAAGGTACAAGAGGCTCAAACAGAGCTCGATCAAGAAAATATAAATATTTTTATGAATTTACTAGCTGCAAATCCAGAAATGATAATGATAAAGCGATGAGGATGGCGAACAAGAGCGTGAAGAGGAGGATGAAGATGATGAGAATGAAGACGAAGATGAAGATGGTGAAGGTGATGGAGAAGAGGAAGATGATGACGATTAAAATTATTGAATTATTGTATATATAACAAGTTAGAATAAAAAAGGAATTAATTTAATGAATAATAAAAAATAATGACTCAATTTTGATACGTATATAATTAATTACGTACAAATGAACAGATTATAATATTAATTACGCGTTTATTGAATTAAATATATTTACAAAACAAATAAAATATAATTCGTAACAATATTTATTAAAATAAGTTAGTAACAAAAAGGAAATAATTTGATGAATAATAAAAACAGACTCAATTTGGATACGTATACAATTAATTACGTACAAATGAACGGATTATAATACTCCCTCCGATTCATTTTTTATTGTTCATTGGAAAAGGCACATGTTTTAATAAAAATAGTTGTTTATTAGTATTTGTGGGTATAAAGTAGATTTTTAAAAGGGGTAAGAGTTGTTTATTAGTATTTGTGGGTATAAAGTTGATAAAGTAGTGGCATGAGTGTAACTAAATGATGTTTTTAAGGAGTAAGTTAAAATGAGTAGTATTTGCTTTTTGCTATTTTGGGTAAGTGGAAAAAAACATTCTTTTTATAGTAAAACGGATAATAAAAAATGAATCGAATGGAGTATTAATTACGCATTTTTTGGATAAAATATACTTGCAAAAAAAAAATCGTAACAATATTTATTAAAACAAATTAGAAACGAAAATGAATTAATTTGATGAATAATAAAAAAAATTGCTCAATTTGGATACGTATACAATTAATTACGTAAAAATGAACGGATTATAATATTAATTACGCGTTTTTTGAATTAGATATATTTGCAAAACAAAAAAAATATAATTCGTAACAATATTTATTAAAACAAGTTAGAAACGAAAAGGAATTAATTTGATGAATAATAAAAAAATGGCTCAATTTGGATACGTATACTATTAATTACGTAAAAATGAATGTATTATAATATTAATTACGCGTTTTTCGAATTAAATTAATTTACAAAACAAAAAATATATAATTGGTAACATTCATTAAAACAAGTTAGAGGCGAAAAGGAATTAATTTGATGAATAATTAAAAAAGAATGACTCAATTTGGATACGTATACAATTAATTACATAAAAATGAACATATTATAATATTAATTACACGTTTTTCGAATTAAATAAATTTACAAAAAAAAAAAATTGGTAACAACATTTATTAAAAGAAGTTAGAAACAAAAAACCATTAATTTGATGAATAATAAAAAAAGAATGACTCAATTTGGATACATATACAATTAGTTGTAAGAAATCGAATAATAGAAGCAAGTGTCCTAATGGTTCATTTCCCCTCTACATGCATGAGAAGTCATGAATTCGTCCGTCGTAAATTATATAATAAGGACGGATAACTGTCCGTCGTAAATATTTTCTGAACAAATAAAAAACTGAAATTCAGATATTTTTACGATGGGCTTTGTCCGTCGTAAAATTTGGTGTCGGACCGGGTCGTGGACGGGTCGATGTTATGATAGGCTTTGTCCGTACGACGGCTTGCCAAAACCCGCCGTAAATTTTAGCTGCAAGTGATTTGATTACGGAACCTTTGTAGTCGTAAATCCCCTCGCTAAACGTGATTAGCGACGGATTGTCCATCGTTAAACCGATCTTTTTTTTGTAGAGTGAGATTACGCACTCACATTATGTGAAGCCTATGACCGTTGATTTTATTTCTTGTTTGCATTGTTCTAACTGAGCTTCATTGTCAGCTGACACTCTTGTCTCAGTTGGCCTTGCAAATCTCGGTTATGAGTACAATAAAATCGGTAAATTTCTTCCCTGATGTTATTTCCAACATCTTGTAAGTTTCATTCTTTCACTTATATATAGATGCATTATATGTTGTCTGCTTATGGAAACTTTGTTGCTTTGCATTTAGATGATTGTTGGGCAGAAATTTCTAGAGGCGACAAGGTTCGTTACACTGTTTTCTTCTCTTTCAAATAAATTTTTGATGATGAGTGATATATATGGTTTTCTCGATCTCTAATTATTAAAAGAACATTAATCTCTAGTTTCGTTGGTCATAAAATTTCATGACTTAATCTTACAAGAATTGCCTTGTTTATAAGCAATTTTGAGTGCATTGGGTGTCCCATACCATGATTGCCTAATAAACCAGATTGTCTGCTATTTAATGTTCCTGAATATTTAGTTAGCTTAGGAGCAATTTGATGTATTGTTTAACAGCTTCACGATCCTTGGCTAAGAAACATACTTTTGGAGAGGATCCAGTGACAAAACTTGCTGGTGAAACATGCAGGTACTCTTTTCTATTCTAGTCATGGGCTTATACCAAATATATGCTTAGAAAAATTTAATAGTTTTTTCTCTCAGAGATAGTTCAATTGTTAAGCCTAAGGTTTTTATATGTGTTGTTTTTTTTGTTGATTTTTCAAAATTTTGTATGTACAGTCAAATTTAAATTCACTTGAATTAGCCTAAAGAAAAATACGGTTGGAATCTTGTGAAGGATTATGCTTCCTAATTCCTGATTCATTGTATTTTTCATTTAAGTCCAACCCACGTGTTTGTTAGATTGTCAAAGTGCATGAATGTATTACACTTTGAAGTTGGTTTATTATAATTGGAAGTTATTTCTAATAAGTTGCTTGATTCTCATAAATCTGTTTTAAAGGAAGATGATTCTCATACCACTGATAACGACGGATGATGCATCTCTGATTTTGAAGGTAGTTTTTATTCCCTTTCACCATGTTTACCCTAATGTTATTTTGATACTTATTGAAATGATATTTGCATTAGTGGGCCAACTAATTACCATGGTTTTCTTATCTTCATAGTTCAATTTTTTTCTTGTTCCTTTCTACTTAACAGATGAAAAAGGGTACCGGTTGATTTTCAAGTTTTGAGGGAAAGCAACAATATCTTTTTACTAGAAAGAAGTAGATCGAGAATGCTTTTGAATTCAAGTTAGATAAGCCTTTATAGCATATTCTTGTCCTTAATTAGAATTATATTTACTACTTTTATGATAATTTTGTTTGCATACTTTATTGATGTTAATTTGTTTGCTTTATTAATGTTCGTAGATTTATAATTTGTTTTATTTAGCTTACTTTATTCCACAATTACAAAATTTAATAATTATAATAATCTTATTATAATATATTTTCAAACCTTTAAAGTTGATGTGTCAACACCACCTTATTCTAATGATGAGGTGGCATGTCTTAAATCTCTCAATTTTGAAATATTGCGCTCTCATTAAAAGTTGGTTAAACTTTTAATCTCGACCCTTCGTTCTATATCATTAAATCTAAACCATTAATTTATATCTGCATAATTAATGCAAATAGATATTTTTTCCATTTTCTTATTTAGTTATTTTTAGAATTTACTATAAATCATATTTTTTTCAAACCTTAATGTAATTAAATATGATATATGTATTGAATGAATCTAAATTTATCATTTCTTAGTTTGAGTTAGTATAATATAGTATAATATAATGTTCAATTATTTTTTCCTAAAATAAAAGGTATATAGTTATATATTCCAAAGAATGTTCTTATGTGATATATTCTTATTATGGACAAGATATAATATTGCATGCATTTTTTTATTATAAATAAGAGCATATTGTATTTCATTTTTTCACATCAAAGTTTTATTTGTTCCACTCTTTTGCTGAGATTTCTCCCATCAATTGTTGGTTAGTTATATATCTATTGTTATTAGTATATTTATTTTATAATTAAATTCATCATTTTAAGTGCTCACAATTTGATTAGATTTAAATATCAATATCAATATGAATGTAATAATGATTGTTGATTTATACTCTATATCGTTCAGTTTAAATATTCTTCATGTGCAAAATAATATATTTAACTATTCCATATATTTTTATCTGAATAATTATGATGGTTTAATTGTTGTAATTTAAATCTCATTTTAAATTTCAAGAGTATGACACCTCAATTTTCTCTGATTTCTAATATCAAGAGTGGGAGCCAAAAATTGACCGTTAAAGTTAGAATTGAAAAAGTTGGACAATATTTTTTAATGATTTTAATAGAGACAAGTTCTACTTGGAACTTATTTTGATCGATGAACATGTATTTGTAACATTAAAGTTTATTTCAAATTTTGTATTGTTTCTTATATAAATTAATTTTTTACCGTATACTCCCAATAACTAATAATATTGATTAATTTATAAATTATTTAATATTGAAATGGAAATTGATTATTATTAAATTAATAGTCTAAGTAATGTTATTCCATAATTGTTATTAATTTATGTGAATTTTGATTTTTTTTAATTATTTAGTTTGTAGGATATACCTATAGGGTTTAGTGAAGGGCACGGGTCACAGCTAAACAAACCCCATAATTTATTGTATTTACCTCGAAATTTTTTAGACAAAAATACTCTTATATTAAATGTCTATAGAAAATAAAAATAATATACTTTTTCAGTACGCGAAATTCGTGTGGGTACACTCTAGTATGTATATATAATGAAACGTACATAGTTATATTAGTGACATGATGTTTCCATCACTAAAGTTTTTTTAGTGAGGGTAAATTTTTATTAGTGACGAGATTTTTCGTCACTAAAGGCTTTTTAGTGAGGGTAAATATTTGTATTAGTGACAGGATTTTGCATCACTAAAGTTCTTTTAGTGAGAGTAAATTTACTGTAATTATATAGTTATTGGTGACAGTACTCTCTCCTGTCACTATTGACTTTTAACTAGAGAAGCAATAATTAGAGGTCATGACAGGAGATAATCTGTCACTAAAGGTCCTCAGTGAGGGTATTTCAATTTTTAGCCACAGTTTTTCCCGTCACTAAAAGCAAGTTTTCTTATAGTAGAGATATCCGACACATTCTCAAATCCGCGAATTTTTTCTCGGGTCAGGCTTGACCCGCGAATTTCGTATTTTGGTCAAAATTGATTTTTAATTGGGTGCAAAATTCAAGTGCATTGTATGCATTTGAATGCACCCTAAAATCACTCTCTACAAATTAAATTGATTTTCATATTTTAAGAATTCAAGAAAAAACGTGATTAAATTTTCAACACTGCGTACCCTTAATTTGACGAGCTATTAAATGGAGCAGTAACTAGAAAAGGAACATAGGATGAGTTGTCATTTTGTCAAGAATAGTAAACAAAGGTGAAGTACTTTTCAACAGTGATCGTTTTCAAAAATGAATAAAAAAATTAATATATAAATTATTGTGCCTATAAAAGAAGCAAACTTTGCATTAACAATTACCAACCATTCCTTGAATTTCAAAATCGACTTAAAAATGGATTTGAAAAACAAAACAGTTGGAATCAGCAATTCTTCTCGTCCTCTCGCAAATTTTCATCCATGTGTATGGGGAGACCGTTTCCTTATGTACACACCTGCAGAGTCCAATGTGGTAATTTATGCTTTATCTATTTTATATACTTACACATTTCCGGAGCGCAATTTTATATACGTAAATGATCTTCCACGAAAAACAAAATTTAGAGAAATTTAGAGTACACTAGTACTTTTAGTGCCAAGAGAATTAGTCTATTGAAAAATGGTCTTTTGTAAAACAATATCATTCTTATAATTTTTTTTTCAGTACTTTTGGCCCCTAGATTGCAATTTTGACAACAAGAGAATGAGTAAGTTGTACTTCTAATCCCAAATTAAAGGGCGCGGTAAAATTACCATTTTGGTTTTAAAAATTAAAGGATGAGAATAATTGCAAACATTGATACCAAAAGTATTTTGAACTCATTCTCTCTTGGGACCAAAGTGCAATTATTCCAAAAATAATATAATACTCAAGAGTTTAATCATTCTGTATGAAACCCTAATGATTCATAAATATATATGGGTTGATCTTGCGTTGAGACGGAAATAAGTTGGGTATGATGTATTAACACTTTAAAAGGAGTGAGTGTTAATTTATGCTAACCGTCTCACCATAAGACTATTTCACATAAGTATTTGTCAAAAAAAAAAAAAATATATATATATATATATATATATATTAATTTAATCATCTATTGGGTAATATTTTTTTCCCATTTAATATATCTTTATGTAAATTATTACAGGCAAAGTCAATTATGTCTACCAGTTTTATGATACAATATTTTGTGTGTATTTAGTTTTTTCAATTAAAATATATTAGTATGTTGTTTCATTAAAAGATATTAGTTGTTTTACTTTAAAGTATTAATTGCAAAATTGATGCATAGTAAAACTGTTTATATTAGACCAACTCATTATGGGACTTTTCTTGTAAAATGAATGGACTGATGCCTGGGATCAGCTTGGATTATTGCAATATTAATTCTTTAATTTTGGTCCCACACGTGTATGTTTGCTTTGATGAAATAAGTGGGAATGATATTATAATGTCATTTAATTATATGTTTGGTTTCGGGATAAGTGGTCATAGTGATAATAGACATGTTGGAGAGAGTTGGAGTAATTATCCTATAAACAAAGGACGATTATTTATCAATCATATCCACCGAAGCAAACAAGTCCTAAGAGTTTTCATAATTTTTGTCAACTAACGGATTCTGTTGGGTACCAAAACTTCGAAAAAATGACCATTTTTTAATGTAGATACGGGAAGTATTTTTTTTCGTAAAACTGTTACGGGATTAATAATATACTCCTACTATTTTAATATATAACAAAGTAGCATCAATGATTAAAAAACAGTTGACAATGAATTTGTTTGGTTTTTTATTGGATGACAGGGTGGTGAAAAACAAGTGATCGAAGAGCTAAAAGAGGGGGTGAGAAGAGAGTTGAAGGAATTATCAAGTGATTACATACGACTGCTGAAGATGGTGGATGCAATACAACGATTAGGCATTGAGTATCATTTCGAGGAAGAGATTGAGGAAGCCTTGCAAAATGTGTTTGAAAAGTTTGATGATTATAACAAAGATAATCATGATATGTACACCACTTCTCTTAGCTTTCGACTCCTGCGACAACACGGACACAGAGTTTCATGTCGTAAGTTTCCTATCTCTGCCTACTAAATGACATGAAAATTGATCATTAAAAATGACACGTTAGGTAATTAAACACCAAGTGATATAAAATGAATTTTAACTATCATGAGTACCGTGCCATAATTGGCCTCTTAATTCCACTTTCGTATTTCACTATTTCTAATTCATAACACGTGTCTGGTATACTACAAAACGAAACACCCAGAATGTAAAGGTAGAAGGTTTAAAAATTTTATGTATAGTGTTAGGCAAAAACTTGTATGAGACCGTCTCATGGCATGAGACAATACAAATTAACACCCACTCAAGGGCGGAGCTAAGCTTGGGCTGGGCTGGGCTGCAGCCCAGCCAGCTTTTAATTTTTTTTTTTTTATAGGTAATTTTAGATTTTTTTTTTTATTTATAGGTAAAAATAAAAGAAAAAATAGAGTTAGTCCACCAAGAATCGAACTCATGACCTCTAAAAAAGAGAGAAAAACCTTAACTATTGAGGCACAATTACTAATGTTAAAAAAAATTGATTTTTAATTTTTGTACTATATTATATTAAACTTCCAGCCCGCCCTAAAAAAAATTTCTGGCTCCGCCCTTGCACCCACTCTACCAAAGTGTTAATGCGTCAATGCCCAAATTATACTTCATCCCATTGTCTCATGCCATGAGATGGTCTCACACAAAACCTACTCTTATCTCATATATGTTATGCAGAAATCTTTGACAAGTTCAAGAACGAGGAAGATGGATTCAAGGTTCCAAATATAGAGGATTCTGCCATCGCAGTCCTCGAATTTTTTGAAGCCACGCACCTCAGAATCCATGGAGAAGATGTACTTGATCAAGGGGTTGTTTTCACTAGAAATTACCTGGAAACAATTTTGCCAAGTATAAATAATCCAGTTGTTGCGGAACAAGTCCGTTGCGCTTTGTATGAATACTCCAATTGGAGAGGATTGCCACGAGTCGAAGCAAGGAAGTATATATCCATCTACCACCAAAATGCTTCTCATCATCAACGCTTGCTCAAACTCGCAAAGCTAGATTTTAATATTCTGCAATCTATGCACAAAAGGGAGTTGAGTGAACTTTCAAGGTATATACCACACCATTTAATTATATCACCTATTAATGGACTAAGTATAATTAATTCTATATATAATTGCAGGTGGTGGAAAGCTTTAGAAGTGCCAACAAAGTTACCATTTGCAAGAGACCGGTTTGTGGAGCTCTACTTTTGGGGCGTGTCAGTTTATAGTGAACCACAATATGCTCTTGCTAGGAAGATATTACAAAAAGTGCAGTCCCTACTATCTTTGATCGATGATACTTTCGATGCTTATGGTACTTTGGAGGAACTAAAACTTTTCGCGGATGCAATCCAAAGGTTAGAATAGAGCCCGTTTGGCTCGGCTACGTTGTTTTATGAATATAAGATGTGCAATTTTTAAGTAGTTGCAAAAGAGTTGCGATCTTTGAGAATTTATTCTGAATTTCTTTATATATTACTTTAATTTTCAGGTGGAGTATTTCATGTTTAGATAAACTTCCAGACTACATGAAAATAATTTACAAGGCCCTTTTAGAAGTGTTTGAAGAAATTGAGTACGAAATGATCAAGCAAGGAACACCATATCGTGTCAACTATGGCATAGAAGCTGTATGTAGAATATCCTGATTTGATTTTTTTAAAACATTATTGTAGTGAAGATGTACTTATGGAGGTGATGTGCAGATAAAACTTATAGTTAAAGCTTACTTTGAAGAGGCTATTTGGAGGGAGAAAAAGTACAAACCGTCTGTGCAAGAGTACATGCCGGTAGCAATGGATAGTTGTGGGTATTTAACCCTAACAATAATATCATTTCTAGGAATGGAAGGAAATATTGCGACTAGAGAAGCCTTCGATTGGGTACTTTCTCGACCTGATGCTGTGAATGGTGCTGCAATAATTTGCAGGCTAGTCGATGATATCGTGGGACACCCGGTAATGCCTTATTGCTCATTAATTCTCTTCTAGTCCTCGTATTTATTTGTTTTCATTATACAATATTAATATTGTCTAATAAAAAAAAATATATATATTATATATGCAGTTTGAAATGGAAAGAGACCATGTTCATTCAGCAGTAGAATGCTATACTGAAGAGAACAAAGTATCAGAGAAGGAAGCAATATCCCAACTCAACAGTCGAGTAGAATCGGCATGGAAGGATATAAATGAGGCATTCCTCAAACCGACTAAATATCCAGCCCCAATATATTATCGTATTATCAATCTAGCCCGAGTAATTCAAATTGTCTACACCAAAGGCGATTGGTACACAAATGTGGGGCCCGAAATGAAAAATTTCATCCAGCAAGTTTTCATTGACCCAATTCCATAATAATATATTCTATACTATACTATATATTTAACAATAAAAATTGTCAACACAAAGTTGTTGTTTAATAATTATAATACCTTTGGGTATTTTCCATTCCTTTTATTTTGTGGTACTCTTTTTCCTGTTACTGTATTTTTCCTATTGGATTTTACATTAACAGGTTTTAATGAGGCCTATTATATACTTTTGGCCGGGTTGTGGCTGGCCCGTTTGTTTTTCTATTTTTAATAATAACGCTTCATTCAGCAACATCGTTCATGTATATATTAATTTTTTTAGTAGGTCTTGTATGAGACCGTTTTACGGCATGAGACAATAGGAATTGGTATAATTAGGGCATTGGCTCATTAACACTTTGGTAGAGGGTAGATATTAATTTGTGTTGTCTCATTTCATGAAAAAGTCCCATACAAATTTTTGCCTAATTTTTTTGTAGTCCTGTAAGTTTCCAAATATTTTGAAAGTGATTCTTTTGTTAGTAGCAGTAGGTTGCTTAGTTAGTTACTGCTTACGTGTTTCCTTTTTCTGTAATATGCGGCTTTAGAGGACCAAATTCAGAAAGTCGTACTGTCTGAATCAAATTCAGATTTGTGATAAATTTTAGGACTACAAAACAATTAATCCTATATACATACTTACGACCCGTTTGGTAGGAGTTATTAGTGAGTGTTAGATACACTAACACTCCTAATATGGTGTTTGGTAGGTTTTACGTATTAACACTTCAACCCGTTAAAATGTGATGGCCCGGTTTCCATTAAACTAAATTCATATGATAATGGATTCATTCTCTCTACGTGGTACTCATAAAACCATTAGATGTTAAAATATTTTTTCCAAATTTGACCCTCACATATCCACGTACAAATATATTTTTCATCTTTGAAATTAAACACATATCGAATTAACACCGAATTTAAGGTAGGAAGAACATCACCATGAAAATTTGAAGGAATAGCTAGCAATTGTTCTTCAAGGCACTAATTAATAGCTCTTCTTTTCAGTTTGTTCTTGTTGCAACGACTCTTCTTATGAGGAGTAATGGTTGTGGATAGATTTGGAGCCTTGGAGATGATTTGAAGCATTAGTTTCTTTAAAGTTCTTCTAATATATAATGTATACACTAAGGGGGTGTTTGGTTAGAAATTCTTCAATGGTAATGAGAATGAGTTAAAACATTAGTGTAATTATGAGGGTTCATAAAAAAAACCATCACCTCTCCTCCTAAATAGGGTAATCAATACTCCATTTTGATTACCTTATTCCTCCACCAACAACCACCAACAAACATTTGATATCTACTTCAATTCCAAAATTAGGCATACCACTACCAATTCAACCACCATTGGAACAATCATTCCCCCAACATATCATTTTTATTATGGGGGCGTAGATGAAAAATAAAATTTCATTCCAATTACCATTGAAATGCTCTTAACCAAGCGCCCCCTAAAATTTGCCATCAAACCATAAAAAGTGGAGTATTCGCACCTTCATATTGAAAAATGGAGATATATTACCTCTAATCTCTCACTCCATAACTGTCATGTTTTACATTTTCCAAACGTGAGCAGTTCATCTATGAATAGGTATTTCTAAAAAAAAACTCGCTATATTCACATCTTTATAAGTACTCAGTTGGAGCAATTAATTTTTCACCGTGAACAGAAGGAAGTTGAAGATTGTGATTTTTCTACAATAATGGTGATTTATAAAATTTTGTTGATTTAGAAATATGATTCTGCAATATAATCTCTATTGTTATCTTCTACTCTCTCTACAGATCGACGTCTTCCTACTCCCTCTCCCTATTCTACAACGCAAACAACCACAATGTTGATTTCTTTTAGGAATTTGGAACGATATATCAAGAAGCCACTACAAAAAAAACACTGTTTTGCGACGGAATTAGCGACGGAAAATCCGTCGCAAACAGTGTTTTGCGACGGTATCTGCGACGGACACGTATCCGTCCCTAAAACAGCCGTAGCTAATTTTTGCGACGGATTTCGACTTCCGTCGCAAATTAACGACGGACAAATCTGTCGCAAAATCGGCGGGTCAGACCCGGCCGGGTCACACAGAATTTGCGACGGACAGTATTCCGTCGCAAATATTTCGGGTCAGACCCATTCGGGTCAACAACATTTGCGACGGCCACATTCCGTCGCAAATGTTTATATATATATATATTTTTTTTTCTGTTATAATTTGCGACGGGTTGTTTTCCGTCGCAAAATTCAATATTTGCGACGGAATTTGGCCGTCGCAAATTACCGAGCCTATACAAAAAAAAAAGTGGCTCGCGTGGTTCGAGCCCAGCCACCCGAGGCGACCGGGGCGGGCGCGGACCACTGGGCCAACCGACCCATCTCTTTTTATATGCGGCCCACCTTCTATATTAGTCTTATTAGGCCTTGAACAATTAATCCATTTTTTGCGTCCAAGGGGAATCGAACACGGGACCTCTTGTGCAAGAGGAGGGGGCGCGCGCCACTACGGCACAAGCTACTTTCGTTTATTTTTATGCAATTAATTGTATATGTATTCAAATTAAGTCTTTTTTTTTTTATAATTCACCAAATTAATTTCTTTTCGTATCTAAGTTGTTTATTAAAATATTTTGCCCAACTATTTTTTTTATTTTGTAAAATTATTTATTTCGACTCCCGCTTAAATTTATAATTCGTTCATTTGTACGCAATTAATTGTATATGTATCCAAATTGACTCGTTTTTTTTTTCTACAATTCACCAAATTAATTCATTTTCGTTTCTAACTTATTTTTATAAATATTGGGGCCATTTAATTTTTATTATTTCTGTAAAATTATTTATTTCGACTCCCGCTTAAATTTATAATTCGTTCATTTGTACGCAATTAATTGTATATGTATCCAAATTGACTCGTTTTTTTTTCTACAATTCACCAAATTAATTCATTTTCGTTTCTAAATTATTTTTATAAATATTGGGGCCATTTAATTTTTATTATTTCTGTAAATTTATTTATTTCGACTCCCGCTTAAATTTATAATTCGTTCATTTGTACGCAATTAATTGTATATGTATCCAAATTGACTCGTTTTTTTTTCTACAATTCACCAAATTAATTCATTTTCGTTTCTAACTTGTTTTTATAAATATTGGGACCATTTAATTTTTATTATTTCTGTAAAACTATATATTTCGACTCCCGCTTAAATTTATAATTCATTCATTTGTACGCAATTAATTGTGTATGTATCCAAATTGACTCATTTTTTTTCTACAATTCACCAAATTAATTCATTTTCGTTTCTAACTTGTTTTTATAAATATTGGGGCCATTTAATTTTTATTATTTCTGTAAATTTATTTATTTCGACTCCCGCTTAAATTTATAATTCGTTCATTTGTACGCAATTAATTGTGTATGTATCCAAATTGACTCGTTTTTTTTTCATAATTCAACAAATTAATTCATTTTCGTTTTTCACTTGTTATATATACAATAATTTAGTAATTCTAATCGTCGTCTTCTTCCGTGTTGTCTTCAGGTAGAGCTCGTTTGAACAATTTAGCAAATTGATTGAACACTTTTTGACTGACCTTGCCTTCAGTTTTGATGTTCAACATTTGAGCATTGAATGACAATTGCGTCTCAGTCTCACAACCAGGAAACAACTTTTGATCAACGGTTTTAAGCATATCAAAAAACTTCTTTGACCGATGATTTGGTTCCTCCTCCATAGGTGTTTCATTGAATTGTGGTTGACCACCCAAAACAGATTCTGCAATCATCATCCGATATCTACCAGGTTCATCCTCTATTTGTGGTTCAAATTGAGTATACGGAACATAACTTGAACCACCAACATCAAAATTTCCACCACCGCTCCACCCAGTATACCAGTATTCTACGGTTTTGATGTCAACATTCCACCGTTGTTCACCGTGACTGGTCCAGTTGTAA
Organism: Ballota nigra; assembly: GCA_947034835.1. Taxonomy (NCBI): domain Eukaryota; kingdom Viridiplantae; phylum Streptophyta; class Magnoliopsida; order Lamiales; family Lamiaceae; genus Ballota; species Ballota nigra. The sequence continues at coordinate 49,526,164 of OX344727.1, forward strand.
TAACGGGGAACAAAACCGGAAATCACAAGATGAGTTCTAACCTCATCAACACTCAAGAATCTCATATTTCTGCATCTTCTGTCTTTACACGGACACCTAATATTACCCATACAATCCATACTGCATGGATGTTGTAGTGCAAACTCAATAAACTCATCAATTTTATTGCAAAAGGCAGAGTTAATGCCTCCTCCTATCATTCTAGGTATTGAGTACATCCAACCACGATCTGGAAATTGCATCTGTTATAGATTAAAAGTAAATATCACGTGAGTTATAAAAAATTGGGCAGAGTTTGCCTAAAAATAAGGATATACAAAATTTTTCTTCACAAAAATCAATCCAACACAACCATATATATCAATCATAGTAAACCAATCAAATAAACAAATATCACACAATTTATCTAATAGTGTACATAAAAATTGAGCAGAGTTTCGACTAAAAATAGGTATAAATATCACACAAACTAAAATTAACGTACCCATCAAATAAACATATATCATCAATAATACCTAAACCCATCAAATAAACATATATCATGCTCATTACCTAATAGTGTACTAAAAAATTGAAACAATAAAAATATGACATTTAAACGGTTAAAAATGTGAAAACGTACGGTGAAGTAGAAGGCAATGACAAATACGTACGGTGAGGTTGAAAGCAATGACAAATACACCAATTATACGTGAAGAACATATGAAAACCGCATCATTTCTTATTTTTTTCGTGAGTGAAAGTGAAAGGGAAAGAAGAGTGAAAGTGAAAGGGAAGGAAAAGGAAGGGGATTGTTATAAATCTGCACAAATTTGCGACGGACTGATTTTCCGTCGCAAATTCTATATTTTGCGACGGCAATTCCGTCGCAAATACGCTTTGCGACGACCCAGGTCAATTATTGGTCACCAGCCCCTCTGACGAGCTTCAACTACTCAATTTTGCGACGGAAAAGTGGTCGTCGCAAATATGAATTTAAAATTTGCGACGGCCATTCCGTCGCAAAACAGGCAAATGGGTCATTTTACGGGTGGCTACTTTTAAACGGGTCGTTTTGCGACGGAAATTTCCATCGCAAATTTCAATTTTGACTTTGCGACGACATATCCGTCGCAAATGAGCAGGAGTACAACGAAGGTGGTGGGCCCTAGGATTTGCGACGGATATTTCCGTCGCAAATCACTAACTGTTGCGACGGAATTTCATATCCGTCGCAAACCGATATTTTTTACGACGGCATGCCCAAATCCGTCGCAAATACACGAAATTTGCGACGGATATTTGGTCGTCGCAAATATTCCGTCGTTAAACCGCGTCTTTTTTGTAGTGAGTTTTTTTAACTGAAATGAAAAATACTTCTCAGTGATAGTAAAAATGTGAATTGTCCAGAAGTAGTAAGGGTTCAATCAACGTTTCAAATGTATCAACAAAATAAAAAAGACTATCAAATGAACTATAGAATATACCAATTTATATACCAAACAACAAATATATACATAAAACTTATCTAATGAATCAAAGTTTAAACTATCTTGTTTTATCATATACATGCTACCAAACGAGTTATTAGTGTATCACTTGTGGTATACACAAGATTTTCTAATATAATACTCCTTCTCTCCCTGTTAAGTTTAATATTTTGCCAACTCAGGCGTCCCATGTTAAGTTTAAGAATTTCATTTTTTCAAAAAAAAAATTCAAGAAAATACTATATCCATTAAACATTCACCGAAAGTGTTAGGATTAATCAATCACACAAAAGTGATGAAACACTTAATCCATACACAAAGAACTTAAGAACACTTATCAAGCTTGAGAGAAATAAAGAACAAGCAATAACAACGATTTTACGTGGTTCGATCATAAACAGATCTACATCCACGGTGATAGAGCACACTTCACTAATATTTAGAATTCTCAGTTACAAGATACACTCAACAGCAACTCACAAGTTTAGGCTTCACTCACTTCTACTCCTCTAACTTGCATGAGCAAGAGTATATATCATACACCAAGAAATGGGAAGAGGAAAAACTAAAAGAAAACCGTGTAACAAACTGAATGACATCTCAAGGAAGCTTTTCTTCACAAGTGTAACTGAAATTCTGTTGAACAACTTCAGTAGCTAACCTCCTCAAGTTACCTTTCTGTTGGCCAAATTCACAAGGCATAAATTGAGTTAGTTATAACTGTCAAATGGTGAAGTTCCAAAAATTTCCTTCAACTTAAAGCAGTATTAGACACTATGCAGAAAAATAGCACTTCCAACATGTATCAGTATCAGTCACATTGCATTTTCTCTCAACAATCCTCCACCTAAAATGCAATGTGCCTATCATTTCTTATCCTCATACTAATCTGTTCAATGGACATCCCAGCACTAGAGCTTAATCTTCCTTGAACAATAGTTGAACTTGTTACTTGGCACAGCTTTGGTTAACATGTCTGCAGCATTTTCTGTTGTATCAATCTTTAGTATGGTTACCACTTCTTTCTCAATCATATCCCTGACAAAGTGTAACTTAACACTTATGTGTTTAGACCTTTCATGAAAAACTGGATGCTTTACCAAGTGAATTGTGCTTTGGTTGTCACAGAAAATTCCAACACTCTTTTGTACCACCCCAAAATCCTTAGTTATTCCCTTTAACCACAATGCTTCTTTTACAGCCTCAGTAACAGCAACATATTCTGCTTCTGTGGTTGACAAAGATACTCCAGATTGTAGTGTAGATTTCCAACTAACAGCAGTACCATGAAGAGTAAATACATATCCTGTCAAAGACCTTCTTTTATCAACATCTCCAGCAAAGTCTGCATCCACAAATCCTTTCAGCTGATCATCAGTTTCACTTGATTCTTCAAATAGTAATCCCAACTCTGTAGCTCCATTCAAGTACCTCAGGATCCATTTAAGTGCATCCCAATGAAAACTTCCAGGATCTGCTAAGAATCTGCTCACCATACTCACAGCATATGCTATATCTGGCCTTGTGCAGATCATAGCATACATTAGGCTACCAACTCCACTGGCATAGGGAACTTTATTCATCGTGTTCCTTTCTGAACTGGTTTGTGGAGAGTGTTTAACAGACAGCTTAAACTGTTGTCCCATAGGTGTAGATACAGCTTTACTTTGATGCATATAGAACCTTTTAAGTACCTTTTCAATGTAATCCTTCTGAGACAAGAACAGCCTTTTAGACTTCATGTCCCTTATGATGTCCATGCCTAGGATCCTCTTGGCATTCCCTAAGTCTTTCATCTCGAATGTCAGACTCAACTTAGCTTTCAACCCTTGTATTCTTTCAATGCTGCTACTTGCTATAAGCATATCATCAACATACAGCAGTAGGTAAGTGAGTACTTTATCATGTTTCTTTTCCAAGTACACACATCTATCATAGAGACATCTTGTGAATCCTACAGATAGCATAAACTGGTCAAACTTTTTATTCCACTGTCTAGGACTTTGTTTTAGTCCATACAATGACTTTCTCAATAAGCATACTTTATGCTCATCTCCAGGCATGATAAATCCTTCTGGCTGTGACATATAAATGTCTTCAATGAGATCTCCATTCAAGAAGGCAGTTTTCACATCCAATTGTTGGAGTTCCAGATCATATTTAGCAACAGTAGCTAGTAGTATTCTAATGGAGCTGTATTTCACAACAGGAGAGAACACTTCATTATAATCAATTCCCTCCCTTTGAGTGAATCCCCTGGCAACAAGCCTAGCTTTGAACCTAATTTTCTCTACAACTCCCACTTCTGTTTTCTTCTTGTATAACCATTTGCTACTGACTACCTTTTGCCCTTTCTTTTTCTCTACCAGAATCCAGGTATGGTTCTTGTGCAATGATTGAATCTCTTCTATCATTGCCATCATCCAGTTCTCTCTGTCAACACTGGATACAGCCGCTTTGAAGTTCTTTGGTTCACTATACTCTACATTTTCAGCTGTGACTAGAGCATAATGTATCATATCAGCCTGACCATATCTTTGAGGTGGTTTGGTCTGTCTTCTTGTTCTATCTCTAGATAGATAATAGTTTCTCAGTAGCTCTGACTGATCTTCCTCTTGATCTGGCCCCTCTTCATCTTCAGAGGAATGAGGGTGATCCTCTTCTCCTTCTTGATCATTTGTCTGTGAAGGTTTATCAGGTGCTACATGTTCAGTATCTTGTGACTTCTCCCTCTGAGACTCCACCTCAACTAATACATTTTCATTAGAAATGCATCCATCCACATCTTGACTACTCCCAGTATGTTTGTATCCCATTTCCAGTTCATTGAATATAACATCTCTACTCACAATGCACCTTTTATGTCCAGGTTCCAAACACCACAGTTTGTACCCTTTAACTCCTTTAGGGTAGCCAATGAATATACACCTTAGAGCCCTTGGCTCTAATTTATCCTGCCTAACATGTGCATATGCAGTACAACCAAAAACTTTAAGCTGAGAATAGTTAGAGATTTTATCATACCATAGTTCATCTGGAGTTTTACCATCAATTGCTGTGGATGGAGATTTGTTGATCAAGTAGCATGCTGTGCTGACAGCTTCTCCCCAAAATGACTTGGGCAATCTGGCATCAGCTAGGAGATATCTTACTCTTTCCAGTATTGTTCTATTCATCCTTTCTGCCAAGCCATTTTGCTGTGGGGTAGCTGGAACAGTTTTGTGTCTTGTGATCCCCCTTTCCTTGTAAAAGTCTATGAACTCTTCTGACAGGTATTCAAGACCATTATCTGTCCTGAGGTGTTTAAGCCTCAACTGCCTCTTATTCTCCTGTTCTGTGAGCCATTCCTTAAATTTTGCAAAGGCTTCACTCTTATGTTTCATAATGAGAACCCATACCTTTCTGCTGTAGTCATCTATCAGAGTCATGAAGTATTTGCCTCCACCATGTGACTCAACTCTGGCTGGCCCCCAAACATCTGAGTGAACATAGTCTAATGGTCTTTCTGTCTTATGAGTTCCCCTCTAAAATGGCAACTTCTTGGACTTTCCCAAAATGCATTGTTCACAGAATTTCAGACTTGCTACCTCCTTTCCAGAAAATACTCTCTTTCTTGACAGAATTTTCAAACCCTTTTCACCTATATGACCAAGCCGTTTATGCCAAAGGGTTGCATCTTGATCACTCAGCACAACTTCTGTTTCTCCAGTAACAGTCTTGCCTACCAAAATGTACAGACCATTTGTCTTTAAGCCTTTCATTAAGAATCTTTGACCTTTGGTGACAAGGATCAAACCCTGTGAAGTATTAAATTCATATCCCAGAGCATTCAAGGTTCCAAGGGATATCAGATTCCTTTTAAGGCCTGGGATGTATCTGACATCAGTGAGGATCCTGTGCTTTCCATCAAACATACTGATCTTCACTGAGCCGATTCCCTCAACACTGCAGCTTTCATCATTTCCTAATAATACTGATCCACCATTGATTTCTTTCAGGTCTGTAAACCAGTTTCTATTGGGACACATATGGAAAGAACAACCTGAGTCAAGCACCCATTCGTTATACATCTTGGAGTCAGTTATATTCAGAACTTCTGCACTGTCATATCCATATTCAGCTATGGCAGCTTCAGCTTGGTTTTCATCCTTGGATTTCTTGCCTTTTTCAGGGCAATTCTTCTTGAGGTGACCTTCCTTATGACATTTGAAGCATTTTCTTCTTTCCACAAATCCTGCAGTCTGTTTCTCTTCCCCTTTCTTGGCCTTCCAGCTCTTCTTTCCCTTTTGGAATTTCTTGTTTCCAGTCTTGGACTTCACATTCAACCCCTCACCTTGGCTTTTCTTCTCTGTTGGTTGATTGTTGAGACTCTTAGTCTTCAAAGCAGTTTGTACCTCATCAAAAGTGATACCATCCTGCCTTCCAAACAACAAAGTGTCTCTGAAAGTTTCAAAGGACTTTGGTAGAGAGTTTAATAGCATCAGTGCCTTGTCTTCATCTTCAAGTTTCACCTCCAGATTTTCCAGATTATCCATGGCTTGATTGAACTCATCTAGTTGATCAATTGCCTTATCTGTTGTCATCCTGAATGACATGAGTTTTTGTTTCATGTACAATCTGTTTGAAACAGATTTTGCTAGATATAATTCTTCGAGCCTCTTCCACACAGCTTGCGCGGTTTTCTCCTTAGAGACCTCTCGCAGAACTTTATCCCCCAGGCATAGAATGATCATGCTATGTGCCTTATCCAAAATTGTGACCCTATTGGGATCCGTAGATGATCCCGCAAGAAATTCTGGATCCAAGGCACAGCAAGGCCATGCTGTATAAGCAAAGCTCTCATCTTAATCCTCCATAATCCAAAATTATTTTTTCCAGTGAACTTCTCAATATCCAGCTTGAAAGATGCCATGTTCTTGAGCCTTCAAACGATTCCCACAGACGGCGCCAATTGTTAGGATTAATCAATCACACAAAAGTGATGAAACAATTAATCCATACACAAAGAACTTAAGAACATTTATCAAGCTTGAGAGAAATAAAGAACAAGCAATAACAACGATTTTACGTGGTTCGATCATAAACAGGTCTACATCCACGGTGATAGAGCACACTTCACTAATATTGAGAATTCTCAGTTACAAGATACACTCAACAGCAACTCACAAGTTTAGGCTTCACTCACTTCTACTCCTCTAGCTTGCATGAGCAAGAGTATATATCATACACAAAGAAATGGGAAGAGGAAAAACTGAAAGAAAACCGTGTAACAAACTGAATGACATCTCAAGGAAGCTTTTCTTCACAAGTGTAACTGAAATTCTGTTGAACAACTTCAGTAGCTAACCTTCTCAAGTTACCTTTCTGTTGGTCGAATTCACAAGGCAGAAATTGAGTTAGTTATAACTGTCAAATGGTGAAGTTCCAAAAATATCCTTCAACTTAAAGTTCCAGTATTAGACACTATGCAGAAAAATAGCACTTCCAACATGTATCAGTATCAGTCACATTGCCTTTTCTCTCAACAGAAAGAAAATAAGAATTTGCATACGAAATTAGAAGGGACAAACTCTTCTTTACCCAAAATTTAGAGAAAAATAGGTTTTTTGGTCCCGTAACTTGTCCAGTGTCCAATTTTGGTCCCAAAAAATTAACTTTTCAATTTTGGTCCCAAATGTGGCCAAAATTGGACAATTCAATAAGTTATGGGACCAAAATAAAAAAGTTAATTTTTTTTGGGAATAAAATTAGACACTAGATAAATTACGGGACCAAAATACAACTTTTATGCACCTTCTTAATTAATATTTTACTCTAGGATTATAGTTGATACAATAGAAACACGATACAATAATGTAAGGCCATTAATTGTGAGAATATTCGGAATATAAAATACGAATAATGTGTTAATTCCATTGTTTCAAATACGAATGCTTAAAAAATATCTATAAAATATAAAAAAGATAACCCCAATATTTTTCTATTATGATAATTATTATTTAAGATGAATTACAAAGCTCCCATAAATACTAATAATGAAATATTAATTACTAACTAGGAACGTTAATCGCGATAGAATAAATAAAATAATAAATATATAATTTTCTTATAAATTTTGATTTTCCAAATCTTCGTAAAATAATCTCAGATTGCTATCGTGGTCTCATCTCCACCAATAGTATATAAATGATTATTTATAATTTTCATGATATTAACTAATAATGTCATTTTATTACAATGATTATTTTAGAGCATAATATGAAAATTATAAGATTCGGACAATAACTCTCATGCTCGTCATCGATATTTTAGAGAATGTCATTTTATCTTCCAAAATCTACATATATGATTAATTAAGTAGTGTTAGATATATGTATACACATATACAAGGTGAAAAAAGAAAAAAATTAATGAATACGAAAAAATAGTTTTCGTCCCTAATTTGTCCGGTGTCCAATTTTGGTCCCAAAAATTTTAACTTTTCAATTTTTGGTCCCATAATTTATTGAATTGTCCAATTTTGGTCACATTTAGGACCAAATTTGGATAATTCAATAAGTTATGGGACCAAAATAAAAAAGTTAAATTTTTTGGGACCAAAATTGGGCACTGGACAAGTTGCGGGAACAAAAAACTATTTTTCTCCAAAATTTAACATACAAACTCTATTTTACCAAAAAAATTATAAAAACTCTTTTTTACCCATTTTACAAATTAAATGTCTTATATACCCTTTAATTCATATTCCTACTCTTTTATTCCTTTCCTTCTTCCCACTCCTATTCATTTCCTTATATCTAGCTCATTCCTATATATAATATTATATTAATTGCAAAAAGGAAAAAAATTAGGAATATAATATTATATAATTTTACCATTGATAGTGGAAATAATATTTTTTTCAATATAAGTTTCGCAATAAATATTACTAATTAATATTTTTATGAAATATTATTATTATATTTATTATAATAAAATAAAATATTTTTCGTGTCATTATAAAACACTGATAAAAACACTTTATATTATTAATATTAATTAATTAATTGACGTTGTCCATTTTTTAATTTTTATTGAATTTCAACAAGTATTCTTGAAATGTCGGAGACCTGATGAAGATTTACTAAAACGACATTCCCAAACATAATTTCGTGACGGAGCCAGGTCGAAACCATTTTTTAAGTCGTTTTACTCTAGAAAAGACGAAAAAAATATTAATTTAAGTGATATTCAAATATTTAATTTCTAATAAGTTTCAACAAATACTATTGAAAGGTCGGAGCAAGGTTGGAGACAAGATAGAGATTTGCTAAAATAGAATTTTCATTCAATTTTTTTAGATGGAGCTGTGTCAGAATTGATTTTTTGGTCGTTTTACCCTAGGAACGACTAAACTGATACATGTATTTGAGTGTAACCTATTTTTTAAATTTTAATTGAGTTTTAACAAGTACTCTAGAAGAGTCAAAACATGATTTGAGATAATACGAATATTTGTTAAAATGACATTTTCAATCATAATTTTATGACGGAGCTATGTCAGAATCGTTTTTAGGTCGTTTTACCTTCGGAACGACAAAAAAAATACATGGATTGAGTGGCATGAATTTTTTAAATTTAATATAACTTTAAAAAGTACAATTGCTAGGTCGGGGCATGGTTGGAGACAAGACGTAGATTTGCTAAAAATGACATTTTCAATCATATTTTTTTACGGGGCTATGTCGGAATCACTTTTTAGGTCGTTTTACCTTAGGAACAACGAAAAAGATACATGAATTGATTGGTGTCAATTTTTAAAGTTTTTATATTGCTTTGACAAATACTATTGAAAGGTCGGAGAATGGTTGGAGACAGGATAGAGATTTGCTAAAATGGAATTTTCATTCAAATTTTTGCGACGGGATGTGTCAGAATCTAGTTTAAGGTCATTTTACCCTAGAAACGACTAAACAAATACATGAATTTGAGTGACATCTATTTTTTAAATTTTAATCATGTTTTAAAAAGTAATCTAGAAGAGTCGGAGCAGGGTTGGAGGCATGATGGAGATTTGCTAAAATAATATTTTTAATCATAATTTTGTGACGGAGCTATTGCGGAATCGCTTTTTAGGTCGTTATTGTTGTAAATCTAGAAGATTTATTATTCCAAATCTAGAAGATTTGATGTGGACATTACTTATGGACCAAGAAACCCAACGGGCTTTATATCTTAGACTAGGATTTTATTTTTATAAATAGATCATTGTATTCATTATTGTAAACACTCTCATACACAAGATCATTAGTGAAACTCCTAGCTTGGATCGCCCCCAGACGTAGTCGTTCCCGACGAACTGGGTCAACAATGGCTGTCTCTTTAATTTACGCACTTATTTACAACACGTTATCAGCACGAGTCTCTGCCCGAGATCGTACGGTACGCCCTAAATTAATTTTCATATGAATCACATGTTTTTTATGTGTACCCTTTCTATGAATTCGTTCTTGAATTCTCTTGCGTATAATTGTATTATGTTTGTATACGAATTAAATTATTTTTGTGAATTGAATCGACGAGCAACGGTCGCCGTCCCGTAGACGCTTGACCGATGCCCGTCCACAGCCGAGAGGCCAGCAGCCGACGCGCTCCCGTAACCGCACGCTGCTGCACGCTTCGCGCTGTCGCCTCCGCCACGCAAGCCGCCGCCCCGCTGCGCACGAAGCCGCCGCCCCGTCGCGCGCGAGCTGCCGCCCTGTCGCGCGTGCAGTCGTCGCCCCGTCGCGCATGCAGTAGCCGCCCCGTCGCGCGTGGGTTGCCGACCCGTCGCGCGCCCAGCCACCGTGCGCCCCGCGCCGCCGCGCGTCCTCGTCGCTGTCACCCGTCCACCATGCGCGACACACGCGGTGTTTTTCCTCGGATTCTTGTGATTTGCAATATCGTTCTTGATATCACAAAATCTGTATTATTTTATTTTTAATCCTGAAAATATTTCGTTAAATTACGTTAATATACATGAAATAATTATTCTTATGTTTATTCCCTCTGTCTATTAAATCGTATATTTTCTAGAAATTATAATCATGTGATTATCTCCCTTACTTGTTTATGCATGCTTATGTGATTTAATTATCCTATGTGCATTACTATTTCCGCACATAGTTTATTTCTTTACAGTCCGCATATTATGCCCGGGTAGGCGGCGCCCGGTATTTATCGGACCGTAAATATATGTCTTGGGTAGACGACGCCCAATACTTGTATCTATGTGCCCTAGAATAATTAAATAAATCTTTATCTCTCCGTTGTCAATAAATTGGTCACAACTCTTACCATGTCACTTTAAAATCGTAGTGAAAATATATGATATTACCATGAAAGAATTCGATGAGCTTGCTCTCGATGGTAATAACTACCTGATATGGGCGCTAGATGTCGAGTTCCATCTAGCCTTAAATGAGTAGAGCAAAATAATTCTCGAAGGTTCGAAATCCAATAACGCCCTGAAGGCGAAAGCGTTGATTTTTCTCATGAACCACCTGAGTGAGGAATTCATCATTCAGATCCTCATTTAGGGACTCCGGAATGTTGTGGAACTCCCTGTAGGATCGTTTCCAACAACAAAATGATATACTCCTCCCTCCGGTACAATACGATTGACTGAGACTCTGTTTCCAAGACTTTAAGTCTATAACGGAGTACCACTCTGCTTAGCACCGTATTGTAACCCAGTTGATGCAGAACAATCTGTCAACATTCCACGCTAGCAACTTTATACTCCAGCAGCAGTATAGGGACAATTATATTATTGGTAGCAAACGTGGAAGGGGGAGAGAGTAAGATGGTCTGGGTTAAAGGTCGAGGTCGTAGTACATCCGGTGGTCACTGAACCTCAAATTTCGCTCTTCATTTGACAAGGTTAAGAAGTCCTGCTACAGATGCAGATAATAGGCCATTGGTCTCGCACGTGTCGCACTCCCAAGAACTTGGTTGAGGCTTATCAAAAGCAGCAGAAGGACGGCAAGGGGAAGGCCCCTAGAGTCGAATCTCACCATGTCAGACTGCCTGAAGCAGACTTTGACCAAGACAACATCGATCCTCTGGGCATCAAGCTCAAGGACCTTGGAGATGATGAGTGATTTGTGTATTTGATTGTTTTAGTACTTTATATTTGGATCCTTTCTTTGGATATTTTATTTTATGGATAATATTATGTTTTAGCTTCGATGTGTTTACCTTAACGCTGTCCATTAAATTTATTTGGATATTGCTTTTCATGGCTAGTAAACATATCAACTATTAGGTTTGGGCTATTTCCTCTGGCATGATGGATTGAGATTGTGTTTTATGTTTGGTAGATAGCGCCACCACTCATGCAATCTTAAGAGATAGGAAGTATTTTCATAACTTGGTAGAACGTTAGGGGAGTATAACTACAATAACAGATGATAGTATATTGATAATGGGCTCTGGAAGAGCTTCCATTGTCCTCCCCGTGGGTACCGAACTCATAATCAATAATGCTTTATTGTTTCCACAATCTAAGCGTACCCTGCTCAGTTTTAGAGACATTAGGATAAACGAATATCACATTGAAACTGAAACTGAGAACAATAACGAATACCTTTTTATGACTATTACTCGAGGTAGCCATAAACAAGTTATAGAAAAACTTCTTTCCTTCTCCCCCGGATTGTATTATTCCTACATCCGGCCGTCTAATTCCCATCTAGCCATGAGTATGAAATTTTATGACCCGAACTTCTTTAAATTATGGCATCAGCGGTTAAGTCATCCAGGACAATCTATGATACGCAGGATCCTATCTAATTCAATTAGTCATAATATTTCAAATAATAGAATCCTTTCTGTTGATGAATTTATTTGTGATGCATGTTTTAAGGGTAAGTTAATAGTGCGCCTGTCGCGCACTAAGGTTAGACTAGAGTCTCCGGTTTTCCTTGAAGCGAATTCAAGGAGATATTTGCGGACCGATTCACCCAGCATCAGGACCGTTTCGTTATTTCATGGTCCTTATTGATGCCACCACTAGGTGGACATATGCTTATTAGCTGTCTACCCGCAATCAAGCTCTTGCAGAGCTCATTGCGAAAACTATCGAGCTTAGAGCTCAATTCCCAGATTATTCAATCAAATCGATTCGCATGGATAATGCAGCTGAGTTCAGCTCGAAGGCCTTTACATATTACTGTATGGCCCTGGGAATTATAGTGGAGCTTTCGATCCCCTACGTCCATACCCAAAATGGTCTTGCTGGGGCGCTAATAAAACGTATCAAACTTATCGCGAGACCATTGTTTATGAACTCCAAACTACCCACTTCATGCTGGGGGCATGCAGTCCTACATACATCACACTTAATCCAAATCCGTCCAACTACATATAATGATCATTCCCCCTACAGTTAGTGCATGGGAAAGAACCTAGCATTTCCCATCTGCGTATTTTTGGATGTGCGGTATACGTTCCAATAACGATACCAAAGCGGACCTCTATGGGCCCACAAAGGAAACTCGGTATTTACGTCGGATTTGACTCTTCATCCATCATGAAATACCTCGAGCTTTTGTCCGGGGATCAGTTAACGGCCCGGTTCGCTGATTGCACGTTCGATGAAGATTAGTTCCCGGTATTACAAAATTGAATGAATATCGGGAACTTACGTGGAACGTAAGTAATCTTCAGTATCTAGATCCGCGCACTAATCAATCTGAACTAGAAGTTCAGAAGATCATTAACTTGCAAAAATTAGCAAATAATCTGCCAGACGCGTTCACTGACCATAGAGGTGTAACTAAATCGCATATACCTGCAGTAAATGTTCCCAAAATGGTTGGGGTCCCAAGCAAAATGAGTACGCATGCCCCCACATGCCACCTAAACGAAAGGCTAGCAAAACTGGTCAGTCGAATGTAAAATCTCTAGAAGAGATCCGTCTTGATAACCCCAAGTCTCTAGAGGACGAGAGTCCTAGTGATGAAGCACGTGCACAAAATATTCCTTGCACTAGGACCGTGGAACGACCAGACCCAGATACAATGAGAAATTAGGAAAGTCTGGTTGACGTAAACGTCGAAGTCTCTGTGAACTTCACAGATACGGGAGAAACATACAATAGAAATATTACTATCGTCGAAGACACATTTGCAGCGTCAATCACATTTTCTATTATAAATGATCTAGATCCAGAACCCAAAATAATCGCTGAGTGCCGGAAGTGCTCCGATTGGGTTAAATGGAAAGAGGCAATTGATGCAGAGCTCGCATCGCTTAACAAAAGACAAGTATTTGGCTCTATCATTCGTACACCCTCGCGCGCTATCCTAGTAGGATATAAATGGGTATTTGTACGAAAATGAAATGAGAACAATACTGTGGAGAGGTATAAAGCGAGGCTGGTAGCACAAGGGTTTTCGCAGAGACCCGGGATTAATTTCGATCAAACCTATTCTCCCGTCATGGACTCAATAATATTCCGCTACTTGATATCTTTGGCAGTTAAAATGAATCTCCAAATGAGATTAATAGACGTAGTAACCGCGTACTTATACAGATCACTAGATGCCGATATTTACATGAAAATCCTAGATGGATTTGGCATTCCTCAAATAAGGGATGGTGAAAACCGCAGTATGTATAGCATACAACTGCAAAAGTCGTTGTATGGCCTGAAGCAATTGGGCCTCATGTGGTACAACCGACTTAGTGAATTCCTTCAGAAGAAGGGATACACATTCGATAAAGCTTTCCCATGCGTATTCACGAAGAAATCGCAAGATGGTTTTTGCATCATATCCGTCTATGTTGATGATATAAACATAATCGGAACATGCAAAGAGATTGAAGAAACCAGTTCAATTTTGAAAGCTGAATTCGAAATGAAGTCCTTGGGTAAAACCAAGTACTGCCTCGGCTTGCAGATCGATCACCTCCCAGAAGGAGTCCTTATTCATCAGTCGACCTACGTAAAGAAGGTATTTGAGAGATTTCACATGGATAAATCTCATCCACTTAGCACCCCTATGGTTGTTTGATCCCTCGAAGTGGATAAGGACCCATTTAGACCAAAAGAAGATTTAGAAGAAATTCTGGGACCAGAAGTTCCTTACCTTAGTGCTGTTGGAGCATTGCTCTATCTCGCAAATTGCACTCGGCCGGACATTGCATTTGCTGTCAATTTACTTGCGAGATATAGCGCTTCTCCTACAAGGAGATATTGGAATGGTGTTAAGCACGTTCTACGATACCTCCAAGGGTCTCAAGATCTTGGACTGTTTTATCGTAAGAACCAAGACAAAACCTTAGTAGGTTATGCGGATGCTGGCTATTTGTCTGATCCCCACAACGCCATATCCCAGACTGGTTACGTTTCTCTCTGTGGTGGAACCGCAATCTCATGGAGGTCGGTTAAACAATCCATGGTTACCACGTCTTCAAACCACTCAGAGATCATAGCTTTATTTGAAGCCGCACGAGAATGTGTTTGGTTATGGTCCTTGGTAAAACACATTGGTGACTCGTGTGGTATCGTCAAAGGCAATACACCTCCCACCATTATATTTGAAGACAATGTTGCTTGCATCGCACAAATGAGTAATGGGTGCGTCGAGGGAAACCTGACGAAACATATTTCACCTAAGTTTTTCTACCCATACAAACTTCAGAAGAGTGACGTGATTACCATTCAAAAGGTGCAATCTAGTAACAATCTAGCAGATTTGTTTACTAAGTCCTTACCTACGTCTACTTTTAAAAAGTACGTTCGTGGTATTGGGATGCAAAGACTTAAAGTGTTGTTGTCTTCAGGGGGAGCGGTAACCCCGAAATGAATCTAGAAGATTTAGATCCAGAAGATCAATAACATTCCTCCCTAACTTATTATTTAGCCGATACCTAGCATGTGGAGTTTTTATGACAAGACATTTATGTTATGTCGTAATGTCCAAGGGGGAGTGTTGTAAATCTAGAAGATTTGATGTGGACATTACTTATGGACCAAGAAACCCGATGGGCTTTATATCTTAGACTAGGGTTTTATTCTTATAAATAGATCATTGTATTCATTATTGTAAACACTCTCATACACAAGATCATTAGTGAAACTCCTGGCTTGGATCGCCCCCAAATGTAGTCGTTCCCGATGAACTGGGTCAACAAACGCTGTCTCTTTAATTTAAGCACTTATTTACAACAATTATTAAGGTAAAACAACCAAAAAAGCGATTCCACTACAACTCCGTCACAAAATTATGATCAAAATGCCATTTTAGCAAATCTTCATCCCGTCTCCAACCATGCTTCGACTTTTCTAGATTACATGTTAAAACTCGCTTAAAATTTAAAAAAGTAGATGTCACTCAAATTCATGTATTTTTTTAGTCGTTCCTAGGGTAAAACGACCTGAAAATCGATCCTAACACAGCACCATTGCAAAAATTTGAATGAAAATTTTATTTAAGAAAATCTTTGTCCTATCTCTGACTGTTCTCCGACATTTCAATAGTACTTGTCAAAACTCAATAAAAGTTTGAAAAATGAACGTCACTCAATTCATGTATAATTTTCATTATTCTTAAGGTAAAACGACCTAAAAGGCGATTACACAACAACTCCGTCACAAAATTATGATTAAAAATGTCGTTTAAGCAAATCTCCATCCTGTCTCCAACCATGCTCCGACTTTTTTAGATTACTTGTTAAAACTCGCTTAAAATTTTAAAAATAGATGTCACTCAAATTCATGTATTTGTTTAGTCGTTCCTAGGGTAACCGACCTAAAAATCGACCCTAACACAGCTTCATTGCAAAAATTTGAATGAGAATTCGATTTAAGCAAATCTCCGTCCTATATATAATTCACTAATTGTTTATTCTTATGCATTTAATTGTATACAACTTCAAATTGAGTCCCGTTCTTTTTAAAATTCATCAAATTAATTCATTTTTGTTTCTAATTCATTTATATATACTTATTTACTAAATTTTATTTATTTTGTTAATTTAATATTTTAGACTAATATTAATTATTAATTTATTCATTTTTATGCATTTAAATTGTATATAACTTCAAATTGAGTCCCTTTTTTAAAGGGGTGACATCGACATAGCTCTGTCAAAAAATTATGATTGAAAATGTAGTTTTAGCAAATCTCCGTCCTATCTCCAACCATGCTCCGACCTTTTAATAGTACTTTTCAAAGCCCTATAAAATTTAAAAACTTCATGTCACTCAACCCATGTATCTTTTTGTTGTTCTAACACAGCTCCGTCTCAAAGTTATGATTGAAAATGACGTTTTAGCAAATCTCTGTATTATCTCCAACCATGCTCCGACTCTTCTAGAGTACTTGTTAAAACTCGATTAAAATTTAAAAAATAGTTTTAACTCAAATTCATGTATCTGTTTAGTCGTTCCTAGGGTAAAAACGACCTAAAAATCTATTCTGATACAACTTCGTCGCAAAAAAATTGAATGAAAATTCCATTTTAGCAAATCTTTGTCCTGTTTCCAACCGTTCTCCTACCTTTCAATAGTATTTGTTGAAACTTATTAGAAATTAAATATTTGAATATCACTTAAATTAATATATTTTTCGTCTTTTCTAGCATAAAACGACTTAAAAGGTGGTTTCGAACCGACTCCATCACGAAATTATGTTTGGAAATATTGTTTTAGTAAATCTCCGTCAGGTCTCCGATATTTCAAGAATACTTGTTGAAATTCAATCAAAATTAAAAAATGGACAGTGTCAATTTATTAATTAATATTAATAAGATAATTTTTTTTTAATCGGTGTGTTATAATGACACGAAAAATATTTTATTTTATTAAAATTAAAATAATAATCATATATTTCATAAAATATTAATAATTAATATTTATTCCGAAAGCATGGAAAAAAATTATTTCCCTTATCAATAGTAAAATTATATAATATTATATTTTTAATTTTTAATTTATTTTGGAATTAATATAATATTATTTATAGGAATGAGATATAAGAAAAGGAATAGGAGTGACACTACAAAAAAAATAAAGAATTGCCTACAAAATTTTTCCAACAAAAAAGTTTGTAGTAAGAATTGTCTACCATTTTACTACGAAATTTTCTAATTGCGAAAGAACTACATTTTTCAACCTAGAAACAATTTGCCTACGGAATTAATTTGCCTATGAAATGAAATCTCTAGGTATAATTACCTACAGGTCATTTGGCTACAAAAATTTACCTACACCACAACTTTCCGTAAGCAAATTATTTTGTAGGTGGGAAGGAAGATGTCTATACAATTAGAAATTTTTGTAGGCAATTAATAAGCAATTTCCACTATGAATTTTTGTTGTTGGAAATTTCGTAGTCATATTAACAATTTTCGTAGGCAATTTTATGTTTTCTTGTAGTGTGGGAAGAAGAAAAGGAATAAAAGAACATGAATTAAAGGGTATATGAGACATTTTATTTATAAAATGGGTAAAAAGGAATTTTTATAAAAAAATTGGTGAAAAAGAGTTTGTAAGTTAAATTTTGGGTATTTTTAATAATTTTGACAAATTGAAATTGTCATATTGATAATTTTTATAAGCAATTTTATATTTTATTGTAGTGATTTTCTCTACCTTTTACTTTTCTTGCACTTTTCACTAAGTAACTTAACACTATAATCCTTAAAACCTGTGTCATCTCCAATTGTTGAACTTAATTGCGGATGGATAGAGTATTTTAAAATTCAATTAAATCGATGTTATAGGATATGTAATTTCCAATATTGTTCATATGCAATTTGATATCATCTACACCATTTATCGTATCTATGAAAATAATTACACTAATAGCATTATCTTTGTTTGTATGATCCAAATACCATTTATTATTGTATATATGAAAATAATTACAGTAATTTCAGGCCCTCCTTTCCCTCTCCTAGGTTTTCGACCGGAATCATTTGTTTCTTTCAATTCTTGACCGAATTTTTCCTTCTGTTCTGGCACCTTTAAATGGCACTCCTCGTCCCTTCTGCATTTATATAATCTTTTATGCTATAAGCTAGTTGAGGAATGTCTCCTCTCTTCAGTTGCTATAAATTATATCATTTATATATATAAGAAAAATTGGGAGATATAAAAAAATTTATAATTTTCATAAACACCTGAAATATCTTATTGATAATTTTTTTTTTCTTTTACTGTATATGTAAAATACTGGAGTTTTTTTATAGGGGGTATTACATCATCCTTGTTGTATGTGGGAATAAAGAACATATGTTTTTAGGCCTCGATTATCTTTAAAGTAAATTTTTTTGTCCATTAGATACTACAAAAAAATAAGAATTTGTCTACTAAATTTTCTAAAAAAAGATTTTGTAGTAGGAATTGTCTTTGTCTAAGAGATTTTCTAATGATATAAGCATCTTCATTTTTTTCAACCTAAAAACAATTTGCCTACGAATTCAATTTTTCTATGAAATAAAATTCCTAGGTAATTATGACTAAAAAAAAAATGCGGATTAGCGACCGATTTTTTGTCACAGAAAATGATTTGCGATCGATTTCTAACCGATTAACGGCGGTCGCTAAAACACGGGTAGCTAATATTAACGACCACCTTTTTAGATCAATCGCTGATCAGCGACCGCCGCGGTGGTCGCTAAAATTTAGGACCGCCTTCGGTTAGTCGCTGATTCGGCCGGATATGACTTGGTTGAATCGTGGATTTTGCGACCTCCAGAGTTGGCGGTCGCTACCCTTATTTTTAATAAAAATAATTGTTAATTTAAAATTTACGTTTAGCGACCGACATGGCGGCGGTCGCTAATTATTGAACCTACGGAAAAAAATGGCTTAGTGGGTTCGAACCCGCACCCATTGGGTCCGGGCGGGGCTTGAACCACTGAGCCACTGACCCATTAGCTCATAGTTAGTGAGTGTTTGTAAGGCTTGTTGAAATATTTGGGCACATATGCGCCCTAGAGGAATTGAACTGCCGACCTCCGGGTAACCCGGAGGAGGCGTGGACCACTCAAACACTTGTTTTTATTGTTTATTCTTATGCACTTAATTGTATACAACTTCAAATTGTGTCTCATTCTTTTTAAAATTCATCAAATTAATTCCTTTTTATTTCTAATTCATTTATATATACATATTTACTAACTTTTATTTATTTTATTAATTTAATATTTTAGACTAATATTAATTATTAATTTATTCATTTTTATGCATTTAATTGTATATAACTTCAAATTGAGTCCCTTTTTAAAAAAATTTTTTAATTAATTCTTTTTTGTTTCTAATTTATTCTATATATATATATATATACTAATTTTTTATTTCGTAAATTTAATATTTTAGACTACTACAAATTATTTTAGACTACTATAAATTTAATACTTCTTCATCTTCCTCTTCCTCTTCCTCCTCCTCCTCGTCCTCCTCCTCTTCGTCAACCATTATCATTTCTGAATTTGTAGCTACCAAGTACACAACGAGATTGACACCTTCTTCAAGGGCCACTGTTTGAGCTTCTTGGACCTCAGTTTGAAACGAGTTTTCAGGTTGTGCAGGGTCTTCCTTGGATGAATTAGAAAGTTCCACCAAAGACCTTGCCTTAACTTTGCAAACTATCCTTAAGTGTGGTCTACCTAACTCTGGGTATTTGCAATAATTACCTGAGATGCTTGAGTTGCAAAGACGTAGGGTTCGTATGCGGCAGCGTACTTCTTATTGATATGAATATCAACAATCTTGTAGTTTGCATCGACTCTTTTCCTGCAGACCCTGGATTAAACTACTCACACAAGAACAAAACTATTTTTCTCAATGACCACCCCGTATACTCTATTTCAACCACTTCCTGCAACACTCCATAGTAATCAATCGGTGCTTCGTTGTAGTTTCCACTGCAAACACAAATACCATTGTTTGTGGGTTTTTTCGTTGAAGCATATGCATCTGTATGGAATTTGTATCCATTTGTGTAATACCCTTTATATGATGTCAACTGTCGTAGTGGCTTTTTGCTCAGAGCTTCCAGATGTGGGTTGCGAAGTTGGTTATTTAGACCCTGTAAATATAAAATTATATTTATACAATGAGTTGTATTAAAATAATAGTCATATAATTAAGCGTTACTCACGTAAGATTATAACCAATATAGGAATTATTTGGAAACCAACTGATAGACTTCTTCATCAATGATGCCTGGTTCTTTTTGTCGAGTGTGGTCATAAAACATCCTACATGTAAAAAAAAAAAACAATTATACAAAGCATTGAGTATAACAACACAAATTTAAAAATAAATTACTTAATGGATGTAAGGTTGAACTTCAGGTGTATTCATCAAAACGTATGACTGTATTGTCTCATCTTCTAAGTTGCTCTTAAATCACCATTTGGCTCCCTTACCCAGTGGTCGACCTGCGTACAAGAATACGGATAACATACCTTCAAACTCACGAAGGGGATGTTCTACACTGCGACCATCACAGTTGTGAGGCTCATTTCTAATCTTGGTTGCCGAAGCAATAAGAACAGAATGTTCCAACCTCTTCGGTAAGATATGCATTCCCAATGGATGCTTCAATGTGGGCCGGATTTCCAATATTAAGTTTCAAATTATATAGGTACCTAAATATAAAATCATTCAAAATTAAATATACAGTTTCAAGATAAACAAAAAAATATTAGATATCTAAATATAAGATATATTTACCCCTCAAAGGGATACATCCATCTGTACTGCACTGGTCCACCATGTAAGGCTTCATACACTAAGTGAACGGGTAAGTGCTCCATCGAGTCAAAGAAGTTGGGTGGAAAAATCCGCTCTAGTTTGCACAGTATAACAGAGATGTTTCTATCCAAACGCTGCATTTCTTCTACTGTAATCATTGAAGCAGTTAAATCTTTGAAAAAAGGACTAACTCGGTGATGGCACTCCACACAGCCCTCAAAAGTGTATACCGAAAGACAATCAGTAACAACCGCTGCATGATCACATGACAGACACGACTCTTCATCGCATTGACCTTCCCTATTTCTGGCTCAAACAACCGACCCAAATTTGACACGTAATTATCTGGAAAGCTCAACTCTATCACCCACTTAAATAATGTCTTCTTCTCTACTTTAGTGATTGTGTAACTGGCTTGTGGATACTTATTTATTCGTCGATCCTTACACAGGCCAGCACGAGAACTAAACAGACTCAACTCTTCTCTGGATTTTGAAGTGTCTTTGGTCTTGCCTTCTGTATTCAAAATCTTGCGGAATAAGTTATCAAACACATTCTTCTTTATATGCATCACGTCCAAGTTGTGTCGAATCAATAATTTTCTCCAGTAAGGCAAGCCCCAAAAGATACTCCTTTTATTCCATCCACCCTGGATACGTTTATTATGCTCCATTGCACCCTCCTCAGTTGTCTTCATCAAATCAGTAACTGTAACATCATACAACAACGAATCACCTGAAACAATTTATATATGATTAAATTATTTAACATAAGTAGTAATTCAGACACGTACCTGGTCGAATCTGTGGTCTTGGGCAACGTACTGCATCTTTACCCTTCAGGAAGTGTACTTTGTCCCTTCAGAAGGGATGATCAGCAGGTAGAAACTTCTGATGGTTGTCGAACCATGACATTTTCCTACTTAATGGAAGATAGAACACATTAGATCCATCCATACAGTACAGGCATGCTTTTTTCCAGCAGTTGACTAATCAAACAACATAGAATATGATGGAAAGTCGCTAATGGTCTACAAAATAGCAGCACGCAACCTGAAGTTCTGCTTCCTATGCACATCATACGTCTCCACTCCTGTATGCCATAGAGATAATAACTATTTAATGAGTGGCTGGAGATAGACATCCAGCTTATGCTTAGGGTTGTGTGGACCAGGTACCAAGATAGTCAGAATGATATGTTGTTGCTTCATGCACAACCAAGGCGGTAGATTGTACAGAGTCAATAGCACAGGCCATAACGAATACTTCTTTTCATGCAATCCGAATGGAGCAAATTCGTCCCTGCATCTCTTCTCTCTCGCAAAATATGGAAACTCTCTATCAAGATGCCTCCATGCCTCCGAGTCTACCGGATGCCGCATCTCTCCAAATTATGGATCAGAACACTCCTCAGCGTGCCATGTCATGTCTTTAGCAGTGACGATAGACTGATACAATCTCTCCAAATGAGAAGTGATGGGAAGGTAATACATCGACTTAAATGGCTTTGCTGAACTTTCTTCTTGTCCTTCTTACGACCAGATGGTTTGTACTGAGGTTGGCCGCACATCCTACACTGCTCAATACTCCTATCCTGGCCCCAAAACAACATGCAACCGTTTTTACAACAATCAATCTTCTCAAATGGTAGACCCATGTCCTTCAACAACCTTTTGCTTTGATAGAAATTTTCAGGCGCTGTGTTCTCTTTAGGTAGGACCTTTTTGAACAATTTTGCAAATTGATTGAAGACTTTTTTACTGACTTTGTCTTCGACTTTGATGGACAACATCTAAGCATTTAATGACAACTGTGTCTCGGTATCACAGCCATGAAATAACTTTTGATCAACATTTTTTAACATATAAAAAACTTCTTTGACCGAGGATTTGGTTCCTCCTCCATAGCTGTGTGACCACCCAACACAAATTCATTAACCATCATGTTGTACTTATAGGCTTCATCTTCATCCTCCATAAGTGGTTCGAACTGAGTGTATGGAACATGGGCCTCCTCCATGGGTGGTTTCTCCTGAGTATACGGAACATGACTTGAACCACCAATCTCAAATCGTTCACCTTCACCACTGCTCCACTGAGTATAAAAGTTTTCAAGTGTCTCGTTGTCAATATTTCACCGCTCTTCACCATGACTGGTCCAATTGTAGTAGTGGGGAACAAAACCAACCTTAAAAAAATGAGTTTTAACCTCATCAATGCTCAAGAATCTCATATTCCTACATTTTATTCCTTTACACGGGCATCTAAGCTGATTGAAACGATCAAGACAGTATGGATGACAATATGCATACTTAATAAATTCTTTAATTTTATAGTAAAATTGATGGTTATGCCTCCTCGTATCATACAATGCATTGAGTACATCCAACCATGAACTGGAAATTTCATCCGTTTCAAATTAATAGTAAACAACAAGTTAATTCGTAAAAAAATGACAGAGTTTCGACTGTAAACGGGCATATCCATATTTTATTTTGCAGAAACTAAATATCAAACATAATAAACTAAGCAAATACATCATGTTAATTAAAAAAAATTAGCAGAGTTTTGACTATAAATACACATATCCATATTTATTTTTCACATAAATCCAACACAACAATAAATATGTACTAAATTACTACTATACATTTAAGCATGCATACTAGCTAAACTTATCAAATAAATAAATCAAACTCTTTACCTAATTTTTTTACCAAAAATTAAAATATATACAACAAAAGAATTGAACGGTAAAAGTGTGAAAACGTACAGTTAAGTTGAAGCAACGAGCACAATTAGACCCAGACAATTGCTACCACAACTTCAAAACGACCTTCGTCATAGACTACACGGATGAAAAATAAGTTTAAAAGATTTTTTTCGTAAAAAATGAAAGAAGAAGAACAATATATATTCTGTAATAGGCATTTAGCGACCGCCGTAATGGTATTAGCGACTGGCATGGGCGGTCGCTGAACTGCGGACCGAAAATGGGTCATTATTGCCCACCTACCAGTCTTCGAGATTTGGGATTAGCGACCACCCATGAGGGTCGCTAATCATGCCACCATGTTTACGACTGCAAGCGGTCGTCAATCAGAAGAATGCGACGTCGTTTGACCTCATCGATCAAGGCGGTCGCTAAATTCAATCTCTGATTAGCGACCAATTTTTTTAGCGGTCACTAATCAACAACCTTTTGACCATTCCAGACCGTCGGTCAAAAATCAGTCGTTAAACACCCTATTTTTAGCGACCGATTTAATGGCAATCGCTAAAATCGGTTGCTAAAACGTGTCTTTTTTGTATTGTATTTCCTACAAGTCATTTGTCTGCAAATATTTTACCTACAACACAATTTACCTACGGAATTTTCGTAGTCAAATAATTTGTTGGTGGGGATGGAAAATGCCTATATAATTAGAAATTTTTGTAGACAATCCCCAGTATGGAATTCTTTGTTGGAAATATCGTAGCTATATTGATAAATTTTATAGGCCAGTCATTATTTTCTTGTAGTGAGGTTAACTGTGCAATTCAAGTGTATTTTTAAAATATTTACGTTTACTATTACTGAAAAGTTAATCATCATTAAATGTATTTTTCAATCCATGCACAACCAAGCACTAGCTTGAAATGGGACCCTTGATCCGCTAGTGGACGGTGGGTTATGGGTTCCCCGGATTAGTCGACCAATGAGCCGAATACTGAGTACCTAAAAAAAATTTAAGCATTATTAAATGCACTTTTCAGTAATAGCAAGGGTAGCTTTCAAAAATACATTTGAATTGCATGGTGCACCTAGTGCATATATAAGACTGGCAATTTTAAAATATTCCTTATTATATAACTATGTATATTAGTACTTCCTCCGTCCCGCTATAACTTTATTTGTTCTTTTTTGTTGATTAGTTTAAGAAATAGTATTATTTATTAATATATGGTGGGGAAATAATTATATAGAGGCACACTTTTTTCCTCATAGTTGGAGAAAGCCCCATCAATTTCCCTTCATTTCAAAAAGCCACACTTTATTACACATAACCACACTTTTCATAATTTAGTGGGACCTACTGGGATATTATTATATATTTTTTAGTATAGCCGGTCCTCACCTCCCCA
The DNA here is from genome assembly GCA_947034835.1 of Ballota nigra. Taxonomy (NCBI): domain Eukaryota; kingdom Viridiplantae; phylum Streptophyta; class Magnoliopsida; order Lamiales; family Lamiaceae; genus Ballota; species Ballota nigra. Next base: position 49,551,491 of record OX344727.1, read on the forward strand.
CACCCCACCCCACCCTACCCTACCCTATGCTTTGAATTCTCTATTTAATATTCCCGTAACCAAAATCCCCCCCCCCCCAATCTCGCTCTCTCTCTCTTATTAAAACCAACAGGTCCCCCTCCCCCACCCATTATCCCTCCACCCTCCACTCTCTCTATATGTCCTTCCTCTCTCTCTCTTCTTCCTCTCTCTGTCTCCCCTCTGGCCACTGCAAAAACCACCCACCACCACCACCACCACAAAACCTCTCCACCAAAAAAACCACCACCACCACAATAAAAATCAGAGAAAAGAGGCGCCGCGACAGTCCATGGCTCGAGTCCACCGCCCCTCACAGATCGGTGGCGCTTTTCATGGCCTCGCGATCTGGGCGGTGACCTTGGGGTTTGGATGGCGGCGATTTTACAGATCGGAGAAAGTGTTTGGGTGGTGGCGCTGATCTGTAAGATAGCATCACTCGGCTCGCCGATCTAAAAGAGAGATAAAGAAATAGATGAAAGTTGACGCGACGCAAATAATTTTGGAGGCGGTGGTGATGGCCCTTCGTAGCATGATTAGGCTTGATTACTTTCCCCCTGGGGTACTTGCTTCTGACTATTGACCACACTAACTCCTTCAACCCGTTCCACACACTGATTGAACTTTTCTGCTGCGAGATCCAAATGTCCGCCTAAGTCCCAATTCATCTCGTCTCCAACTGCAGTAGTCATCCTTCTAAGGAAGACTCTATTCCTTCTGGCTATCGTCTCATGGTCTAGTTTCATTCTATCTTCGCTCGTTTCACCCTTAGAGCGCATTTTCATAAACCTGAAATACTAAAAGAAAGATCAAAATGAAACTGGCTAATAACTAATAAAATAGAAAAGAAAATCACTCACTACTAGCTACTAAACTATTTTCAAGTCCTCTTCAATGAACATACATCGCCTTCCCCGGCAGCAGAGCCATTGACTTATACGCAAAATACTAGCTTGACTAGTAGTTACCCCACAAGAGTATGAGATCACAGTAGTATGGGCAAGTATAGGGACCAAGTAGTATCGAACCCAAGGAAAAGTGTGTATACAAATAAATCCCTGGAAATGTACGTGTCGTAGCTAATATGAATGCTATGTTTGGTTTTTAACTATTACTAAACTATATTATACTAATTAGATGCTAATAATGAAATTAACCAAACTAACTTGATTGCAAATATGAGATGATGATGATGCTCCAGATAGAAATTCCTACGTATACCAATGGAGTTGGTACGGTAACTAAAATAATTGTGATGTGCAAGTTATAATCCTAAGTGTACTAAAACTAGGCAATCAACTTTCCTAATCTAGCACAAGATTGAAAGACTAAAAGCTCAAGAATTAACCCTAATACTTCGTCCTATCAACCTACTTCACTAATCCGATAATCAAATTATATGAATTGTGCTTAATTAATAAGACTCTTATTTAACTAAGGTGATGCGGTCATCCTCCCTAGATAAACCGGTAGATGATAAACTCCTTCAAAAATAATTTCCTTAAGCCTATTCGTTATTAAAGAGTGAGACGACCGTCCTCTCTCTAACAATTTTCGTACTCAATTCCAAGATAATTTTAGGGTTTATTAGAATTATTCAATAATTAAGAGAATTAAAACTATACATCACGAATTATCCTAACTACGGACCAACGTCCTACTTCTACGAGTTCATCCTATCCTAAGCATGCATGGGTTATAGCCTAACATGATGGTTTCGGAAACAAAAGCAATAACATGAACACTAATCATATGCATAACTAAATTAATGAAAGAAATCAAGTACATAAAAGATTAATAGAATCAATAAATCAAGTCTCAAAAGAAATCGTTATAAATATGAAAAACCTAGGTTTAATAGTATCAAAAACTCAAGAGAGAAAGAAGAAAAACTTAACCGTTCAAAGTAATAATTAATCTAATGAATTCGTATGCTAAAAACTTCGATTACAATCTTCAAAACCTTTCCAAAGACTCAAAATCTCCTTCCCAAGCTCTTCCTCTTCGAAAAATATGTCAAAATATGTGTTGTTCCCTCAAAATAGGCTTGGAACGGGTATTTATATGATTCGGGGCGAAAATAGGGCAAAAACCGACCAAAACGCTTGAGCAGGGCCTTAGCTCGAGCGGGCTTGGTCGAGGGTCAATTGGCCACAGAAATCCCAAAACGCTCGAGCAGTTGAGGCGCTCGAGAGCTTTCCGCTCGAGCACTTTTCGGCAGCTTGACACTTGTTCGAAAAACCTTCATATCTTCTCAACCGGATGTCCGTTTTGGTCGATTCAAAGTCCTACAAACTTCTCTTTTTGCCCTCTTTCCAACTATGAACATCAAAGAGACAAATTGATCATTTTATGAAAATGTTACTAAAATGACTCTAAATACTCACCAAAAACACTCAAAATATGGACTAATCGGGCACCAATACATAACAATTTCACGCCTAATCAACCCCCCAAACTTACCAAATTGCTTGTCCTCAAACAAAGAAATATTAAGTCAAGTGAAATTGTTAGAAATAAATCGTAATACCAAATCATGCAAGTAATAATTTTCAAGTTTCAAAAATCGATCACTCGCACACAAACTCACCCCCTTCATCCTACTCATGGATAATCAATAAGAACCACCAAAATCAAACGTGGATATGCTCTCGATGATGTGTTTCACTCCCTCACAAGTGTTTATAAATAGATAGGGACTCTCTCAATCAATCATTCACTCAAATTAGTGACCATAGGCTTGTAAGCACTCTTAACTTCGACCACAAACTAGAATTCATGCCGAATCAAAAAGGACTTTTTCAAGGTTGTAATGTACGGCTCTTTGGACAGGTGAGGTAACTATATAGGATAAACTGACTCAAGTGAATGGAGAATAGAAAATCAAGCTTCGGTATATCAATACTAGGAACAAAATACTTCAAATATCTTCATACAAGGCACTTTCAATTCCATCGACTCTCAACAAGTCAAAATTTTTTTTTTCTAATTTTTTTCACCTTTTTGCTTTTCAATCAATGCACTTCCTTTTTCTCAAACTCTCCATGAGCTCATATTTTATTTTGCTCATTCTCAAATTTTTGTTCTTCCCCACTACTCACAAATTCATTACTCATTTTCTCATACTCACTCAACCATAAACAATTCCACATTCTCAACTCAAACCCATTTTCATTCACAACTTTTCATATTCTCCACTCAAATTGGGACAAAAGAGTTTTAGAATTTGGAATAGTTCAAATGGGCTAGCAAATAATAGGCCCATGCTCAAACGGACTAACAAGTGATTAATGTCATTGGTAGGCTTATTTTGGCTAAGTGACTTATCAATTCAAAGATGGCCTAAAATTACATTCGGCATTTCATACTAGACACAATCAAGAAGAGAGAGTACCCACAAGTTCTAGCACCTCAAAGGTGAAGATCCACTCACAAACGATGAGATCAATTTAATGAATTTTAATCTCTTATAAGGCTCAAATCTCACGGCTTTCACATCCATGCTAGACCTAGTGAATTCTCACTTTTTATGACACAAGTATTCAAAAGGAAAATTTGTAAATGTACGAGCTCCCTTTCAAATCAACTCTACACACTATACTAACACAATCTAGTCCCTAACTCAACTCTATAAATCACCAACTTATAATTCACACTCAATGATAGCAACCAATAAGCAAGAAGAGTTAATAAGCATGAAATAAGTAGTAACACCAAATTAGTTCACAACAATCGACCCAAGCTCAAATACCTATCAATGCACAATATATAACCAAACTCAACTCAACGAGAAGGCGTGCGTCTGTACAATGTCATTCAAACCTCTCAAGTGTGCCGGTGCATATGTATTACCATAAAACATATAAACACTCCACCCACCCAAACTTCGACTTTGTGAAGCGTTCTAAGTTTGGGGTTCGGGGTTACCTCATACGCAAAATACCGCTTGACACATAGAAATATAGCACACTCCCTTTTCTTGAGTTGCTTTCCTCATCACTCATTGGAAATTCGTGCATCCTCGAGACACGCCTACAATAAAAAATACTCAAGAACGAGGTTAAAATATACGAACACAAAAACATTCAAACATTAACAACACTCAAAAGCAAGTAAAAATGGGTTGCCTTCCACTCAACGTTATTTTTAAGGTCCTAATGCCAGACCGAGCTCAAAGGAGTTCATGGGACATGATACTCAATGTTACCTCTCTTATTCTCATAAGAGTGGTTGTAGAATTTCTTTCCTCGATTCCCATTCACCATGAATTCCTTTCCTTCCTCTTTATCAATCTCAAGGAGTCCACTCTTGAACACCTTCTTCACCTCTGGTGGAGGTGTTGATTTATTTTTAGCTCTCCACGGAGGTGCCTTGTCTAGCAACTTTCTGATCTTTGTCTTCTTCAAATCTACTCCCCCTTTGTCTTCCACTTGAGCCACGTCTACACTCTTCACTTCTTCTTTGCTTTTATTCCTGTCAAAATCATCAAGATCATAATGCTCATAAGTTACATCATCAAGTGAAGAATTATCATAATCATGAATATAAGATGGACAAGGGTTAAGAAGTGTGTCACCAACACAAGTCTCAATAGCATCAATGGAATGACAACTCTCATCTCTTTTCGGGTGTTTCATGGCCTCATATAGGGAAATATTTATTTCTTGATCATCAACCTTCAATGTGATTTTCCCATTGGCCACATCTAACACCATCCCGGCCGTGGCTAAGAACGGTCTTTCCAAAATCAGGGGCATATGCTCATCCTCCTCCATATCGAGCACGACAAAGTCGGTGAGAAATACGTGATCCGCCACCTTCACAAGGACATCCTCAACCACACCTTGAGGTCTTATGATAGACCTATCGGCGAGTTGGAGAGTCATCATCGTGGATTGAAGTTCACCCCCATTCAACTTCTTAAAAAGCGACATGGGCATAAGATTAATATTGGCTTCTAAATCGCACAACACTCTTTTTTTAACTCCATTCCCGATATCACATAAAATCGTGAAACTACCGGGATCCTTCAACTTCGGGTGAAGCACTTTGTGCACCATAGTACTCACCTCATGGTTTAGTTTCACAAGTTTGGGCCCTTCCACTCTTCTCCTTTTTGCAATCAAGTCCTTCAGGAACTTGACATAGTTCGGCATCTACTGGAAAGCATCGTAGAACGGTATGTTGATGTGGAGCTTCTTGAAGACATCAAGAAACTTAGCGAACTTCTCATCTAACTTCTTCTTCATAAACCGCTGCGGATATGGTACCGGAATTACTGATTTTGGTACCCCCCATTCATCTCGCCCGGTCTCCTTCACGTTTTGCTTCGCTTCTTTAACCTTCTTCCACTTAGGAACCCATTAATCTTCTTTCTTTTCCTTCCCTTTCTGAGCTTTCTCTACTACATTCTCGTCACCCTCTTTCTTCTCTTCACTCTCTTTCTCGATCTCTCTATGGACTTCCTCCACATCAGTAGGTAGTGGAGGAACGTCATATTTGGTACCACTTCTCAGCTGGATCGCCTTGCATTACTCTTTCGGATTAACTTTCGGCATAGAAAGAAATTTACCCGGCTCTCTAACTAACAATTTTGCGATCTGGCTAATCTGATACTCCATGGAAGTGAACCGTCTGTTATTCTCTTGCTGAATTCTATTCAACTCCATATCCCTTCTCTGAAATTCTTGATCTCTCTGATCAATCTTCTTGTTCAACTCCTTCATATCATACTCCAGAGAGGACAACCTCTTACTACCCTCTTCCACCTTCTGAAGAATGGTACGTAACATCTCATCATTTGTAGCACCCCCTTCTCCACCTGGGAGTGTCGCACCTGGATCTACACCTGGAGGTACAATTATTCCTGCTTTCGAGTTGCTATAGGAGAAATTCTCGTTCTTCCTCTACTAATTTTGATTAGGTGCCTGACCTCGTTGGTATTCTTGATTATTCCTCCACTGATTCTGAGGAGGCTGTAGACCCGATAGTACAAACAGTTGACCGTAGACAGGTTTTCCCTGCTGATTCCCAACTTGTTGGTACCGTCTTGGTTGTAATTAGGCCTTCCCATGTAGTTGGCCTCCTCTTGCTGGCATCCAGGCTGATCCACTTTCTCACTCATCGCATTACCTCCACCACTCATACTCTGCCCAACCTCCAAGTTACTAATCTTCTCCATCATAGCCATCAGCAGCTTTCTTGTCCCTTCACTTTCTTCCATCTGATAGACCCTCTGATACTCCGGATCTTCATTCCACTACCCCACGTTCTTTACTATGTTTTCAACTATCTCACTGCACTCAGCTGCACTGCAGTTCAGGAATGCTCCACTAGCACATGCATCGAGATGGCCTTGAGCTGCCTTGCAAGCTCCATAGTAGAAATAGCCCATAATATTAACCTAATTGTACCCGTGCTGCAGGCACTCAATAAGCATGTTGGAGAATCTATCCCAAGCCTTACTCAACTCCTCTCCTGGTTTTATGCTTCTTGAATAGGACCGTGTGTGCTTAATGGTTACTGCTTTGATTCATGTTGGGTGAGAATCATTGCGACTTCAAACTTTATGTCTTGGGCAGTAATATTAATCATACGACGGTTGCTAAGATTTAATGCGGAGAAACACGTGCGAGTACGGCTCGTGTGATTAGTCCCCTTGGTGGGCTCAGAAGTTTTATTGTACCAAATCTTGCAAGTGAAGAATTAGTTTCTTCGGTACGAATAATAATGTTGAGCTGTCTTTACTCCAAGGTGAAATATATTAATTAATTTAGAGCTATTCAGAAGCTTAATTAATTAATGGACTTGATAATCTTAAACGCGGGAAATAATAACCGGGAGCCCATATTATCGTAATATGGATTAAGATGGATAGTGCAATATTAATTTATTAGTGGTAATAATTAATATTAATGAGCTGAATTATATTGGGGCTCAATATTGAAATTCAGAAGTCCATTAGGAGGTCCAATCTTAATTCTCCTTAAGGCCCCTCAAGTAGCCCAATAAGTAGCCCAATAATGATAAGGTGATTAAAATAAAGAATATATTAATGCTGATTTTTCAAGTGATTTTCGAAAATAAGAGAATCAAGAAGAAATAAGATTTTGTTGATTTTCTTGGAAAGATATTATGGAAGATATGTATTTTAGGAATACAAGAATATCTCATATATTCAAGAAGATCCAAATCTTTGGATTTCATCTTGTAATTTTCGAAAATTAGACCTTAATATGTAAAGTGAGATTTTTGTGGAATATTTTATTTTGGAGAAAAGAATATATGAGATATATTCAAGATTTCTTAGAGTCTAAGAAAAGATTTTCTCCAAGCCCAAATATACTAAAATTTTCGGCCCCTTCATATTATAAATAGGGGATGATTATTTCATCTCCAAGTACATAATTCCATGTGTTGGAAAAATCAAGAAGCATAGATATTTTTCTTTTTCCTTAGTTTATTAAATTGCTTGAAAGCATCTCCCACCGGTGATCAAGTGAGGTGAAAAGGGAAATACTTGAGAAGGCTTTGGGTTGATAGAGCGAGATTATAATTGTCCCGTATATCCAAAGGCCAATTCTACAAGAGGTACGTTAATCGCATATTTACTTGTTTATTCCTCCTAGTTAATATGTGAAATTAATTTAACATGCATGATGAAAATTAGTTGTTGTAATTATTATTTGAATTAATTAGGATTAATTCATGCTAGTAATAATTGTATTTAAATTCGTATTTAAATTTCATCCCGAATAGATTCCGGGCACCCCTATTTTCCCAACAACTGGTATCAGAGCCACAGTTTTGGGCTCTGATCTTTAAATTGGAATTTAAATTGTTAAACATTAAATTGAAATTGGATAGTAGAATTGCTAGATCTTTTTTGCAGGTATCCAATTGTCATGGTTTTAATGTTGTTAATTTCATGCGTGTGAATTAATTGTTTTTAATTCGATTCGTTCGAATTCGTTTTTCTCGTGAGAAAATCCACGAGTAGATTAGTTGTTTTTATTTTGATTCGATCATTGTAATAGACTAGTCTAGATCTAGTATTTATTTTTTTGTAAAATAAATTGTAATCGGATCGTGACGAAGAACGAAGAATTAAAAACGGCGTACCCGGACGACGCATACAAGCGTGGCGCGTGTATGGACGTAAAATCATGCAAGGGGTGAAGAAAACGGAGACGAACGGCAAAAAAGGTGCACGGGGTGCACGGCGCACGACCCAGGGGCGACGGGAGGCCGGCGCTGCGCGCGCACGCGCGCGCCTCGGGCACGGCCTGGTGCGCCTCGGGTGCACCTCGGCGCGCCTCCGTGCAGCGCCTCGGGTGCGCCTCCGTGCAGCGCCTCGGGTGCGCCTCGGCGCGCTTCCTGGAGCGCTTCGGCGCTTTTTGGGCCGAGAGGCGCACGGGCCCACTTCGTGGGCCGACGCGCGCCGTATCTCGGGCCGTGGAATTTTTAGGTTCGTGTTTTTTTTCCGTGTGATTTTAAACGTCGTCCCGAACCCCAAACGATGCTGTTTTTGAAGAAGTGTTGCTATTCAAGTGGGAGCACGTCGAGACGAACGTCGGAAAGCAACAAGGACGATTTTTTTCGCATCAAGACGTGAAGAAATTAAACCGTGACAATTGGATTTGAGTGCTCCAATGTGTTTAATTTTGTTTTGATGGATGTTTTACTTCGTGCACTTATTATTATTTGTTAATATGTGTTTGCATGAATTTAATTGTCCAAGAAAAACCTTACTTTCGAAAATTACTAAGTATGTTTATTTAATCGCAATTTTATTCCGGATATTAAAATTGGATTAATTTGGCCTCCATAATTTATTTATTTGTGAAGTTATTTTGGAATACATTTCCCCCTCGGATCGGCCAAAAGAACGGATTTCACATGAATAAATTCTGAAATGATGATTGTGGATTATTACTAGTGGCGGTATTGACCCTCAACCCGAGTGGCTTGCTCAAAGCGAAATAATAATCCTGTATTTAATTATGGTTATTACTTAGGCATAGGAAATTGATATTAACTTACTCCCCTCAGAGTCCCTGTCAGTTTCTATGTGGTCAAAGTGGGAGCCAACTATTAATTTTGAATTAAGAATTTGTAACTTTTAAGTTTGTAATCCGCTTGAATGTGTTTAAATGTATAGACCACCCCTCGTGGCGCATTTAAATTGTTTCGAGATGTTGGCTGATGCATGATTATATTGTTTTAAGGTTTCAATATAATTGATGTGATCGAATTATGTGATAATTTCATATTTTTCTAGATATTGATATGAATGTATGTTTTATTCTCATTTCATCATGTCGCAACCTTTTTAATCCACTGTTTAATATACTTAAAGTTAATAAACCTTTTGGAGTGATTTATATCGATTGGAAAAGTTTTTTTTTAAATTTTTCCTTACTGCACGAAAACACAATTGGGTTATTTATGTTAATATACCCGGCAAGCCTAATGATAAGTCAAGCAATGGGTAGAGGCAGTTTATGATTGGAAGCGTGACAATGAACATATGAAGTGCATCATCTTGACATCTCTGTCTGAGGATTTGAGGCGCGTTCATGGAGACATTGTATCCGCTGTTGAAATCATGGAACACCTTGAAGAGATGTCCTCACATCAAACCCATGACTAATCAGTTCACCAGACATGACTCGGTCAAGTTGGAAATGGTGGAGGGAACGCCCGTGAGGGAGCACGTTCTCAAGATAATGGCATACCTTAATAAGTTTGAAGTACATGGTGCGGATTTTGATTAATTTCATATACCATTCTCTACCGAGAAGCTTTGAGCAGTTTCGTCTGAACTGTCAGATGAATTAACGGACAAATCATTTGCCCGAGCTCTTGCTAGCTTTATTTTCGATGGAGGTGAAAATGGAGCACCAGTCTAGTGCTATGGTGGCTAATGGTCCGTCTACCTCTTTTGGTCCCAAGGGAGGGAAAAAGAGGAAGAGAACCAAAGGCCGGATCCAAGCAAATCCAATTGTTGCGAAAGGTAAATGCAAAGGCTAGCATCGAAGGGGAAGTGTTTTAGTTGCGGTGAGAGAGGAAAATGGAGGTCTGCCTGTTCCAAGCCTAAGAGGCTAGGAAAGTTAGGTAATTCACACACCTTAGTCGTCGAAACTTGTGAAGTGGCGTATGCTGTCTATTCATGGATAGTGGATACGAGAGCTACTGATCACATTTTTTTCATGGGTTCAAGCTAACCCGGCGACTTAACGGAAGTGAGATCCCCATCACATCGGGCAATGCTACGAGAGTGGCAGCTGAAGCAGTGGGAGAAGTGCGCCTATCTTTTGAAGATAGAGTTATGGTCTTGAGATACGTTCTTCATGTTCCTAGTTTAGAAAGAACTCAACCTTCAGTTTCTAAACTGTTTGAATAGATACGCAGTTTCTTTTAATAAGGATGTTATTATTTCTTGAAATGATGAGTTTATCTGTTCCGGAACCTCAATGGATGATCTTTATACCATTTTTTGGGCACACCACTCACAAAATTGAATCTAATAACACATCGATTATTTCGAGCAATAAAAGAAAGCGTTCTTAGGAGATGAACGAAACACTTCTATGGCATCTTAGACTAGGTCATATTAGTCTAAAGTGGATAAAGAGATTGGTGAAAGATGGATCCTTGGAATCATTCCAAGTCGAACCGTTTCCAACTTGTGAATCCTGTTTAGAGGGTAAAATGACCAAGAGGGCATTTGGAACCAAGGGGAAAAGAACCACAGAAGTGTTAGGACTCGTTCATACCGATATGTGTAGTTCAATGACGATCATAGCAAGAAGGGGTATGAGTAAATTGTCTTTTTCAATGATTACTCGAGATATGGATACATCTATCTTATGATGCATAGGGAAAGAAGTATCAAGTTTCTACGATTTGATCGTAGAGGAGAATACCTTAGCGATGAATTCTTGAACTAGCTTTCAGACGAAGGGATTGTATCCCTGTTGACCGCACCGGGAACCCCTCAATAGAACGGTGTGGCGGAACGAAGGAGCCAGACTCTTTTAGAAATAGTCAGATCCATGATGAGTTATTCGAATTTACCCAAGTCATTTTGGGGTAACGCCTTGGAAACAACGACTTACATTCTAAACTTGGTGTCATCCAAATCGGTTCCTAAAACCCCAATGGAATTGTGGACCGGGCGCAAGCCCAGTCTAAGACACTTGCGGATTTGGGGTTGTCCAGCATGCGTGCTAGACGAGGAAGTCGGTAAATTGGATCCACGTTCGGAATTAAGGTTGTTTATAGGATATCCCATGGAAACGAAAGGGTGTATGTTCTATAGTCTCAAGGATTAAAAGACCGTGATTAGTTCGCACTTTAAATTCTTGGAGGAAGACTATATGAACAAAAGAAAGCCCAGAAGTGAGATTACCTTAGACGAGTTAAGAGGGCGAACTCCAATACCAAGTATACAAGATTATATACCACACGTCATACCTTCACAACTGGAACCCCGTCGTAGTGGGAGGGTTGCAAGGCAACCTGAGAGATTCATGGGAATTGGAGAATCTTTGGATTTGATTCCCGGCGATGAATCAGACCCATGAACGTACGACGAGGCAATCCAAGACAAAGACGCGGAGGCGTGGCAAACCGCAATAGAAACCGAGGTGGGTTCAAAGGATTATAATCAAGTGTGGGAGTTGGTTGATCCACCTAGTGGGGTAGAGCCCATTGGATGCAAGTGGGTGTACAAGAGGAAAAGAGGACCGGACGGAAGGGTAGAGACCTTCAAAGCAAGGCTTGTGGCCTGTAGCTATGCTTAAGTCCATCCGTATTCTCTTGTCGATCGTTGCGCACTTAGATTACGAGATCTGGCAAATGGATGTCAAGACAGCTTTCCTTAACGAAAGTCTTGATGGGATCTATATACAACAGCCCAAAGGTTTCGTTGAAAAAGGCCAAGAGCACCTCGTATGCAAGCTTAAGAGATCCATTTATGGACTTAAGCAAGTATCGCGTACTTGGAACCAGTGTTTTGATCAAGTTATTAAGTCTTATGGGTTTGTGATCAAAACAAGTTCGAAAGTTGTGTGTATAAAAGATGTGACGGAACTGCGGTGGTATTCTTAGTATTATACGTAGACGATATTCTGCTCATTGGAAACAATGTAAAGGTATTGTCAGACGTAAGGGTATGGCTGTCAAAATCAGTTTGATATGAAGGACTTAGGGAAAGCCGGTCACATCCTTGGGATCAAGTTCACTCGAGATCGCAAGAGGAGGATGTTGGGTTTATCGCAAGTTTCATATAAAGCCACTGTTTTGAAGCATTTCAGCATGCAAGATTCCAAGAAAGGTTTTGTACCTTTTAGGCATGGAATCCATCTATCTAAAGAAATATGCCCTAAGACGCAAGTGGAGATAGATGACATGAAAGACGTTCCGTACATTTCGTAGGAAGTCTTATGTATGCAATGTTGTGTACGAGACCGGATATCTGCTTTGCCGTGGGCATGAGGGTAAGATATCAAAGTAACCCCGGGAAAGCACATTAGATTGTAATTAAATGCGTTCTTTAGTTTCTGAAAAGAACTTGGTATGGAATGTTGATTTAACAATCAGACAATCTAATTCCCATGGGATACACGGACTCAAATTTCCAATCAGACATAGACTCCAAAATACCTACCTCGGGTAGTGTGTTTTGCATGGGAGAAGGAGCCATGACATGGAGAAGCGATTTGTAGAAATGCATCGCAGATTTGACCATGGAAACCGAATAAGTAACTGCTTTTGAAGCAGCAAAAGAAGCGGTTTGGCTCAAGTACTTCTTAGTGGACTTGGACGTTGTTCTGAATTTGCCCGACAAGATAAACTGTCTTTTGTGACAATGTCAGAGCAGTTGCAAATTCAAGGGAACCGAGAGCCCACAAGGCCAGCAAACACATTGAAAGAAAACACCATCTTATACGAGAAATCGTTAAGAGAGGAGATAAAGAGGTGGCAAAGATAAATGTCGGAGGACAACCTAGTACATCCATTCACAAAGGGTCTGCCTCTGAGTACATTCGAGAGACATGTGGATGGAATGGGAGTCAAGACTATTGCCAATCTGCTTTAAGTATAAGTGGGAGGAATTATTAGGTTAGTGTAGGTTGACATGAGATGTCACGGAGAGCTACTACACTAAGACATGCGTGATGTATACTAAAAGCAGACATTAAGTATAAGTGGGAGATTGTTGGAGTTATACGTGAAAGTATGCTTTTACTTTGTATAACTCGTGTATCAAACACTCGTTTTATGAGAATAATTCTTTTATCACATTTGCTTTAGTTATGAATGAATGTTGAATTTCTATTGCAAACCGTTCAATATATAGTACATGTTACATTGTAGTTAATGTGGTGATACCCGATCATGGAAGACAACATTAACAGTTTACTTGTAACTAAACGTACATTTTCACGACCTAGGTGGAATTGAACAATCCGCCGTGAAAGGTCGATGTGTAAGGCTCAGATTGGTCTGTCTTGACTAAGAGATTGCAATAGCACATTTAGTATGTGTTGAAGAGGACCTACAGCGAGGATAAATTCTTCTGTTCTGAAAGGTGAAGAATTAAACCTCAGTGGTTGTTGATTTCTTAATCTCCGTCACTTAAATAGGACCGTGTGTGCTTAATGGTTACTGCTTTGATTCATGTTGGGTGAGAATCATTGCGACTTCGAACTTTGTGTCTTGGGCAGTAATATTAATCATACGACGGTTGCTAAGATTTAATACGGAGAAACGCGTGCGAGTACGGCTCGTGTGATTAGTCCCCTTGGTGGGCTCAGAAGTTTTATTGTACCAAATCTTGCAAGTGAAGAATTAGTTTCTTCGGTACGAATAATAATGTTGAGCTGTCTTTACTCCAAGGTGAAATATATTAATTAATTTAGAGATATTCAGAAGCTTAATTAATTAATGGACTTGATAATCTTAAATGCGGGAAATAATAACCGGGAGCCCATATTATCGTAATATAGATTAAGATAGATAGTGCAATATTAATTTATTAGTGGTAATAATTAATATTAATGGACTGAATTATATTGGGGCTCAATATTGAAATTCAGAAGTCCATTAGGAGGTCCAATCTTAATTCTCCTTAAGGCCTCTCAAATAGCCCATTAAGTAGCCCAATAATGATAAGGTGATTAAAATAAAGAATATATTAATGCTGATTTTTCAAGTGATTTTCGAAAATAAGATAATCAAGAAGAAATAAGATTTTGTTGATTTTCTTGGAAAGATATTATGGAAGATATGTATTCTAGGAATACAAGAATATCTCATATATTCAAGAAGATCCAAATCTTTGGATTTCATCTTGTAATTTTCGAAAATTAGACCTTAATATGTAGGGTGAGATTTTTGTGGAATATTTTATTTTGGAGAAAAGAATATATGAGATATATTCAAGATTTCTTAGAGTCTAAGAAAAGATTTTCTCCAAACCCAAATATACTAAAATTTTCGGCCCCTTCATATTATAAATAGGGGATGATTATTTCATCTCCAAGTACATAATTTCATGTGTTGGAAAAATCAAGAAGCATAGCTCCCACCGGTGATCAAGTGAGGTGAAAAGGGAAATACTTGAGAAGGCTTTGGATTGATAGAGCGAGATTATAATTGTCCCGTATATCCAAAGGCCAATTCTACAAGAGGTACGTTAATCACATATTTACTTGTTTATTCCGCCTAGTTAATATGTGAAATTAATTTAACATGCATGATGAAAATTAGTTGTTGGAATGATTATTTGAATTAATTAGGATTAATTCATGCTAGTAATAATTGTATTTAAATTCGTATTTAAATTTCATCCCGAATAGATTCCGGGCACCCCTATTTTCCCAACAAAGCTATCATCAGGAAGTTCCTCAGATGTGTGTGTGGATTATCTTTCCCGGCCTCTCCCTTGAATTGGTTCTCAACGAGCACCTTCAAGATTCCTGGGGAGATGGAAAAGTTGTTCGCCTCTAATGATGGCATAGCGACTCCATCATAATAACGTTGAGGCTGAGTCTCAAACCTTCCTCGAATTACCATACCAGGAGGATCAACGTTCTGCTGAACTTACTGAGGATAAATTGGTGGTGGAGGGTTATAAGTAGGTGGTGATGGGTAGTATGGTGGATAGTAGGGTGGACAGGGGTATGGGTAAGGTTTGTTGTTATGTTGGTAGACAGGGTTGTTGAATGGGTTGTTTTGGTTCTGGTTCGGGTTTAATGCGGAATTGTCTTAGTTATGTGGGTTCGGGTTTTGGCTTGTACTTTTCCCCTGGGGTACTTGCTTCTGACTATTGACCACACTAGCTCCTTCAACCCGTTCCACACTCTGATTGAACTTTTCTGCTGCGAGATCCAAATCTCCGCCTAAATCCTGATTCATCTCGTCTCCAGCTGCAGTAGTCATCCTTCTAAGGAAGGCTCTATTCCTTCTGGCTATCGTCTCAGGGTCTAGTTTCGTTCTATCTTCGCTCGTTTCACCCTTAGAGCGCATTTTCATAAACCTGAAACACCAAAAGAAAGATAAAAATGCAACTGGCTAATAACTAATAAAATAGAAAAGAAAATATCTCACTACTAGCCACTAAACTATTTCGAAGTCCTATTCAATGAAAATACATCACCTTCCCCGGCAACGGAGTGACTTGAACGCAAAATACTAGCTTCAACTAGTAGTTACCCCACAAGAGTATGGGATCCCTGTAGTATGGGCAAGTATATGGACCAAGTATTATCGAACCCAAGGGAAGGTATATATGTGAATAGATCCCTGAAGATGTATGTCTCGTAGCTAATATGAATGTATGTTCGGGTTTCAAGAATTATAATAAACTACTTTATTTTCTACTACTCTTATACTAATAATTAAATTAAACTAAATAACTTGGGTTTAAATGCAAATATGGCATGGTGATGCTCGAGATAGGAATTCATACATATACTAACAGAGTTGGTACAATAACTAAAATAATCGTGATGTGCAAGTAATAATCCTAAGCGTACTAAAACTAGGCAATCAACTTCCCTAATCTAGCACAAGATTGAAAGACTAAAAGCTAAAGAATTAACCCTAATACTTCGTCATATCAACCTACTTCACTAATCCACTAATCAAGTTATATGGATTGTGCTTAATTATTGAGGCCATAATTTAACTAAGGTGATGTGGTCATCCTCCCTAGATAAACCAGTAGATTATAAACCCCTTCTAAAATCCTCTCCTTAAGCCTATTAGTTATAAACTATGATGCGGTCGTCTTCTCTCTAACATTTTTCGTACTCAATTCTAAGATAATTCAAGGGGTTTATTTTAAGAATTCAATTAATTAAGTGAACTAAAACTAAACATCAAGAATTATCCTAGTTACATACCAACATCCTACTTCTACGAATTTATCTTATCCTAAGCATGCAAGGGTTCTAGCCTAACATGGGTGTTTGAATGAAGAAAACAATAACAAGAACAATAAACATATGCATAATTGAATTAACTAATAAAATCAAGAACATAAACAATGAATAAATTAAAGTCTAAAAAATAATCTCTTATAATCTAAAAAGCTAGGGTTTATAGTCTTAAAGAACAAAGAAAGAAATAATTAATTTAAGAAGGTCAAAAGAAATACTAAAACTATGAATTTATAAATCAAAACCTCGATTACAACTTGTAAAACTCTTCAATCTTCCTTCCCAAGCTCTCTCCTTCAAAAACTACCTCTAAGTATCAAGTCATCCCCTCAAAATATGCTTGGAAGAGGTATTTATAGGTATTGGGCCAAAATATGGTGAAATAGGCCAAAATCACGCGTGCAGGGGCCGAGAACGCACGAGCTGCTCTTGGTCGTGCGCTAGGCGCATGAGCTCCCCTTACTCGTGTGCTCCAATCTTGCAGAACCCGAATAGCGCACAAACTCCCTTTGGTCGTGCGCTAGGCGCACGACCTCGCACCACTCGTGCACTTCCTTCTCTATGGAACCCGATAGAGCTCGACTTCATATGCTCGTGCGCTACGCGCACGAGCTCGCACCACTCTTTTGAACCAACATAGCACTTTTCTTCACTCGAACTAATACTTTTCGTATTTCTTTCATATCTTCTCATCCGGGAGTCCGTTTGAGTCGATTCAAAGTCCTACGAACTCCATTTTTCGCCCTCTATCTATCTATGAGCATCAAAGAGGCAAATTCATTAGTTTATGAAAATAGTACTCAGTTGACTCTAAATACTCATTAAATATACTCAAAACATGGGCAAATCGGGCTACAAATCATAACAATTTCACACCTAATCAACCCCCCCCAAACTTACCATATTGATTGTCCTCAAGCAATGAAATAATAAGTCAAGTGAATTTTTTAAGAATTAATCAAAGTACCAAATCATGCAAGTAATAGTATTCAAGCTTCAAAGATTGATCACCCGCACACAAACTAATCCCCTTTATCCTACTCATGGATAATCAATAAGAACCACCAAAATCAAACATGGATGTGCTCTCACCGATGTGTATCACTCCCTTACAAGTGTATATCAATAATAAGGGGCTCACTCAATCAATCAATCATATAAATCAGTAGCCATAGGCTTGTAAGCACTCTCAACTTCGATAACCGTCTAGAATTCATGCCGAATCAAAAAGGACTTTTTCAAGGTTGTAGTGTAAGGCTCTTTGGACAGGTGGGGTAACTATATAGGATAACTGACTCAAGTGAATGGAGAATAAAAAATCAAACTTCGGTATTTTCAATAAAAATAACCGACTTCTTCAAACATCTTCATGCAAAGCACTTTCAATTCCATCTACTCACAACACCTTACTTTTTTCTTCTAACTCTTTCATTTTTTTTCTCAATCACGCACTTCCTTTTTCTTTCTTTTCACACTATACATGAGCTCATATTTTCTTTTGCTCATTCTCAAATTTCTTGTTCTTCCCTACAACTCAAATCGTCATTACACCTTTCCTCAAATTCACTCAAGCATTAATAATTATCCTTCTCAACTCAACTCGGTCCCTTCTCATTCATAACTTTTCCTATTCTCCACTCAAATTGTAACAAAAAGAGTTTAGAATTTAGATAAGCACAAATGTGCTAGCAAATAAAATAGGCCAAGGCTCAAACGGGCTAACAAGGGATAAATATCATTAGTAGGGAAAATTTAGCTAAGTGACTTATCAAATCATAGATGACCTAAAATTACTTTTGGCATTTCAAAATTGACACAATCAAGAAACGAGAGTACCCACAATGTTGATGTTGTTGGTAGTGAAGTATTCACTATTTACTTTGCAACAACATGAATTTGCCCTTTCTTCTCATTAACCAACACTTTATGATCAAATATTGTCTTAGATGTTTTAACATGCAGGATGAAGATCTAGAAGGATCTACAAGGTTCTGGAATCATCGATGTTGCAGTGAATGTTGCTTAACATTGGTAACAACATGAGCAGTTACGGGTTCTAGAAGGATCTACAAGGATCTACAAGGGACTACACGTTTCAGACTTATCCAGGACGTTTTAGAACTATCTAGATCAGGCGGTTGCATCAAGAAGCATGAGGAATAAAGGATAAGACGTGGGACAACATGAAGATCATGGAGGCGGTTACAAAGAGAAGTTATTTTGGATTGAAGACTTCTGCCTATAAATAGAGGCCGAATCTTTCAGTACCAAGTGTGGAGTAAACGAGTACACCTACTCTAGTGTTGATCCTGAGTTTAATGGTGATAGGGCAGTTATTCCAACGTTTATGTTATGCCTTGAAATAGAGTTTTTCACGCATAGCTTGTGATCGAACATATATCCATAGATAGTGAGATCATTGATATATAGTGAGATCAATTTTGACGGTGTATTATGTTATACACTTAGCCAATTTAGATTTGATAGGTGATATCGAGTCTTGTTTCCGTTGTGAACGATTACACTCTTCACACAAATTTTGTATCACTAATCTTTTTATAGTGAACCTTTCGCCATGAGGCTAGCACAAACTATTTATGATAGTTTGTGTTAAAAAGTATTCCCTTTTGCAATTGTGTGTTTAAGTCTTCCGCTGTACACGTTTTATATTCTGTTTTTCCAGATTGTTGTAATATTTGCTTTAACATTTGTTACAACATCTGTACTTTATAACACACGCACACTTTCAATTGGCACCAGAGCCATAAACTTGATATACTAAGTTTAGATCCTGAGTTTTAAGTGTGTCTTTTGCTATGGAATATCCTGTAAACACCCCACTTAGGCCCCCTATACTAGATGAAAATAACTATGCCTATTGGAAACCTAAGATGCACATGTACATTAAGTCTATTGATGAACATACTTGGAGAATTGTTCTGACCGGTTGGGAATGGCCCAGAAACCAAGCAGATGATGATGGCGAGACAAGAGTCAAATGGGATATTGAATGGACAAATGAGGAGACCACGACGACAAGCTACAATTCCAAAGCTCTCAATGCTATCTTTACCTCTGTTGATGTATCTATGTTTAAGATTATATCAACATGTACTACGGCTAAAGATGCATGGGAGAGGCTTCAAGAGCACTGTGAAGGAAGTGGAAGTGTTCGAAGGACCAAACTTCGAATGCTTGGGACCAAGTTCGAGAATCTAAGGATGAAGGATGATGAGACAATCACGGCGTACAATGAGAGGCTGAGTGAGATTGTCAACGAATCACACGCACTTGGTGATCCAATTTCCAATGTACGAGTTGTACACAAAATTTTGCGGTCTGTCCCTAAACGATTCGATGCAAAAATTTGTGTTATTGAAGAAGCCAAGGACACTGACACTTTAAGTCAGAATGAGCTTGTAAGTATTCTCAAAACATATGAGATGAACACAACTCAATCTGATGATACAAGTGAAGGAAAGAAGGTAGTTGTTTTCAAAGGTGAAACATCACTCAACGCTGAAAATCAGCCCTTTGTGACTGAAGTTGAGTCTGATGAAGATGTTCTAGACCAATGTTACAACACTCCTGAGCACATTGCCCTCCTTACAAAGAAATTCAATTCCTACCTGAAGAAGAAACTGAATAGATCCAGAGGAAATGGTCAACAGAGAACTCCTTTCAACAATACACCATCAGACCCAGAGAAAAGGAAGGATCAGAATCAATCAAGGCAATTCAGAGGTAATAAATCAAGGTATGATCCTGAATTTAGAAAATCAGTTAGATGTGATGCATGTACTGGATTTGGACACTATGCAAATGAGTGTGCAAATACCAGTTAAGACAAAAACTGAATTTTAATGTTACCTTTAGTGATGACTCAGATGATGATGAACCTGAAGGTTCTAAAGATGGGGAACTAGCTTTTTCTGCAAGAATTGATTATGATGATTCTTTAGATGATGATCTGGATGATCTAGACACTGGTGTTGTTTCCAATGTTATAACATCAGAAACAACATTTGTCAAAAATCATTCAGATTTGAACTGTTTTAATGGGTGTGTTGATGAGACAGGTTCTAATGACATAAGGGATGATGATTCCAGAATAGCCAAAGAGAATGATGATCTCAGAGAAACTGTGACAAAGTTAGAAGTCATTCTAACAAGGAAAGATTTAGAAATTTCTAAGCTAAAGGAAGAATTGAAATATTCTACCTTAAGTTTTAAGAAATAGTCTAAGAGTTCTTCCATTGTAAATGACTCCTTAACTACTGGACAGTCTAACAAACATGGTTTAGGCTATTATGGTGAGACTACTTCTAAATTAGTGAATAATCCTGTAAAATTTGTTAAGGGAAAAACTGAGTTTTTTGCCAAAACAAAAATACATGAGACTGAAAAACCTGTAAAGAAGTATGTGTGTCACTACTGTTCTTGAATTGGTCATATTCGTCCTTACTGTCAAAAGTTAAAAAGGGATCTAGAAATTCAGAAAGTGTTGTCTGAAATGTCATCACATTCTAAGAAACACTGGTCAAAATCTGCTAAGAAAAAAAAAAGAACATGTTACATGTAATGTTGTTCAAACTTCTCTGAAAGCATGTGTTCCTGATTTATGGTACTTTGACAGTGGTTGTTCTAGACACATGACTGGTCATGTTAAATACTTGTCTGACTATGAACCTTATAATGGTGGAACTGTTACATATGGTGGTGGATCAAAAGGTAAAATCATTGGAAAAGGGACCTTAAATGTTGAAGGTTTTCCTAAACTTAATAATGTTTTGCATGTTGATGGTTTACTTGCTAATCTTCTTACTATAAGTCAACTATGTGATGACAATTTGCATGTTAAATTTGATAAAGATTCATGCTATGTTCTAAACAAGGATAACAAGTGTCTAATGACTGGAAATAGGTCAGCAGATAATTGTTATCTAATTGGAACAAACAAAGTATGTCATTTTTCAAATTGTGATGAGAATGTCCCGTGGCATCAAAGACTTGGACATGCAAATTATAGATTCATGCAAAAATTAGTTAAGTCTGAAGCAGTGAGAGGTTTACCAAAACTGAAGATTGGTGCACCCACTGTATGTGGTCCATACCAAAAAGGTAAGCAGGTAAGAGTGTCGCATAAAATGTTATCACATTGCATGACACATCGTTGTTTTGAATTACTGCATATGGATCTTATGGGTCCTATAGAAACTAAAAGCATTGGTGGTAAGAAATATTCACTAGTTGTGGTAGATGATTACTCTAGGTTTACATGGATTGAGTTCTTAAGAGAAAAGTCTGAAACATTTGATGTTTTTAAAACTCTTTACAAAAGATTTAAAACTGTTTTCAACTTGAAAGTAAGCAGGATTAGATCTGATCATGGTAGAGAATTTGAAAACAGCATGTTTTCAGAATTCTGTAATAAGAAAGGAATTGTCCAAGAGTTTTCTTCTCCTAAAACTCCACAACAAAATGGGATAGCTGAAAGGAAAAATAGAACTCTTCAAGAAATGGCAAGAGTAATGCTTACTTCAAAAAATCTTGCAAAGAAATTTTGGGCTGAAGCATTGAATACAACATGCCATATTGCTAATAGAGTCTATTTTAGATTTGGAAGCAATAAAACCCCATATGAGATCTTGAACAATAAGAAACCGAATGTGAAATATTTTCATGTTTTTGGTTGTGTGTGTTACATTCTGAATGATAGAGATCAACTGCACAAGTTTGATTCTAAGAGTGATAAAGGTTTTTTCTTAGGTTATTCTAGAAATAGTAAAACCTATAGAGTCTACAACCTTAGAACTAACACTGTTCAAGAATATGTGAATGTTGTTTTGATGATGACGGGAATCTGATAGATGGAAATGACACTGAAGATGTGACTGATGTTACTGATGTTCCAAAAGAATCACTGAAAACAGAAAATATTACACCAAATGTTACAGCATCTGGTTCAACATCACCTGTAGATTCAGTTGATACTTCACAGAACAATCAGTATACCCCAAAGAAGAATCCAGCCACTTGGATTACCAAAAGTCATCCTTCAAATCAGATTATTGGAGATGCTTCAGTTGGTGTTCAAACAAGAAGAAGAGTAAGTGCAAATCGTGTTGATATGGTAAGGTCTATGTGTATGTCTTCAATTTGCAATATTGTGAATGCTCAGTGTTACTATTCTGAAATTGAACCTAAAAATGTTACAGAAACATTAAAAGATGAAAATTGGATTAATGCTATGCATGAAGAACTTAATCAGTTTGAAAGAAATGATGTTTGGTCATTAGTTCCAAGACCTGATGATGTCAATGTCATTGGAACTAAATGGATCTTTAAAAACAAAATTGATGAGTCGGGTAACATAATTAGGAACAAAGCTAGATTAGTTGCACAAGGTTACACTCAAGTTGAAGGTATTGATTTTGATGAAACATTTGCACCTGTTGCTAGGATAGAGTCCATTAGACTGTTACTAGCAATTGCATGTTACATCAACATTAATCTTCATCAAATGGATGTAAAAGCTGCATTTCTGAATGGCATATTAATTGAAGATGCATTTGTTGAACAACCTAAGGGTTTTGAAAATCCACAGTATCCTGATCATGTGTACAAACTAAAGAAAACCTTGTATGGTCTCAAACAAGCTCCTAGAGCTTGGTATGGTAGACTTACTGACTTTCTGTTGCAATTTGGTTTCATAAGAGGAGAGGCTGATAGAACCTTGTTCATTAAAAATTCTGGAGAAGACTTGTTAATAGCTCAAATATATGTTGATGACATTATTTTTGGTTCAACTTGTAACATCATGTTAAACAAGTTTGTTGAAGCAATGACATCAACATTTGAGATGAGCATGGTAGGTGATTTGAATTACTTCCTTGGACTTCAAATCAAACAAACTGATAATGGTATTTTCTTCTCTCAGAGTAAGTATGCAAAGAATTTAGTGAAAAGGTTTGGTTTAGAAAGCTCAAAAGTCATGAAAACTCCTATGGGATCTACACAAAAGTTGTGTAAAGACACTGTTGGTTAAGATGTTGATCCAACTTTGTATAGATCCATGATAGGTAGTCTTCTGTACTTAACTTCAAGCAGGCCTGATATTATGTATAGTGTATGTGTTTGTGCCAGGTACCAAGCTTGTCCCAAAGAATCTCATTTGAATGCAGACAAGAGAATCATAAGATATGTGGCTGGTACAACTGATCTTGGTATATGGTATACGAAAGACACAAGCAGTGCACTTGTTGGATATAGTGATGCTGATTGGGCTGGAGATATTGATGATAGGAAAAGCACGCGTGGTGGCTGTTTTTACATGGGTAACAATTTAATTTCTTGGCATAGCAGAAAACAGAATTGTGTATCACAATCTACTGCAGAGTCTGAGTACATTGTAGCAGGTAGTTGCTGTACACAACTTCTTTGGTTAAGTAAAATGTTTAGTGATTGTGGTTTAGAGAGTGACACTTTAACTGTATTTTGTGATAACACGAGTGCTATCAACATTTCGAAAAATCCAGTTCAACACTCACTTACTAAACACATAAGTATTAGACATCATTTCATAAGGGATCTTGTAGAGAAGAATATTGTGAAGTTAGAATACATACCCACTGAAAATCAATTTGCTGATGTTTTTACTAAAGCATTAGACCATGAGAGATTCTCATTTTTTAGGAAATCTCTTGGTATGTGCACAATCTGAGTAACTGAGAAGCGGATACTGTTATGTTTGTTAAAACATCCATAACAACATCAGGGTATTTGCATGTTCTAATTAAAGCTTGTTCTTGAATTTTGTTTCTTAATTTCTTTGAAAAATAAATCTGAACTAAGTATGTTTGTTGTGTAAAAATAAAAAGGAATCACTCTTCTCAAACGCATAATTAGTTTTTGAAAAAGCACATCAAGATGTAACTAATTCACTGAGTAACTATGGAGCACGGAGTTCGCTACTACGATGTCTTCTTTTCAAAAGGTGATTAGTAAAAACATCAACATGTCACAAATCCATTGAGTAATTATGGGGCACGGAGTTCGCTGCTACGATGCACTCTCTTGAAAAGATGGATCAATGTGAATAAAAAGTGCTAAAATTGTTTGATAAAAAATGCGACATTGGATATTAAAACCAATGTTGAGGTGTGTGTTCCAATTTTGAATACAACATCATATACAGTTCGAATTTATTTCTCTAAGTTAAGTTATGGACCGATTTTTTAGGGATTTGTTGTTAAATTCCACATGCATAAACCCACGTTTTCTAATTTATTCAAGTAGTGCATAATATAATGTGTTTAATTAATTAAATTTCGAATTTCTAATTGTGAAATAACCCACGATCTCTTACGGGGGAGTGGGTAGTTTCAACTGATTAAAAATTCCAGAATATTCACTTTCATGGGTAGTTAAAATAACATTCGTACCTTCTTCTATATATATTTCCTTCGTATCTTATGTCTAATCCTTAGTGTTCAAAGCATATGAGTGAAATTCAGATTTTTCGACTAAGTGTTGAAAATTGTGTGTTCACATCTTAGGGTTTTAGTGTTATTTCTTTTAAATTTTATTTTCGCTTAAATTTACTACTTAATGGCTGGAAATCAAAAGAAGTTATCTCATAGCTCAAAAACTCGCGCAAACCCTTCAACTCCTTCCCACTCGAATCTGAACCTTCTTGCAGAAATGGCCTCAAGCCAAAACCCAAATGCTGCTTCTGTTGCTCCATCATCAAGCACAACACCTCCTACTACTCTAACCCCTGTTCAAGCCTTTCCCGTAAACATCTACATCCCAAATGAAGCCACTGCCGATCAGCTGGAGACGATCGCACGCGGCATTGCTCAAAGCCTTCAAGGAAGCCGTGTGGTTCCCAAACTAACCATTGGCTCTATTGAAGTAGATGTTGCATCCTACTTGAACCAACCTCAAAACCCTTCTCCTACTGTTCATGTCGGAGGTCCTTCTTCGACAGTACAATCAGAAAAGCCTAAATCCTCTAACCAAGCCAAAAACTCTACTGCTAATGTTTCAAAGAGTGTTGAAACAGGTGATCAGGCTACAAAGGAGACCCCCACTGACAAGGAAACTGTTGCTGAAGAAACTAGGGAGAAAAACCCTAATACTGAAGTCCCTGATGTTGAAATGTCAGAGGAGGACAAAGAAGAATCACCCAAAACTGATTCTTCAATGTCTGAGGACTCTGAGCCTGCTCCTATAGCCAAAGCTGTGAAGAAAAAGGGAGGCAAAAGGAAACGGAGCCCTGTTAAATCAAGGAGAAGATCAGGTAGAGCAAAGAAGAGGGTGAACTATTCTGAAACCGCAAGTAAGAAGAAGGATGATGAAGGAGATGTTGCTACTCGACCTATTCGAGTGTGGTCAGAATCTGAAAAGGAGTCAAGCTCCAAAGACTCATCTGAGAAAGAGACTGATCAAACTGAAAGTCAGGAGAAAGAAGAAACTGATGAGAGTGATGTTCCTATTTTTGAACTGAGGAGGAGAGCAAGAGTTGAGATGAGGACTAAGAGGAAGTTTGAGATGAGGACTAAGAGGAAATTTGAGTATGCTACTGATGGTGCTGGAACAAGTGCAGCAGCACCAGAACCTGAAGCTGAGGACAGCAGTTCTGAAAGTAGCTCAGACAGAACCAAAACTGATTCTGATCAAGGTAATGCATCTGAACATTCTGGTGAGCATGTTAGTTCTGATAATGATGATGATGAATCTTTAGACCAAAAGTTGGAAAGGTTAAGGAAGAGAAATCTGTTAATTGAAAGAAAAATTAACATTGATGAGTTTGAATCCAAGGGTCTAGTTAGATTTTTAGAAGAAAGAAGTTTGATGCATGCTGTTACTTTTGCTGATGCATTTGTTACTGATTGGGTGTATGAGTTTTATGCTTGTCTGAGAAAGAACCAGGCTAGAAGGAATTCTAGGTAGTATGGTACTGTAAGATTTAGAGATAGGAGTTTTCCTTTTACTCCTAAGTTAATTAACCAGTTTCTGCATGTTGAGGATGTTGAGGAAGAAGATGTTCCTCATATGGATGAGATCATTACTGTTCTGACTGGGGGAAGAGTTAACAAATGGAAGAAGAATATGTTAGCTGCCTCATTGACCTCTCTGTATTCAATATTACATAAGCTGGTAGTGTATAACTGGATACCCTCTACAAACTCCACAAAGGTGACCAGGGATCAAGCTGTACTGATGTACAGAATTGGTGTGATGAAATTTTTTAACCTGGGCTTGGTTATTTTTCATCACATGATGAAGTTTGCTGGTAAGATCTCTGAGAAGGGCAACCTGTCTTACCCTGTGCTGATTTATGGATATTTGAGGAGTCACAAATTTATTCACAAAAGGAATGAGTTGTTGAGGGGGAGAGTTCATCTGATGGGTATATCTCACTATTTACTATCTGGAAATAGAGTGTTAGACTTACCCCTGCAGGATAATGCTGAAGAAGAAGATGCAGAACCA
The DNA here is from genome assembly GCA_947034835.1 of Ballota nigra. Classification (NCBI taxonomy): domain Eukaryota; kingdom Viridiplantae; phylum Streptophyta; class Magnoliopsida; order Lamiales; family Lamiaceae; genus Ballota; species Ballota nigra. The sequence goes on from OX344727.1 coordinate 49,578,460, forward strand.
CACCAACCTGTTCCTGACCATGCTCCTGTACAAGATGCTGCACAAAATGTTGAGAACATACCTCGCAACATTCCAGCTCCCACTAACTATTCTCTGAATATCTCACCTGAGTTTATTCAAACTCAACTACAGCACTTGCAGGACTCAATTGATGAACTTCAATTCCTAAAGAACTACTGGGAGAACCTCCTTTCTACCACAACAGGGGGAGTACCAGTTGCTGCTGCTGCCAGGAATGCTGCTGGTGCCAGGGGAGTTGAGATTCATGAAGTAAATGTTGATGAGCCTGTTGCTAAGGAAGGTGGTGCAACTGGACCTGTGGAGGAAGTGTTGATGCTGCTGCAGATGTTGTTGCAAACTTTGTAACATTTGATATCCAGGAGGAAGCTGAACTATATGGTGATCTGCCTGACATCTCTGCCAAAGTTTGAAGTTATCTTATAGACTGGAGGAAGCACAATTTATGGGGGAGCTTAGTGCAAGATGCTTGAAGCTGCAGCGGTATATTCCATACAGTGATATCAAGTTCCTCTTTTGTGATTGCCTCTAAGTACTCTTGGTTGTTTTATGCTTTTAATTATTGTTGCTATGATAGGATGTTTTAATTTTTAAAAGACAATATTATATTAGCTGTTAGGTTATTATATTAGAACTGTTAGGATTTATTTCAGATAATTTTTGAAGTTGTAATTTGAATGGGTAAACATTATGTTACTCATTCTGTTGATTTTGATGAGCATATATGATGATGTTCATTCTGTTTTGATGAAATTAACTTAGTGTTATTTCATCTTGTTTTTTATGGTTCAACTTACAGTTGATCATCTTATTTTTTGGCTGTTTTGCTACACAAGGTTGAAGAGATAAGTGTACAATACGATGTTGATCTCTATTGTACATACATCACTGACTTATATATTGAACTAATATATACATCAGGTGTGTTGTAGCAGAAAGGTCAAATTGTGGGAGATTGTTGATGTTGTTAGTAGTGAAGTATTCACTATTTACTTTGAAACAACATGAATTTGCCCTTTCTTCTCATTAACCAACACTTTATGATCAAATGTTGTCTTAGATGTTTTAACATGCAGGATGAAGATCTAGAAGGATCTACAAGGTTCTGGAATCATCGATGTTGCAGTGAATGTTGCTTAACATTGCTAACAACATGAGCAGTTACGGGTTTTAGAAGGATCTACAAGGATCTACAAGGGACTACACGTTTCAGACTTATCCAGGACATTTTAGAACTATCTAGATCAGGTGGTTGCATCAAGAAGTATGAGGAATAAAGGATAAGATGTGGGACAACATGAAGATCATGGAGGCGGTTACAAAGAGAAGTTATTTTAGATTGAAGACTTCTGCCTATAAATAGAGGCCGAATCTTTCAGTACCAAGTGTGGAGTAAACGAGTACACCTACTCTAGTGTTGATCCTGAGTTTAAAGGTGATAGGGCAGTTATTCCAACGTTTATGTTATGCCTTGAAATAGAGTTTTTCACGCATAGCTTGTGATCGAACATATATCCATAGATAGTGAGATCATTGATATATAGTGAGATCAATTTTGACGGTGTATTATTTTATACACTTAGCCAATTTAGATTTGATAGGTGATATCGAGTCTTGTTTCCGTTGTGAACGATTACACTCTTCACAAAAATTTTGTATCACTAATCTTTTTATAGTGAACCTTTCGCCATGAGGCTAGCACAAACTATTTATGATAGTTTGTGTTAAAAAGTATTCCCTTTTGCAATTGTGTGTTTAAGTCTTCTGCTGTACACGTTTTATATTCTGTTTTTCCAGATTATTGTAATATTTGCTTTAACATTTGTTACAACATCTGCACTTTATAACACACGCACACTTTCACACAAGTTCAAGCATCTTTAAGGTGAAGATCCACTCACAAACTAAGAGATCAATTTAATGAATTTTAATCTCGTAAAGGCTCAAATCTCACAGCTTTCACATCCATGCTAGTCCTAGTGAATTCTCACTTTCATATCACACATGTATTCAAAAGGAAAATTCGTAAGTATACGAGTTCCCTCTCAAATCCACTCTAATTTCTACACTCACACAATCTAGACTCTAACTCAACTCCACATATCATTCACTAATAACTCACACTCAAGACAGTAATCAATATGCATAAGAGAGTCAATAAGAGTGAAATATAAAGTAGCACATCAAAGCAGCTCAACACAATATCAGCTCAAGGAGTTAAACTTCAGTACATGCCAAATTGAGAAAAATAAAAAGAAAAATAGTCTCAAAATTAAAAGAAAAAGAAAGATAAAAAGGGTAAGGAACTGGGGGGAATCCCCATGGTCACTGATCAGGAGGAGGTGGTGGACGGTAACTCGCGTGCTCTGCTCCCAGGTTGGAGACAAAAAGTGCCTCCATCCATCTGTGTATATTCGAGAGCTGCCCTTCCATCCTAGTGGATCTTGCATCCCACTGGTCCTGAGCCGTGCGGAGGTGCGTGACATCGGTACGCAAGGACTGAATCTCCGTCTCCATCCCCAACCACTGAAGCTGGGTTGGGGCCCATCCGCTCTGAGTCGGTGCTTTGGGCACCTCAAACTCCATGTCTTGAGGCTCTTGGCCTCCTTCTTCAGATGCTTGTTCTTCCTCTTGCTCTCCGGCTTCTTCTTCTTCATCAGGTCCCCGCTCATACTCTTCCTCTTCCTCTTCGTCAGAATCTCTAGCTCTACTCGTGCCTTCACCCCTCTTCTTCTTCTTAGGCTGAATGTCCCACTAACTTGAATGGAATGTACTAACTTCTACTAGTAGATTTCTCGCAAGCGTACAAGTTCACTGTAGTATGAGTAAGTATAATGACCAAGTATATCGAACCCAAATGATGAAGTGTATGTAAATAGATCCCTGAAGATCTACGCGTCGTAGTTAATATGAGTGAAATGTTTTTGGATTTTTTTGAAAGATTAATTGAAACTAAAATAAACTAATTAAACTAAAATACTAAAGAAGACGAATTAACTAAGGTTTGTGTTCAAGTAAGAGTTGGTGATGCTCAGGATAGGAATCTCTACGTATACTAACGGAGCAGGTACATAATCAAAATAACCGTGACGCGCAAGAAATAACCTAAGTAAAAGAATGCAAGATGAAAGCTCAAGATTCTAAACCCTAATACTTTACCCTAACACTCGACTTCACTAATCCACTAACAAGTTAATAGATTGTGCTTAATTAATGAGACCCTAATTTAACTAAGGTGATTCGGTCGTCCTCCTTCGCTAAACTGGTAGATGAATTAAACCCTTTCTAAACCTACTCGTTAAGTCAAGTGAAATTGTTAAGAATGAGTCAAAGAATCAAATCGTGCAAGCAAATGAATTCGAGCTTCAAAGATCAATAACAAGTATACTCACAAATCTTCCCTCGTCATACGCATGCAACAACAGCGAGAATCACCAAAATCAAACATGGATGTGCACTCAACGATGTCTTTCACTCCCTCACAAGTGTATATCAATGATAAAGGGACTCACTCAATCAATCAATCACACATATTGGCAGCCATAGACTTGTAAGCACTCTTAACTCCGACCATACTCTAGAAATCAATGCCGAATCAAAAAGGACTTTCTCCGGGTTGTAATGTAGGTTCTTTGGACAGGTGGGAATCAATATGGTAAAGTGACTCAAGTGAATGGAGAATAGAAAAATCAAGCTTCGGTACTTCGAGATTAGGAACAGAATACTTCAAACAATTTCACTCTACACACTTTCAATTCCAACACTCTCAACACTTCAATTTTTTTTTCTTTCTCACTCTTTTCACTTTTCTCAATCACTTCACTTTTTTTTTTCACAAACACATGAGCTCTTTTTTTCCTTTTTGCTCATTCTCAATTTTTTTCTTTTTCCCACAACTCAAAACTTCATCACACCTTCTTCTCATATTCACTCAACAAACAACATTTCCTATTTTCAACTCAATTCAATCCCTTCACATTCACACTTTTCCTATTCTCCACTCAAATTGGGATAAAAAGGCTTAGGAACTTGGAATAGTGTTCATATGTGCTTGCGAATAAAATAGGCTTAAAGCTCAAAAGGGCTAACAAGGGGTCAATGTCATTGGTAAGGAAAATTTTGGCTAAGTGACACATTCAAATCAAAGATGGCCTAAGATCACATTCGGCATGTCAGACTAGACACAATCAAGAAGCAAGAGCACACACAAGTTCTAGCATCCTCTAAGGTGACGATTCTCTCACGAACAAAGAGATCAATTAATGCATCAAAATCTCATAAGGCTCAAATCTCACAGCTTTCATATCCATGCTAGTCTTAGTGAATTCTCACTCTCATCATACAAGTACTCAAAAGGAAAACTCACAAGCATACAAGTTCTTTCTCAAATCAACTCTAGTTCAACCACTCACACAAAAGAGTCCCTAACTCAAATCCACAAATCTACTCTACTCATCAAATCATGCTCAAAGATAGCAATCAACAAGCATAAGATGATTGATAGGCATGAAAGATACAATAGCGAATCAGATCAAAATCACCCCAAGGAGCATCTCAAGGCACTAAATAACCAAACACACTCAAAGATAAGAAAGGGGTGCTCTGGTGCAATGTAACAAGAAAAATTAAAAAAATTAAAAATAAAAATAAAAAATCCTCCACCCCCCAAACTTCGACCTTGCGAAGAGGTCTAAGTTTGGGGTTGTGGGTTACCTCAACCAAACAATTTAGTTTCTCTCAACAACGTTGCACAATCCCTTGCTTGAGTTCCTTAAATCTCCACTTATTTGACACTCCTTCGAGACAAGCCTACAAAATAAACTCTCAAGTACGAGGTTAAAACTTACGATTCAAAAACACCCTAATAACATAAAACTCAAATAACTAAAAACACTAAAAAGCAAATAAAAATGGGTTGCCTCCCATTCAGCGCTATTTTTAAGGTCCTCATGCCGGACCGAGCTCATAGGAGCTTATGGGACATCATACTCAAATTTACCTCTCTTACTCTCATAAGAGTGGTGCTTTGATGGTCCCGTTTTCGAAGGGCTAAAATGGGAATTCAGGAGCAAATTTTTTTTTTTTAAACCTTTCCTCAGGGAGTTCAGTAAGAGTGGAAAGTTCTCAAGTCACTGCATTGCTAAGAGGCTGAGTTACCAAGTCAGTGAGAAGACTTGAAGACTCATGCTCTTAGCAACACAGTGACTCGAGAGATTACACTTCAAGTCACTGCTCTGCTTAGAGGCTGAGCTACCAAGTCAGTGTGAGGCTTGGAGGCTCATGCTCTAAGCAAGGCAGTGACTCGAGATACTGAACTCTCGAGTGCGTTGCCTGAACTGGTCAGTGAGAAGGATTCTCCCTGACCTGAATATTTAACCAAAGTTTTCTTTTTAAAAATGCTCTCAGTGAGCAGATTTTCACAACACTTAGTAAATACTTTAAAAGATAAGTACGATCAATTTAATGTGGTTCAGAGACACAAGCTCTTACATCCACGGACTGATTTAACAGGAAATCCACTAATCTGGGATTCTTATTTTTAACGTGCCAAAGTGCACTTACAACTGGACTCACGCCACTCCCTGGGCTGCCTCTCCTCACTAACTAACTTCCACCAACAAACCTAACTAGAGGGTTTTGGTTTTGGTTTCAGTTTGGTTTCTCCAACTATGTGAGATTTTCCTTTACAATGTGTTAGCCTTAAGCTAAGATTAGGAAAACCTCTCTAAGCTATGAGTTACAAGCTTGACACTCAATGAATATAAGTGATAACCCTAAAGATCAGTGTCGTGGGTGTGAGCAACACTTCCTTATGACTCCCTAAAAACTCACACACTCTTATAACTTGTAGGTGATGATTTTTTTTTTCACACACAACACAACACACTTGAATACGCAGCTATGAGCTTGTATTTATAGTGTGGATTCAAATGTAACCGTTGGAGGAAATTACATTTGAATCCATACAATTAATGGTTTCAACCACTTTTCTTGGAATGCGGCCTTGTCAGTGTCGGAGTTGCTGCCTTGTGCTGATTGGTCCACGTGGGCTGAATCCGACGGATCTTTGACTCAGTGGGTTGACCAAGACCCACTGACTTTAGGTAGCTTCCTCCTTCACTGACGGATGATCTTCAGTGGACTGAACATCTTCAGTGTAGTTGTCCTTCAGAGACTGTTTGAAGATCACTCCAAGAAGTTTTTCATAAGGCTGAATGACAAACTTCCCTGACCACAGTAGCCTGACTCCTTCAGGGTCTACTTGGTGCAGCACTGATCCTCTTGATCATGCTCTTCACTGAGTGGTCCACCTGACTTAGCTTAGATCAGCCTGGGTTACACTCAGTGGGACATCCTTCAGGCATTTCTTCTGGTTTAGGTCTCTGACTTGGCTTCAGTCTGTTCTCTTGATGTCATCTTGATTTCCTCAAGCTGTGTTGTTGAGTTCCCCCTAGCTGAGTTCCCCCTCAATTGAGTGTTCCCTCAACTGAATTCTTCTCAACTGACAGCCTATTCTACTAACAGCTAACCTAGCCTGACATGAAACAAAAGATACTATCCTGACTGCTTTTAAACCTATTACATGTTGTTTTGGAGAATCATCAAAACTAAAACATATCCCAATAATTTTCCCCTTTTTGATGATTCCAAAACTTCTAACCAAATGATTTTCTATTACAAGAATAATGTCAGAATACAGGTAATAGTTTGAAATATGCAGAAATTCCCATAGTTTAAAATATTTAAGATTTGTTCGGTTGACCATTTTTCTTAACAAAACTGGATCAGTGGTCATGTGAACAACCCGCTCTGATACCAATTGATGGTCCCATTTTCGAAGGGCTAAAATGGGAATTCAGGGGCAAAAAAATATTTTTTTAAACCTTTCCTCAGGGAGTTCAGTAGGAGTGGAAAGTTCTCAAGTCGCTGCATTGCTAAGAGGCTGAGTTACCAAGTCAGTGAGAAGACTTGAAGACTCATTCTCTTAGCCACTGTTACACCCGATATTTACTACCCGACCCATCGGGTATCGGACACAGACCCACTACTGTAGCGGGCTCGGATGAGAGTAGTCCGCCGACCGGTCAGACAGACGGGCGGGGACCTAGAGGCTGCCCGACGCGAGTCTCTGGGATCTACCGGGAAGGGTACTTATAACCCACAGGCCCGGGTATCGGGCGGCCAGCGACGAGCCCTGGTGCGGGGGGCTCTACCCGCCTACTCGTAAATGAATAACCAAGGCATTCTCATCCGGACTCATCTCCCGGTACCCGAGTACCCGTCTGCCCGACCCCAGGCTGCGCCAGCTGTGAGAGGACGACGGGTGCCATCAATCCAGAGGATGTGACAGGGTCAAAGAGGGCAGTTGGGGCCAAGTCCAATCACCTAAGGGGTGACAGCGCCACGTGGCGTCTCCTCATTGGCTCGTAGGGAAGGCTGTAGCCACTTATTACCTTCCAGCTAGGAGTAGGGGGGACCCACAGGTCCATCAACCAAATATGGGGAACCCCCACCTTGTACACTATAAATAGGGCTTTAAATGCCCATTTGTAATGGACAACACATTTATTGCAAATATACTCCTGAGAGCTCATTTACTCTCACATTTATTACTTCTTGTTATCATTGGTATCGAATCCTACCCGCTAGGAACCCGGCAGCGAGATCCGGTAGAAACCGCTCTAGTAATGAGTGTACGCAAGTTGTGCCCATACTTTTTTTATCATCAAGTAGAAGTACTAACTACAATGCCACTTCGCCAAGTGCTACATCGCTTAGACACGGCGGGCAGGTGCCTGAAATGGGCAGTTGAGATCGGGCAGTTCGGAGTCACATACGCCCCCCGGACTTCCATCAAAGGTCAAGCCATGGCCGACTTCATCGTCGAGCTCACTTACCCGGAGGCGATGTCCAAGATCGAGCAGCCTCCGTGGAAAATGTACGTAGACGGTTCCTCCACGACTATGCGGGCGGGCGCGGGAATTGTCCTTCTCAGCCCGTCAGGACAGTCATTCACTACAACCATCAGATTTGGTTTCCACGCGACCAACAATGAGGCCGAGTATGAAGCATTAATTAACGGCCTGGAAATGGCCATGGTCATGGGAGTGAAGAGGCTCCAAGTCTATAGCGACTCACAGCTCGTTACATGCCAAATCTCAGGAGAGTACGAGGCGCACAGCGATAGGATGTTGGCCTACCAGGGATTAGCCAAGAACCTCCTCAAAAAATTCGATCAAGTTTGCATAGAGGTGGTAACCCGACTCGACAATACTCAAGCAGACGCGCTTGCCCGCCTCGCAACATCCGAGGGGGCAGCCGACATGTCCCAGATCACAGTCACTTACCTGACCGCCCCTACGAGCTCGAACCAGCGGGTGACCAACCTGGGGCAAGAGGAGGACAGCTGGATGACCCACATTCTGAAATACATCTGCAGCGGCCAGCTCCCAGACGACTGAGTAGCGGCGAGACAATTACAGCTTCGGGCAGCACGGTACACGATCATCGGGGACCAACTGTACAAGCGAGGCTTCGCCCTACCCCTCCTGAAATGCATAACGCCGGGGCAGGGAAGGAAGATCTTGGTAGAGGTCCACAAAGGACGCTGCGGGAACTACGCTGGCGGCCAGGCGCTCGCCCAGGAGGTCCACAAAGGACGCGATCAACTACGCGCGAGCATGCCACAAGTGTCAAATATACTCGCCAGCGATCTACCAGGCCCCAGCCGAGCTCACCTCAATTCTGAGTCCATGGCCGTTCGCAAAGTGGGGGATCGATCTCATTGTTCCTTTGCCTACGGCCCCGGGCAGCGTCAAGTATGCAATTGTCGCCGTGGATTACTTCACCAAATGGGCGGAGGCGGAATTACTGAAAACGATCGATCAGGAGCATGTCATCAAGTTCATCTGGCGTAATATAATCTGTCGATTCGGCCTCCCACAGATAATCATCTCGGACAACAGGAAACAGTTCGACGGGTTGGAAATGGAGAGATTCTGCTAGAAACACGGGATCAAAAGGTTATTCTCGTCACCCTACCACCCCCAGTCGAACGGACAGGTCGAGGTGGTAAACAAGATAATAAAACACACGTTGAAGACAAGGTTGGAGGAGAGCAAGGGAACATGGGCGAGCAAGCTACCCGAAGTGTTATGGTCATACCGAACGACATGTCACACCACAACCGGGGAGACTCCTTTTGCTCTAGCCTTCAGAACAGAGGCAGTCATCCCAGCTGAAGTCGTCATCCCGAGCCTCCGCACCTCACAACCCATGGGGACCGAGAACGACCAAGCCATGCTAAACGAGTTGGACCTGCTGGAGGAGAGAAGGTTGTCCGCAGAACAAAGAAACATAGCTTACAAACGCCGGGCTGAAAAATACTTCAACTCAAAAATCAAGATCAGGGAGTTCGAAACCGGGGACCTGGTGCTCCGACGGACGGTCGGGCAACCCAAGGGGGTATTTGGTCCGAATTGGGAGGGACCCCTAAAGGTCTCCAAGCGCCTTGCCAACGGAGCCTACGAGCTGGAAAGCCTTGAGGGCAACCCGGCCCAATACCCTTGGAACGCTTCCCTACTCAAAAGATACTACCAGTAACGGCAGAATAGTTTTAGCCTAAGTCAACGCGACGAGCAACCCCGATGTAATCGCTCTCCGAGCGCAAAGCTGTAATAAATAAAAGCAGTTGTTAAGTCAATCCCATCTTCGTGAAGTCGCTGCCCGACATTCGGCTAAAGCACTTCATTAATTAATATCTTGGTTAATTCCTTAAGCGGTTGTTAAGTCAATCCCATCTTCGTGAAGTCGCTGCCCGACATTCGGCTAAAGCACTTCATTAATTAATCTCTTGGTTAATTGTTTAAGCGGTTGTTAAGTCAATCCCATCTTCGTGAAGTCGCTGCCCGACATTCGGTTAAAGCACTTCATTAATTAATCTCTTGGTTAATTCGTTAAGCGGTTGATAATTCAATCCCATCTTCGTGAAGTCGCTACCCGACATTCGGCTAAAGCACTTCATTAATTAATCTGCCGATTAATTTTATAGTTGTTAGTTCAACCCGATCGACATTCGGCTAGAACACTTCATCTTTTATTATCCAATTACGTTATTAACCCGATCGACAAACTAAGTTCAAAGAGACAAAGCGAAATAAAGTGCAAAGGAGATTTTATTAAAGAAAGATTCGAAAAAGAGAAAGTACAAAAGGCCCGCGGCCAACAAACTTAGCAAAATAAAAGAAGAGAAACAAGGGAATTCACGGGGCCACCGCGTCCACCACACCCGGGTCCTCGGTCGCGTCCTCGTCGGCCAGAGGGTAGATGAAGGTCGCCGGGTCGCCGAGAAACGATAGATCCAGCCCGCGATCGACCAAGTCCTTCAGAGTAATGTCATAGTCCGGGGAGGGAGGATTGGACTCGACATAACTCCTCAGATCAGCCAGAGGTCCGGAGTAGTCGGCCTCGGGATTCAGGCGGAGTAGAGAGTAGATCGAGTCGGTGTAGGCATTAATGTACACCATGGATCCGGCCGACTCGTTCTCAGCGGCCAATCGGGCACGCTCGGACTCCAGGCGCGTTTCCGCCTCCGCCGCAAGAGCCTCCCTGGCTTGGCGAACTTCTTCAGTCGTCCTCGCCTCGGCTTCGGCGCGCGCTTTCCTCTCCTCCTCGAGGACACCCTCCAGTTCTACCCGACTCGCTCGGCCGGCCTCCAGCTCCTCCCGGAGCTTTTTGTTCTCCTCTTCCAGACGGGTGGCTTCGTCCCTCTTCGTCTGGAAGGCTGCCTTGTAGGAGGAGGCAGTCCGCATCTCCCGCTCGAACTCGAGCATGATGCCCTCCATGGCAATAGCGTTGCGGGAGATACGGATGGCCGCCGCCCTCATCCGGTCGGCGAGCAAGATGGTCCTCGTGGCCTTCTGGCAGTTGAGGGTCCAGGACCGGGGAAGATTCAGCACGGCGCGGCAAAGGTCCTCCGGCCAAGTCTCCGGCACGGCCTCCGAGTACGGAGGATCCTGCGAGCGCAGGAATTGAAGAACCTCGGGCGGGGGCAGAGGATCAGGCCTGCAATACGACGGGAAGAAAAGTTGTGTTAAAAGACCTACAGTGCAAAATCGACCAGGAAACTGGGAAAAAGAAGCAAAATACTTACGTGAGGTGATTGCCCCAGCTCAGGTAGGAGAAATCGCTGCGATCGCGAGCAGGGGAGGCCGGGCTCCCTATAGTCGCCTCGAAGGTGCCGGCCACAAGCCCGCCCGTCACCGGGTCCAAGTTGACCATCACCATGGCCGGGTCGACAGACGTCTGACCCTCAACCCGTGCCTGCTTCGATGGACGCTGGCCGTCCGTCGGGGAGGAGGATATCGGGGGCACCGGGGTCGCAGGTGGACTGCGGATCGTCACCCCAGTGGCGCGGACGGCCCCCCGCTTCGCCAGCTTCGCCAAGGTGTTCTTCTTAGGAGCCATGTCGACGGTCTCCTCGGAGGATTCTACGTTGACGATCGGGATGGCTGCCTGACCGGCTTCAGGTACTGCCCTCGGGGAGGCTGCCGGGGAAGCTGACGGTGTGGAGGATTCGGCCGGGAAACGCTGCGCTGTAGGAGGAAGGAAGTGTTAGAAATCGAAAAAGAATTAACCAGCATGAAAAAAAATGTCGGGAGGAGCCTTACCACCCAAATCCAAATGGCGCGGGAAGGTTTGGAGCCCGGACAGCCTGCGGAAGTCGTTGCTGTTGAGAAGATCGACGTCGCGATTATCCAAGCTCTCGGACTTCACCAGGGCAAGTGCCTGCCTGAAATCGTCGGTCAGGTCGGCCTGGTTTGGGACCGCGCAGCCTGCACAATGAAAGAAGAATTAGATCAGTACTAAGGGATGAGGGAAGAATTTTGTGTCTACCTCGGCGGTTGCGATCCCGATACTCCCGGGGAACCGGGATGGTGTGTCCGTCAATACCAACGCTCTCCCAAGCGCCGCCGACCCACCACCACTTTTCCTGCCAGTGCATCACCTTCGACGAGATGCCGAAGATGATGGCGTCCCCGCCCCGGGGCTTCACGGAGTAATATCCGTGGTTCATTCGGCCGACCGAGGCCACGGTGTAATACAGATAGTTGATCTCGGACGGAGTAGGCATACGGTGCAGCCCACGCCGACCGAGAGCAACCATTGCCCCCAGAATGTAGCTCCACCTGTTCGGAGTGATCTGGGTGATCGACAGGTTCCATGCGGCGAGCAACTTGGAAATGGCCGGGTGAAGTGGGAAGCGGAGCCCGGCATGGAGTGTGTCCGAATTAATGGCAATTAGGCCTTCCGGAGGCTGTTCGGCCCGTTCGTCCTCCCGGGGAGCGTAAAAGAAAACATCGGAGGGCGCCTGGAAAGTAGGGCGCCTGGAAAGTCCAGTACAACTCCTTCAAGTCGGCATCCGGGGGGAGGCAGTTGGGGCGGCGAGAGGCCCCAAATTCGGTATCCCGAGCCTCGCGATACGCACGGGCAGAGCGCCTACGCACAAACTGGCTCATGTATTTCGAGTAGTCGAACCCGATCAGCCGGTTGTCCGCGTAATCTATTTGGTCGGGCACGGATTCCTGCTCGAATAAGTAATCTTTGGCCCTGGGCGGGTAGGCTAAGACCGGAGAAACGCTTAGGGCTTCCCCCTCTCGTTGGGGGCTCATCCCCTCCAAATCTTCCGCGAAGGCATCCACATCCGTAGAATTGCCTTCACCCTCTCTGGCGGCAGCGGCGCGGGACGTTCCTTCCCCGGCCAGATGGAGAGGCTTCTCGGCTTCGGCGGCAGTGCGGCGGCGGAAGTGATAAGAATCGGCGGCACCGATGCTTTCGGCGGAGTCGCCCATGATGAAGGAAGAGTAGAAAGGAGAATTTCGAAGAAGAAAATTAGAAAATTACCTCGGAATTCGAAAAAGTCACCGGAATCTGGGAAACTCGCCGGAGAACTTGAATCTTGCTCAAGGGGGCGCGAGATTGCAAAAGAGTGAAAATGGTATAATGGGCTGAGAGCCCCTATTTATAGGAGAAATGGGAGGGACCAAATTGCAAAAAAATGGGGTCGAAAATGGAATAAAACAAAATTCAGGGGGGCGCGTGGGGGCCACGCGCGCAACGGTTGGGGAGCAGGTTCGGCGGACGTGACCCCTGGACTTCTGCGCATCAGTCACGCCATCCCGTGACGTCAGTAGGCGCGGCATACGAGGCGTCATCTCGAAAACCGAAGTGTCACCTCCAAAATTCAAATTCAAATTCAAAATAGTCCGCAGTACGACCAGCCCGCCACCCGACGACTGCAGCCCCCCGATGTCGGCCTGGTGGGGCAATTGTTACACCCGATATTTACTACCCGACCCATCGGGTATCGGACACAGACCCACTACTGTAGCGGGCTCGGATGAGAGTAGTCCGCCGACCGGTCAGACAGACGGGCGGGGACCTAGAGGCTGCCCGACGCGAGTCTCTGGGATCTGCCGGGAAGGGTACTTATAACCCACAGGCCCGGGTATCGGGCGGCCAGCGACGAGCCCCCGTGCGGGTGCTCTACCCGCCTACTCGTAAATGAATAACCAAGGCATTCTCATCCGGACTCATCTCCCGGTACCCGAGTATCCGTCTGCCCGACCCCAGGCTGCGCCAACTGTGCGAGGACGACGGGTGCCATCAATCCAGAGGATGTGACAGGGTCAAAGAGGGGAGTTGGGGCCAAGTCCAATCACCTCAGGGGTGACAGCGCCACGTGGCGTCTCCTCATTGGCTCGTAGGGGAGGCTGTAGCCAATTATTACCTTCCAGCTAGGAGTAGGGGGGACCCACAGGTCCATCAACCAAACATGGGGAACCCCCACCATGTACACTATAAATAGGGCTTTAAATGCCCATTTGTAATGGACAACACATTTATTGCAAATATACTCCTGAGAGCTAATTTACTCTCAGATTTATTACTTCTTGTTATCATTGGTATCGAATCCTACCCGCTAGGAACCCGGCAGTGAGATCCGGTAGAAACCGCTGTCAACAGCCACACAGTGACTCGAGAGGTTACACTTCAAGTCACTGCTATGCTTAGAGGCTGAGCTACCAAGTCAGTGTGAGGCTTGGAGGCTCATGCTCTAAGCAAGGCAGTGACTCGAGATACTGAACTCTCGAGTGCGTTGCCTGAACTGGTCAGTGAGAAGGATTCTCCCTGACCTGAATATTTAACCAAAGTTTTCTTTTTAACAATGCTCTCAGTGAGAATATTTTTACAACACTTTAGTAAATACTTTAAAAGATAAGTACGCTCAGTTTAACGTGGTTCAGTGACTCAAGCTCTTACATCTACGGCCTGATTTAACAGGAAATCCACTAATCTGGGATTCTTGTTTTTTACGTGCCAAGGTGCACTTACAACTGGACTCACGCCACTCCCTGGGCTGCCTCTCCTCACTAACTAACTTCCACCAACAAACCTAACTAGAGGGTTTTGGTTTCAGTTTGGTTTCTCCAACTATGTGAGGTTTTCCTTTACAATGTGTTAGGAAAACCTCTCTAAGCTATGAGTTACAAGCTTGACACTCAATGAATATAAGTGATAACCCTAAAGATCAGTATCGTGGGTGTGAGCAACACTTCCTTATGACTCCCTAACAACTCACACACTCTTATAGCTTGTAGGTGTTGATTTTTCTTTTTCTTTTTCACACACAACACAACACAACACAACACACTTGAATACGCAGCTATGAGCTTGTATTTATAGTGTGGATTCAAATGTAACCTTTGGAGAAAATTACATTTGAATCCATACAATTAATGGTTTCAACCACTTTTCTTGGAATGCGGCCTTATCAGTGTTAGAGTTGCTGCCTTGTGCTGATTGGTCCACGTGGGCTGAATCCAATGGATCTTTGACTCAGTGGGTTGACCAAGACCCACTGATTTTTGGTAGCTTCCTCCTTCACTGACTGATGATCTTCAGTGGACTGAACGTCTTCAGTGTAGTTGTCCTTCAGAGACTGTTTGAAGATCACTCCAAGAAGTTTGCCATAAGGCTGAATGACAAACTTCCCTGACCACAGTAGCCTGACTCCTTCAGGGTCTACTTGGTGCAGCACTGATCCTCTTGATCATGCTCTTCACTGAGTGGTCCACCTGACTTAGCTTAGATAAGCCTGGTTTACACTCAGTGGGACATCCTTCAGGTTTCTCTTCTGGTTTAGGTCTCTGACTTGGCTTCAGTCTGTTCTCTTGATGTCATCTTGATTTCCTCAGGTTGTGTTGCTGAGTTCCCCCTAGCTGAGTTACCCCTCAATTGAGTGCTCCCTCAACTGAATTCTTCTCAACTGACAGCCCATTCTACTAAGAGCTAACCTAGCCTGACCTGAAATAAAAGATACTATCCTGACTGCTTTCAAACCTATTACATGTTGTTTTGGAGAATCATCAAAACTAAAACATATCCCAACATGCTTGCATGTGTTTCCTTGATGCCCCTCCATCATGAGCTCTTTTGCTTCCTTCTCATCCCAAAGTGTTATGGATCTCAACTCCTTTTCACCTTTATCTGGAGGAGTCTTACTAAGCAATTTCTTGCGCTTGGACTTTTTCTTCTTAACTCCTCATTTTCCCTCCAACTGGACCACGTCTATCTTTTTCACTTCTTCATCCTTCAATTTCTTCTCTTTATCCCAATCAACATAATCAAGATCATAATGCTCATGGGTTAACTCATCAAATGAAGGATTATCAAAATCATGCGTAAAAGAAAAATTAGGGATAGGAGGTGTGTCTTCAACACTAGGATCAATTTCATCCATGCAATACAAACTCTCATCCTCCTTCGGGTGCTTCATGGCTTCATATAGGGAAATCTTCACTTCTTGATCATCAACTTTCAACGTAATCTTCACATTTGCCACGTCTAGCACCATTCCCGCCGTAGCTAAGAACGGTCTTCCCATGATCAGGGGCACATGCTCATCTTCCTCCATCTCTAGGACCATAAAATCGGCTGGAAAAATGTGATCTCCAACTCTCACGAGGACGTCTTCAACTACCCCTTGAGGTCTCGTGATGGACCTATCAGCAAGCTGGAGCGTCATCATTGTGGGTTGAAGTTCTCCACCCTCCAACTTCTTGAATAGCGATAAGGGCATCAAATTAATGCTCGCCCCGAGATCACATAGCGCTCCTTTCTTGATCCCGTTCCCAATGTCACATAAGATGGTAAAGCTCCCAGGATCCTTCAGCTTTGGAGAAAGCGCCTTGTGCACTAATGCACTCACCTCGTGGTTCAACTGCACCAACTTCGGCTCATCCACTCGCCGTCTTTTCGCAATCAAGTCCTTCAGAAACTTTGCATAGTTGGGCATCTGTTCCAAAGCATCATAAAAAGGGATATTAATATGCAATTGTTTAAACACATCAAGGAATTTAGCGAATTTCTCATCAAGCTTCTTTCTCATGAAGCGTTGTGGATATGGGACGGGTATCACAGATTTGGGTACCCCCCATTCATCTCTTTCGGTCTCTTTCACTTTCTCCCTTGCTTCCTTAGCCTTCTTCCACTTAGGAACTCTCTCACCCTTCTCAATACCTTCCTCTTCAAGATCTTTGCTCGCTTGAGTGCTCTCACCCTCAACCTTCTTCTCAACATCTACCTCCTCAATCTCATCTCTATCTGCCTCAGGCTCTTTTCCTTCTATCCCAACCTCTCCTTGGGGCGTCTCAGAACCAGCAGGCATCTGGGGACCTTCATAATTGGTCTCACTTCTAAGCTGGATAGCCTTACAATGCTCTTTAGGATTACCCTCAGGCATTGAAGGGTATTTGTCAGGCTCTCTATTCAATGACTTTGCAATCTGGCTCATCTGGAACTCTATAGAAGTGAACCTTCGTTTGTTCTCTTGCTGAATTTGATTCAACTCTACATCTCTCTTCTGGAGGTCTTGATCACGCTGATCAACTTTCTTATGCAGATCTTTCACATCATACTCCAAAGATGATAATCTCTTGCTCCCTTCCTCCACCTTCTGAAGGATAGCTCTCAACATCTTCTCAGTTGAGGCACCGCCTTCTCCACCCGGAGGTTTAGAACCCGAATCAACACCTGGAGGAACTGTAATACCCGCCTTCGGGTTAGCATATGAAAAATTCTTGTTCTTCCTTCATTGGTTCTGAGGAAGTTGTTGGCCTCCTTGGTACCCTTGTGTGTTCCTCCATTGATTTTGAGATGGCTGTGGACCTAGAGGTACAAATGGTTGGCCATAAGAAGGTCTTCCTTGAAAATTTCCACCTTGTGGATACCCATTCTGATTGTATTAAGGACCTCCCATATAATTTACTACTTCTTGCTGAATTGTGGGCTTGTCCTCTTGCTCATTCTCTGCTGCATTCCCTCCAACCATATTCTTCCCCAACTCAAGGTTGTTAATCTTTTCCATCATGGCCATCAACAGCCTTCTCGTTCCTTCACCCTCCTCAACCTGATGAACTCTCTGGAAATCTGAGTCCACATTCCAAGCCCCAGCATTCGTGACAATGTTGTCCACGATCTCTCTACACCTCACTATTTCTTGATTCAGGAATGATCCACTAGCACAGGCGTTTAGATGGTCTTGCCCAGCCTTGTTGGCACCACTATAGAAAAATACCATAACATCTCCCTCATTGCACCCGTGCTGCGGGCACTCTATCAACATGTTTGAGTATCTCTCCCACGCTTGATGTAGGTCCTCTCCTTGCTTCTGGCAGAAGGAAGAGATCTAAATCCTTGCTTTGATCGTTCTGGATGGAGGGTAGAATCGCTCGAGGAACAGACGCTCGAGCTCGGCCCAAGTGGTAATACCTCCCCGTGGAAGCGTATTATCGCACCACTCTTTACCTATTCACGTCAATGAGAATGGGAACAACCTAAGTCTCTTGGCATCTTCAGACATGCCATTATAATTTAAAGTGTAGACTATCATTAGAATACTCCTCAGATGAGTATGAGGATTCTCCTTCCCGATAACCCCCTTGAACTGGTTCTCTGTAAGTAGCTTAAGAATTCCTGGGGAAATCGAGAAGTTATTTGCCTCAACAGGAGGCAATGCCACTCCATCATAGTACCGTTGTGGCTGCGCCGCGAACCTTCCTCGAATAGCCATAATTTGATCTGCGTTCTGAGGAACGTGTTGAGGATTAGCAGCTGGTACGGGTACTTATTGGGGTGGTGGTTGGTAAACAGGTGGTTGATTGTAAACTGAAGGTGGAGGATACGGGTATGGTGGATACGGATAAGGTGGGTATGGGTAAGATGGATAAGGCAAGTTGTTTTGTGGTAAGTTAGGATGTGGGTAAGCAGGGTTGTTATGAGGATTTTGGACAATATTATGAGCTGGGCTATTTTGATTCTGAGTACCCGGGTTTTGGCTTTCCCCTGACGGATCTTGGTTCTGACTACCACTTCCTCCAATGCCGTCAACCCGGTCTACTGTCTAATTAAACTCATTAGCTGCATCATCCAACTCATTACTGAGGTCCATTGGTTCTTTCCCTCCTCCGGCAGTGTTCATTCTCCTCAAGAAAGCTCGGTTCCTTCTAGCTATCGTCTCAGGGTCCAACGGTATTCTCTCTTCGCTCGTATTGCCTTGTGAGCATGTTTTCATATACCTGACACACTAGCAGAAGGATCAAAATGCAACTGCCGAATGAATAAAAATAAAACAGAAAATAAAGCACTCACTACTAACTACTAAGCTATCTACAAGTCCTATTCAAAAGACATACAACGCCATTCCCGGCAACGGCGCCATTGACTTGAATGGAATGTACTAACTTCTACTAGTAGATTCCTCGCAAGCGTACGAGTTCACTGTAGTATGAGTAAGTATAATGACCAAGTATATCGAACCCAAAGGATGAAGTGTATGCAAATAGATCCCTGGAGATCTACACGTCGTAGTTAATATGAGTGAAATGTTTTTGGATTTTTTTGAAAGATTAATTGAAACTAAAATAAACTAATTAAACTAAAATACTAAAGAAGACGAATTAACTAAGGTTTGTGTTCAAGTAAGAGTTGGTGATGCTCAGGATAGGAATCCCTACGTATACTAAGGGAGCAGGTACATAATCAAAATAACCGTGACGCGCAAGAAATAACCTAAGTAAAAGAATGCAAGATGAAAGCTCAAGATTCTAAACCCTAATACTTTACCCTAACACTCGACTTCACTAATCCACTAACAAGTTAATAGATTGTGCTTAATTAATGAGACCCTAATTTAACTAAGGTGATTCGGTCGTCCTCCTTCGCTAAACTGGTAGATGAATTAAACCATTTCTAAACCTACTCGTTAAGTCAAGTGAAATTGTTAAGAATGAGTCAAAGAATCAAATCGTGCAAGCAAATGAATTCGAGCTTTAAAGATCAATCACAAGTATACTCACAAATCTTCCCTCGTCATACGCATGCAACAACAGCGAGAATCACCAAAATCAAACATGGATGTGCACTCAACGATGTATTTCACTCCCTCACAAGTGTATATCAATGATATGAAGAAACGAAACTAAAAATTAAAATCGTGACGTGAATTCGTAAGAAAACCTTAAAAATGTAAAGTAAACTTGCTCGTTCCTTCCTCTCCAAAAATTAACTCTCTAAAACGCTCTTGAATCTAGTGGTGGTAAGTGGTTCTCCTCCAAAACATGCTCGGGACGAATATGTATAAGCATCGGGCCGAATCGAAAACGTATGAGCCAAAAACGCGCTTGCTCGTGCACTGCTCGTGCACTAGTGCCCGAGCTCATCTCACTCGAGCACTTCAAAACGTCCAGAGAACAAAAACTGCACGACTTCCCTTGCTCGTGCACGAGTAGCATTTGCTCGTGCACTAGTGCAAGACTTGCATCCTCTCGTGCACCTTGCACGGCCGCTCGTGCACCCTTGCACGAGTACTCCTTGCTTGTGCACTCCAATGATACTTTTGCTCCCTCGAACTAGTACTTTTCGTATTTCCTCGATATCTTCTCATCCGGGCATCCGTTTGAGTCGATTCCAAGTCCTACGAACTCATCTTTTCGCCCTCTATTCATCTATAAGCATCAACGAGATAAATTCATTAGTTTAGGAAAATGATACGCAAATGACTCTAAATACTCAACAAAATCAACCAAAACTAGGGCATTTCAAGTGACGAATCATGACAATTTCATGCCTAATCACCCACACGAGCCCTTGTTCTTCCAATCTCTCTCTCGATTCTTTAATAATCTTCAGATGGGCAATACCATTGATCCCGATGTTCTTCTTCTTTAACTTGTGCAGGGTCACTAGCTTCTTGTTTGATAGAGGAAAATGGATGTTTTCTTTAAATCAGATGCAATACAAACTATTGAATGCCTCCCACATCAGCGTGTTCCACATATGGTTGAAATCGAGATCTCTTCCTATGTACTCTCTGGACCCCGGTGCGATCCCTATACTTTTCACAACAGCTGAAAGGAGGGCCCCTCCTCGAATCCTTGACCTCTTCGTACCAAGCTTAAACGGGGCCTCAAGGTGATGAGCTAGGAAGTCTTTCCCAAAGTCGTGAGGCTACTTGTGGAGGAGGCACCAAAGT
This sequence comes from Ballota nigra, assembly GCA_947034835.1. NCBI lineage: Eukaryota > Viridiplantae > Streptophyta > Magnoliopsida > Lamiales > Lamiaceae > Ballota > Ballota nigra. The sequence continues at coordinate 49,599,071 of OX344727.1, forward strand.
CTATAAAGTTCCTTCACTGAGACGGTCCCGGTCTTGGAACGAGCATAAATAGTGTTACTTAAGATCCTTTCTAGATATCGAACGACCGGGTTCTGTATGCATGAGGCTCGTGCCGTCCTAGACTTGTGCTCCTCTGCAAACCCTCCGGTAATCAACTTTCAAAAGTCGTTAGCATTGAACTTTCGGGACTAGGGGACCGATGTATTCAATTCTTGAAGCGACAAAGCTCTACTAATGGCGGACACATCGATTACATGACACTCTCCCCTGATCATGAACTTGAAGGACGTAGTATTGACCATCCCAGCAGTGGCTAAGAACTGCTCTATAAGATCCGCGTAAGCCTCCATGGTGAGGTGGGAGTTATAGAAGTCTGCCATGTTATTTTTCTGAAAAACTCCAACTATTTCTTCTTCAATCCCGATTTCCTGCATGAACTCAATGTTTGGGCATCGAGTTTTCTCCAACTTTCCAGCTACTAGACTCCATCAGTAAGCGAATCGATGCCACTCATCCCCATAGTCCAAGTTGTCCCAACGAGAGGGCATCAAGTGCTTCCGAGTAAGCTCGTTAGTCAAGTTCACGAGCTCTTGCCCCATTACCCGTCGATCCTCGTGCTTCTTAGGTGCCATGAGCCTAATTCAACAATACATTTAAAGAAAAATTACTACTCGAGAATAATATAATCAACACAAACCAACTCAAGTAGCCAATCAATCTCAAATTCATCCAATTGTGCAAAAGTACTCATATAGAGGTGCTATGCCTATCTCAAAACTCATTCACCCAACTCAAATATTCTCAAAATTCATCAATAAAGCTCCAAGTGTAAGTCTATCATGAAGTAACATCACAAAATTTGTAATTTACATGCTTAAGACTCAATTCAATTTCATCTATTCACTCTATTCATTCCGAAATTCACAAATATTCACTCAACAAGCAATGCCCACAATATTCCAATATTCATGCTTTCATACTCAAGAAATTCACCTATTCTACTCATTCAATCACGAAATTGAAAGTAAAACTAGCAAACCCATAGCCTATAAGCATCTTCAAGCAACAAAGAATCAAGAAATATTGGGCAAATAAAAAAGCCCCAAATTCTCATCCACAAACATAAGAACCCTAATTTCTCATGCTCAAATCATGTCTAATCTACGTTAAAACTAAGAAAGGATAGAAGAGAGTAAGACATTACATACCTTGGAATGAAGAATCGGAACTCTTGTGAAGGACTGAAGTGAAAGTTGAAGAATTTGAGTGAAAGGGGCGGTGTTCGAACAAGAGCAGCAAAATTGCCCCAAATAGTGTGTGAAAGTGTGTGTTTTATGTGGGAAAAGGTATTTATAGGGTGAAAACCCCAAACTAGGGCTTGCTGGACCGAGGCGCACGAACTGGTCTCGAGGTCGTGCGTTGGGCGCTCGACCAAAGTCCAGTCGTGTGCTTCTCTTTCACTGGACCCGACAGGCGTTCGACCGTGCCAAGGTCGTGCGTTAGGTGCTCGACCTAGCACTGGTCGTGCGCTATCAATTTCCAGAAAGTTTATAGTGCTCGACCTAAGAGGCTTGAGCACTAGTGCTCGACCTCCTAGTGCTCGAGCACTATCCTGAATTTCCCCAAGACTCGAATTTTTCAACTTTTAACACCCGAAACTCTACGAATTCAATTCCAAAACACGTACTAACCTGAAAACTCCTCGATCTAAGCCAGATCGCTCATTCGACCGAGAAGTTGGGGTCTCTTCCCAATGTGTAATTCAACGAGCCAAATCACCACATAATTATATTCACAAACTCAATTCAATTCATACCCACTTCGTGCATCAATATTTTCAAAAAATTTAACCAATTTTTCATATGAATTTCGTGCACAACACGTTAGGTACGAAGATACACCCCCCAAATTCTTTCTTGCTATGCAATAATAAAGTTTGAAAGGATGAGTACGTACGAGTAAGTGCACTAAATTCACAATGAACTTAAATCACTACCAATGCACATGATAAAAAGCATATAAAAAAACTCCACCCCCCAAACTTCAACTTTATGAAGCGGTCTATGTTTGGGGTTCGGGGTTACCTCATACACCAAATTTCGGTTGCTCTTTTACTAGGCACACCTCCTCTTCTCGAGTAGCTCCCTTCTATCACTTCCTTTGAAAATCTCGGGACCCTCAACACAAGCCTACAATAAAATTCTCAACTACGAGGTTAAAACTTACGATTCACACAAAAATAAAACACACAAAAAACAAAACACTCAAAAGCAAATAAAAGTGGGTTGCCTCCCACTCAGCACTATTTTTAAGGTCCTAATGCCGGACCGAGCTCAAAGGAGCTCACGGGTCATGAGACTCTAAGTTACCTCTCTTATTCTCATAAGAGAAGTTGTAGAATTTCTTCACTCGATGCCCGCTCACCATAAATACATTCCCATCGTCCTTCTTCACCTCGGGCGGTGGTTTTACTTTCTTTTTCTCTCTCCACGGAGGTACCCACTTCTTGACTTTTGGCTTCTTCTTATCTACTCTTCCTTTTCCTTCTACTTTGTCCACTTCTATACTCTTAAGCTCTTCATTATCTTCCTCCTTTGGATACTTCATGGCCTCATATAGGGAAATCTTTACTTCTTGATCATCAACTTTCAACGTGATCTTTCTGTTTTCCACATTTAACACCATCCCGGCCGTAGCCAAGAATGGCCTTCCCAAGATCAAAGGTACGCGCTCATCCTCCTCCATGTCAAGGACTACAAAATCAGCTGGGAATATATGATCTCCCACCTTAACGAGTACGTCTTCAACTACACCTTGAGGTCTAGTAATTGACCGGTCGGCGAGTTAAAGCGTCATCATTGTCGGCTAAAGTTCTCCACCCTCCAACTTCTTAAATAGCGACAATAGCATTAGATTAATGCTCGCTCCAAGATCGCATAATGCCCCCCTTTTAATTTCATTCATGATATCACACAAGATAGTGAAACTCCCAGGATCTTTCAACTTCGGGGAAAGCGCTTTGTGCACTAATGCACTCACCTCATAGTTCAGCTGCACCAACTTGGGCTCATCAACTCTCCTCCTCTTAGTTATCAAGTCCTTCGGGAACTTGGCATAATTAGGCATCTGCTCCAAAGCATCATAAAAAGGTATGTTAATATGCACCTTTTTAAAAACATCAAGAAACTTGGCAAATTTTTCATCTAATTTCTTCTTCATGAACCGCTACGAATATGGGACTGAAATCACAGATTTTGGTACTCCCAATTCATCTCGCTCGGTTTCCTTCACGTTCTTCTTCGCTTCTCTAGCCTTCTTCCACTTCGAGACCCATTCTTCGTCTTTCTTCTCCTTCTCTCGCTGAGCTTCTTCCATCACAACCTCTTCACCCTCTTTCTTCTATTCACTCTCATCCTCGATCTCTCTATGGACTTCCTCCACATCAGCAGGTAGTGGAGGTCCATCATATGTGGTACCAATTCTTAACTGGATTGCCTTGCATTGCTTCTTCGGGTTCCCTTCTGGCGTAGATGAATACTTACCCTTCTCTCTTCTAAGTGATTTTGCAATCTGGCTTATCTGATACTCAATAGAAGTGAACCGCCTATTGTTCTCTTGATGTATTATATTTAGCTCTATATCCCTTCTCTGGAGATCTTGATCACGCTGATCATTCTTCTTACCCCTCTCTTTCACATCGTACTCTAGAGAGGATAGCCTCTTACTACCTTCCTCTACCTTTTGAAGAATGACACATAACATCTCATCAGTGGTAGCTCCTCCTTCTCCTCCGGGGAGTTTTGAGCCAGGGTCGACATTTTGGAGGTACAGTTATCCCAGCTCTCGGATTATTGTAGGACAAGTTCTAGTTCTTTCTTCATTGATTTTGAGGAGGCTGCTGACCTCCTTGATACCCCTGAGTATTCTTGATTCTGAGAAGGCTGTGGACCCGGTGGTACGAACGGTTGACCATGCATAAGTTGGCCGCCCCTAATAATTTCCACCTTGATAGCCATTCTGATTATAATTGGGCCTTCCCATGTAGTTGGCCTCCTCTTGTTGGCGTGCTAGTTGATCCACTTTCTCACTCATCACATTATTCTGAATACTCAAACTCTGCCCAACCTCCAGATTACTAATTTTCTCCATCATCGCCATCATCAGCTTCCTTGTTTCCTCACTTTCTTCCATCTGATAGACTCTCTGAAATTATGGATCTTCTTTCCATTGCCCCGCATTCTTCACTATGTTTTCAACTATCTCCCTACACTGAGCTGCACTATGGCTTAGGAACGCTTCACTAGCACAAGCATCGAGATGGTGTTGATCCTCCTCGCTAGCCCCGCAGTAGAAATAAGCCATAATATCTCCATCATTGTACCCGTGCTGCAAGCACTCAATGAGCATGTTGAAGTATCTCTCCCAAGCCTAACTCAATCCCTCGTTCGGTCTCTGCTTGAATGAGGAGATCTCCTTCCTCGCCTTTATCATTCTGGACGGGGGTAGAAACGCTCAAGGAATAGACGCTCAAGCTCGGCCCATGTAGTCACACTACCTCATGGAAGTGTGTTATCGTACCACTCCTTAGCAATCCAAGTCAAAGAAAACTGGAACAACCTGAGCCTCTTCGCATCCTCAATCATCCCATTTTGGCTAAAGGTTGAGGGTATCATCAGGAAATTCCTCAAATGAGTGTGAGGATTATCTTTCCCTACTTCTCCCTTGAATTGATTCTCAGTAAGCATCTTTAAAATCCCAAGAGCAATAGAGAAGTTATTTGCCTCGACTGGTGGATATCTACTCCATCATAATACCGTTGAGGCTGAGCCTCAAATCTGTCTTTAATTGCCATACCAGGAGGATCAACGTTCTGAGGAACATGCTGAGGGTAAACAGGTGGTAGAGTTATGTGTGGTTGGTTATTAGTAAGTTGTGGAAGGTAGTATGGTGGATATGGGTATGGTAGGTATGGGTGTTTGAATGACGAAAATAATAACAAGAACAATACACATATGCATAATTGAATTAACTAATAAAATCAAAAACATAAACAACGAATAAATTAAAGTCTAAAAAATAATCTCTTATAATCTAAAAAGCTAGGGTTTAAAGTCTTAAAGAACAAAGAAAGAAAGAATTAATCTAAGAAGTTCAAAAGAAATACTAAAACTATGAATTCGTAAATCAAAACCTCGATTACAACTTGTAAAACTCTTCAATCTTCCTTCCCAAGCTCTCTCCTTCAAAAACTACCTCTAAGTATCAAGTCATTCCCTCAAAATATGCTTGGAAGAGGTATTTATAGGTATTGGGCCAAAATATGGTGAAATAGGCCAAAATCGTGCGTGTAGGGGCCGAGAACGTACGAGCTGCTCTTGGTCGTGTGCTAGGCGCATGAGCTCTCCTTACTCGTGCGCTGCAATCTTCCAGAACCCGAATAGCGCACGAACTCCCTTTGGTCGTGCGCTAGACGCACGACCTCGCACCACTCGTGTGCTTCCTTCTCTCTGGAACCCGATAGAGCTCGACCTCATATGCTCGTGCGCTAGGCGCACGAGCTTGAACCACTCTTTTTAACCAACTAGCAGTTTTCTTCACCCGAACTAATACTTTTCGTATTTCATTCATATCTTCTCATCCGGGAGTTCGTTTGAGTCGATTCAAAGTCCTACGAACTCCATTTTTCGTCCTATATCCATCTATGAGCATCAAAGAGGCAAATCCATTAGTTTATGAAAATAGTACTCAATTTACTCAAAATCTCCTTCCCAAGCTCTTCCTCTTTGATAAATATATCAAAATATGTGTTGATCCCTCAAAATAGGCTTGGAACGGGTATTTATATGATTCGGGGCAAAAATTGGGCAAAAACCGACCAAAACGCTCGAGCACTTGGCGGTCGAGTGGGCTTGGTCGAGGGCCAATTGGCCACAGAAATCCCAAAAAGCTCGAGCAGTTGAGGCGCTCGAGCGCTTTCTGCTCGAGTGCTCTCGCTCGAGCACTTTTTGGCAGCATGACACTTGTTCGAAAAACCTTCATATCTTTTCAAGCGGGAGTCTGTTTTGGTCAATTCAAAGTCCTTCAAACTCCTATTTTCACCCTCTTTTCAACTATGAACACTAAAGAGACAAATTGATGAGTTTATGAAAATATTACTCAAATGACTCTAAATACTCACCAAAAACACTCAAAATATGGACTAATTGGGCACCAAAATATAACAATTTCACGTCTAATCACAACATCACTCATCTCCGATGGAGGAATTGTAGTGGTGATGGTGGCATCACTTATCGATGGTGGTTACGCCATCGATCTGAAGCGGCGCACCCTTCCCAACGGTTGTCGAACTTCGGCTCGAGAGCAAGATCCCAGATCTGTGACAACGACAGGGAACGGTTACTTAGGCGATGGATTAGCGGCTCTGGAATCATTCCCTAACGGTAAGATTAAGTGGGCTCACTGAGAATTTTTTTTATATGCTTGGGTTATGCTATGCGTGATGTGTAAATATGTAGTATGTTTCTAAAGTTGTGTAAATTATGTTTGTAAAATCTGAATCGTGTTTGTAAATATACATAATAAGATGAATCGTGTTTGTAAATTATGTTTGTAAATTTGAATCGTGTTTGTAAATTATGTTTGTAAATCTAGAATTTGTGTTTGTAAATTATATAAGGTCTTTGCATCATGTATTTTTAATCCATGTTCACTGCTTTACTATCTCGGAATGCTTGCTGATTACAAAAAATTGAAGAAAAAGACTCGTTATACAACAAATTCTAAATTATGCAACAAAATTTTTACATTATGCAACATTCTATTTTTGCAGATATTCAAATATTTCTTGCAATTATGCAAAGTTCTATTTTTTGCATATTCAAGAATGGGGAGCATGAAGACATGAAGGGATGATTTCTTGTCAATTATGCAACAAGAAAAAGAAATAAATGTAATTATGCAACAAGTGTGTTATTTTTTTTCATAATTTTAGATTTTATAAATGTAATTCTATATTGAAATGTAATTTTTAGAATTTTATATAAGAAAAAATGTTTATTGTTGATGATGTTGTGTATTTTTTTTTTATGTGTGTAAATTCAAAAAGAAAAAAAAAGAGAAATAAAAAAGTGGTTGCAGGATCACAAACATAAAATTCAAAAATACAAAAAGAAAAGAAATTAAAATAAGAAAAAACCTGCAAAGCACGTCAAATCAGTTTGTAGAGAGGGGGAAGGGGCTGGGGACGGGTGCTGGGGGTGGGTTTGCTGAAAGTTTTGTGGTGGTGGCCCACCAAAGTGTGGTGATTGGTAATGAAGGGAAAATGATGTGGTGTTATGCAATTACCATTATAGAAGTGGACTTATATGTGACTCACCCTATGGTGGGTCATATGTTAACTTTTGTGTAAAGTAGTGGGGAATTGTGAAAATGTAAAGAGGAGTTGTTTATGAAAGTATTTATTTATTAATATACGGAGTGTTGATTTTTTCTTTTCATGAAATAGGAAACTTATAGTAGGATATCCAAAAAAGGAAAGTAGGAAACTTGTAGTGGGAAGGAGGGAGTATATATTTTAACCCAAATCTCCTATATATTTGAAGAAATCGAGTCCATGTGAACTCAGGTCACACAAATTTTGCAATTCAATAAACCACCTTTTTAAGTTTTCCAATTTAATATATCTTTAAAAAATTCAACAATAATTAAATGATATGGTTGTCGAATATGTCACATAGAGTCTTCTAAATGAAGTAGCAATAGAATATGCTACAATTTTTTTTTAATTTAAAATGAATTGCGAAGAATAATTATAAATCAAACGAATGTTGGGTATAATCTCTAACGAATCCTCTGATTCTACTTTTTACTTGACTTTGACTTGATTTCAGATTTCTTGAAGACTGGTCCATGACCGAATCTTGTCTGATGATAATGATGATATTAATTTGAGGATGTTTTGAATTAATTTTTTATGTTGAAAGTTCCGTGGAGGTAGACGTTGGGTCATTGAGTCCACGGAGAACTTGAAGTTGAAGAACATCAATCAAAGGGGCTTAGCACCGTGATCCCGAATCGAAGACCGCTCTTGATGATGAACTTCCGCAAAGAGTTTGAGAGGTTTCTGTGGAAAACTTGAAAGACTTCGGAGGAAAAATATTGATCGGAGGGGCTTAGCACCATGATCTCAGATAAAACGCCGATGTTGATGAAGATCTTGAAGAACTTTGTAGGAGAAATGAGACCGGAGAGATTGAGCACCGTGATCCCGAATCGAATGCTGATATTGACGAAGAACGTTGTTGAAGCTATGAAGAACGTCTTTGAATCTTCGAAGGAGCAGCGAAGAACGTCTTAAATCTTTGAAGAGTGTCATTGAAGCCGCGAAGAACGTCTTTGAATCTTCAAAGGATGTCTTTGAAGTCGCGAAGAACGTCTTTGAATCTTCGAAGGAACCATGAAGAACGCCTTTAAATCATTAACAATTTTGAATTCTTGAATCTTCTGACTCCTTGAGCTCTGTTGAATTTCTTCTTGAATGTGTGGAGTGACTAGAATGTGGCCCCTATTTATGGGTCAGATTTGATGGACCGGAAAAATATTTATAGTTATCCGGAAAGATTTATCAGACTTCCATGAGATGAATTACCATGCTTTCTTCTTGATAGACTTTAAAGATATGTAAATATATGATTTGACTAGTTGGGCTTTAGGAGGCCTGCTTGATCAAATTTATTGGACTTTAGAGATCCAATTTGGATTTATCAGACTTTAGAGATCTGATTTTAATTAATTGGACATTAGAGGCCCAACTGAATATATTAGATTTTAGAGGTCAAATTGAATTAATTTGGCCTTAAAGTGCAATTCAATATATTGGACTTTAGAGGTCCAATTGAAGGTCCAGCCTAAATACCACTCCAACTAATGGAGATACACCTCCGTCTAAATTCACCTACTCCTTTTAATTGACATTAGTAGATACACAACCCTCATACTACCATTTATATCCTTATAAATAAAAGAAGAAATAATTATGATAAGTAGTATTCGACAAACTATTCTCAAAATTAACACAATGTTTCGGAAAAATATTTCCAAAAAACTAACCAAATTTTGGAAACTCATAAACCATTCAAAATTTTAGCAATTGGTGTTTGAAAATATGTAAAACTTTCGACTAACCAGGTTTGAAAACTGGCTTGGCGGAAATTTGAAATGAAAAAATGCGAAAATGATAATAATTCAACTTTCAACATCGTTCAATGCCTAAAATATCAATATTTCATACACAAATACACACAATATAAACAACTAACAACATTCAATATTTTAAACTAGGGTTTATACATTAAAGAGAAAACATATGAAATAAAGGACAAAAAAACATACATTGAAATGCCCCTATTTTCACCAGAATCTAGTTAAAAATCATGAATTAATCGTTGTTGTGTCGTCTGATCATATTGTAATGCCCTGAATCCAAAACATATAAATATCTCAGATTCGAGGTGTCACTTTTGACTAAAATTCAAACTATAAAATTTTGGATACTAAAGGGGATAATAAAATGAAAGATGGTGAGTTTTATGCAGTGGAAAAAGTTGGGATAATAATAAGTGACTATATATATAAGGTCTAGTATTTTATAAAAGTACATGTAGGGTTTTAGTTTACGAAATACATAGGAATTATATCGTTTGAGAAGTAGTAGTTTACGGAATACATAGGAATTACTATAGTGATAGTTTATTTAAGTGGGGAACTCTGTGTCGTCCCTATTACTGTCCCTGATCCACGAAATCATAATTTGCAAGGGTTGTAAACGGGGGGGGGGGGCGTGAGATTTGAATTCTCACGTATGGGTGATTCACAACGTCATGGGATTGGTAAATCCGAAGTATATTAAATTGTACTCAATAATAAAACATATCAATTTCATTAATCAATTGACAAGTAAACACGAATATCAAATATCACATAAGTAACAAGTTCACGTAATAATTAATTGGGCATAACAGGTTTCAAATCATATAATTGATATATCACAAGTTGATTCACATTAAGGGGCAAAGCCCAAAATCATTTTCATGTATCGGCCCAATCTGCCAAAATTATTTTCCACACATTGTAAATCTCTTCAAACCATTTTCGTACCACCTCCTTTCTCATTCTACTAACATTTCAATCTTCATTCAAAATATATATATATAAAGACAGTAAGTAATCAATGGCCTTATTCCCAGTGCGCACGTAGGCAGCTGACCGGGGACCAGATTTATGTGAATCAACAGCCTTAATTCTGAGGGCATCCACGACAGCTCCCCGGAGATCGGATATAATCAACAACCTTGATTCTGAGGGTATCCAAGTATAGCTCCCCGGAGGTCGGAATCTAATCTAAATCAACAAACTTTATTCCGAGGGCGTCCACGACAGCTCCCCCGGAGGTTGGAAATAAACAATAATATATGTCTTCTTCTTTCTCTTAAAACTGATATTTTCAAACAGTGGGGAGAATTTACGTAATTCGTACTTAAGTTGGTTCATGCTCATATAATGTCCTTAATCATGCAATGGTGATTGATATGAATAAAGACAATAGACATTTTGTATCATATATAATTATATCACATAATTCAAACAGTTATATAATAGGGATACATTTATGTTGGATTAGTTATTTTAGATTTATTTGGTCGAGTTCAGAGTATACCAGCACAACGTATTATGAGCAGATCAATCAACCGATCAATCACCCACCTGTTTCCTCCGGGTCTCGAGAATGATATACAAATAGATGATCGGATGCCTCGTGCGTATTCTGATTAGCACAGAATCCTAATATGAAATCATTTGATTAAAAGTTGACCTATGAATTATTAGGTAAACTTGAGAGTTTGTGTTACGAGAATCGAGGAGGTCGTTATCTTATAGACCTATTGAAATAGACCTACTTAAAAACACACACTATCTTGGTAAATACACCACTTCTAAAAGGTTGGTGTATTGGGGGAGTGTACTTACTAATTTCCTTGTTGTATGACTATTTCGATTTCTATAAAACAATCTTTTAGTTCCCTTTATCCTTTTATAATTTTAAAAGTATATCCATATAATATTTTTCTTGAAAATAATTAAAAGAATAAGAAATTTATATAAATAATACTCCCTCCATCCCAGTTTAGTTTTTCCGTTTGACTGTGCGCGGAGTTTAATGCGAGAGTTGAATTTTAGTATTTAAATGAATAAAGTAGTATTGGGAATGATTAATGGTGAATAAAGAAGTATTTAAATGAATAAAGTAGTATTGGGAATGATGAATGATGAATAAAGTATTATTTAAATGAATAAAGTATTATTTAAATGAATAAAGTAGTTTCCTATTTAGGGATGAGAAAATAAAATTGGGACGGACCTTTTTGGCAAATGGGGAAACAAAACTGGGACGGAGGGAGTATTAATATAATGAAAGATAGGTTTTTCTTTTTAAGATTTCTATTTCTTATTTTAAAAGAACTTTGAATATAAATTATATTTTATAATTAAAACTCCCTTTATTATTAATGATTTTGTTTAAAGAATTTCATATAATAAATACTAAAAATAATATAATATATACTTTTCCTTATTATTAATATTACTAATCAAATTGACTTGTGTCACTTTCAAAAAAAAAGAATAATACTATTTTCCAAAAATACTCTTTTTAATTTGTTACTAATTTTGAACATAAGCACCTTTGTCTTTTTCTATCTTTTCCCAAAACTCTATATGATAATTTTGATAATCAAAAGTACTACTTTTAAATCCAACAGTACTAGTCCTTTCCCAAGAAACAAGAACTATGATTAAAGAAAATAAAGTTTCCCTTTTTCGTAATACAAACGAATTGCATCACCATATCATCAGCTAATCTAACCAATATAATTCATCAATCCAACGATCCTCTGAACAACCAAGTATAATGATAAAACGGTACAACCGTATAACTTAAATACCAAAACATCAAAGTCCATCACCGTGACTCAATTCATCATACCACAGCTAACTCTAAATAGTAGGAAAATCAGTAACAACCAAACTCTAGACAAAACATGATTCCAATGTTTACAAAACTTAACAGGGCCTATTTTCTATCCTAACTAGTACGAGAAATAAAGTAAAGAAGGTCAGCAATCTTACGAGTCCCTAATTGGGCAGCCTAACGGCGTAGTTTGGTAACTCGTTGGATAATTTGAGCGGCCTAACGGCTTAGTACAAGGATATGGTTATTTGTCGGATTATTTGGACAGCCTAACGGCGTCGTTTCAATTTCTCTGAAATAGAATGGGCAGCAGTTCATCTAGGAATCATTGCAAAATACGAAAGAGACGACGACATCTCTATTAACATAAAAAGAAATGAAATCGTGAGATTAAATCGAAAGGACAATTAATTGAAGGAGTATGTGAAGTTGAAAGGAATTGGAAACGAACAAAAGGATGCTTACCCAAAGGGGTAAAGATGGATGACAGTGAGTGGCACTGAGAGGAGGCGGCGCTTCCGTATAAATGAGACGGCAGCGCTGGCGGTCGCAATTCGGAACAGGAGAGGAGGAAGGGTGGCGCTCGTCTGAGTGAGACGACGGTATCGCAGTGGCACTGGCCGTGTTCTGGGCGAAGAGGATGGCGGCGTTTGGTGAGAGGCGGAGGGCTGGGCACCAGCGGCTCTTCGATTGGAGAGAGACGGCGGCCGATCGGAGAGGGCGGCCGCTGGTGGCATGAGGCACGGCGGAGATTGGGAGGTGATGATGTGGCGGTGTCTGGCCACCTGAAAGAGAAGAGGGAGGACGCGGTTTTGAGAAGAGAGAGGATTTGGGAATTATCTGATTTGAGAGAAAAGTGGGTACGCGGTTTTGGCTGCTTAGAGGAGAGAAGGGGATATTTATTGAAAATTAATTTCTTAAGTAATTAATTTAAAAGGATGGAAATAATTTGTGGGTGGAATTAATTCTCTAATTAATTTAATTCAAAAAGGAAAAGTAAATTATGTGGTTAGGGATTATTCCCTTATATCTTGATATTTTCTTTCCCACTAGATACAATTTAGGGATCGTTTGGTTCACGAGTTTAATCTATATTTAATAATTAATGCAGTTTTCAAAGTTAATTAATATTTTATTATATTTGAATTATACTAAAAAAATTATACGGATCAAAATCCTAAACTTAAATATTTAATTTTTGTAGTCCTTTATGCATTTGAAAGATTCGATTCCTTTCTCCAAATTTAGGAATTTGTAATAGGGTATAAATTTAAATCACATAGCATCACACAAAAATAATAAAATTAAAAGAAAAAAGGATAATAATATAATATAAGGGTTCTAGAAATATAAAAGGTATAAAACGGGATGGGGTGTTACATCCTTACCCCCTTAACAGAATTCCGTCCCCGAAATTCAGCTTCTAGGTATTGCATAGGTATCAAGGGTACTTGGTTTGGACTTCATCAAATGATTGTCTAATGTTAGGGGTAGCACTATATTCTGATCCTCAATTTCATAGCAGCTCCAGATGTAATACTTATATTCAAAGTTCTTCCATTTTTCTTTCACTAATCCTAACTTCTTTATGAGGTTTTCAGATATAAGGAAATGAGATGTTCTAGTACCAAACAATATGCACACAGACTTTTGAGTACAAAGATAGTACCCGCCTAGTACTTCGTGTTGCTCGGGTTGTTCCTGAGCTTTCAACAGGGGCGTCCTCCACTGCTTTCTCCCTTCTTCCAGGATAGCATACATGTTGCCCGACCACTTCTGGTCTTGGTGAGGTAAACCTCTGATTGGTGGTCCCAATTAACGGTTGTTAAGTGCAGACGGCTGACGAGTCGGGTAGTCGTTTAATTACTGCGAGTAGTACTGGATGTTGTTAATTGGTTGGTAGTTGGGATTTGATGGTAGAGCGCATTCATCAATCTTGTGGCCCGGTTGGTTGCAACGGAAACAAGTTATTTCACCCTGGTTGCATTGTCCCCAATGTACATTCCTACATCTTGGACAGTTTGGATGGTTTTGAGGAATATTGTGGTGTTGATCATTGTTGATTGGTTGGCGGTCGACACTTTGTGGTTGAGTGCATTCATAAGATTTGTGCCCTGGTTGATCGCAACGATAACAATTTGTTCCCTCCGGATTACATTTTCCCCAATGTTTCTTTCCACAACTTGTACAGACCGGTTTGTCTCGAGCAACGCTGTGAGACTGGTCATTAGTAATTGGTTGGCGGTTGACACTAGATGGTTGAGTGCATCCTTTAACTTTGTGTCCTAGTTGTTTGCATCTGAAACAAGTTATTTCAACTCGTTTACATCATCCCCAGTGTCTCTTCCTACAACTCGAACAGTCTAGGCTTTTTCGAGGAACATTGTAGTTGTTTCCCTTAGGTAGTGGAACCAACTTCCTTTTAAAGTTCGGCTACCGAGTACGATTGATAGGGATAGTCGTTGAAGTCTGCTTGTACTCCAAATTCTGGTTGATCGAAGCTAGTAGCGCTTGACAGAAAACTTCTCCATAGCTCGGCATTTGAAGGCCTATCACAACTCCTGCTAATTCGGGCCTCAAACCCTGTTCAAACCTCTGGGCTTTCTTATAGTCATCATCCACCAGATGTGGAGCATAACAGGACAACTGATTGAATTTCCTCTCATACTCTATCACCGAGAGAGTTCCTTGTTGCAGATTAATAAACTCGTGTTCCTTCCAATCTCCCAGTGGAAGGTACCTCTCCAGTAGGGCTCTCTTGAAATCCTCCCAGGTGAGAGCTTGTCTTACCACTTCATCCCTTGTTTGCTTATAGAATTCCCACTATTGAGTTGCGTCTTCCACCAATTGGGATTGTGCAAAGGAGACTTTTTGTGTATCAGTCAGTGCATTATATCGGAATGTGCATTCCAACACGGCTATCCATTCCTCAGTCTCGATGGGACTTTCTCTCCCATTCAGCCCAAGAGGATACAATCGTCGAATTTGCTCAACAAAGTCACTCGTCATGGGTGTCGTATGAGGAATAGGTACATACTGTGGTGGAGGAGGTGGCGAAACTTGCTGCTGAAGGTAGTTCAGAAAGGAGGTCAGTAATTCCCTTGCGATATCGTTTTCAGGTGCAGTCTGCTGGGGTAGTTCAAGTCCAGCCTGAGGGAGTGAGTTCTGTTCCATAGGATCTCTTGGGGTTGGGATAGGGCTAACACGAGGTTTTCCACGTCTACAACACGGTGCTATCCTAGTGGTGGTTCTGAAAATAAAAGAATAATATTGCTAAGTTATATAGGTATGGGAAAATTACAAAAACTTAATCGAATTACATAATTAACACAGCGCTAGTACTGAAATACACGTGAGTATGTAGTTCACCGCAACGCACTGCGGCCGTCAATGGTACAGTGATCACATTAGTACCGTATAATAGAAACCAGTGACATATCATAAAACGGTAATCAGATAAAATATAGCATGTAATATAGAGCAAGTAATACACATTGCCAAGTAGCAATTTCACATCATAAAAAGTCTTGGGTTCCATGGAGGTTAGTCTTCTTACTTTTATCCCAAAAAGAACTAATGTTTCCAAATATAATGCTAACGCATCGCATCCTCTCATCATCACGGATCGCGAGCTACAAAAGGAGTGGGGTTAAAAACTTCGTTGTTATGACCCAAGTAAAACGGTCATACATCTGACTACTAATATATGTCAGGAAAGGGTGGCACACCTATGTTGTATGTATTTGTGACTACATCAAAAGAATTTGATCACTCTGACTGTTCGTTACTATCATACGAAAATCTCCATCGTTGACTTCTACCAGGCATGTCTCCAAGTGGAAGTGGGGCCCTTGAACTGGATCTTCTATTCTCATTCGTTCAAGTAGTCTTACAGCGATAGGACGGAGAATAACTCAGTAGCCCTTCTGGCAAAACGAATCACGATCGTTAAATCTATCTTCGTCATTGGGTATAGGAGCGGATCTTGCCTTTGAATGCAGGCTCGTGAACTAGGTTATAAACACACTGATAAGTTTAGCTAAGTGTTTTCTAACTATCGGGATATAACTATCTTAGATGGATTCTTATATAGAAAGGAAAATCCTAGTCCAAATTTTAGTTATGCAGAAACATAATTTAAACAATTAAAGCATATAATTTATACAATTAAAGCACATAATTTAAACAATTAAAGCATATAATTTAAACAATTAAAGCATATATTTCAAATAATCATATAACATCATTTATGAAATTTATAAACTTACACAAATATATTTATTTCTATCATTCTCTAATTATCTGTATTTCAATAGTAGTATAAACGATATATCGTGGTTCTTTCTACACCTCGTAGGTGTTGTTTCGAGTTCTCGATCTTTTGATTGGAGTTTTATTATGAAAGTCAACTCCTCGAAAGTTCATAAACTTTTAGGCAATTTAAAATAAAATAAGAACATACCTTTGAGGAGCTTCTGATGGTAATAGGAGACACATTTCCCCTCAAGTGATTTAATTAGTGATCTAAACTTACATGATAATAAAATTTTAATTAAAGAAAAAGAATTTTGGCTTGATGCAAACAATGATTTGGGTTTTGGTCCGAAAGTTTGAACCTAGGCTCTGATACCACCTATAACACCCCTAATCCAAAATACAAAAATATCTCAGATTCGAGGTATCACTTGTGACTAAAATTCGAACTATAAAATTTTGGATACTAAAGGGGATAATAAAATGAAAGATGATGAGTTTTATGCAGCGAAAAAAGTGAGGATAATAATAAGTGACTATATATATATATATAAGGTCTAGTATTTTATAAAAGTACATTTAGGGTTTTAATTTACGAAATACATAGGAAATATAAAAAAACATTGAAATGCCCCTATTTTCACCAGAATCGAGTTAAAAACATGAATTAATCGTTGTTGTGTCGTCTGATCATATTATGATGGAAACAAGATCAATTTTTTTTTTCTCTTCATGCGTATATGGTTGAACGTCTTCTGTGCAAGAATGAGATGAGGGGTGCATGTAGTTTTAGATTTTCTTTTTGTTTAAATACTAAGGTTAGATATGTAATTTTATAATTTTAATAAAATATTAAAATATTGATGGAGGTGTATCTCTATTAGTTGGAGGGGCATTTAGCCAGGACCCCAATTGAATTAATTAGTTTTTAGAGGCTCAATTCAGTACATTGGACTTTAAAGGTCCAATTGAATCAAGGGCACGGTTATTTATACCCCAATTTGATGGGAGTACACCCATTGTATTATTAAACCCTAAATTAGATAAGTACACCCCCAATTAAAATCCTAAAATACCCTTCATTTTTCCTACTCAAACAATCAAAGGTACACCTACAGGAGTCATACGGCAATTGAAAGATATTTGCGCAAAGACGCCCGCTCTGTCTCACCACCCCGTTGAAATCGTCGGTGTCGTCCACCACCGCACTTTCCGCTGCTGCATAGTGCGCCGTCCCGCTGCACAGAACAATTTCCACTGTGCGTCGTTCTGCGCGTCGCCCACCAATGTCGTCCGGCGTCGCCTCGTAATTTCTGTAAAATAAAACTAATATGACGAACGTTCAAAAAAATAAAATGAAATTTTAGGATATGTTCGAAAAATTATTTTGAACATTAACATAATGTTCGAAATTTTTATATGAACAAATTGTTCGAACATCGGTTATGAAAATATGACATTTGTTCATCAAAAAATTTCGAACAAAGATCATTTGTTCATAGAACCAGTGATGAAATTGTTAAATTCGTAAATATCAACAAATAAACGCGCCAAAACATTCATGTTATCATATTCACGTTTCCAATCCATACAATTTTGAAAACTACTTTAATAATCATATTATAGCATCAAACAAATCATAAACATAATTCAAAAGGGTTTAGAAAAAAAACCTAGAAAGAAAAAGGTATTTTAAAACGAAACACTTACATATACATATCTAGCACCACCAAACGAATTCATTCTTGTAATATCCGACCACAATACAACACGTGCAACCCCGAACGACAATTATGATAATGATAAAAAAAAAAGTAAAAAAATTGATCACTTGAGTTCCAATACGCCACGATAGGGATATAATCTTAATGGGTGTACTTTCAATATATTTTAGCTTGAATTATAAAAAAAAAGGGTATTTTAGACCTTTTATACCTATTTTAATTTAATTAAAATTTTAATTAAAAATTCAATGGGTGTACTCCCATCAAATTGGGGTACAAATAACTGTGCCCTTGAATCAATTAGGCTTTAAAGACACAATTTAATATAGGCCAAAACATGGAATTATATTTAACCTGGGCCTTTAATATATTATAGTTTAGAGGTCCAATTGAATTAATTAAGCTTTAAAGGCCAAATTCGGAGGTCCAATTGAATTAATTAGGTTTTAGGGACTCAATTTAATTATTTATTTAAAGAATTAATTAATTTAAATCCCGGAAAATAAATATTAAATTTAATTGATATTTATCACGTAAATTTCACGTGTTGTTTACCAATTTGCAATTAATTTTGTTCGTCTACGAATGCCCACTCACATTTCATTCCTGAGTGATATATCTGTTGTAAATCTAGAAGATTTATTATTCCAAATCTAGAAGATTTGATTTGGACATTACTAATGGACCAAGAAACCCAATGAGCTTTATATCTTAAACTAGGGTTTTATTATTATAAATATATCTTTGTACTCAGAATTGTAAACACTCATACACAAGATCATTAGTGAAACTCCTGGCTTGGATCGCCCCCAGACGTAGTCGTTCCTGACGAATTGGGTCAACAAATCCTGTCTCTTTAATTTACGCACTTATTTACAACACGTTATCAGCACGAGTCTCTGCCCGAGATTATACGGTACGCCCTAAATTAATTTTCATGTGAATTCCATGTTTTCATGTGTACCTTTGCTATGAATTTATTTGATTCATAATTGATTGTTGGATTTAATTATTGAGTATTGAATTGACGAGCAACGGCCGACGTCCCGAAGGCGTACGACTGTCATCGTCCACCGCCCGAGACGACTGCCGTCGCGCGCAAGCTTCCGCGCCCGTCGCGCGCCTACCGCACGCACACCGCGCCCGTCGCGCGCACGCCGCGCACTCCGCACACCTGCCACGCGCACGCCGCGCGCACGCCGGGCCCATCTCGCCTCCGCCCGCGCGAGCCCGTCGTACGCCCAGCCGCGCGCTCACGCGCCCGTATTAGGCGTGAAATTGTCATGATTCGTCGTTGGAAATACCCTAGTTTTGGTCGGTTTTGTTGAGTATTTAGAGTCAATTGAGCATTATTTCTATACATTGATGAAGTTATCTCTTTGATATTCATAGGTGATTCAAGGACGAAAAATGGAGTTCGTAGGACTTTGAATCGACTCAAACGGATGCCCGGATGAGAAGATATCGAAGAAATACGATTGGTATTAGTGCGGAAGAAGAAAAGTATTACTTTGGGAAATTCTGGAGTCACTCGAGTGGCTCAGGTCGAGCACTAGCGCTCGAGCATGTTGCTCGAGCGCCAAAAACATACAGAAGATTTCTTGCGCTCGAGCAGCTCGAGCGCCACCGCTCGAGCGCCCCAAAATTCCAGCATTCGACCAGCTCGAGCGGAGGCGCTCGAGCGATTGCACCATTCGAGCTACACCGCTCGAGCGCCACCGCTCGAGCAGGTGTGCTCGAGCACTTCTAAATTTCGTGTTTCCGGATGCGTTTTTCGGCCCACGAGTTCCCGATTCGGCCCAATGCTTATATATACTCGTCCCGAGCTCGTTTTTACAGACACGGAGACACCTTGAAACCACTTGATACCATATTACTTTTAGAGTTAGATTTTGGAGAGGAAGAGACGAGCAAGCTTTACTTTACGTTTAATCGAGGTTTTAGCACGAATTCTTAGTTTATTTTTCATTCACCAATATCCACAATATTCAAACTACTCTCCTCCACAATACTCAAACTCATATCCATATCCTTATCCACCACAACAACAAGTAGATGGCCCCGATAATGGGAAGACTTTCGAGTACAACCCTCAAATTCAACAAGCTTCATCTCGTTATCAAGAGTGGGGAAACAACGAGACTTGGTCTTATGCCGACTCAAGCTATGAATGTCAATATCTACAATGGTATGACGAGACCGTGTCTTCTTTATCCAAAGAAAGCCGAGTTCGATACAAAGAGATGATGGTAGTCATGTGGAAGAAAATGGAAGAAAGTGGTATGATGAATGCAAGACTTGAATTCTTCAAACTGCATTGGGAGGAATTTGCCATCTTCTTGGAAAACGTATTAGAAGAGAGTGAAGAGGAGAGAATAGAAGATGTGGATGGTGAATATCAAGAAGAAGAAGAATTTGAGGTGGAGAACGAATTTGATTGAGGATATGAGGATGAAGAAGGAATCGAAGAGAAAGTTGTGGAAGAGACCCGGGAAGTGATGATTGAAGAAGAGGAAAGAGAAGAAAAGGACCCAAGTGAGAAGAATGATGAAGGCGACAATCTCATTGTCGAAAGTGATCAAGAGGAATGTCCATTGATGGACTCGAGCAACCTTGAGCAAGAAAATCAAGAAGCATCGAAAGAAGAGTTGAAGAGTGAAATGAGCATTTCTAAACCTTTAAACTTTTCAATTTGCACTTTACATGATAGTAATGTTTCTATTGATTTTATTTTACCCCTTGAAACTTTTAATCATAGGAAAGAAGTTGAGAAAAGCTTGGGCATCCTTGGGAAAAGAAGAAAAGAGTGGAAGGAGAATATGAGAAACTTCATTGTGAAAAGATGCAAGAAGGATATGGGTGATGAGTCTACTTTTCATGAGCGTCTCCATGCTTATGAAGCTCAAAGATTGAGATATAATGGGAAGAATGACAAATATCCATGGCCATTTCGATGAGAGAAGTTAGAATTTCGTTAATAAGTCCGGCATAGGACATTAAACCTAGCGCTTAATGGGAGGCAACCCATTTTTTACTTGCTTTCTTTTATTTTTGCATTGTTCTTTTAATTTTGCTTTTGCTTTTGTTTTATCTAGGTGTTGGGGTCGTGTGTTGAGGCTCGGTGAGGATTTCGAGCTCTATGAAAAGACACGTGCTTGAGGGAAGCTTTAGGTACAAACACCTTTTCCTAAACTTAGACATGCTATGCAAAGTCTAAGTTTGGGGGGTGTTCGTCTTTTTTATGCATAATTTTTGAATTGCACCGATACACCCCCATTTGATTAGAGCTTATTGGAAATTATTTTTGTTGGGAATTTTGGATTTAATTGCTTACATATACTTGTACATGAGTTTTGACTTGACATATGAAGATTTGAGAGTGTGATGTTTTCAAGAGAATAGCTTGATAGGAAAGGAGAGCATACTCAAGGAGCTTAATGTGAGGTGATCATGACTTGAAGAAGAAGATTGTGCTTGGTGCCAATTGGAGGTAATATGCCCCAAACTTAGAATTGCTTAGCAATGTCTAAGTTTGGGGGGGTTTATTTGTTTTGATTTTCATATTTTACATTGCACCGGCGCACTTGAGGCTTCACTAGTACATTGCACAGGCGCACGCCTCATTTTTGTAGAGTTTTGCTTATTTGAGTACTTGTTATACTTGTTGAGAATTGAGGGTGATATGCTTTATAAGGGATTTTGAGATGAGTTTAATTGTCGAATTTTTTTTTTTTAAGTGGCTTGCTTAATGTGGTGAATTGCTTGGTGAGTAGTTGGTTGCAAATCTCTTTGTAGCACTATTTTTCCAAACTTTTTAATTGCATAGCAATGAAAAAGTTTGGGGGGGTATCCATTTGCACCAACTTACTTAGCTCATTTTTTTAAAATTTGTGCTTAATTGTGGACTTATTGAAAATCTTTGAGTATATTTTTTTGGAGTTAAGATTGTGTGGCTTGGTGTCGAAAAATCAATTGATGGTGATTGTTTGGTTTTTGAGATTTAGTTGAGCTTGATGGTATTGATTGAGACATGCTTGCTTACTTGTTCATGTGACAATTATGCTTGATTTTGTGCTCGATCCATGATTAGACAAGCCCGTGAGCTTTAGAGCCTTTAGACTTGCATATATTTTGGTCTAATTTCTTTCTTGTGAGTATCATTCATGCTTGTGTGCTCTAGAACTTGTCAATTGTCTTGTTTGAGGCTACATTGAGTGTTAAATCTTTGAAAGTGATATGAGGCCATCTTTGATTTGAAAAGTCACTTAGCCAAATTTTCCATACCAAATGAAATTTTTCCGTAGTTAGCCCCTTTGAGCCTATTGACCTATTTTTCTTGGCAACCTACAAATTTAGCCTAATTATCCTTTTGTGAGCCTAAATTTTCCTATGAGCTAGTGGAGCTTGAATATGGATAGTAAGGTTGAGTTGAGCTTTAATGTGAATTTGGTGGATGAGTTTGTGTGAAAGTGAAAAGAGTGAAAGAAGAGAAAAAGAAAAAAAAATTGTGAGAAAACTCTCTCGTGTACAAGAATGTGGTAGAGTTACAAGTTCAAAAGAGGTACTTGATAGTTGATGGTGAAGATGTGCTTGAAAAATGAGAACTAGTAAATTGTTGGAGTTGGAATTTTGAGTTGCAACTTGATCACTTGCGACCTTTTCTTTGAGAGTGTAGAGATGTACCATGGCATTTTGACCTCTCGCTCCACTAGTTTACGAGTCATTTTTTCCAAATTATTCCCACCTTGACCAAAGAGCTCAACATTACAACCAAATGCAAAGTCCTCATTGATTCTTAGATTGACCACTTAGCAAGTGGTGGAGAACTTAGATGATTGGCAAGCTTATGGTAGTACACTTGTGTGAATTGATTCTTGAGAGCATATATTCCATGATACACTTTGAGTGATAAGTGAAACACTTACTTGAAAGGATATTGTGGATTGAGCACTTGATTTTGCATTGATTTGAACATGACTTGTGAACTTGCTAGTTGATTTTTGGTACTTAAGAGCTTGATTAGATTGAAGGAATTTGACAATTGCTATTTATTCTTTTTGACACTCATTTCTCGCAATCCTCCCACTTGTTTTATTTCTTTCGTTGCTCGGGGACGAGCACCACTTTAAGTTTGGGGGGGTGATTAGTGTGAAAATTGCTCGAAATTCATGCATTTAATTTGCCTATTTTAATTGAATTTCTTGCATTTATTACATTAATTTGATCACTTGTGCTTAATCGTCGAAAAAAGTGTTTTTGTTATTTTTTGCAGGAAATTGAGTAATTTTAGAAGAAAACACGTGCCTTTAATTTTGTGAAGATAATCTGATGTCGAGCGAAGAGAAAAATCGAGAAGGAAATGAATTGGGCCAACAATTAAATTGTTGAGGCCATTTATTTGAAAAAGGAAGCCCAAGACTTTCGGCCCATTTTAATACCCAAGGCCCATTTGCCATTTAAAATGGAATGAAAGTCATTTCCTTCCAAGCTCACGTGAATTGAAATAGAGGAAAGAAGCAATTAAAGAATGCTGGACCCCACATTTCTAAAATTGGGAAGGTCAAAGCTGCTTCTTGGTCTTGGAAGCCCATGTCTACCATTTGCAGCCGAGAGAGAGAAAGCAACTGAAAGAGCACAGCCACTTCACCGGGAATGCTTCGCAACATCGCCGGAGGAGCAGCGCCTCACGCCACCAAGTAAGCCATGGCCGGAAATGCTCGAAGCCATTCACGCTACCATTGTTCGCCGGAGTTTCAAGCAAAGCCACCACCTGGAAATCTGCAAAGTACGTCGCTGGAATTTCAGAGCCACGCCGAGGTCGCCTGAAGCTTTCGCCGGAAAAGCCAAATCATGCCAGAAATTGAATACTTCGCCCGCTGCACCGTAAATGGAGGGGAGCCGCCGCGCTGCCCACGCCGAGAAAACCAAGTCGGAAATTCGAGCTCGCACAACCGGAATTCGTGTCGGAGAAGCTTCGAAGAACCATCGCCGGAAAGCTCGACGCCAGAAAATAGCAGCAGCCAATTCACGCCACCGCTGAGCCCGTCGAAGTTCCGCCATCGCCGAATTGCTTCAAAGCATTGCCGGAATTTGAGGCTCGACCGAGGAGGAAGTCGACTCGGCCGAGTAAAGTAGGATTGCCCGAGTGAAGTTTCTGGAAGAAACACTCGCCCAAAATGCAATTCTACTCGGCCGAGTGGAAATAGAATTTGGCCGAGTGTGAAATATTGGAAGGTGGGTGTATTGAGTAAAAGGGTGAGTGTATTCAGCCGAGTCAGAGGCGAGTTAGCATTGAGTTCTACCGAGTTTCAGCCGAGTCAGTCCGAGTTGGAGCGAGTTGAGGCCAATTTACACCTATTTTCACTGAGTTGAGCCGAGTCAACCCGAGTTGACTCAGCAGATGGGGTAAAAATTCGAAAATTCAGTATTTTTCAAGGGATTAAAGTGCAAATTCGTCTCAAGCCCTATTTCCACACTATATATACTTCATTTCTCAGATTTAGAAAAACACAATACACACACACAAGAACCCTAATCCCCTAGATAGTTTTCTTTTATTTTTTTCTTTAGCATTTTTTTTCTTTTAATTTCTAGAATAGATTAGATTAATATTTCATTAGTTGTTTTTACATTTCAAGCAAGGATTGAAGCTATTGAAGATTTGTATTTCCATTTCATCACAAGAGGTGATATCTTTCTTTTAATTCAAATCATGAGTAATTTCATTTTTATTTGTTATTTTAGCTTGTTAGCCATGGGTGTCTCTTCTAGAACCATGGGCTAATTCTCTTTGCTTTGAGTGTTGAATCAATGTATGAAATTAGTGTGTTGATGGATTTATAGCTTTGATTATGTCTATTTCTTGATGTGAATGTTTCTATTGATGGGCTTTGTATGTTTCAATTAATTAGTTGATTTGATTAGCTTATGTATTTAATTTTGTGTGTTGCAACGAGAGTTGGATATGCATGATTGGTATTTAGGTGAAAGCTTTAACTAATTAATTTGAGTTAAATAGTAATCGGTTGCCCGAGAGGGGGTCGGTTGCTAGATCCCCCATCATTAGACATTAGGTATCTTAATTTGATTATTAGGGTACTTAGTGAAGGGGGAATTCTAGAGATGCATCGCGTGTTTTTAGATATTCACGATCTTAGGAGCTTATGGGGCATAATTAGGAGTTGCTAGTTAGTCCACGTTGTTCACCTAGGCCTCAAAAGGGATTGGTCTACACACTTTCGTTCGCTCTTAGCAAACATTTAGAAAAAGGCAATGATAGGTTGTGAATTTGTCACACACACTAGTGGATTACATTGTGAAGACACTCGAAGCATTTCTCTCTCTCGCACTTTCTTAATTGAAAGTTAGTTTAATTGTTTATTTGCTTTTCTAGATTTAATTTTTGCTTAGTTTAATTTTCGAATGTCAACTTGCTCGTCACTATAGTACCATGCCGACGTGCAACTTTAGGGATCCACTGCACTCCTAAATCCTTTGGGTTCGATAACTACTTGGTCCTAGTCTACTTCACTACTACGACGATCCCGTACTCTTGCGGGGGAGTAGGAAAATATTTTTCGAAAACTCCGACCAAGTCATCGATTCAAGTCACGCCCATCCGATGTGCGCCCGTGCGCCTGCGCATCCGTGCTGCCAGAGTTGTGTGCCCGTCGCGCCCGTGCCGCTCGTGCGCTGTCGCCCTCCGTGCGATGCCTCCCGCCCACCGTGCGCGACCCACGCGGTGTTTTTCCCCGGATTCTTGTGATCTCTTAACCCTATTGTGTTTTTGTTCTTGATATCACAAAATCTGTATTAATTTATTTTTAATCCTGAAAATATTTCGTTAAATTACATTAATGTACATGAAATATTTAGCCTTATGTATATTTCCCCTATCTATTAAATCGTATATTTTCCTAGAAATTATTTTCATGTGATGTTCATTCCTTAATTGTTTATGCATGTATATGTGATTTAATTATCCTACGTGCATTATTTATCTCGCACATAGTTTATTTCTTTATAGTCCGCACATCATGCCCGGGTAGGCGGCGCCCGGTATTTGTCGGACCGTAAATTTATGTTTTGGGTAGACGGCGCCCAATACTTGCCCCCTATGTGCTTTAGAATAATTAAATAAATCCTTGTTTTTCCCCCGTTGTCAATGAATTTCGTCACCCTCCTTACCATGTTGCTTTTATTAATTGTAGTGAATTATGTCTGACATCACTATGAAAGAATTCGATGAGCTTGCTCTCTATGGTAGCAATTACCCGACATGGATGCTAGATGCAGAATTCCATCTAGCCTCTAATAGGTTGAGCGAAACCATCATGGAAGGTTCAAAATCTACTAACGCCCAGAAGGCGAAAGTGTGGATTTTTCTTAGGAACCACATGAATGAAAGTCTGAAATTTCAATATATCACACAAAGAGACCCCGGAATGTTGTGCAAGTCCCTGAAGGAACGTTTCCAACAACAAGATTATATACTCCTCCCTCCGTCACAATACGAGTGGTTGAACATCCGTTATCAAGACCTTAAGTCGATAACGGAGTACAACTCTGCATTACAGCGTATTGTAACCAACCTGATCCAGAATTCTGTATCAAAGTTCCACGCTAGCAACCCTGTACTCCAGCAGCAGTATAGGGTCAAACCCTCGTTTGGTCGCAATCGTGGAAGGGGGAGAGTGAGTAAGCAGTTCTGGACTAATGGCCGAAGTCGTGGTTCATTCGGTGGTCACAAAACCCGGTTTTCCGCTCCACAAAAACCTAGTTCTCAAAGCATGATTGAGTAGTCCTGCTTCAGATGAGGATGCAAATGCCACTGGTCACGCACGTGTCGTACTCCCAAACACTTGGTCGAGGCTTACTTAATGATGCAGAAGGACGACAAGGGGAAGGCTCCCGTTTATGAACCTGAAGACGACAACCTGCCTGAAGCAGAATTTGATCAAGACAACGATGGTCTCTTGAGCCCGTAGCTCGAAATTGAGGAGACAACGAGTAGATTCACGTATTTAATTAATTCTAGTATTTTGTTTTCTGAATAAACAATTTCATGTTATGTTTTTTGGATCCTTTCTTTCGGATATTTTATTTTATGAATGAATTTATCATTTTTAGCTTTGATGTGTTTACCTTAATAGTTGTCCATGTATTTATTTGGATATTGATTTTCTCATTTATGGGTAGTAAACAAATCAGCTACTAGGTTTGGACTATTTCCTCTTGCATGATGGACGCCCATAGTGATTTATGTTTGGTAGATAGCGCCACCACACATACGATCCTAAAAGATAGGAAGTATTTTCATAACTTGATAGAACGTAAGGGGAGTATAACTACAATAGCCAATTATAGTATGTTGATAGTGGGCTCCGGGAGAACTTCCATTGTCCTCCCCATGGGTACTGAACTCAGAATCGATAATGCTTTATTGTTTCCACAATCTAAGCGTACCCTACTCAGTTTTAGGGACATTGGGATAAACGGGTATCATATTGAAACTAAAACCGAGAACGATAACGAATACCTTTTGATGACTATTACTCGAGGTAATCGTAAACAAGTTATAGAAAAATTTCATTCCTTCTCCTCCGATTTGTACTATTCCTACATCCGGCCGTCTAGTTCCCATCTAGCGATGAGTATGAAATTCAATGACCTAAATTCCTTTAAATTATGGCATCAGCGGTTAGGTCATCCGGGACAAACAATAATACGTAGGATTCTATATAATTCAACTAGTCATAATATTTCGAATAATAGAATCCCTCATGTTGATGAATATATCTGTGATGCATGTTCTAAGGGTAAGTTAATAGTACGCCCGTCGCGCACTAAGGTTGAACTAGAGTCTCCGATTTCCCTTGAGCGAATTCAAGTAGACATTTGCGGACCGATTCACCCAGCATCAGGACCATTTCGTTATTTCATGGTCCTTATTGATGCCTCCACTAGGTGGACATATGCATGTTTGTTGTTCACCCGCAATCAAGCTTTTGCGAAGCTCATTGCGAAGACTATTGAGCTTAGAGCTCAATTCCCGGATTATCCAATCAAATCGATTCGAATGGATAATGCAACTGAGTTCAGCTCGAAGGTCTTTACAGATTATTGTATGGCCCTGGGAATTAAAGTGGAGCATTCGGTCCCCTACGTCCATACTCAAAATGGTCTTGATGAGGAGCTAATAAAACATATCAAACTTATAGCGAGACCATTGCTTATGAACTCCAAACTACCCACTTCATGCTGGGGACATGCAGTCCTACATGCATCACACTTAATCCAAATCCGTCTGTTACAGCAGGAAATATCCTCGCCTGACAGAAGATCGGATTCCTAAAGATACACTGACCCGACAAGATCGAGAGTCTACATCAGAAAAGAGTGTTTAATGTATTATAGGTCTACTGTTGATCTTTATATTAATATTGTAATAAATCCCTAAAATAAAGGGTTGAGACGAATTTAGGGCCACTTTTGGGCTTTTGGGGATGAACCTCTATAAATAGGGGGTCACCCCCTCATTGTAGAGGATCACATTTTTCCTCATTCAACATCTATACAAAAACGCTCTCATTCGAGGGAAGAACGAAAGTTCTTCCCCTATCGTTCGTGTTTATTTTACATTTATTGTTTGTCGGGCATAACCCAAATAGCCACATAAATCTACCCGTACGAAAATGCCTGTCAACAATTTGGCGCTAGAAGGAGGGTAAATTCGTGTTCATCTCAACGTATGAACACGAAGATCTTCTCCTCAAAAATCAAATTCCAACAACAATCATCAAGAAGTTCATCCCATTTCATCCCTTTTTTTCAAGAATCAACACACCCCTTCGTATAAAAATCATCCAAACAAATTTTCAATATACCGATTTTCTTTGTACAGAAGACAATTCAACAAACCCATTTCATGGCTTACAACAGCAGCTAGCTAGGAAGAAAAGGAAAGGGAGGAATGGTTGCTGTCGTTCCGGAATCTCGGAAAAGGATTCCGGTCGTTTCCGGCGAACGGAGCTCGGCTGCCAGAGCCGCCGTTCTTCCCTCGCACGCAAGAGGCTGCCGGGGCCGCTGCTCCGCTACTCCCACGGTCCTCTTTCCAAAAGTCCCCGCAGTCCTCCATTGCTCGCCGGAGAACGGGCGGTGTATTCAAGCAAAAAGAAAGGGAGAAGCTACTGTTTTCCTTTTCATATTTGCATATGCGTACCTCGATTTGTGTGCCACCTTATCTACATTAGTGCAGATTTTTCAAAGGCACACATCTCAACGCACCTGTCACACACAGTAAGTCAACAGTGTCCTGACGACATCGATCCGCGTGCCATCACCTGACCTTCGTCGCGGGGAGCAGCCCGACATGACCTCTAGTGGCAGACCGACCACCTCTGCCCGCACCGTCGAGCCTGCCCGCTCCCAGCACGAGCCTGCCCCGATCCCAGTACGCCGAGCCTGCCCGCTCCCAGTATGTCGCTACCCGCGTAGCAAACGGCCACCACTGGCTGCCCGATGCCGCCACACCGCCATCGCAGGCACGACCAGCAGCCTATGTGCTCGGCCTCAGTCCAGCTCGCGTCGCCTTCCCGCGCCGCCGAGGCTGGGCTCCCCGTCGCCCCCTCGCAGCCCACCGCTCATCACCTCTCGCCGCTAGCCGCCGCCACCTGCTACACGCTGCCGCCTGCAACCGCCCGGCCGCCTCCGGCCACAGCTCGCGGCCCGCGGCCGCCTTACTGGTCGCGCCTCGCCGAGACTCCCAGCCCGCTACCAGCGCCGCCCACAGCACCTACCCGCGCTGCCCGTTACGTGCGATCTGCCCGCGTCTACCCGCCGCCTCACAAGCGCGACCTCCCGCACCGCAGCCTGGCACAACGGCGCTCGCCGCTCCCCGTCACACCCGCGGCCCGACTCACCTTCACCCTCGCTGCCCGCGCATCAGCGAGCAGCCTCATCGCGTGGCTACCCGATGTTCCCCGCCGCCCGCGCGCGCAGCTGCTGCTGGCCGCCGCCCCGCGGCCTCGCGGCCTCCTCGCACATCGCCGCTGGGCGCAGCCCGGCACGGACTCCCCACGCCGACCGCCGCCAAGCACCGCAGCCCTCGCCGTAAGCCGCGGCCTCCCCGATCTCCGCCTCCACTACCGCCAGGTGCCACACCGCCAACCGCGTCGCAAGCGGCCACCCGTCAAGCACCGCCACGGCCTGCCCCCACAGCGCCGCTGCAGCCTCTCTGCGCTCCCCGCGCCGCACGCCGTCTCCCCGTGGCCGACTTTCCAGCGTCCGCAGCTGCCCACGCGGCTGGGCTCCTCGCCGCCGGCCGCGCGGTCTCCCCGCCACCCGCGTATCACTCCCAATTCTTGCCGCCGCATCACCCAATTTCTTCCCGATCGGTCCGTCACAGATTCCTCAATTGGAACCTTCAAACTAGTAATTTGGGGGTGGGCTTGTCCTGTCCCAGCCCGTGGGCTAATTTCGTTTAACTAAGTTGGGCCTTATTTATTTTTCAAGTAATGGGCCCAGATTAA
Organism: Ballota nigra; assembly: GCA_947034835.1. Taxonomy (NCBI): domain Eukaryota; kingdom Viridiplantae; phylum Streptophyta; class Magnoliopsida; order Lamiales; family Lamiaceae; genus Ballota; species Ballota nigra. Next base: position 49,629,607 of record OX344727.1, read on the forward strand.
ATCATGGTTTTGAGAAATAAACGGTTGGGCCTCTTTTTCTCCAAATGGAATGTAGTGGTCCATGTATGTAAACTGGGCTTTCGCTCACGCAAAAAAAAAAAAAAAAAAAAAAAAAAAAAAAAAAAACGGAGCCTCGTCATCAACGAAAAATCTACGGGCAGTCCTTTGCCCACTCGAATCAGGTTTATTCCGACAACTTCCTTTTAATATATACTACAACTCGCAATTTTCATATAAATTAAAAGTGGGGGCATATATTCATATTTCGAAAATTAAAATCGGGGGCAATTTTTGAAATGCAGTTTTCATTTGATATTTCCTTTTAATATATATCGCAACTCGTAAGTTGTCATGTATATTAAAAGCGGGGGCATGGATATACATATCCTAAGATCATTTTGTGATATCAAAAATAAATTATTTGACTCTGAGTATTATTAAATACAGTCAGTTATTTAAAACTTCGAATACAATTTCGAAAAAATCATTGAGGTTGTTCGCCTGGTACACAACTCAATTTAAAAAAAAAAAAAAAAAAAAAAAATGGTCACACCTTTCGACTACAAACATTCGTCCGCCTTCGTAGGCGTTGACCGATCCGCCTTTTAGGCGTCGACAATCCGCCTGTAGTGGCGAAGTAATCCGTCTTCTCGACGTCGATTAGTCCGCCGTTTCAGGCGTTGACGTATTGATTAGTTCGCCTTCACAGGCGTCAACTAATCCACTCGAGTTTATCCGCCTTTTAGGCGTCGACATCCCGCCTAGATTGGCGAAGTAATCCGTCTTCTCGACGTCGATTAGTCCGCCGTTTCAGGCGTTGACGTATTGATTAGTTCGCCTTCACAGGCGTCAACTAATCTACTCGAGTTAATCCGCCTTTTAGGCGTCGACATTCCGCCTAGATTGGCGAAGTAATCCGTCTTCTCGACGTCGATTAGTCCGCCTTTCAGGCGTAGACGTATTGATTAGTTCGCCTTCACAGGCGTCAACTAATCTACTCGAGTTAATCCGCCTTTTAGGCGTCGACATTCCGCCTAGATTGGCGAAGTAATCCGTCTTCTCGACGTCGATTAGTCCGCCTTTCAGGCGTAGACGTATTGATTAGTTCGCCTTCACAGGCGTCAACTAATCTACTCGAGTTAATCCGCCTTTTAGGCGTCGACATTCCGCCTAGATTGGCGAAGTAATCCGTCTTCTCGACGTCGATTAGTCCGCCTTTCAGGCGTAGACGTATTGATTAGTTCGCCTTCACAGGCGTCAACTAATCTACTCGAGTTAATCCGCCTTTTAGGCGTCGACATTCCGCCTAGATTGGCGAAGTAATCCGTCTTCTCGACGTCGATTAGTCCGCCTTTCAGGCGTAGACGTATTGATTAGTTCGCCTTCACAGGCGTCAACTAATCTACTCGAGTTAATCCGCCTTTTAGGCGTCGACATTCCGCCTAGATTGGCGAAGTAATCCGTCTTCTCGACGTCGATTAGTCCGCCTTTCAGGCGTAGACGTATTGATTAGTTCGCCTTCACAGGCGTCAACTAATCTACTCGAGTTAATCCGCCTTTTAGGCGTCGACATTCCGCCTAGATTGGCGAAGTAATCCGTCTTCTCGACGTCGATTAGTCCGCCTTTCAGGCGTAGACGTATTGATTAGTTCGTCTTCACAGGCGTCAACTAATCTACTCGAGTTAATCCGCCTTTTAGGCGTCGACATTCCGCCTAGATTGGCGAAGTAATCCGTCTTCTCGACGTCGATTAGTCCGTCTTTCAGGCGTAGACGTATTGATTAGTTCGCCTTCACAGGCGTCAACTAATCTACTCGAGTTAATCTGCCTTTTAGGCGTCGACAGTCCGCCTAGATTGGCGAAGTAATCCGTCTCCTCGACGTTGATTAGTCCGCCTTTCTGGCGTTGACTTATTGATTAGTTCGCCTTCACCGGCGTCAACCAATCCCTTTCTCGAGTTAATCCGCCTTCTCGGCGTTGATTAGTCCGCCTTTTATGCGTTGACATATTGATTAGTTCGCCTTCACCGGCGTCAACTAATCTGCCTCTCAAGACGATCCGTCACTCGGTCTTGATAAGTTTGCCTTCACCGGCGTCAACTAATCCGCCTCTCGGCGTGGATCCAGTCCGCATGTTAAGCGTTGACTTTCCGCCTTACTAGGCGAGGTATTGTTTGGTTCGTCCTCACCGGCGTTAACTAATCTATTCTCTGCATCGTGAAGTCGCTGCCCGTCAATCGGCTAAAAGCACTTCACTCATTAACCTGTTGGTTAATCTTTTAAGCGGTTGTTAAATCAATCCCATCTTCGTGAAGTCGCTGCCCGATCATCGGCTAAAGCACTTCACTCATTAACCTGTTGGTTAATCTTTTAAGCGGTTGTTAAATCAATCCCATCTTCGTGAAGTCGCTGCCCGATCATCGGCTAAAGCACTTCACTCATTAACCTGTTGGTTAATCTTTTAAGAGGTTGTTAAATCAATCCCATCTTCGTGAAGTCGCTGCCCGATCATCGGCTAAAGCACTTCACTCATTAACCTGTTGGTTAATCTTTTAAGCGGTTGTTAATTCAATCTCATCATCGTGAAGTTGCTGCCCGTCTATCGGCTAAAGCACTTCACTCATTAATCTGTGTATTTATCTTTTAATTGATTATTAAGTCCATCTGTCGTCCGTGAAGTCGCTACCCGCAAGAGGCCTAAGTACTTCATTAATTTATCATCGTGGTCCTTACCGCCCTATTACTAAAATCAATGTCGGTCAGCGGCAAGAACTCTTTATTAATTGAACGTCACGGTACCCGACCCGGGGGCACTACGGAAGATCGTACCCCACCTAACCCGACCAATTTGTTTGGGGTTTGACTATTCGAAGGTTACACGGAAGATTCGCCCATCACGGACCCTGTTGTCGAAGATTCCTCCGGGGCATCCGAGCTATCTTGTTTTCAGGCTCGGGGGCAAAACCTATTTGAAGCACAGATCAAGATCGAACTCTGGCTGCAATCAGAGCCCAATCTTGGGGGCAATTGTTACAGCAGGAAATATCCTCGCCTGACAGAAGATCGGATTCCTAAAGATACACTGACCCGACAAGATCGAGAGTCTACATCAGAAAAGAGTGTTTAATGTATTATAGGTCTACTGTTGATCTTTATATTAATATTGTAATAAATCCCTAAAATAAAGGGTTGAGACGAATTTAGGGCCACTTTTGGGCTTTTGGGGATGAACCTCTATAAATAGGGGGTCACCCCCTCATTGTAGAGGATCACATTTTTCCTCATTCAACATCTATACAAAAACGCTCTCATTCGAGGGAAGAACGAAAGTTCTTCCCCTATCGTTCGTGTTTATTTTACATTTATTGTTTGTCGGGCATAACCCAAATAGCCACATAAATCTACCCGTACGAAAATGCCTGTCAACACCGTCCAACTGCATATAATGATCATTCCCCCCTACAGTTAGTGTGCGGGAAAGAACCTAGCGTTTCCCATCTGCGTATTTTCCGATGTGCGGTATACGTTCTAATAACGATACCAAAGCGAACCTCTATGGGCCCACAAAGAAAACTCGGTATTTACGTCGGATTTGACTCTCCATCCATCGTGAAATACCTCGAGCATTTGTCCGGGGATCAATTAACGGCCCGCTTCGCTGATTGCACGTTCGATGAAGATTACTTCCCGGCGTTAGGGGGAGATCCGAATTCAAAATTGAATGAATGCCGGGAGCTTACGTGGAACGTAAGTAATCTCCAGTATCTAGATCCGCGCACTAATCAATCTGAACTAGAAGTTCAGAAGATCATTAGCTTGCAAAACTTAGCAAAATAATTTGTCAGACGCGTTCACTGGCCATAGAGGTGTAACTAAATCGCATATACCAGCAGTAAATGCTCCCCAAAGGGTTGAGGTCCCAAGTAAAACGAGTACTCATGCCCCCACACGCCAAAAGCGTAAGGGACCCTCAAGAGATAGTAACACACCTAAACGAAAGGCTAGCAAATCTGGTCAGTCGAATGTAAAATCTCTAGAAGAGATCCATCTAGATAACTCCAAGTCTCTAGGAGACGAGAGTCCTAGTGATGAAGCACGTGCATAAAATATTCCATGCACTAGGACCGTGAAACGACCAGACCCAGATACAATGGGAAATGAGAAAGGTCTGATTGACGTAAACGTCGAAGTCTCTGTGAACTTCACAGATACGGGAAAAACATACAATAGAAATATTATTATCGTCGATGACACATTTGCAGCGTCAATCGCCCTTTCCATTATAAATGATCTAGATCCAGAACCTAAAACAATCGCCGAGTGCCGGAAGCGCTCCGATTGGGTTAAATGGAAAGAGGCAATTGATGCAGAGCTCGCATCGCTTAACAAAAGACAAGTATTTGGCTCTATCGTTCGTACACCCGCGTGCTATCCCCGTAGGATATAAATGGGTATTTGTACGAAAACGAAATGAGAACAATACTGTGGAGAGGTATAAAGCGAGACTTGTAGCACAAGGGTTTTCGCAGAGACCCGGGATTGATTTTAATCAAACCAATTCTCCCGTCATGGACTCAATAACGTTCCGCTACTTGATATCTTTGACAGTTAAAATGAATCTCCAAATGAGATTAATGATACGGATCAGTAGATGCCGATATTTACATGAAAATCCCCGATGGATTTAACATTCCTCAAATGAGGGATGGTGAAAACCGCAGTATGTATAACATACAACTGCAAAAGTCGTTGTATGACCTGAAGCAATCGGGCCTCATGTGGTACAACCAACTTAGTGAATTCCTTCAGAAGAAGGGATACACATTCGATAAAGCTTTCCCATGCTTATTCACGAAGAAATCGCAAGATGGTTTTTGCATCATATCCGTCTATGTTGATGACCTAAACATAATCGGAACATGCAAAGAGATTGAAGAAGCCAGTTTAATCTTGAAAGCTGAATTCGAAATGAAGTCCTTGGGTAAAACCAAGTGCTGCCTCGGCTTGCAGATCGAGCACCTCCCAAAAGGAACCCTTATACATCAGTCGACCTACGTGAAGAAGATATTGGAGAGATTTCACATGGATAAATCTCATCCACTTAGCACCCCTATGGTTGTCCGATCCCTCGAAATGGATAAGGACCCATTTAGACCAAGAGAAGATTCAGAAGAAATTCTGAGGCCAGAAGTTCCTTATCTTAGCGGTGTTGGAGCATTACTCTATCTCTCAAATTACACCCGGCCGGACATTGCATTTGCTGTCAATTTGCTTGCGAGATATAACACTTCTCCTACGAGGAGACATTGGAATGGTGTTAAGCACGTTCAACGGTACCTCCAAGGATCTCAAGATCTAGGTCTATTTTACCGTAAGAACCAATACAAAACTTTAGTAGGTTATGCGGATGCTGGCTATTTGTCTGATCCCCACAACGCTATATCCCAGACTGGTTACGTTTTTCTCTGTGGTGATACCGCGATCTCATGGAGATCGGTTAAACAATCTATGATTACCACGTCTTCAAACCACTTAGAGATAATAAGTTTATTTGAAGTCGCACGATAATGTATTTGGTTAAGGTCTTTGGTAAAACACATTGGTGACTCGTGTGGTATCGCCAAAGGCGATACACCTCCCACCGTTATATTTGAAGACAACGCTGCTTGCATCGCACAAATGAGTAATGAGTACGTCAAGGGAAACCTGACGAAACATATTTCACCTAAGTTTTTCTATTCATACGAACTCCAGAAGAGTGACGTGATTACCATTCAAAAAGTGTAATCTAGTAACAATCTAGTAGATCTGTTTACTAAGTCCTTACCTACGTCTACTTTTGAAAAGTACGTTCGTGGTATTGGAATGCAAAGACTTAAAGTGTTGTTGTCTTCAGGGGGAGCGGTAACCCCGAAATAAATCTAGAAGATTTAGATCTAGAAGATCAATAACATTCCTCCCTAACTTATTATTTGGCCGATACATAGCATGTGGAGTTTTTATGACAAGACATTTATGTTATATCGTAATGTCCAAGGGGGAGGGTTGTATATTTAGAAGATTTATTATTCCAAATCTAGAATATTTGATATGGACATTACTAATGGACCAAGAAACCCAATGGACTTTATATCTTAGACTAGGGTTTTATTATTATAAATATACCTTTGTACTCAGAATTGTAAACACTCATACACAAGATCATTAGTGAAACTCCTGGCTTGGATCGCCCCCAGACGTAGTCGTTCCCGACAAACTGAGTCAACAAATCCTGTCTCTTTAATTTACGCACTTATTTACAACAATATCAACTATCGTAATGGAATAATTGCAAATTTATCTTGAATTTTGGCTCAAGCTTTTGTATGATATTTAACATATTATCTGATCTTTTCAAATCCTATCAAATTTAAGAGGATATATCATATCTTTCATTGATCAGACTTCAGATTCCTAGTTTGATCTGGTACTTATATAAAACGCTTATATATTCCTCATTTCTCATTAACAGTAGGCATAAAGGATATGTTTTCGTTAGGCAAAAACTTGTATGAGACCGTCTCATTGTATGAGACAACACAAATTAATATCGAAATGTTAATGAGTCAATGTCCTAGTTACATCAATTCTAATTGATTCATGTTATGAGACGATCTCATACAAGACTTACTCTTGTCGTTATATTTTCAGGTTCTTACATATCAAGCAACACACGATACTACAACCACCTTGACTTACGAGACATTATGCGAGCGATGGATGGCGGAGAGGCGAATTTTGTTTCTTCCAGACATTTCATCAAACGGGTGACTTGCGTACGGCTGAAACAGAGCAACGGCTTGCAGCTGACTTAGCAACGACACAACACAATCGAACTTGATCAAAGGCACCGGCGGTGCGAATTGGGCAGGTACGGCGGCTTCGATTCATGAGAAAAGGCAACAATAGCAGATGACGCGGCGGTGGCTTGGTGCTTTCACGGAGAGGCCCCGAAGCCGGGCTATGTCAATCCGATAGCGGCTTCGCTCTGGTACCGGCGATGGCGGCTAGATTTTTGGCGAAGGAGCACAGCGGTAGAGGCTTTTAGACGACTCATGCGTGAACAGCGCGCGAAGGCGAATTCCTGGCAGTGAGAAGCAGGCGGCGGCGGTTCTGTGCAGTGGTGGACAGGCAGCAATTGGCGAAGGGGCGCTGATTGCTGGCTGAAGAAGGCACAGGCGCGATTTGATTTGGGGATTTGCGTGGAGAAGACAAGAATAGGCTCTGGACTTAATTGAAAAGAAATATGCCCTTGTTGGCTGTTGCCTTAAATGAAATGCCTACACTAAATAACCCTCCCAACATTGTATATACACCTCTATTATTTTTTTAGGTTTTAATTAAAATTGTTAAATTACATATATATCCTTAATAATTACTTCATACACATCCACTCTTCTCTTCTTCTCTTTTACCTACATATTTTTACATTCTTCATCATCTTCACACGGTCATGTATGTAAAAAATACGACACCATAATGATTACTTCATATTTTTCAACGAGAACCTAGAAAACAGGAGAGAGTTTCGAAAAATATAAATATATTTTGCTTTGTTCCTCATTTCAGGTTTACAAACCCTAATTTTGAATGTTATACATGTTTTTTATATTGTTGGTTTTTTGTGTACGAAATATTGGTAATTTGGACGATAAAGAAGTTTGAAAACGTATGATTGTCATTCATGCTTTTTTTTTTTTCTTTTATATTTTTCGTCAGAGAAATTTTGGACCTGGTGTACTGAAAATTTACAATATTTTGGAACATAACTTCAGAAAATATATCAAAGTTTTGGAACAAGTTTACCCGAAATGTTTTTCTTCTTTGAAAATTTGGACAAATATCGGAAGAAAGTGTTCGAAATATTGGTACAATATCAGAAAACCAGGTTCGAAACTTCAATCATCAACAATGCTAGCACATTATTTTTTGGGGAAAACTCTTTTTTACCCAAAATTTAACATACAAACTCTTTTATACCAAAAAAATTATATAATCTCTTTTTTTTACCCATTTTATAAATTAAATATCTCATATACCCTTTAATTCATATTCCTACTCTTCTATTCATTTCCCTCCTTTCACTCCTATTCTTTTCCCTATTCCTACTCCTATTCCTTTCCTTATATCTTATTCCTATAAAAAAATTAGGAAAATAATATTATATAATTTTACCATTTATAATGGAAATAGTTTTTTTTTCAATATATAAGTTTCGCAATAAATATTAATTATTAATATTTTTATGAAATATAATTATTATTTTTATTATAATAACATAAAATATTTTTCGTGTCATTATAAAACACCGATCAAAAATACGATATATTATTAATATTAATTAATAAGTTGACACTGTCCATTTTTTAATTTTTATTGAATTTCAACAAGTATTCTTGAAATGTCGGAGACCTGACGGAGAATTATTAAAATGACATTCCCAAACATAATTTCGTGATAGTGCCGGGTCGAAACCACTTTTAAGTCGTTTTACCCTAGAAAAGACGAAAAATATATTAATTTAAGTGATATTCAAATATTTAATTTCTAATAAGTTTCAACAAATACTATTTAAAGGTCGGAGCAAGGTTGGAGACAGGACAGAGATTTGCTAAAATGGAATTTTCATTCAAATTTTTCCGACGGAGCTGTATCAAAATCAATTTTTAGGTCGTTTTACCCTAGGAATGACTAAACGGATACATGAATTTGAGTTAAATCTATTTTTTAATTTTTAATTGAGTTTTAACAAGTACTCTAGAGGAGTCGGAGCATGGTTGAAGATAATACGGAGATTTGCTAAAATGACATTTTCAATAATAATTTTGTGACAGAGTTGTGTCAGATTTACTTTTTAGATCGTTTTACCTTAGGAATGACGAAAAAGATACATGGATTGGGTGGCATGAAATTATTAAATTTTATATAGCTTTGAAAAGTACTATTGAAAGGTCGGAGTATGGTTAATGACAGGACGGAGATTTGCTAAAACGACATTTTCAATAATAATTTTTTTACGGAGCTGTGTCGGAATCATTTTTTAGGTCGTTTTACCTTAGGAACAACAAAACAGTTACATGAATTGATTGACGTTGTTGACAGCGATTTCGTGAGGATCTCGCCGTCGGGTTCCTAGCGGGTAGGATTTATATAAATATAATGACTGGAAGCAATGAATGTGGAAGTAAATAAGCTCTCAAGAGCAGGTTTATAATAAATGTGATGTGTTACATTTGGGCATTAAAGACCCTATTTATAGTATACAAGGTGGGTTTCCCCATATTGGGTTGGGGGGCCTGAGGGCCCCTCCTACTCCTAGCTGGAAGGTAATGAGTGGCTACATCCTCCCCTATGAGCCAATGGGAAGACGCCACTTGGCACTGTCGCTCCTGAGATGATGGGACTTACCCCAACTGCCCTCTTTGACCCTGTCACATCCTCTGGACTGATGGTACTAGACGTCCCCTCACAGCTGGCGCAGCCTGGGGTCGGGCAGACGGGTACACGGGTGACGAGTTAGGATGTGAGCACCTTGGTGGTCCTTTCATGGGTAGGCGGGTAGAGACTGCCTCGGAGCTCGTCGCTGGCTGTCTGACCCCCGGGCCTGTGGGTTTAAGTATCCTGCCCGACAGCTCCTGGAGGTCCGCGTCGGGTAGATTCTTCTTCCCCGCTCGCCTGCTCGTCTAGGCGGCGGATTCCTCTCATCCGAGCCTGCTACAGTAAATAGGTTTCATGTCCGATACCCGATGGGTCAGGTAGTTAATATCGGGCGTAACAATTGCCCCACCAGCCCGACATCGGGGGGCCCCAGTCGTCGGGTACCGGGCTGGTCAAATCGCAGACTTGATTTTGAATTTAAATTTGAATTTTGGGGGTGACGTTCCGTCTTCCGAGGTGACGCCTTGTATTCCGCGTCTGATGACGTCACGAGATGGCGTGACTGATGCGCAGAATCCCAGAGGTCACGTCCACCGAAACTGCCTCACAACCGTTGCGCGCGTGCCTCTCACGCGCCCCTGGATTTTGCTTAATTCTATTTTTGAACCTGTTTTTTTACAATTCAGTCCCTCCCATTTCTCCTATAAATAGGGGTTCTCACCCCCTCTTCTCATTTTCGCTCTTTGCAATCTCTTGCCCCCCCTTTGCCAGTTCAAGTTTTCCGGCGAGTTTCCCCAGAATCCGGTGATCCTTTTCGAGTCCCAAGGTAATCTCCTATTTTCCTCTTCATATTCTTTTCCTTCCCCCAATATGAGTGACTCCGTTGAGAGCGTCGCGGCCGCCGACGCCTTCCACTTCTGCCGCCGCGCCACCACTGGTGCTGAGAGGCCGCCGCCGCCACCAGAGAAGGCAAAGGCACCTCCACAGACGTGGATGCCTTTGTCGATGATTTATAGCAGATGAGCCCCAAACGGGAGGGTGCCGCACTCCGGGTTTCACCCGTATCCTCCTACCCGCCCCGGGCCGAGGACTACTTGTTCGAACAGGAGGTCGTTCCTGATAATATCGACTACGCGGATAGCCGACTAATTGGGTTCGATTACACAATATATATAAGCCGGTTTGTGCAGAGACGCCCTGCCCGAGAATACCTCGAGGCCCAGGAGATAGAATTTGGGGCCTCTCGTCGCCCCAGCTGCTTGCCCGCGGACGCCGACCTCAGGGAGCTTTACTGGACCTTCCAGGCGCCGTCCGATGTTTTCTTCTACGCTCCCTGGGAAAATGAACGGGCAGACCAGCCCCCCGAGGGCCTAATCGCCATAAATTCGGACACGCTCCATACCGGGCTCCGTTTCCTGCTTCATCCGGCCATCTCCAAGCTACTTGCCGCCTGGAACTTATCGATCACTCAAATCACTCCCAACGGGTGGAGCTATATCTTGGGAGCAATGGTCGCTCTCAATCGCCGCAGACTGCACCGTATGCCGACTCCAGCCGAGATCAACTATCTGTACTATACAGTGGCCTCGGTTGGTCGGATGAACCACGGGTATTACTCCGTGAAGCCCCGGGGTGGCGATGCTAACGTCTTCGGCATCTCGTCGAAGGTGATGCATTGGCAAGAGAAGTGGTGGTGGGTCGGCGGTGCCTGGGAGAGCGTCGGCGTCGATGGGCAAACTATCCCGGTTCCCCGGGAGTACCGAGATCACAACCGCCGAGGTAAACGCTGAATTTTCTCCTCACCCCTTAGTACCGATCTAATTTCTCTTTCACTGTGCAGGCTGCGCGGTCCCAAATCAGGCCGACTTGACCGACGATTTCCGGCAGGCACTTGCCTTGGTGAGGTCGGAGAGCCAGGATAACCGTGACGTCGACCTCCTCAACAGCGATGAGCACAGAAGGTTGTCCGGGCTCCAAACCTTCCCGCGCCAATTGAATTTTTGGCGGTAAGATCCCTCCCGCCCGGTTTCCTTCCTGCTCGTGATTTTCTTCTCGATTCTTATCCCGTGCATCTTTTGCAGAACAACGCTTCCCGGAGGAGTCATCAACTCCAACCCCCTCGTCGTCTCCTCCTCCCCGAGACTTCCGAGGAGACTGTTGATATGGGGCCCAAAAAGAGTGCCACCGCCAAGCTGGCGAAGCGGGGAGCCATCTGACAGGCATGGGTGGTGATCCGTAGCCACCCGCAGACTCTCGCGCCGCCCGCGGCTTCCTCCCCTACCGACAGTCAACGGGCCGCCAATCAGGCCCGGGTAGAGGGCCAGACATCGGTCGACCCGGCCATGGTGACCGTCAACTTGAACCTGGCGATAGGCGGGCTGGTGGCTGGCACCATCGAGGGGACCATTGGGAGCCCGGCCTCCTCGTCTTGCGACCGTAGCGATTTCTCCTTCCTTGGCTGGGGCAATTATCTCACGTAAGTATTTTTATTTCCTTTTCCAAGTTTCCTGGCCGTCTTTGCAACTTAGGTAACTTATCCAACTTTTCTTCCCGTCGTTCTGTAGGCCTGATCCCCTGCCCCCGCCCGAGGTCCTTCAGTTCCTGCGCTCGCAGGACCCTCCGTACTCGGAGGCGGTGCCGGAGTCCTGGCCGGAGGACCTTCGCCGCGCCATTGTAAATCTGCCCCTGGTCCTGGACCCTCAATTGCCAAAAGGCCACGCGGACCATCTCGCTCGCCGACCGGATGAGGGCAGCGGCCATCCGCACTTCTCGCAATGCCATTGCCATGGAGGGCATCATGCTGGAATTCGAGCGGGAGATGCGGACTGCCTCCTCTTACAAGGCAGCCTTCCAGACGAAGAGAGACGAGGCCGCTCGCCTGGAAAAGGAGAATAAAAAGCTCAAGGAGGAGTTGAAGGCCGTCCGAGCGAGTCAGGCCGAGCTGGAGGGCGCCTGCGAGGAGAAGAGGAAGGCGCGCGCTGAAGCCGAGACGAAGACAACTGAGGAGGTTCGAAGAGCGCACGAGGCCCTCGCCGCGGAGGCCGACGAACGCCTGGCCGTCGAACGAGCCTGCCTCGAGCGTGAACACGAGTCGGTAGGCTCCATGATCAATATCAATGCATATGCTGACTCGATTCGCTCCCTGCTCCGCCGGAACCCCGAGGCCAACTACTCCGGACCCCTAGAGGATCTAAGGAGCTACGTCGAGTCCAATCCCCACTCGGCAGATTATGATATCACCTTGAAGGACTTGGCTGATCGCGGGATGGACCTGTCGTTCCTTGGCGACCCGACGACCTTCATCTACCCTTTGGCCGACGAGGAGGTGGTCGAGGATCCGGGGGTGGTGGACTAGGCGGCTCCTTGAATACTCTTCTTTTTTCTTTTTTTGTTTGTCAAGTTTGTTGGCCGCGGGCCGTTGTACCCTTTTCTTTCCCCCAACTTTTAATGAAATCATCTTTCTCTTTTATCGTCGCTTTTCGTTCTTATTTTCTTGAACTTGGTTTGATAATCGAATTAATAATGGGATCGAATCATGAGATTGAATCACCGATCGATTAAAATTAACCAAATAATTGAGTGAAGTGCTTTAGCCGATAGTCGGACAGCAGCCTCTCGAATACGAGATTGAATTAACAATCGATTAAAGATTAACCAAATGATTAATGAGTGAAGTGCTTTAGCCGATAGACGGGCAGCGACTTCACGAAGATGGGATTGAATTAACAATCGCTTAAATAACTTAACCAAATGATTAATGAGTGAAGCGCTTTAGCCGATTGGCGGGCAGCGACTTCACGAAGATGGGATTGAATTAACAACCGCTTAAATATCTTAACCAAACGATTAATGAGTGATGTGCTTTAGCCGATTGACGGGCAGCGACTTCACGAAGATGGGATTGAATTAACAACCGCTTAAATATCTTAACAAAACGATTAATAAGTGAAGTGCTTTAGCCGATAGTCGGGCAGCAACTTCACGAATACGAGATTGAATTAACAATTGATTTTATTGATTACAACTTTGTGCTCGAAGAGCGATTACATTGAGATCGCTCGACAGGACGATGCAAGCTAAATTATTTTGCCGCTACTGGTAGTATTTTTTTAGTAGGGAGGCGTCCCAAGGGTATTGAGCCGGATTGCCCTCAAGGCTTTCTAGCTCATAGGCACCGTTGGCTAGGCGCCTGGAGATCTTTAGGGGTCCCTCCCAATTTGGACCAAATGCCTCCTTGGGTTGCCCGACCGTCCGTCGTAGCACCAGATCCCTGGCTTCGAACTCTCTGATCTTGATTTTCAAGTTGAAGTATTTTTCAGCTCGGCGTTTGTAAGCTAGGATTCTTTGTTCGGCGGACAGCCTTCTCTCCTCCAGCAAGTCCAACTCGTTTAGCATGGCTTGGTCGTTCTCGGTCCCCACGGGTTGCGAAGTGCGGAGGCTTAGGATAATGACCTCGGTCGGGATGACTGTCTCTGTTCCGAAGGTCAGAGCGAAAGGAGTCTCCCCGGTTGCGGTGCGACAGGTTGTTCTATATGACCATAATACTTCAGGTAGCTTGCTCGCCCATATTCCCTTGCTCTCCTCCAACCTTGCCTTCAGCGTGTGTTTGATTATTTTATTCACTGCCTCGACCTGCCCGTTCGATTGGGGATGGTAGGGTGACGAGAACAGCCTCTTGATTTTGTGCTTCAGGTAGAATCTCTCCATCTCCAACCCGTCGAATTGCTTCCCGTTGTCCGAAATAATTATCTGTGGGAGGCCGAATCGACATATTATGTTGCGCCAGATGAACCTAATGATATGCTCCTAGTCGATTGTTTTTAGTGACTCCACCTCCGCCCATTTGGTGAAGTAATCCACGGTGACAATTGCGTATTTGACGCTGCCTGGAGCTGTAGGCAAAGGACCAATGAGATCGATCCCCCACTTTGCGAACGACCATGGGCTTAGGATTGAGGTGAGCTCGGTTGGAGCCTGGTGGATTGCTGGCGAATAGACTTGACACTTGTGGCATGCCCGTGCATAGTTGATCGCGTCCTTCTTTAGAGTGGGCCAGAAATATCCCTGTCGGATAACTTTCTGGGCGAGCACCTGGCCGTCAGCGTGGTTCCCGCAGCGCCCCTCGTGGACTTCTACCAAGATCTTATTTCCCTGCCCCGGTGTTATGCATTTTAGGAGGGGTAGGGCGAAGCCTCGCTTGTACAACTGGTCCCCGATGATCGTGTACCGGGCCGCCCGAAGTTGTAACTGTCTTGCCGCTACTCGATCATCTGGGAGTCGGCCATCTCGGAGGTACTTCAGAATGGGAGTCATCCAGCTGTCCTCCTCCCGCCCCAGATTGGTCACCCGCTGGTTCGAACTAGACGGAGCGGTCAGGTAGGTGACTGTGATTTGTGACATATCGGCTGCCCCCTCGGATGTTGCAAGGTGGGCGAGGGCGTCTGCTTGAGTATTGTCGAGTCGGGGTACCACCTCTATGTGGACTTGATCGAATTTTTCGAGGAGGTTCTTGGCTAATCCTTGGTAGGCCAACATTCTGTCGCTGCGTGCCTCATATTCTCCTGAGATTTGGCATGTAACGAGCTGCGAGTCGCTTGTTGACAGGCATTTTTGTACGGATAGATGTATGTGGCTATTTAGGGTATGCCCGACAAACAATAAATATAAACGAACACGAACGATGGGGGAAGAACTTTCGTTCTTCCCTCGAATGAGAGCTTTTTCATATATGAGAAATGAGAGGAAAAAATTAGAATCCTTTACAATGAGGGGGTGACCCCCTATTTATAGAGGTTCACCCCCAAAGGCCCGAAAGTGACCCTAAATTCGTCTCAACCCTTTATTTTAGGGATTATTTACAATATTAATATAAAAATCAACAGTAGACCTATAATACATTAAATACTCTTTTCTGATGTAGACTCTCGATCTTGTCGGGTCAGTGTATCTTTAGGAATCTGACCTTCTGTCAGGCGAGGATACTTCCTGCTGTAACAATTGCCCCCAAGATTGGGCTCTGATTGCGGCCAGAGTTCGATCTTGATCTGTGCTTCAAATAGGTTTTGCCCCCGAGCCTGACAATAGGATAGCTCGGATGCCCCGAGGGAATCTTCAACGACAGGGTCCGTGACGGACGAATCTTTTGAGTCATATTCGAATTTTCAAACTTTCGAAACTGGTCGGGTTAGGTGGGGTACGATCTTCAGTCATGCCCCCGAGTCGAGAACCGTGACGTTCAATTAATAAAGAGTTCTTGCCGCTGGCCGACATTGATTTTCGTAATAGGGCGGTAAGGACCGCGATGATAAATTAATGAAGTGCTTAGGCCGCTTGTAGGTAGCGACTTCACGGACAACAGATTGACTTAACAATCAATTAAAAGATAAATCAACATATTAATGAGTGAAGTGCTTTAGCCGATTGACGGGCAGCGACTTCACGATGATGGGATTGAATTAACAACCGCTTAAAAGATTAATCAACAGATTAATGAGTGAAGTGCTTTAACCGATGATCGGGCAGCGACTTCACGAAGATGGGATTGAGTTAACAACCGCTTAAAAGATTAACCAACAGGTTAATGAGTGAAGTGCTTTAGCCGATGATCGGGCAGCGACTTCACGAAGATGGGATTGAGTTAACAACCGCTTAAAAGATTAACCAACAGGTTAATGAGTGAAGTGCTTTAGCCGATGATCGGGCAGCGACTTCACGAAGATGGGATTGAGTTAACAACCGCTTAAAAGATTAACCAACAGGTTAATGAGTGAAGTGCTTTAGCCGATGATCGGGCAGCGACTTCACGAAGATGGGATTGAGTTAACAACCGCTTAAAAGATTAACCAACAGGTTAATGAGTGAAGTGCTTTAGCCGATGATCGGGCAGCGACTTCACGAAGATGGGATTGATTTAACAACCGCTTAAAAGATTAACCAACAGGTTAATGAGTGAAGTGCTTTAGCCGATGATCGGGCAGCGACTTCACGAAGATAGGATTGAGTTAACAACCGCTTAAAAGATTAACCAACAGGTTAATGAGTGAAGTGCTTTAGCCGATGATCGGGCAGCGACTTCACGAAGATGGGATTGATTTAACAACCGCTTAAAAGATTAACCAACAGGTTAATGAGTGAAGTGCTTTAGCCGATGATCGGGCAGCGACTTCACGAAGATGGGATTGATTTAACAACCGCTTAAAAGATTAACCAACAGGTTAATGAGTGAAGTGCTTTAGCCGATGATCGGGCAGCGACTTCACGAAGCAGAGAATAGATTAGTTAACGCCGGTGAGGACGAACCAAAAAATACCTCGCCCATTAAGGCGGAAAGTCAACGCTTAACATGCGGACTGGATCCACGCCGAGAGGCGGATTAGTTGACGCCCGCGAAGGCGAACTAATCAATATGTCAACGCATAAAAGGCGGACTAATCAACGCCGAGAAGGCGGATTAACTCGAGAAAGAGATTAGTTGACGCCGGTGAAGGCGAACTAATCAATACGTCGACGCCTGAAAGGCGGACTAATCAACGTCGAGGAGACGGATTACTTCGCCACTCCAGGCGGATTAACTCGAGTAGATTAGTTGACGCCTGTGAAGGCGAACTAATCGATACGTCAACGCCTGAAAGGGCGGACTAATCGACGTCGAGAAGACGGATTACTTCGCCAATCTAGGCGGAATGTCGACGCCTAAAAGGCGGATTAGCTCGAGTAGATTAGTTGACGCCGGTGAAGGCGAACTAATCAGTACGTCAATGCCTGAGAGGCGGACTAATCCACGTCGAGAAGACGGATTACTTCGCCAATCTAGGCGGAATGTCGACGCCTAAAAGGCGGATTAGCTCGAGTAGATTAGTTGACGCCGGTGAAGGCGAACTAATCAGTACGTCAACGCCTGAGAGGCGGACTAATCCACGTCGAGAAGACGGATTACTTCGCCAATCTAGGCGGAATGTCGACGCCTAAAAGGCGGATTAGCTCGAGTAGATTAGTTGACGCCGGTGAAGGCGAACTAATCAGTACGTCAACGCCTGAGAGGCGGACTAATCCACGTCGAGAAGACGGATTACTTCGCCAATCTAGGCGGAATGTCGACGCCTAAAAGGCGGATTAGCTCGAGTAGATTAGTTGACGCCGGTGAAGGCGAACTAATCAGTACGTCAACGCCTGAGAGGCGGACTAATCCACGTCGAGAAGACGGATTACTTCGCCAATCTAGGCGGAATGTCGACGCCTAAAAGGCGGATTAGCTCGAGTAGATTAGTGGACGCCGGTGAAGGCGAACTAATCAGTACGTCAACGCCTGAGAGGCGGACTAATCCACGTCGAGAAGACGGATTACTTCGCCAATCTAGGCGGAATGTCGACGCCTAAAAGGCGGATTAGCTCGAGTAGATTAGTTGACGCCGGTGAAGGCGAACTAATCAGTACGTCAACGCCTGAGAGGCGGACTAATCCACGTCGAGAAGACGGATTACTTCGCCAATCTAGGCGGAATGTCGACGCCTAAAAGGCGGATTAACTCGAGAAGTGGATTAGTTGACGCCGGTGAAGGCGAACTAATCGACACGTCAACGCCTGAAACGGCGGACTAATCGACGTCGAGAAGACGGATTACTTCGCCAATCTAGGCGGAATGTCGACGCCTAAAAGGCGGATTAGCTCGAGTAGATTAGTTGACGCCGGTGAAGGCGAACTAATCAGTACGTCTACGCCTGAAAGGGCGGACTAATCCACGTCGAGAAGACGGATTACTTCGCCAATCTAGGCGGAATGTCGACGCCTAAAAGGCGGATTAACTCGAGAAGTGGATTAGTTGACGCCGGTGAAGGCGAACTAATCGACACGTCAACGCCTGAAAGGGCGGACTAATCGACGTCGAGAAGACGGATTACTTCGCCACTCTAGGCGGAATGTCGACGCCTAAAAGGCGGATAAATGTTTGTAGTCGAAAGGTGTGACCATTTTTTTTTTTTTTAAAAATTGAGTTGTGTACCAGGCGAACAACCTCAATGATTTTTCGAAATTATATTCGAAGTTTCAAATAACCGACTGTATTTAGTTGAATTCAGCGTCAAAAATTTTGTTTTTGATGTCACAAAATGATCTTAGGATATGTATATCCATGCCCCCGCTTTTTAATATATATGAAAACTTACGAGTTGCGATATATATTAAAAGGGAATATTAAATGAAAATTGAATTTCAAAAATTGTCTCGCTTTGAATTTTCGAAATATGAATATATGCCCCCGCTTTTAATATATATGAAAACTTATGAGTTGCGATATATATTAAAAGCAAATTATTGGAAAAAACCTGATTCGAATGGGCAAAGGACTGCCCGTAGATTTTTCGTTGATGAAGAGGCCCTGGATGCTCGTCTCAGAAGCTGTTTTTTTTTTTTTTTTTTTTTTTTTTTTTTTTTTTTTGGGGTCTACGATCCAATAACTAAATAAAATTGGCGACGCGGGGAGGCACAGGCGGAGAGGCTGACCGTGGAGCGGCGATAAGCGCTAAGGTTGTGCGGGCGGGAGCCGTGCGATGGTTGGTGGCGCGGGCAGGACCCCGTGATGGGCGGCGTCTACGCAGGCGGGACGGGCCAGGCGGGACGACCAGGCGGCCAGAAGGAGTCGACCAGGCCGGACGGGCCAGGCCGGACGGCCAGGCGGCCAGACGGAGTCGACGAGGCCAGACGAGCCAGGCGGGACGACCAGGCGGCCAGACGGAGTCGACGAGGTCGGGCCGGCCAGGCGGCCAGACGGAGTAGACGAGGCCGGGTCGGCCAGGCGGCCAGACGGAGTCGACGAGACCAGACGAGCCAGGCGGGACGACCAGGCGGCCAGACGGAGTAGACGAGGCCGGGTCGGCCAGGCGGCCAGACGGAGTCGACGAGACCAGACGAGCCAGGCGGGACGACCAGGCTGCCAGACGGAGTCGACGAGGCCGGGTCGGCCAGGCGGCCAGACGGAGTCGACCAGGCCGGACGGGCCAGGCCGGACGGCCAGGCAGCCAGACGGAGTCGACGAGGCCAGACGAGCCAGGCGGGACGACCAGGCGGCCAGACGGAGTCGACGAGGTCGGGCCGGCCAGGCGGCCAGACGGAGTCGACCAGGCCGGACGGGCCAGGCCGGACGGCCAGGCGGCCAGACGGAGTCGACGAGGCCAGACGAGCCAGGCGGGACGACCAGGCGGCCAGACGGAGTCGACGAGGTCGGGCCGGCCAGGCGGCCAGACGGAGTCGACCAGGCCGGACGGGCCAGGCCGGACGGCCAGGCGGCCAGACGGAGTCGACGAGGCCAGACGAGCCAGGCGGGACGACCAGGCGGCCAGACGGAGTCGACGAGGTCGGGCCGGCCAGGCGGCCAGACGGAGTAGACGAGGCCGGGTCGGCCAGGCGGCCAGACGGAGTCGACGAGGCCGGACGGGCCAAGGCCGGACGGCCAGGCGGCCAGGCGGAGTCGACGAGGCCAGACGAGCCAGGCGGGACGACCAGGCGGCCAGACGGAGTCGACGAGACCAGACGAGCCAGGCGGGACGACCAGGCGGCCAGACGGAGTAGACGAGGCCGGGTCGGCCAGGCGGCCAGACGGAGTCGACGAGACCAGACGAGCCAGGCGGGACGACCAGGCTGCCAGACGGAGTCGACGAGGCCGGGTCGGCCAGGCGGCCAGACGGAGTCGACGAGGCCGGACGGGCCAGGCGGCTAGACGGAGTCGACGAGACCAGACTAGCCAGGCGGGACGACCAGGCGGCCAGACGGAGTAGACGAGGCCGGGTCGGCCAGGCGGCCAGACGGAGTCGACGAGACCAGACGAGCCAGGCGGGACGACCAGGCGGCCAGACGGAGTAGACGAGGCCGGGTCGGCCAGGCGGCCAGACGGAGTCGACGAGGCCGGACGGGCCAGACGGTGATGCGGGGCGGCAACACGGGTAGACGGGTACCGACCTCGTTGACTTTTCAACGTTCGTTGGAAAATGTGCCAAAAGGTGACTGGCCACACTGCACTACTGCAGAAAAGTTGGCACAACGATCAATGCAGAGGATTAAAACAGTAGCTCCTTTACTTTGGCCTCTGCTTGGATATTCCACAGCAACGGGCTGTACTCCGGCGGGCGATGGAGGTGGCCGGAAAAGATGGCGGAATTGGTGGAGTCCGGTGGGAGAGAGGAATACGACGGCGAGTTCGGCGACTCCGGTGGCTGAGCTCCGTGGCGGCTGAAAGCTCCGCGGGTGTCGCCGGAAACGGCAGCAAAACCCGCCGGAAACGACCGTTTCTTCTTTCTTTCTTTGTACTTTTGGTAGCTATGAAGCTTTCTTGCTGTAAATGGGATTGTAAATGGGTTTGTTGAATATGGGAGTTGAACTAACTTTTGCCTGGGAGTGAATCTTTGAAGCATTTTGGTTGAATAAATCAAACACAAGAACGCCATTGTTGGCTTTGAAAGAAAACATTGAATAATGAAAACTTAGCTTTATTTTGCAGAAGCTCTTGGATTTTCTTGTGTTCCTACACGGATGCATGAAAATGTTGAGGATCACCCTCCTTCTAGCGCCAAATTGTTGACAGGCATTTTTGTACGGATAGATGTATGTGGCTATTTAGGGTATGCCCGACAAACAATAAATATAAACGAACACGAACGATGGGGGAAGAACTTTCGTTCTTCCCTCGAATGAGAGCTTTTTCATATATGAGAAATGAGAGGAAAAAATTAGAATCCTTTACAATGAGGGGGTGACCCCCTATTTATAGAGGTTCACCCCCAAAGGCCCGAAAGTGACCCTAAATTCGTCTCAACCCTTTATTTTAGGGATTATTTACAATATTAATATAAAAATCAACAGTAGACCTATAATACATTAAATACTCTTTTCTGATGTAGACTCTCGATCTTGTCGGGTCAGTGTATCTTTAGGAATCTGACCTTCTGTCAGGCGAGGATACTTCCTGCTGTAACATCGCTGTAGACTTGGAGCCTCTTTACTCCCATGGCCATGGCCATTTCCAGGCCGTTGATTAATGCTTCGTACTCGGCCTCGTTATTAGTCGCGTGGAAACCGAACCTAATGGTCGTCATAAACGATTGGCCAGACGGGCTGAGAAGGACAATTCCCGCGCCTGCCCGCAAAGTCATGGAGGATCCGTCGACGTACATTTTCCATGGCGGCTTCTCGATCTTGGCCATCGCCTCCAGGTAGGTGAGCTCGACTATGAAGTCGGCCATGGCCTGGCCTTTGATGGACGTTCGAGGAGCGTATGTGACTCCGAATTGCCCGACCTCCACTGCCCACTTGAGGCATCTGCCCGCCATGTCTAGTCGATGTAGCACTTGACGAAGTGGCATTGTGGTCAGTACTTCTACTTGGTGATCGAAAAAGTATGGGCGTAGCTTACGCACACTCATTACTAGCGCGTAAGCTAACTTTTCCAAGGGTGGGTACCGTAGCTCGGGGTCGTGGAGTCTCTGGCTGACATAATAGATTGGCAGATGTGCCTGCCCCTCAGCCCGCACTAGCACGGTGCTGAGAGCTGAGTCTGAGGCCGCCAAGTATAGGAAAAGCTTCTCGCCGGGGACGGGTTTGGCCAATACCTGGGCGTTTGACAAATATGCCTTCAAATTATCGAAGGCGAGCTGGCTCTGAGGTGTCCAGTTTAGTTTCCCCTTCCGCATGCTGTCGAACAATGGTTTGCACCGGTCCCCCATGCGGGAGATGAAACGGCAGAGAGCGGCCAGGCTACCCGTCACCCTCTGCACCTCCTTTACCGTTCGGGGAGCGCTCATGTCGAGGATCGGCTGAACTTTTGTTGGGTTTGCTTCGATCCCCCGCTGGCTAACCATGTGCCCCAAGAACTTACCCAACTCGACGCCGAAACTGCACTTTTTCGGGTTGAGCCTCATTCGATATTTCCTCAAGATTTCGAATGTTTCGGCTAAGTGAGTGAGGTGGTCTTCCTTCTTCTCGCTTTTAACGACGATTTCATCAATATATACCTCCATGGTCGCCCCGATTTGGTTGTGAAACATGTGGTTGACCAGTCTTTGGTAGGTTGCCCTTGTGTTCATGAGCCCAAATGGCATCCGCTTCCAGAAGTACATGTTCTTCTCGGTGAGGAAAGTGGTGTGTTTCTGGTCGTCGGCAGCCATCGGGATCTGGTGGTAGCCGGCAAATACGTCCATGAAAGTGAGCATCTCGTGCCCGGCCGTACTGTCCACCAGATGGTCGATGTGTGGCATCGGGAAGTGATCCTTGGGGCATGCTTTGTTCAGGTCCGTGAAGTCGATGCACAACCGCTAGGTGTTGTTGTTCTTCTTGACGAGGACGGCATTGGATACCCATTGGGGCTTGTCGTCGGGGTCGACCATCCCGATAAGCTTGTTGGCGAGCAGCTTTTTAACCTCGGTGGCTATGACCGCGTACTTGTCTGGGCCGAATTTTCTTCTCTTCTGTGAGATTGGCTTGCGAGATGGATCGATGTGCAATTGGTGGGTACATACGGCTGGATCGATCCCGACCATGTCTTCGTGGGACCGCGCGAACACGTCTAAGTTTTCTTCTAAAAATGCGGTCATCGCTGTCTGTATCTCGTTGGACATCGATGAACCGAGTTGAACACTTACTTCCGGCCGATTCTTCATTGTGATCAAAATCAATTTTTCGATCGGACTGGCTCCCCGCTCACCGAAGCGTGGATCGTCGATCTGCCCTGTTAGGGTGCTGTCGATCTCCATGGGTTCGTACCCGAGCCTGGGCTCTAGGTCGACTTGAGTGTCTTTAAAATATTGTGAATCTTCTTCCATTGGGTGGGCAGTGGGTGGGATTTCTTCGTCTATTTCCATGTCTCCCTCCCCGATTGTGCAGATATAATCTAAATTTGCAGAATTTGAAATAAAATCGATATACGCTAAACATCCGCGTGCCATTTTCTGATTACCCTTAAGAGTACCAACCTTCCTGAAGGGGGTTGGGAACTTGATACAATAATAGAATGCTGAGGCGGCGGCTTCGAACTCGTGCTCGAACGGCCTGCCGAGAAACCCATTATAGGTTGATGGCTGGTCGACAATAATAAAGTCGAGCTGTTTCGAAGCCTTAACCTCAGCGTCTATACTAGAAACTAATTCTACGGCTAGCCTAACTATCCCATAGGGTTTCACAGTGTCATCGCCGAAGCCCTTGATGACCTGGTCGAACGGCTCTACGTATTTCTTGAAGGAGCTGTCCAGCTGGTCGAATGCGGTTTTGAAGAGGATGTTGCAGTAAGCCCCATTGTCGACGAGCATGCGATGGACGGTGATGCCCATGATGTTGACGGACACGACCAGGGCGTCGTGGTTCGGGTAGATGACCCCAGTGCGATCCTCCTCCTTGAAGGCGAGGAGGTCTGTCTCTCTTGCCGTCATGTTGACCGGCATGGTGATTTGGTGGACATTGTCCATTGCTCGCAGCTCGCTCTTCTATCGGCGGTTGGAGAGCGAGGTGGTGGGCGCGAACCCTCCCACAGGGGAGAGCATGTTGACCGCGCGTCGGGCTTGATGTTCCGGCATCGGCGAGCATATGAGGGCTGCCTCTCGGTTTGGCTCCACGGGGTGGGCACCGGCTTGAGCCTCCGGCCTAGCCGCCAGTCTCTTCACGAACTCCTCTAGCTTCCCCTCCTCGAAGAGTCGCCAGAGTTGTTTCAGGAGGTCGCGATACTCACTTGTGTTGTGCCTGACGGTTTGATGGTAGTGGCAGTATTTGTTGGGGTTGAGCTGCACCCCCGGTTTGTGGACCCACGGCCGCGCCTTGGGCACCATATTCTTGTCCCGGATTTACACGTAGACATACTCCGGGGTGTCCGATAATCTTTCGGCTAGCTTCACTTCGATGGAGTCGAAAGGTTTGAATGGTTGAGGGGCACGGTAGGAAAAGCTTCTCCGGGTCAGCGTGTCGCGGGGCTTCTCCTTCTCCGCTGGGGCGCCCTCGCCTAGCCGCTGTGCCAGGATGTCAGTGTTATAAATGATTTTTCCGGCACGCTGCCGGAACTCCGCGTAGGACTTGGGATAGTCCTTGTTCATAGATTTCCACAACTTCGTTTTTAGGTGGAGTCCGCCTATGATTCCAACGAGCTTGACCTTGTCCCCGACTGGCTTGCCCTCCATGATGATGCGGTCTACCCGGTCGATATACGCCCGGTCCGTCTCGTCTTTTCCTTGGGCCAGGTTGGCCATGCGATTGCCGCCGGCTAGACGTGGCGCCATTGAGAAGAAGTGTTCCAGGAACAGTTCCCTCAGTTGGTGTAACGAAACCACATTCCCCACGGGCAGCGAGGAGTACCACCGGTGAGCTCTATCACCGAGGGTTAATGGAAACATCCGGCACTGGGTGACGTCCGTTGCCCCCATGGAGATCATGTAGGTGGAGTATTTACTTAGGTGGGTGACGGGGTCCATCTCTCCGTCGTACTGGCCCACCGCGGCCACGTTAATTTTTGGTTGGGCGGGGCCCGTACTAGTATATTGGCTAGAGGGGAGTTGGACATGTGGGCGATGTGGTGTTGTCCGTCCCGTCTTTCGAGCTTGGCCTCGAGGCCCGTCACTTTCTTCAAGATAGCGGCCATAGCGCTGTCGGCATCGGGGGGAACAGGGACGCGGGTTGTCCCCCAGACGGTCACGGACCGACGGCCTCGGGGCTGCATCGTTGTGACGCCTGAGAGAGCGTGCCTGTTCTCGCTCCCGGGGTCTGGAACTGGTGTTGGACTCGCAGGGTCGGGCAGCTCCCCGAGCCTGGGAACCCAGTCTGGAGAAGACGGATCCCGCAGGTCGGCGAGATACCCGCTGTGAGTCGGCCTCCTCGTCGAGGCGCCTCTTTAGATTCTGAGGCCGGGGGTTACTGGCGACCCTCCTAGCCGCCTCTTGCTCCTGCCGTGGTTGGCTGGTGGCCCTGGACCGGGCTGGCTCCTTCCCGGGTCGATGAGTGCGGATTGGAGCGGCGTCGATCTCGGCCTGACGGCGTTCAATCATTGCCCTTGCGGCCTGGAGGTCTTCTGGAGTTCTTATTGCCGACAAGAACTCGAAAGGGCCTTGGAGAGTTTCCGCCGTGGCCGGAGCCGGAGTGGCTGTCTCGCCGATATCTTCGACTTGCTGCTGGGTTCGTGTAGCTTTCGAAGTGGTCATTTTTGGAATGGAAACAGGTAAGCCTTTCGAGAAAAGGTTTGTTCGAGGTGACTAGATGAACGAAACCGAGTGTACTTCGATATTAGTCACCCTTCTTCTAGCGCCAAAATGTTGACAGCGATTTCGTGAGGATCTCGCCGTCGGGTTCCTAGCGGGTAGGATTTATATAAATATAATGACTGGAAGCAATGAATGTGGAAGTAAATGAGCTCTCAAGAGTAGGTTTATAATAAATGTGATGTGTTACATTTGGGCATTAAAGGCCCTATTTATAGTATACAAGGTGGGTTTCCCCATATTGGATTGAGGGGCCTGAGGGCCCCTCCTACTCCTAGCTGGAAGGTAATGAGTGGCTACAGCCTCCCCTATGAGCCAATGGGAAGACGCCACTTGGCACTGTCGCTCCTGAGATGATGGGACTTAGCCCCAACTGCCCTCTTTGACCCTGTCACATCCTCTGGACTGATGGTACTAGACGTCCCCTCACAGCTGGCGCAGCCTGGGGTCGGGCAGACGGGTACACGGGTACCCGGGTGACGAGTTAGGATGTGAGCACCTTGGTGGTCCTTTCACGGGTAGGCGGGTAGAGACTGCCTCGGAGCTCGTCGTTGGCCGTCTGACCCCCGGGCCTGAGGGTTTAAGTATCCTGCCCGACAGCTCCCGGAGGTCCGCGTCGGGTAGCTTCTTCTTCCCCGCTCGCCTGCTCGTCTAGGCGACGGATTCCTCTCATCTGAGCCCGCTACAGGAAATGGGTTTCATGTCCGATACCCGATGGGTCGGGTAGTTAATATCGGGCGTAACATACGTCAATTTTTATAGTTTTTATACTGCGTTGACAAGTACTATTGAAAGGTTTGAACATCGTCGGAGACAGGACGAAGATTTGCTAAAATGAAATTTGCATTCAAATTTTTGCGATGGAGCTGTGTCAGAATCGATTTTTAGGTCATTTTACCCTAGGAACAACTAAACAAATACATGAATTTGAGTGACATATATTTTTTTAATTTTTAATCGAGTTTTAACAAGTAATCTAGAAGAATCAGAGTATGGTTGAAGACATGATGGAGATTTGCTAAAACAACCTTTTTAATCACAATTTTGTGATGGAGCTGTAGCGGAATAGCTTTTTAGGTCGTTTTACCTTAAGAACGACGAAAATTATACATGAATTGAGTGACGTCCAATTTTCAAACTTTTATTGAATTTTGATAAATATTATTGAAATGTCGGAGCACGGTCGGAGACAGGACAAAGATTTGCTAAAATTGAATTTTCATTCAATTTTTTGCTACGGAGCTGTGTCAAAATCGATTTTTAGGTCGTTTGACCCTAGGAATGACTAAACAAATGCATGAATTTGAGTGACATCTATTTTTAAAATTTTAATCCAGTTTTAACACGTAATCTAGAAGAATTGGAGCATGGTTGGAGACATGATGGAGATTTGCTAAAATGATATTTTTAATCATAATTTTGTGAAGGAGTTGTAATGGAATAGCTTTTTAGGTCGTTTTACCTTAAGAACGACGAAAATTATACATGAATTCAGTGACGTCCATTTTTCAAACTTTTATTGAGCTTTGATAAGTACTATTGAAATGTCGGAGCAAGGTCAGAGATAGGACGGAGATTTGCTAATATGAGATTTTCATTCAAATTCTTGCGACGGAGCTTTGTTAGAATCGATTTTAAACAAATACATGAATTTGAGTAACATCTATTTTTTAAATTTTAATCGAGTTTTAACAAGTAATCTAGAAGAGTCGGAGTATGGTTGGAGACATGATGGAGATTTGCTAAAACGGCCTTTTTAACCATAATTTTGTGACGGAGCTATAGCGGAATCGCATTTTAGGTCGTTTTACTTTAAGAACGATGAACATTATACATGTATTGAGTGACGCCCATTTTTCAAACTGCTATTGAATTTGGATAAATATTATTGAAATGTCGGAGCACGGTCGGAGAAAGGACGAAGATTTACTAAAATGGAATTTTCATTCAAATTTTTGCGACGGAGTTGTGTCAAAATCGATTTTTAGGTCGTTTTACCCTAGGAACGACTAAACAAATGTATGAATTTGAGTGACATCTATTTTTTTATTTTAATCGATTTTTTAAATTCATGTATTTGTTTAGTCGCTCCTAGACTAAAACGACCAAAAAATCAATTCGGGCACAGCTCCGTCGCAAAATTTTGTATGAAAATTCTATTTTAGCAAACATCCGTCCTGTCTCTGACCTTGCTACGACATTTCAATAGTACTTGTCATAGCTCAATAAAAGTTTGAAAAATGGAGGTCGCTCAATTCATTTATAATTTTCGTTGTTCTTAAGGGAAAATGACCTAAAAAGAGATTCTGCTACAACTCCGAAACAAAATTATGATAAAAAAAATATCGTTTTAGCGAACCTCCATCCTCCCTCCAACCATGGTCCGACTATTCTAAATTACTTGTTAAAATTCAATTAAAATTTAAAAAATAGATGTCACTCAAATTCATGTATTTGTTTAGTCTTTCCTAGGCTAAAACGTCCTAAAAATCGATTCTGGCACAGCTCTGTCGCAAAAATTTGAATGAAAATTCCATTTTAGCAAATCCCTGTCATGTTTCCGACCGTGCTCCGACATTTCAATAGTACTTGTCAAAGCTCAATAAGAGTTTAAAAAATAAATGTCACTCAATTCATGTATAATTTTCGTCGTTCTTAAGGTAAAACGACCTAAAAAGTGATTCCACTACAACTCCTTCACAAAATTATGATTAAATATATCATGTTAGCAAATCTCCGTTATGTCCATGCTCCGACGATTCTAGTTTACTTGTTAAAACTCGATTAAAATTTATAAAATATATGTCACTTTTATTCATGTATTTGTTTAGTCGTTCCTAGGGTAAAACGACCTAAAACTAAATTCTGACATAGTTTCGTCATAAAAATTTAAATGAAAATTCCTTTTTAGCAAATCTCCGTTCTATCTCCAACTATGCTCCGACCTTTCAATAGTATTTGTCAAAGCAATGTAAAAAATTTAAAAATTGACGTCAATCAATTCATGTATCTTTTTCATTGTTCCAAAGGTAAAACAACCTAAAAAGTGATTCAGACATAGCTCCGTCATAAAATTATGATTGAAAATGTCATTTTAGCAAATCTCCGTCTTGTCTCCAACCATGCTCCGGCCTTTCAATAATACTTTTCAAAACTTTTTAAATTTTAAAAAGTTCATGCCACTCAATCTATGTATTTTTTCGTCGTTGCTAAGGTAAAACAACCTAAAAAGCTATTCTAACAAAGCTCTGTCACAAAATTATGATTGAAAATATCATTTAAGCAGATCTCCATATTATCTCCAACCATGCTCCGACTCTTCTAGAGTACTTTTTAAAACTCAATTAAAATTTTGAAAATAGATTTAACTCAATTTCATGTATAAGTTTAGTCGTTCCTATGGTAAAACGACCTAAAAATCGATTCTGACACAGCTCTGTCGCTAAAATTTGAATGAAAATTCCATTTTAGCAAATCTCTGTCCTATCTCCAACCTTGCTCCGACCTTTCAATAGTATTTTTTGAAAGTTATTAGAAATTAAATATTTGAATATCACTTAAATTAATATTTTTCGTCTTTTCTAGGGTAAAACGACTTAAAAAGTGGTTTCGACCCGACTCCGTCACTAGATTATGTTTTGGAATGTCGTTATAGTAAATCTCCGCCAAGTTTCCGATATTTCAAGAATACTTGTTGAAATTCAATAAAAATTAAAAAATGGATTGTGTCAATTTATTAATTAATATTAATAATATAAAGTATTTTTGATCGGTGTTTATAATAACACGAAAAATATTTTATTATATTATAATAAAAATAATAATTAGATTTCATAAAATATTAATAATTAATATTTATTGCGAAATATATATATTGAAAAAAATTATTTTCATTATCAATGGTAAAATTTTATAATATTATATTTCTAATATTTTCCTTTTTGAAATTAATATAATATTATTTATAGGAATAAAATACAGGGAAATGAATATGAGTAGGAATAGGGAAAAGAATAGGAGTGGAAAGAGGGAAATAAATAAAAGAGTAGATATAAGAATTAAAGGGTATAGGAGACATTTCATTTGTAAAATGGGTAAAAAAGAGTTTTTATAAAAAAATTGATAAAAAAGAGTTTGTATGTTAAATTTTGGGTATTTTTAATAATTTTATCTTATTTTTTCTATATTGATATTATATTCAAACTCGACAAAACTATTATTAAAATCAAATAAGACTCTAAACCAAACTATCAAAATGAAATAAAATAACCCCTCTATGTCGCCGACGATCATCATCGTCACTTCGTCATCCTGATTTTAATTGCAAACCCTAGCGTATATTTTGGACGATATAAATCCTTGGGCCTTATTTTAAGTTGGACCAATTTTAAATCAAGCCCGACTTATTTTTTAACAGACAAACTTTAATATTTTTTTTTCTATTTTGCTTATTTTGCAGGTCAATTTTTGTTCCCTCTTCTTCCCCTCTTGCAATGGTTTACTTTAAAAAGCATCTCATCCGATTCTTGAGTTCGTCGCATAGTAATCCTTAATAATTTTAACCGACAAACTTTAATATTTTTTTCTATTTTGCTTATTTTGCAGGTTAATTTTTGTTCCCTCTTCTTCCCCTCTAGCAATGGTTTACTTTCAAAAGCATCTCGTCCAATTCTGGAGTTCGTCGCCTAGTAATCCATAATGATACATGCCGATCAGTGGAAGAAGGGACTCTTTTGTGGATTGATGAGTCTCTTATAGGTCATTACGCAAAGCCCTGGCCGCCACTGAGTAAAGAATTGTGCATAGATCCTTGGACCCAAGAATTTCCTTTTAACAAATCAACAAAGGCTTTGAGTCTGAAAACGGCTCATCACCGTAGGTTTGAAGGAAGCGTGCATCGTCTAACATTGGTAGATTGTCTCGATAAACTTCTGCATCAAATTCTTCTTCAACGAAATCTTCAATGACCAAGGCCTTCTCCAAAGGTCATTTCTTTGTCAAAGATAGTGTCTACAGAATTCTTCTTCAAAGGATCTCCTCAACGAGCTTTTTCGTCAAAGTCTTCTTCAACGAAATCTTCAATGACCCAGGCCTTCTCCAAAGGTCATTTCTTTATCAAAGATAGTCTCAACGAGCTTCTTCATCAAAGTCTTTTTCAACGGAATCTTCAACGACATAGGCCTTCTCAAAGGTTGTTTCTTTGTCAAAAGATCGTCTCAACGAAATTCTTCTTCAAATGATTATCTCAACGAAATTTTGATCAAGGTATTCAAAGAATGACATCATGGAATTGTATGTAGAATACCAAAGGGCGACATGGTATCAACGCACTATAGACTTCGATCGGAGGCGGATGTGCGGGTATTATGGTATCAACGCACTCCGAACTTCAATTGCAAATTATGTACGACCCCAACAAAAGACAAACAGAACCACACAAAATAGTTGGTGTTGATATACTCGCTGAGATATCGAGAGAACCTCGTGATGGAACTCGAACATGTTTGGCTCGGTACAACTTATTGAAGCATCGAAAGACCCTCTTCCCTTATGGAGCCTTGGAATCGGTTGGCAACGATATACCTCATTGAGGTGTTGAGATAACCTTTTCCAATTTTGCTTTGAACAAAGTATGCACTAAGATATGGAGAACAATAGTGGACTATTACCTGATGGAGTTATACTTGCGCCTCAGAATGCTTACAAAATACCTACTCAGATGAGAAAACTTGAGTTATAACTGAACTTAGTAAGATACTAAGCTACCTACGTACCTCTTAAAAGAGCATCAAGTCAAAAAAATTCTTCACTTTCTTGTTGAATGTTCAGGAAAGTCGGGCTTGATAGCATTCAAGTCTTTGTTGCACTTCGAGCCTTTTCTCGTCAAGGGAATCCAACTACGCAAGACGTAGGTGTGCATTCTCTTCTTTCGTCAATCCTTCATGTATTTCCATCCTTAGTGATGGTATTTGCTTCTTGAGTGGAACAACGACTTCGACTCCATATACTAAATGAATAAGGAGTGGCTTGTGTGGGTGTTAGATGAGTGGTTCGATATGCTCATAGAGCTTCATTTATCCTCTCATGCCAAATTAATATTGAATACCTCAAATAATCCACTAGTGTAATAGGATAAGCAAGAGTCGAACCCACGAGGAATAGTGTAACTCAATTGAAAATATTTGTGTATTGAAAGCTGTAAAGGAGGAGGGGCTTGGATTTGTTGTATAACTACTAGAATGCAAGAAAATAAAATAAAATTCAATGAATAAAAATAATCTAGCCCTTAGATAGTATCCCTAAGAATAATTCTCCCAATTTAATTAATGATCGTGGTTTATCTCAGCCCTATCTAAAATCTTGCCCCTAGACCAGTGGTATGACAAAAGTAATCTGAATTATTTCTTATGTTTAATTAATTAGAAGGTACGACCCCCAATTAACCTATTCGAATGAATAACCCTAAAACATGTATTCGAAATTTAATTCACTAAATGCATAAACGAACCAAAATAATAGGACAAACCAGCCTATGAAACCGAAACCTCCGAATCATAAAATCTAGACTTTGTTATCCCTAGGGTGTTTTGCCCTATTTGCTACTCATATTACACAATTATATCAATTACGGATTATAAAGTGTAATTTAGCTAGAATTAATCAACAAATAAACTTGGATGGTCATACCAAATAAATCTATCAATTAAACATGCATCGCATAATATCAAATAACAGAGAAATCGAGATAGGGATGAAATTAAAATCGTCACCAAATAATTAAAAGGATAAATTATTCAAGGTTCAACATCTCCTTGGACTAGAATAAGAACTTAGTTACTAAACATGACTAAGTCAAATGACAAAGACTTAAAACAAAACATAGCTAAGGTTATTGTGTGTTTGTTTCTCTCCAAAGTTGATCTCCTCCATAGGTCCACATGATGGCTTTATATAGTGGAGCTACGTTTAATGCCATTAATGTCTTTGAGCCAAATTGAGGATTAAATCAACATGTGAGAATTTCCAAGGCTTGATCGTAGGTAACTTTTAAGTCTTGATAAATGAGCACTGACTATGGCTTGAATGTACAAGTTATTGCATGCAATATTCATATCATATGAAACATGTGTTAGAATTCTACATTGGACCCCATATTGCGCTACGTATTTATCTTTGACTCGGTCCATTTGCACTCACTCGCATCTCCAAATTTGACCCATCTCAAGCTTAATTAAAAAAGGTTCCAAAAATACCCTGAAAATGATAGAAAAATGCACCATCAAAGCATTGAGACTGTACTAAAATAAGTCGTGCAATTACAAGAAAAATATAAAATTGTTGTTAGAAAATAACCAATTAAAACACACAATTTATACAAGAATTGCGACTTATCAAATTCCCCACACCTAAACCATGCTTGTCCTCAAGTGCACTAGACCAAAGGATAAGGTAGATATAAATCCATATCACAAAAACTCAATTTGTCCCACTTCTACCCAAATTCAAGAGAATTAAACCAAAACCACCAAGTTCTAAAAAATTGAGCCAATAACAATCCAAGGAACAAGTGGTCAAAATATTATTCTCAAGATAAAATATAAGTATTTCATCAATACTCAATAACATCACAAAATCCAACATGTTAAGATTCAAGACCTCACGTGGATATCACTGAATTTCCTCAAGTATTTGCAAGGGAACAAAAAACCACTCAATATCAAATCATAACATGTCATTACTGTTGGATTTTATTGGAACAAACACCATGTTCGACGCAACGAAAGAATATGATTCACCAACAACGATTCAAATCATGATTGTATAACATAAATTATAAAAGATAAATAAACAATACAAATCCTTACAATGCTTCATAGACGAAATCCTCAACTACGGTATCCATGTAATTCACGTTCACAGATCCGCACAAATTTGTCAGCGTTGAATCCCGAGATGAATTTGCAAGGGAAATTCTAACTAGAGATTTTATGGAGAAAATATGAATTCATAATTAATGAATCGCTAAGGTCTCATATATATAGGGAAAGCCCAACGTAAATCATAAGCTATCAAGATTAGAAAATAAAATTCCTAATCTTACTAATCAAATCTCATTGATTTGATTTTCCTATATATAAAATCCTACAATAATATTCCATATATTATTTTGGAATTCCTATTTAATTAAATCCAATTTTATTAAATAGTATTAATAATTAATTCCAAATTAAAATATTATTAATTCTCTATAAATTAAATATTAAATCGAATTTAATACTTAAGCAAACAACTTTAATCTGTAAAGGGAATTACTTGTTGTGTGACCCATAAACTCTCATATATAGAGCAATTAGTCAAACTAACGGTCTTAATTGAACCTTAAATAAGAAATCAAACATTCTCAATATATGAGGTATATTGCGAGGAAATGTGCAACTACCTGTAACTGAAATATGGGCTATTGTGATAATGTCCTTTTATTTACGAATACTCGATTAAGTCTTGAA
Organism: Ballota nigra; assembly: GCA_947034835.1. Classification (NCBI taxonomy): domain Eukaryota; kingdom Viridiplantae; phylum Streptophyta; class Magnoliopsida; order Lamiales; family Lamiaceae; genus Ballota; species Ballota nigra. The sequence goes on from OX344727.1 coordinate 49,663,747, forward strand.
CATGATGAAGTGTCTATTTAAATAACTTAATCATATCTCTAATCACTAATTGACCACTCATATAACACCTGATCAAAAAGTCCAAGTTGACGTGCATCAGCCGATGACTTAGATCCAATTATGATGAGAAGACGAGTATTCTCTCTAAATCCACATTGTGGAATGAATCATACTCTTGGTTCAACTACCACGCACATGCATTTCATGATGAACCCAATCCAAGCCATATCTACCCATGGAAGGGTGCAAGCGTCGGTCATGATCAAAGTTTATCACTCCACACATGTTGTGCGTATTGACCTCAAGTTAAAGGAATATCACATCGCTCCCACTAACCAAGACAACTGTAGACACATATGACACGACCACACTCACACCCACAAGCATAATACTAATTTAAATAAAATACAACCCTGAAAACCTGCTATAATTTTTTTTTCAACTGCAAAAGCAAAACGTTATCACAAACCCGACAACCTGTTCACATTAACAAAAAGAGGCTTCAAGCCCAAACCAACAAACCAGTGTAACTCCAAACCAACACATAAGTACAAACTAGTTTATATTACAATATAGTACATATCCAAAACTAACACAATATACAATAGCGGAAGCAAAACGAAGCCACGGTCCTGCCCGCAGGTCGTCATCTATGTACACCGCAACCCAAAAGCCTGCAAGAGCGCCACAGCTAGTCCAGTATGAACAGGTCATAACACGTCATCAGGATTACCTACAATGCATAAACTACGTGAGATTTACAAATCCCAGTAAGCAGAAATTATGCATGATGTGATGTTCATCTCAAAATCCTCACAATGCACAATGCACTCTCGTTCAAAAACACCAATTCATTTCTGAAATACTCGTTATGGGCCCCTGACTCACTATTATGCACCGGCACAAACATCAATATCAATAGAATATAATCAAGTGGCCACAATAAGTATGATTTGACGGGGGTCCATCCTCTTGTGGCCATCGAGGCCCCCCCCCCATCGCGCCCCTCATGTCCACCAAGAACTAATCCCCTACACGTCGACTCACACGGTGAGGATCCATTCCTCTAACGGCCTAGCGGGGTCCATCACCAAACTTGACCCCCTGTCCGTTCAGAAGTCCCCTCTACAAACATGCACACAGCATAATGTATAAGACGGTGGCCCACGCTAGGTAGCCTACGCTAGGTTTTCCTAGTTCGCTCCTTCCCAGGTCGCCCCTTCCGCCCTCGGTGCATAATCAGTGGTCAATTACACCAGTTTATAAAAATATACTTTCATTTCAATGCATGATATGCATGATGCAATGCAACTAACGATATTTCACAAAATCAACAGACTGTTAAACTCACGGGTTCAATCCACATCAAATATTGAGCTCACAGACTCATTCCACATTAAATAGCTCACAGGCTCATCCAAAATAATCACTGAACATCAATCAATATCACGTATCACTATTTAAACGTAAATAATTCGCAAAATACTATGTTTATGCATTGTAGTTGCAAATGAATTTCTACTTACCTTTCTCCCGCTGAGAGTTATCCAAAAACTGCTACTCATACACCACAGTGCCCAATCTATAAAAAGATATGATAAATATAAAGAGAAATTAAGCTAATGAAACTAATTCACCAGCGCACTCAAACTTACTTGCTATTATGAGAAATTCATTACTTAGTCTCAAATATAATTATTAATTTCATTCTACTGCAACCGAATAAATTAACTATAAAACGTAGATGCTCTAAATTTTCCTTTTATTATCAATTTTATCTTTCACAACCCTCCATTAATAAGTCACAAGATACGAATTATAAGCTACTTCAATCTGAAGTTACTCAGCACTTAAAAGATCGCCAACGCAGCATATTGAATTTACATATTACTACTGAAAACGAAAGAGGACATACCTTTGCACTTCTCGCTAATTTCTTCTAAGAGTGGGTTTTCATTGTTTCTTTCTAATGAAGTTTCTTACCTCATCTCTCTTTCTCTAAATTAATACACCGCCGACCTTACTTCTACATTGATCTATGCTCTTGAAATTCTATCTCCAAAAAGGTGATGTAGCATGTAGTTTTGCCTTATATCCATATACTATATATTCTTATATATATATATATAAAGGTATAATAAGTTTGTAACCTTATCACCTTACTATCATTATTATATTATACTCACTATTAATTACTAATGCACAAGTAGTATATATACTCACGCACACAGGTATAGCTAAAGGAATAATAATTACTATATTACCTAAATCTCAATAACTATATTTATAAATATAAACACGTTTACATTCATATATATAAATAATTACTAATTATTTTATAATTTTGTTCTTTCTTTTATTTAATCAACACTCTTAACAATCAAATAATTTGCATTGCACTACCAAGTATCACTAGAGTCTCAGATATATTGCAATAGGGTTTACTCACCACCAAATATATAGTAGCACATAAATAATTCAATATTTAAAAGTACGATAAAACAATGCAAATTCTCAATTAGCACACAAATAATTACATGACCTGCACTTAAGTAATAAATAGCACTCAAATATTTAAAATGCACATAAATAATTAAAATGCACGCAATGCATGAAATATATTGGCCAATGAGTAGCGAGAAGTTCGGGTATCACATCCTCCCCTCCTTATAAAAATTTCGTCCCTGAAATTTAACTTACCTGAACAATTCTGGGTATTTGGATTTCATTTCATCCTCTCGTTCTCAAGTGGCTTCTTCAACTGACTGATTTCTCCATAGTACTTTGACTAATGCAATTTCTTTGTTTCTGAGTTGTTTCACCTCCCGTAGTAAGATCTCTTCTGGAATTTCTTCGTAAATCAAGTCTGCCTTCAACTCTGCGGGTTCATTGTTCAGAACATGAGATTGATTTGCAATATATTTTCTCAACGCAGACACGTGGAACACATTATGTATCTGGGACATCGATGCAGGTAACTCAAGTTTATAAGCAACATCACCAATTCTTTCAATAATAGGAAACGGGCCGACATATCTTGGACTAAGTTTCCCTTTCTTTCCAAACATCATTACGCCTTTCATTGGAGAAACTTTCAAAAACACTTGATCACCCACTTCAAACTCTAATTTTCTTCTTCTTTTATCCGCGTAACTCTTCTGTCGACTCTGAGCAGTCTTCATTCTTTTGCGAATCTGTACCACAGCTTCACCCATCTCTCGAATCATATCTGGACCCAAAAGTTTTCGTTCTCCGACTTCATTCCAATGCACTGGAGATCGACATTTTTTGCCATATAATGCTTCGTATGGAGCCATCCCGATAGTGGACTGATAACTGTTCTTATAAGAAAACTCTATCAAAGGTAAGAATTTAATCCACTGGCCCTGAAAATCTAACACACAAGCTCTGAGCATATCTTCCAGAATTTGTATCGTTCGTTCTAATTGTCCATCTGTTTGTGGATGATAAGCAGTACTGAAAGATAATTGTGTCCCCAATTCTTTGTGCAGACTCTTCCAGAAGTTAGACAAAAATCTTGAATCCCTATCTGAGACGATAGTAAGGGGTACGCCGTGAAGCCTGACAATCTCTTGTATATATAACTGAGCATAACGGTCCATAGAGTATGCAGTACAAATCGGTAGAAAATGAGCTGATTTAGTCAATCGATCCACGATAACCCATACTGCATCATAACTCTTGACTGTCTTGGGAAATCCTGTAACGAAATCCATCGTGATATTCTCCCACTTCCATTCTGGAATAAGCAAAGGTTGCAAAGTTCCTGCAGGTCTCTGATGTTCTGCTTTGATCTGCTGACAAGTCAAGCACTGTTCTACATATTGAGTAATATCTTTCTTCATACCTGGCCACCAATAATGTAATTTCAAGTCTCTATACATTTTAGTAGCTCCTGGATGTACAGAATAAGGTGTCGAATGTGCTTCAGTCATAACATCTTCACGAAGTTTATCAACATTAGGTACACACAATCTGTTCCGGTATCGTAGTATACCATTATCTGATAACTGGAAGTCAGAGGATTCACCTAAAGTGATGTCTTTCTTCACCTTAGTAAAATATTCATCATTTTGTTGCCCTGTGTGTATTCTATCCAGCAAAGTTGGTTTAAGTGTTAAAGCTGCAAGTGTCGCAGTCACAAGTCCAGGTTCAACAAGTTCTATGTTCATCCTTTGCAGATCCAATAGTTCGGGTTTTTGAATCCAGTTCAAAGCTGCCACCTTCTCGGCTGATTTTCGACTCAATGCATCTACCACCACATTAGCTTTACCCGAATGATAGTTAATGACACAGTCATAATCTTTCACAAGTTCTAATCATCTTCGTTGTCTCATGTTCAACTCTTTCTGAGTGAAGAAATACTTCAAACTTTTATGATCAGTGTAGATCTCACAATGTTCTCCGTACAGGTAATGTCTCCAGCTTTTAAGTGCAAACACTACTGCTGCCAGCTCCAGATCATGTGTGGGGTAGTTCTTCTCATATTCTTCTAATTGTCGAGATGCGTAAGCTATCACTTTATCATCCTGCATCAGTACACAACCGAGACCATTCTTCGAAGCATCACTATAAACTTTGAAACCTCCAGTCCCTGTTGGAATAGATAAAATAGTAGCTGATGTCAGTCGCTTCTTCAGTTCTTGAAAGCTTCGTTCACATGCCTCCGTCCATTTATAAGCTACATTCTTTCTGGTTAATTGTGTTAATGGAGAAGCAATTTTGGAGAATCCTTCTACAAATCGGCGGTAATATCCCGCTAACCCGAGAAAACTGCGCACCTCTGACGGATTTGTAGGTTGTGGCCAGTTATTAATCGCTTCCACTTTGCTTGGGTCAACTGAAATTCTTGTTCCTGATATCACATGCCCTAAGAAAACAACCCGGTCTAGCCAGAATTCACATTTCTTGAACTTCGCATATAGCTGTTTTTCTTTCAGAACGTCTAACACTTTCCTCAAATGCACTGCCTGTTCTTCTCTAGTCTTGGAGTAAATCAAGATGTCATCTATGAATACAATCACAATTTTTTCAAGGAAGTCTTTAAATACCCGATTCATCAAGTCCATGAACGCTGCAGGAGCATTCGTCAGTCCAAACGGCATCACTCGAAACTCATAGTGCCCATATCTCGTACTGAATGCAGTTTTAGGAATGTCTTCCTCTTTTATTTTCAACTGATGGTACCCTGATCACAGATCAATCTTCAAAAGATAGACGCACCTTGCAGTTGATCAAACAAATCATCAATCCGAGGTAAGGGATATTTGTTCTTGATTGTGATTTTGTTCAACTCTCGATAATCGATACACATCCTCAATGTACCATCTTTCTTCCGCACAAACAAACTGGCGCTCCCCAGGGTGAGAAACTAGGACTGATGAAATCTTTTTCTAGTAATTCTTGCAATTGTATCTTCAGTTCTTTCAATTCAGCAGGTGCCATTCTATACGGTGATTTGGAAATAGGAGAAACCGCAGGTTGTAACTCAATCACAAATTCTATTTCACGATCTGGTGGTAATCCCCGAAGATCATCTGGAAATACCTCTGGATATTCTCGCACATCTGGTACATCAGTAACAGTCGGACACTGTTGCCCCTCGATACTCATTACACTCACTAAATAACCCTCACAACCACTTTCCAATAATCTTCGGGCTTTGGCAGCTGATATCATAGGGAATCTGAAGCATTCCTTCACACTGATAAAAGAAAAAGGTTCTTCTCCTACTGGCTGAAACGTGATACTCTTCTTCTGGCAATCAATTGTAGCACCATATTTTGATAACCAATCCATTCCCAATATAACATCATAATCGTTCATGTCTAGGACAATCAAATCAGCACACAATTCCCTACCTTCTATCGGAATAATACACCCTCGCAAAATCTGATTGGTTTTGTTTCGAATCACCAGAAGGAATCATTACATCAAATCTGGCTTCAGTTTGGTTAGGTGTTTTACCCAGCTTTCTCACATACTTAGTGGATGCAAATGAATGTGTAGCTCTAGAATCAAATAACACAAAAGTTGAAATGCCAAAAATAGAAAGTTTACCCGTGACGACTGGGTTGTCTTCAGCATCTTCTTTAGTCATAGTGAAAACACGTGCTGGAACTCTTCCCTGCTCCCTTTGTCTACCTCGGCTCGGGCACATACTAGCTATATGACCTTTCTGTCCGCAGGTGTAACAAGTTCTGGGCATAAAAGAACAAGCTCCACCGTGTGGTTTACCACAGTTCAAGCAAAGGGGTGGTGGTGGTGGTGTTCCACTCGGATCAGTCTTGAAACGTTTGTTCGGATCTCCTTGTTTTGGTCTTTGTCCTTGTCCAGATGGAAAATTAGGTCTTGGCCTTTGAAATTGCAACGGTCTCTTCTTATTATCTCCGCTCCACTGGGGTACCGGCCTTTGTTGAAAGTGACGCCAAACCTCTTGTGCATGTCGTAACCTTATCTCGGCTTGTTCAGCAATTTGTGCTCTCTCAGCAACTTGAGCATAAGTTACCCCCTGAATCCCTACCATACTCACATCCCTGTACAATTTAGGCCTCAAACCCTCCAGAAATCTCTCCACCTCTAGTGCTTCAGTACCAACCATGTGTTCAGCAAACCTGGATAACTGTTCAAATTTGCGGAGATACTCTGTGACAGTCATGGTCCCCTGCTTGAGCTGTATAAACTCGTTCATCTTCATCATTCTAACGGGGGCTGTGAAATATTTGTTTCTGAAAATCTCCTTGAACCGCTCCCAGGTCATAGCAGCAACGTTCTCAATAGCTTTAACAGTGTCCCACCAATAACCAGCACTACCGCGTAGCATAAAGGAGGCACACAAAACTTTCTCCACGTCAGGGATCTTGCTGTACTGAAACATGTTATCTAAGGTCCGCAACCAGTCCTCAGCAGCTAAGGGATCAGTAGCATCCTCAAAGATTGGGGGATTCAATTTTCGGAATCTCTCAGAAACTAGTTCGACATGCACTGCTCCCGGCTGTGGCTGATTCACATCAACATGTTATCTATTTGCGTCTCTTTGTTGTAAAAGTTGCTGAAACTGTTGCGCCTGACGCTCCACCATATTTGCCAGTCGAGCAATAAGATTATCTCGATCAACAGTAGCAGCTTGTGCCGCCTATTCAGGAGTCTGTTCCATACCACTACCTTCACCTTCTTCTCTCACCATATCTGCTTTATAATACTACAAGTCCTACACCACATGGCCAATATAATTCATGATGCAAATAATTTAAACAAAACATAAATAAACACTTACTAGCATAGCTGGGCTCTCCAAGTTCTGAGCTCGTGTACATAGACAGTCTACAGGAGGTGAACCGTGCTATGATACCACTCTGACACGACCACACTCACACCAACAAGCATAATACTAATTTAAATAACATACAACCCTGAAAACCTGCTATAATTTTTTTTTCAACTGCAAAAGCAAAATGTTATCACAAACCCGACAACCTGTTCACATTAACAAAAAGAGGCTTCAAGCCCAAACCAACAAACCAGTGTACTCCAAACCAACACATAAGTACAAACTAGTTTATATTACAATATAGTACATATCCAAAACTAACACAATATACAATAGCGGAAGCAAAACGAAGCCACGGTCCTGCCCGCAGGTCGTCATCTATGTACACCGCAACCCAAAAGCCTGCAAGAGCGCCACAACTAGTCCAGTATGAACAGGTCGTCACACGTCATCAGGATTACCTACAATGCATAAACTACGTGAGATTTACAAATCCCAGTAAGCAGAAATTATGCATGATGTGATGTTCATCTCAAAATCCTAACAATGCACAATGCACTCTCGTTCAAAAATATCAATTTATTTCTGAAATTCTCGTTAAGGGCCTGTAATGCCCCAAAATTTGAAATTCTACTATTATTATTAAATCTATTTTGCTAGAAAATATGACGACATTATTTCCTTAAAGTTTATGTATATAGAGAGAGAGAAACATGGAATTATTATATTTTAAATGTTGCAACCGAATCGTTTCTACGTTTCTCAAGTTTGTTAACCAAAGTCATTTAATTTTATTTTTCCCAAACGGTTAGGGGGCTGGATCATCTCCAAAAAAAAAAAATCTCTACCTTTTTAAACACCTTCACTTCTTTATAAATTAGTCTTGGATTTTATACTTAGGGGACGGAAAAAAAAAAAAAAAGTAGAAACGCCGGAATAAAACACCAAGCGGTCGTAGTATCTTTTTCCACGGATCAAGTGTACATCTCATCTTCTGTGTCGAATCAGTAACTATTCTCCATTCTATTATCATTGATCTCATTCAAGTTATATTATGTTTCTCTATCCTATATCTGTGAATGTGAGTGTATATATATACATTCTATCACAAAAATCTTAGTGCAAGTCGCCATAATGGTCCTTGAGACTATCTACATTTTTTTTAGTATTGATAACAAGAAATAAATTCTTTTATTCAATTTGTATTAAACCCTTTTACCATTCCTTCCCAATTATTTTATCCGAAGGACTTAATTAGAGTTTTGTTACCAATTGTTTTAGTAATCCACAAAAAAATATATTTTCCCAGTTTCAATATTTCCTATATGCGATCAAACCGCAAATAGGGAATTCTTAAGATCTATGTTTTTAATTAATGATTAATTGGGGTCCAAGTCAGTAGCTTTAGTTAATGGACACTATGTACATATAGAATTTGGGATTTGGTTTATATTGTTCATTGCCGAATTTTTTTGTTCAATTTATATATATATATATATATATATATATATATATATATATATATATATATATATATATATATATATATGATTTAGGTATCATTGATATTTCCAATTTATAGGCATGTGTGTAGGTATAGATAATATACTGTTAACTTAATGTTAAATTTGTACTAATAGCTATTAAGTTATTAATAATAAAATTATATTTTAAGTTTTTATTTTATTTTTATTTTTAGGTGGTGAGGATTAAAGTATTTCATTTCTACCTTTTTGCGGTCGCGAAAATAATATCAGGTGGGGTTTTCTAATTACTCGATTGGATTATTTGTCACTTTTAAATGTCTTATGTGATTGATATTGCTACTTGCTACAGCTATGATTTACTATGTTATTATGGTTGGTTTATCCAACAAGCCTACGTTATTATGGTTGGCCTTGCCAACAAGCCTACGTTATTATGGTTGGTTCATCCAACAAGCTTATGAAATTGTATGCATGTTGTGAGTTAGTGATTCATTTTGCATTTTACATTTAATCGTGACAAATGAGACCCCACTGAGCTAGTTGTTTGCTCACCCCAATCAATTTAATATTTTGCAGATAAAGAATAAGTGGGAGTGCACAGTGGAGACATGGTGGATCGTCTGCATTTAAAGTTTTGCCATTTTATCGTTACATATAGTATTATGATATTTTAACATTTAATTAGCATTGATGGTTTTTTTCTTTTTTTGAATTGTTTTACGTATTGGTTTGGCTTATATTACGAGTATGTTGTGTCTTTATCTAAATTTGAGACAAGTCCTGCAAATTCTTCTAATGAAATGTTTTATGTCACATCTTGAGTAAGAGTTTTCCGCTGCTAATTTAAATTAAAATTTACTTCCTTGATTACTTTATTGATTCTTAGGTAGGTTTTAAAAAAAAATGCAAAAAATTCTTTAAAAAAAATTGGGTCGTGACAAAGTGGTATCAGAGCAGGTCTACGTTCTTGTAGACTTGTTTAAAAAAAAAGTGTTTGCATGCATTTGTTATTTCTAAGTTATGGCTTCCACCACTGCCCACTGCTGCAACTCCCAGGTATGATATGAAAGTTATTTATTATGTTTCTTATTGATCATTGAAAAGATGATCAAATGAAATATGAGCTACGTTTACTATGATACGATAAATATGACTAATTTGTATAAATTTTAACACTGATAACTGCGGTGATTGATAGATAACGAGGACATAGGTGTTACACAAAGATAGAACGTATATATTGGTTTAAGCTATTCGAAATCTTATAGGAAAATGGCTCGCCGAGGACGACAACCACCACCACCTCCACAAAATCCGCAGAATCCGCAAAATCCGCAGAACGACCACCTCCATGTAGTGGAGCAATTCAACAAATTTAAGCCTCCTACGTTTAATGGGAAAGATGGACCATCCACACTCGAGGAGTGGATGGAGAACCTGGAGAGTATACTCGGCTTGATGAGATGCACAGATGATCAGAAAGTGGCATGTGCATCCTTCCAGCTGAGGGAGGATGCAAGAATATGGTGGACTTCGTATTGGAAAATGAGGCCAGCTGCTGAACGAGATGCGCTCACTTGGGCAAGATTCAAAGAAATTGTCCCAGAAAAATACTATCCGCCGTCTTTCCAGGAGCAAAAGGAGACGGAATTTTTCAATTTAAAACAAGGGACCTTGTCGGTTGCAGAGTATGAGCGAAAATTTAGCGACTTGAGTCGTTTTGCTCATCACTTGGTCGATACAGACCTCAAGAAGGCACGAAGATTTAGAAATGGACTGAGTCCTGAGATTAGGAATGTACTATCTGGGCAGGGAATTACCACTTTAGCTGAAATGTATGAACGGGCGGAAGATGTGGCCTCAAGCATAGCAATGGATGCTCCAAAGCCAAAGGTGGCGGGGAAAAGGAAGTGGAACAGTGATGGATCAAGTCAAGAGGAAGACGAACACCACAACCAACAAGAAGGAGGGGTAGTACCTAAAGGGTATATAGACCGACCAACCTGTAAGAATTGTGGCAAGAAACATAATGGAGAATGCTTACTAGGTCAAAACCGGTGTTATAGGTGTAAAGAACCAGGCCACACTTTTGCGAATTGTCCGAAGAGTCGGAAGGGAATGGATGGAAAAGGATCAAATTCTGGAAGTAGTGGTACAGCAAGAACTTTCGCTATGCGACAACAAAAATAAGGTAATTAATTAATTTTCGAGGACGAAAATTTCTTTAAGTGGGGTAGAATGTAATGCCCCAAAATTTGAAATTCTACTATTATTATTAAATCTATTTTGCTAGAAAATATGACGACATTATTTCCTTAAACTTTATGTATATAGAGAGAGAGAGAAACATGGAATTATTATATTTTAAATGTTGCAACCGAATCGTTTCTACGTTTCTCAAGTTTGTTAACCAAAGTCATTTAATTTTATTTTTCCCAAACGGTTAGGGGGCTGGATCATCTCCAAAAAAAAAAAAAAATCTCAACCTTTTTAAACACCTTCACTTCTTTATAAATTAGTCTTGGATCTTATACCTAGGGGACGGAAAAAAAAGAAGTAGAAACGCCGGAATAAAACACCAAGCGGCCGTAGTATCTTTTTCCACGGATCAAGTGTACATCTCATCTTCTGTGTCGAATCAGTAACTATTCTCCATTCTATTATCATTGATCTCATTCTAGTTATATTATGTTTCTCTATCCTATATCTGTGAATGTGAGTGTATATATATACATTCTATCACAAAAATCTTAGTGCAAGTCGCCATAATGGTCCTTGAGACTATCTACATTTTTTTTAGTATTGATAACAAGAAATAAATTCTTTTATTCAATTTGTATTAAACCCTTTTACCATTCCTTCCCAATTATTTTATCCGAAGGACTTACTTAATTAGAGTTTTGTTACCAATTGTTTTAGTAATCCACAAAAAAATATATTTTCCCAGTTTCAATATTTCCTATATACGATCAAATCACTAATGGGGAATTCTTAAGATCTATGTTTTTAATTAATGATTAATTGGGGTCCAAGTCAGTAGCTTTAGTTAATGGACACTATGTACATATAGAATTTGGGATTTGGTTTATATTGTTCATTGCCGAATTTTTTTGTTCAATTTATATATATATATATATATATATATAAATATATATATATATATATATATATATATATATATATATATATATATATATATGTTTTAGGTATCATTGATATTTCCAATTTATAGGCATGTTTGTAGGTATAGATAATATACTGTTAACTTAATGTTAAATTTGTACTAATAGCTATTAAGTTATTAATAATAAAATTATATTTTAAGTTTTTATTTTATTTTTATTTTTAGGTGGTGAGGATTAAAGTATTTCATTTCTACCTTTTTGCGGTCGCGAAAATAATATCAGGTGGGGTTTTCTAATTACTCGATTGGATTATTTGTCACTTTTAAATGTCTTATGTGATTGATATTGCTACTTGCTACAGCTATGATTTACTATGTTATTATGGTTGGTTTATCCAACAAGCCTACGTTATTATGGTTGGCCTTGCCAACAAGCCTACGTTATTATGGTTGGTTCATCCAACAAGCTTATGAAATTGTATGCATGTTGTGAGTTAGTGATTCATTTTGCATTTTACATTTAATCGTGACAAATGAGACCCCACTGAGCTAGTTGTTTGCTCACCCCAATCAATTTAATATTTTGCAGATAAAGAATAAGTGGGAGTGCACAGTGGAGACATGGTGGATCGTCTGCATTTAAAGTTTTGCCATTTTATCGTTACATATAGTATTATGATATTTTAACATTTAATTAGCATTGATGGTTTTTTCTTTTTTTGAATTGTTTTACGTATTGGTTTGGCTTATATTATGAGTATGTTGTGTCTTTATCTAAATTTGAGACAAGTCCTGCAAATTCTTCTAACGAAATGTTTTATGTCACATCTTGAGTAAGAGTTTTCCGCTGCTAATTTAAATTAAAATTTACTTCCTTGATTACTTTATTGATTCTTAGGTAGGTTTTAAAAAAAAATGCCAAAAATTCTTTAAAAAAAATTGGGTCGTGATAGGGCCCCTGACTCACTATTATGCACCGGCAAAAACATCAATATCAATAGAATATAATCAAGTGGCCACAATAAGTATGATTCGACGGGGGTCCATCCTTTTGTGGCCATCGAGGGTCCCCCCCATCGCACCCCTCTTGTCCACCAAGAAATAATCCCCTACACGTCGACTCACACGGTGAGGATCCATTCCTCTAACGGCTTAGCGGGGTCCATCACTAAACTTGACCCCCTGTCCGTTAAGAAGTCCCCTCTACAAACATGCATACAACATAACGTATAAGACGGTGGCCCACGCTAGGTAGCCTACGCTAGGTTTTCCTAGGTCACTCCTTCCCAGGTCCCCCCTTCCGCCCTCGGTGCATAATCAGTGGTCAATCACACCAGTTTATAAAAATATCATTTCAATGCATGATGCAGTGCAACTAATGATATTTCACAAAATCAACAGACTGTTAAACTCACGGGTTCAATTCACATCAAATATTGAGCTCACAGACTCATTCCACATTAAATAGCTCACAGGCTCTTCCAAAATAATCACTGAACATCAATCAATATCACGTATCACTATTTAAACGTAAATAATTCACAAAATACTATGTTTATGCATTGTAGTTGCAAATGAATTTCTACTTACCTTTCTCCCGCTGAGAGTTATCCAAAAACTGCTACTCATACACCACAGTGCCCAATCTATAAAAAGATATGATAAATATAAAGAGAAATTAAGCTAATGAAACTAGTTCACCAGCACACTCAAACTTACTTGCTATTATGAGAAATTCATTACCTAGTCTCAAATATAATTATAAATTTCATTTTACTGCAACCGAATAAATTAACTATAAAATGTAGATGCTCTAAATTTTCCTTTTATTATCAATTTTATCTTTCACAACCCTCCATTAATAAGTCACAAGATACGAATTATAAGCTACTTCAATCTGAAGTTACTCAACACTTAAAAGATCGCCAACGCAGCATATTGAATTTACATATTACTACTGAAAACGAAAGAGGACATACCTTTGCACTTCTCGCTAATTTCTTCTAAGAGTGGGTTTTCATTGTTTCTTTCTATTGAAGTTTCTTATCTCATCTCTCTTTCTCTAAATTAATACACCGCCGACCTTACTTCTACATTGATCTATGCTCTTGAAATTCTATCTCCAAAAAGGTGATGTAGCATGTAGTTTTGTCTTATATCCATATACTATATATTCTTATATATATATATATATATATATATAAAAAGGTATAATAAGATTGTAACCTTATCACCTTACTATCATTATTATATTATACTTACTATTAATTACAAATGCACAAGTAGTATATGTACTCACGCACACATGTATAGCTAAAGGAATAATAATTACTATATTACCTAAATCTCAAAAACTATATTTATAAATATAAACACGTTTACATTCATATATATAAATAATTACTAATTATTTTATAATTTTGTTCTTTCTTTTATTTAATCAACACTCTTAACAATCAAATAATTTGCATTGCACTACCAAGTATCACTAGAGTCTCAGATATATTGCAATAGGGTTTACTCACCACCAAATATATAATAGCACATAAATAATTCAATATTTAAAAGTACGATAAAACAATGCAAATTCTCAAGTAGCACACAAATAATTACATGAACTGCACTTAAGTAATAAATAGCACTCAAATATTTAAAATGCACATAAATAATTAAAATGCATGCAATGCATGAAATATATTGGCCAATGAGTAGTGAGAAGTTCGGGTATCACAACATAATGTGGAATTACATCAAACGGTTTCTCGGATGGGTATACCAATACCCTTTAAGGTATATTTGCATCCTCATGAGATACTTAGTATCTCGTAGTAAGTGAGATCTTACTACACTCTCTAAGAGTATGATGCTGATCGCACACCAATCTCCATTACATCATCAACACCCCATTCTTGATGATCCTTATTGGGGCTACTTGAGAATCACGTTTAAGTCATCTGAGTTCACACAATCTTAGTGATATCAATGACTCATGGAACACAAATAAGAATAAATGCAAACAATCAAACATAATATTCAAACAAGTGTAATGTTGGTATCTACTAGTGATGCTGACAGCGAAGGCCACATCAGATCTAGTGCAACTTATGGCGTACATGATGGAACCAATTGCAGATGCATATGGAACGTCCTTCATGTGCTAGATATCAGCTTCTTCGGAAGGATAATCCTTCTTTGATAGCTTTATCCTATGACATGTCGGTAGAAAACCTCTCCTAGAGTTCTCCATCGCAAATTGCATCAACACCTTGTCTATGTAGGTGGATTGTGACAGCCCCAACATCTTCTTGGATCTATCCCTGTGGATCTTGATCCTTAAGATGTAGCAGGCTTCACCAAGATACTTCATCATGAAAGTCGTTGATAACCAATCTTTCACGAACTACATAAGCGGGATATTATTTCCTATAGTGAATATGTCATCGACATATACGATTATAAAAATAATATTCTTCCCGCTGCATTTACGATAAACGCAAGGATCTTTCGAATTTCTGATGAAGTCAAATGATTTGATAGCTTCACCAAATCGGATATTCCAACTCCTAGAAGTTTGCTTCAATCCACAAATGGATCGTTTAAGCTTGCACACAAGATTAGATTTTGGCTTTTATATTAAACCTTCTGGTTGGGTAAAAGACACTTCCTTATCAATGTTACCATTGAGGAAAGTTGTTTTGACGTCCATCTGCCAAATCTCATAATCGTGGTGTGCTGCTATAGCAAGTAAAATTCGAATGGACTTGATCTTAGCAACTGGTGAGAAAGTCTCGTCATAGTCAATACCTTCGGGTTGACTATAACCTTTCGCCACCAACCTGGAATTGTAGGTCTGTACTTTGCCATTTGTGTCGGTCTTACACTTAAAGACCCACTTGCAACCTATAAGTCTAACCTCTTTTGGCAACTCAACTAAGACCCAGACTTGATTGGTGTACATCGAGTCCATCTCGGATTTCATGGCTTCATGCCATTTCTCTGAGTCAACGTCTGTTGCCTCAGTGTAATTTCTAGGATCGTCTTTATCCGGGATCTCCATGTCATCATGTTCTTTTACGAGAATCCATAATATCTATTGGGTGGATTATGAATCCTAGTAAATTTAAGGAGTTGTGGTTGTGCAGACTGTACTTTTTTATCGTAAAAATTTTGTGGTGTAGCGATTTCATCGTTGATCGGGGAGTCCTCAAGAGCAACACTTTCAGATGTCTTTTAGGCGGGAGTTTGAATTGTGTTGTTCTCATTCAGCCCACTTGGAGTTCGTTGCGAAGGCAATGCGACTACAATTATGCTCCCACTGGCTGAAAGAGGACCACTTAGTGATAAACTTCCACCATGCGAGTTGTTGAATGCTCCCACTGATTCTTTGTAATGTTGCTTTGATAAATCATCAGTCTCTATGTTAAGCTATGATTCTTGAATTTTTTCATGTTCTATTTTCTTACGACCTTGTTCCTTAAAGATATAATCTTCTTCGAGGAATCTGGCATACCTAAACAATCACCGTTTGTTTCTCAGGTAGATAGAAGTAATATCCTCTAGTTTTCTTAGGATATCCCACAAAGTAACCATTTTCACCTTTGATTTCCAACTTATTGGTAAGCATATTTTTCACAATCGCGGGGCAACCCCATATTTTGATATGTTTAAAAAGTTGGCTTCTTTCCACACCATAATTCATCAAGGTTCGGTTTTGCCTCTCGGACATACTGTTCATTTGTGGCATCCCAGGAGGAGTCCATTGTGATTGGATTCCATGTAACTTTAAGTAATCAGTGAATTCATGGCTAAGGTATTCACCTCCTCAATCCGATTGAAGAGTCTTGATACTTTTACCAAGTTGCTTCTCTACTTCAGTTTATACTATTTGAATTTCTCAAAAGATTCGGATTTGTGTTTCATAAGATACATGTATCTGTATCTCGAGAAATCACCAGTAAAGGTCCACATACATCATTGTGGATCAACTCTAGAACTTCTTTGGCACGAACCCCTTTCCCAGAAAAGGGTTTGTTCATCATTTTTCCCTTGAGGCAAGATTCATTAAGTAGCCTAACTTTCTTAACCTTGCAATTCTTTTTTCGTTTGCATGACCACGTCTACAGTGCAACAAGTAAGTCGGGTTTTCATGATTACTAAGTTTGAGTCTTTTATTTTGTATATTAAGAACATTATATCAACAATGCAACAAATATAAACCATTCGATAAAGGAGCATTTCCATAAACATCACATTAAGCAAAAAACAACAATTATTATTTGCGAAATGGAAGAAACCCCACAATGTCTAATCTTGCGAGTTATAGACAAAACAAAATAATAATTATTTAGGTTTAATCTAAAACCAGAGGGTAAGTCTATTGAAAACCGGCACCGTATAATGTCATTTTGGAGCACCTCTTCGCACTTTTGAAAAGTATGGAATTTGGGAAACGAGCGCGGGCCCGATAGGAGATTGTGCGAAAATGGCAATTTTAGACCTTCAATTAGCTTTCAATGGGCTAGCCCATTGGGCTCGTAACGAGCTTCATTTTGATATGTTGTGACCTGCGTAACTCGAAACGGGTTAAAGTTTATGTTGTTTCAAATTCAGCAACCTTTGGAGGAGCAACTCGAAGTGCCGCATAAATGAATTTAGCGTTCGGCTCATGTCAGGTGCAATCATACCAATATTAATGCACCGGATCCCATTAGAACTCCAAAATTAAGTGTTTTTGGGCGAAAATAGTACTAGGATGGGTGACTCTCTGGGAAGTCCTCCTGGTGCACCTTTTTTGTCTCATTTTTCTTTTTTCTCACCTCTTTTTTTCTATTTTTTTACTTGTGGTGCCATTTATTATCATTTTGGGGCACCTTTTACGCTTTTGAAAAGTGGGGGATTTGGGAGACGAGTGCGGACCCGAGAGGCGGTTGCGCCGAACGATTTTATACAAAATCAAAGCGAAAATGGCAATTTTAGGTCTGCAATGTGTGTTCAATGGGCTTGCCCGTTGACCATGTCAACCAGCTTGTAACGAGCTTTGCTTTGATATATTGTGGCTCGTGTAACTCGAAACGGCTCAAAGGTTATGTTGTTTCGAATTCACCAACCTTTGGAAGAGCAACTCGAAATGCCGCATAAATGAATTTAGTGTTCGGCTCATGTCTGGTGCGATCATACCAGCACTAATGCACCTGATCCCATCAGAACTTCGAAGTTAAGCATGCTTGTGAATGAGTAGTACTAGGATGGATGACCTCCTGGGAAGTCCTCGTGTTGCACCCCTTCTTGTCTCGTTTTTTTTTCTCACCCCTTTTTTTCTATATTTTTACTTGCGGTGCCATTTATTGTCATTTTAGGGCACTTCTTTGTGCTTTTAAAGAGCGGGGGATTTGGGAGACGAGTACGGACTCGGGAGGCGGAGCACCAAACTATTTTATATAAAATCAAAGCAAAAATGGCAATTTCGGGTCTGCAATTGGTGTTCAATGGGCAAGCCCATTAACCACGTCAACCAGCCCGTAGCGAGCTTCATTTTGATATGATGTGGCTCGCGTAACTCGTAACGGGTCAAAAGTTATGTTGTTTCGAATTCAGCAACCTTTGGAGGAGTAACTCGAAGTGCCGCATAAATGAATTTAGCATCCGGGTCATGTCTGGTGCGATCATACAAACACTAATGCACCGGATCCCATCCGAACTTCGAAGTTAAGCGTGCTTGGGAATGAGTAGTACTAGGATGGATGACCCCATGTGAAGTCCTCGTGTTGCACCCGTTTTTTGTCTCATTTTTTTTCTCTCATTTTTTTTTCTATCTCTTTACTTGTGGCGCCGTATATTGTCATTTTGGCGTACCTCCTTACGCCTTTCAAAAGTGGGGGTTGTGGGAGACAAGCGCGGGACAAAGAGGCAGTTGCGCCGGAAGATTTTGGACAATATCGAAGAGAAAAGGGTTATT
This sequence comes from Ballota nigra, assembly GCA_947034835.1. Lineage (NCBI taxonomy): Eukaryota > Viridiplantae > Streptophyta > Magnoliopsida > Lamiales > Lamiaceae > Ballota > Ballota nigra. The sequence goes on from OX344727.1 coordinate 49,682,604, forward strand.
TCAGGCATGCAATTAGCGTATAACAGGCTAGCCCGTAGACCACACGACGGACCCGTAACGAGCTTTATTTTGATATGTTGTAGCCCGCGTAACTTGAAATGGATCAAAAGTTATGTTGTTTCGAATAAAGTGGAGGTGCACCCTGGAGTGCCGCATAAATGAATTTAGCGTTCGGCTCTTGTCGGGTGCGATAATACTAGCACTAATGCATAAGAACCCATCAAAACTCCGAAGTTAAGCATGCTTGGGTGAGAGCAGTACTCGGATTGGTGACCCCCTGGGAATTCCTAGTGATGCGCCCCTTTTTGTCTTGTTTTTGTTTTTCTCGCCTCTTTTTTTTCTATCTCTTTACTTGCAGCGCCGTATATTATCATTTTGGGGCACCTTCTCGCGCTTTTGAAAAACGGGGTATGTGGGAGACTAGCGCGGGCCCACGAGGCAGTCGCACCGGATGATTTTCGACAAAATTGAAGCAAACTTGGTGATTTTGGGCCTGCACTTGACATTCACTGGGTCGGGCCCATAACGAGCTTCATTTTTATATGTCGTGGCCCGTGTAACTCAAAACGAGTAAAAAATTATGTTTTTTTCGAATTCAGCAACCTTTGGAGGAGCAACCCGGAGTGCCGAATAAATGAATTTAGTGTCCGGCTTATGTTAGGTGCGATCATACCAGCACTAATGCACCAAATCTCATAAAAACTCCGAAGTTAAGCGTGCTTGGACGAGAGTAGTATTAGAACGGGTGACCCTTGAGAACTTCCGAAAAATAATAGTATTTTATCATGTTTGGTCGAAACAACATGATTTGCATTAAATATCTGCATTATACTTGATTATCTTGGCATTACATAACTTCTGAAAAACATAAATATTTTATCAAGTTTGGTCAAACCAACTTGATTTTGCATTAAATTGTGCACTGCATCTTAATTAAGCTTTGGTAACTCAGGAAAAAGGTATACAGTAAACACTAAAACAAGTATGTTTGCTTTCTGGAAACTTGTTTTCCTTGACGAAGCCGTGGTTAGAAGGGCAGTGCAATGAGTTCAGACCAGATTGATTGATTCAGCACTGACAAAGCATGCAATGAATGACTTAAGTAATTTATAAGCAAATAAGAACAATATCAAAGCAGTAAAGACTCAGAGCAATTTAACGTAGTTTAGAGGCTCAAGCTCCTACGTCCACGGTCCTGATTCAATAGGAGAATTCACTAAGGATTTACTTGTTTTTAACGTGCCAAGGTGCACCCAGATCAGTCTCACTGACCCTTCTTCCTTCTAACTCACTAACTAACTTCAACTAACAAACCTAACTGAGAGGGTTTTGGTTTCAGTTTGGATTCCAACTATTTGTGATTATCCTTACAAGACAAGGCTATGCTAAGGATTAGATAATCACTCTAAGCTTAAGATGTATCTAAGTACGCTCAGTGGAATACAGAATAAGCTCTCTAACTAAAGAAACACTTGGGAAATTCTAGGTTTTTCGAGTGCTTCTTGAATGCTTTGAACGCTGAGAGCTTTGAGTAATTTCTGGCTTCGAAATTTCTCATAACCTTGTTTAGGTCCAAGGTCTTCTGTATTTAAAGGTGATTTTGAAATCTATCCGTTGGAGAGATAGCTCCTGGTCACCTTCTTCGTAGGATGTTCAACGGCCATATTTCCCATGCAGCAGCCGTCCTTGCATGGATTAGGTAATATGCATTTAATGTTTGCCGGTTGAAAACTTGCAGGGATGTCATATTCAAGTCAGTGTCCGAACATGACTTGGCGCGCTCTGTCCACGTCATTAGGTAGGTGAGAATGTCAGAACTCATTCTTCAGTTCAGTCTTGTCTTTACTGAGTTCAGGTTTGTCCTCATCTACGTACATCTTCCAGCGCCGACATTCCTTTTGCTTGCTTAGATCCTACTCCAAGTCTTTTCCCAATAACTCAGTACAGTCCTGTTCCCTTCAGGATGAGTTAGTGACTTGAATCGAATATACCAGCTTTCTACTAGTAGCTTCCCCGCAAGAGTACGGGTTCACTGTAGTATGGGCAAGTATAGGGACCAAGTATTATCGAACCCAAGGGAAAGTGTGTATTCAAATAGATCCCTGAATATCTACGCGTCGTAGTTAATATGAGTGTATGTTTTTGGATTTTTTGAAAGAATTAATTAAAAGCAAGTAAAGTAAACTAATTAAACTAAAGAACGAAAGAAACGAATTAACTAAGGTTTGTATTCAAAGATGTGATGGTGATGCTCAGGATAGGAATCCCTACGTATACTAACGGAGCCGGTACATAATCAAGATAATCGTGACGTGCAAGAAATAACCTAAGTAAAAGAAAGCTCAAGATTTCAAACCCTAATACTTTATCCTATCAATCGACTTCACTAATCCACTAACAAGTTAATGAATCATGCTTAATTAACGAGAACCTAATTTAACTAAGGTGATGCGGTCATCCTTCCTCGCTAAACCGGTAGATTAATTAACCCCTTCTAAACCTTCTCGTTAAGACTACTAGTTGTTAAAGAGTGATACGGTCGTCCTCTCCCTAAAACTTTCGTACGAAATTCAAAGGTAAAGTTAAGATTGATTTTAAGAATTCATTAATTAAGAGAATTAAAACTAAACGTCACGAATTATCCTAATTACGTACCCACATCCTACTTCTAAGAGTTCATCCTACCCTAAGCATGCAAGGGTTTAGCCTAACATGGTGGTTTGAATAATCAAAGCAATCACAAGAACAATAAAGATATGCATAATTGAATTAACAAATAAAATCAAGAACATAAACGAAAGAACAAATTAAAGTCTCCAAAGAAATCTATATAAATCTGAAAAACTAGGTCCAATCGTCTCAAAGAGTAAAGAAAGAAAGAATTAATCTAATACGTTCAAAAGAAATACTAAAACTAAGAATTCGTAAATTAAAACCTCGATTACAACGTATAAAATTCTTCAAAACTCCTTCCCAAGCTTTCTCCTCGCTCAAAGTATGTAAAAATATGTGTTGGTATGTTGTTATCCTCCAAAACGAGTTTGGAATGAGTATATATAAGCGTCGGGGCGAACCGGGAACTCATGGGCCGAAAAACGAATTCGGAGGCAAAAAATAGAAAAGTGCTCGAGCAGCTCGAGCAGGGGCGCTCGAGCATGTAGCTCGAGTGGTGCAATCGGTCGAGCGCTGGCGCTCGAGTGCTCTCGCTCGAGTGGTTTTCGGCTGTTGTACACTTTTTCGTAAAATCTTCATATCTTCTCAACCGGGAGTCCGTTTTGGCCGATTCAAAGTCCTATGAACTCCTCTTTTCGCCCTCTATCCATATATGAAAACCAAAGAGACAAATTAATGAGTTTATAAAAATGATACTCAATTGACTTCAAACACTCATAAAAAACACTCAAAACATGGACAAATCGGGCACCAAAACATAACAATTTCACGCCTAATCAACCCCCCCAAACGTACCATATTGCTTGTCCTCAAGCAATGAAATAATAAGTCAAGTGAAATTGTTAAGAATGAGTCAAAGAATCAAATCGTGCAAGCAAATGAATTCGAGCTTCAAAGATCAATCACAAGTATACTCACTCTCCTTCCCTCATCATACTCATGCAACGATAGCGAGACTCACCAAAATCAAACATGGACTCTACAATGTGTTTCACTCCCTCACAAGTGTATATCAATGATAAAGGGACTCACTCAATCAATCAATCACACATATTGGCAGCCATAGGCTTGTAAGCACTCTTAACTCCGACCATACTCTAGAAATCAATGCCGAATCAAAAAGGACTTTTCTCAAGGTTGTAATGTAGGCTCTTTGGACAGGTGGGAATCAATATGGTAAAGTGACTCAAGTGAATGGAGAATAGGAAATCAAACTTCGGTACTTCGAGATTAGGAACAGAATACTTCAAACAATTTCACTCTACACACTTTCAATTCCAACACTCTCAACACTTCAATTTTTTTTTTCTTTCTCACTCTTTTCACTTGTCTCAATCACTTCACTTTTTTTTTTCACAAACACATGAGCTCATTTTTTCCTTTTTGCTCATTCTTAATTTTTTTCTTTTTCCCACAACTCATAACTTCATCACACCTTCTTCTCATACTCACTCAACAAACAACATTTTCCTTTTTCAACTCAATTCAATCCTTTCACATTCACACTTTCCTATTCTCCACTCAAATTGGGACAAAAAGGCTTAGGAATCGGAATAATGTTCATATGTGCTAGCAAATGAAATAGGCTTAAAGGTCAAAGGGGCTAACAAGGGACAAATATCAATGGTAAGGAAAATTTAGGCTAAGTGACTCATTCAAAACAAAGATGGCCTAAGATCACATTCGGCATATCAAAATAGACACGATCAAGAAGCAAGAGCACACACAAGTTCTAGCATCCTCTAAGGTGACGATCCACTCACAAACGAAGAGATCAAGTAATGCATCAAAATCTCATAAGGTTCAAGTCTCACAGCTTTCACATCCATGCTAGTCCTAGTGAATTCTCACTCTCATCACACAAGCACTCAAAAAGAAAACTTGTAAGTATACTAGTTCTCTCTCAAATCCACTCTAACTCAAACACTCACACAAAAGAGTCCCTAACTCAAATCCACAAATCACCCTACTCATCAAATCATACTCAAAGATAGCAATCAACAAGCATAAGATGATTGATAGGCATGAAATATGCAATAGCGAATCAGATCAAAATCACCCCAAGGAGCGTCTCAAGGCATCAAATACCCAAACACACTCAGAGATAAGAAAGGGGTGCTCCGGTGCATTGTAACAAGAAACATAAAAAAACTCCACCCCCCCAAACTTCGACCTTGCGAAGAGGTCTAAGTTTGGGGTTGTGGGTTACCTCAACCAAATAATTTAGTTTCTCTCAACAACGTTGCACATTCCCTTGCTTGAGTTCCTCCCTTTTGGATAGCTCCATGATTCCTCTACTCTCTCGAGACAAGCCTACAAAATAAAACTCTCAAGTACGAGGTTAAAACTTACGACTCAACAACACCCTAATAACATAATAAGAAACTAAAAGCAAATAAAAGTGGGTTGCCTCCCACGCAGCGCTATTTTTAAGGTCCTCATGCCGGACCGAGCTCAAAGGAGCTTATGGGACATCATACTAAAAAATACCTCCCTTACTCTCATAAGAGTGGTGTTTGCATGTCTTTTCTTGATGCCCCTCCATCATGAACTCCTTTGCTTCCTTCTCATTCCCAAGTGTTATGGGTCTCAACTCCTTCTCACCTTTATCTGAGGGAGTCTTACCAAACAGTTTCTTGAATTTGGACTTTTTCTTCTTAACTCCTCCTTTCCCTTCCAACTGGATCACGTCCACACTTTTCACTTCTTCATCCTTCAACTTCTTCACTTTATCCCTATCAAAAGAAGTCAGATCATAATGCTCATGGGTTAAATTATCAAGTGAAGGATTAACGAAATCATGAATATAAGAAGGATTAGGGATAAAAGGTATGTCTTCAACACAAGGATCAATGGCATCCATGCAATAACATCTCTCATCCTCCTTCGGGTGCTTCATGGCTTCATATAGGGAAATCTTCACTTCTTGACCATCAACTTTCAATGTGATCTTCCCATTTGCCACATCTAGCACCATTCCGGCCGTTGCTAAGAACGGTCTTCCCAAGATCAAAGGCACGCGCTCATCTTCCTCCATGTCGAGCACCACAAAGTCCGCTGGAAATATGTGATCTCCAACTTTCACGAGGATGTCTTCAACTACATCTTGAGGTCGAGTAATAGACCGGTCGGCAAGTTGAAGCGTCATCATTGTCGGCTGAAGTTCTCCACCTTCCAACTTCTTGAATAGCGACAATGACATCAAATTAATGCTCGCTCCAAGGTCGCATAATGCTCCCTTCTTAATTCCATTCCCGATATCACATAAGATCGTGAAACTCTCGGGATCCTTTAACTTCGGGGGAAGCGCCTTGTGCACTAATGCACTCACCTCATGGTTCAACTGCACCAACTTGGGCTCATCTACTCTCCGTCTCTTCGCTATTAAGTTCTTCAGGAACTTGGCATAATTTGGCATCTGTTCCAAAGCATCATAAAAAGGAATGTTAATATGCAATTTCTTAAATACATCAAGGAATTTAGCGAATTTCTCATCAAGCTTTTTCTTCATGAAGCGTTGTGGATACGGGACGGGTATCACCGATTTAGGTACCCCCATTCATCACGCTCGGTCTCTTTCACTTTCTCCCTTGCTTCCTTTGCCTTCTTCCACTTAGGAACTCTCTCAATCTTCTCAATGCCTTCCTCTTCAGGCTCTTTGCTCTCATTGGACTCATCCATATCTTTACTCTTCTGAATGCCTTCACCCTCAATCTCTTTCTCAACTCTCATCTCTTCAATCTCATCTCTATCTGCCTCAGGCTCTTTTCCTTCTATCTCAACCTCTCCTTGGGGCGTCTCAGAATCAGCAGGCATCTCAGGACCATCATATTTGGTCCCACTTCTAAGCTGGATCACCTTGCAATGCTCTTTCGGGTTTCCCTCCGGCATAGAAGGATATTTATCCGGCTCTCTACCCAATGATTTCGCGATCTGGCTAATCTGGTACTCCATAGAAGTGAACCGCCTATTGTTCTCTTGCTGAATTCGATTCAGCTCTACATCTCTCTTCTGGAGTTCTTGATCACGCTGATCGTCTTTCTTATGCAACTCTTTAACATCATACTCCAAAGAGGACAATCTCTTGCTTCCTTCCTCCACCTTCTGAAGGACAGCTCTCAACATCTCCTCAGTTGAGGAACCGCCTTCTCCACCCGGGGGTTTAGAACCTGGATCAACACCTGCAGGAACTGTAATTCCGGCATTCGGATTAGCATATGAAAAATTCTCGTTCTTTCTCCATGTGTTTTTAGGAGGTTGCTGGCCTCCTTGATATCCTTGTGTGTTCCTCCATTGATTTTGAGGCGGCTGAGGACCTGGAGGTACGAATGGTTGGCCATAAGAAGGTCTTCCAAACTGATTTCCACCTTGTGGATACCCCCCTTGTGGATAGTTAGGCCTTCCCATATAGTTGGCCTCTTCTTGCTGACTCGTGGGTGGGTCCACTTTCTCGCTCGCTGCTACATTCCCTCCAACCAGATTCTGCCCCATCTCAAGGTTGCTGATCTTCTCCATCATTGCCATCAACAGCTTCCTCGTACCCTCATTCTCCTCTAGCTTAAAAGCTCTCTGAAAGTCTGGATCCTCGTGCCATGCACCGGCATTCGTGATAATGTTGTCAACAATTTCTCTACACCTCGCTATCCCTTGGTTCAGAAAACTTCCACTCGCACATGCATCTAAATGGGCTTGGCCAGCCTTGCTGGCTCCACTATAGAAGAATGCCATGATATCTCCCTCATTATACCCGTGTTGCGGGCACTCAATCAACATGTTTGAGTATCTCTCCCACGCTTGGCGTAAATCCTCTTCTTGCTTCTGGCGAAAGGAAGAGATCGCAATCCTTGCTTTAATGGTTCTCGATGGAGGGTAGAATCGCTCGAGCTCGGCCCATGTGGTTACACCTCCCCGTGGGAGCGTGTTATCATACCACTCCTTTGCTATTCCTGTCAATGAGAATGAGAACAACCTAAGCCTCTTGGCATCTTCAGACATGCCGTTATAATTGAATGTGAAGGCTATCATCAGGAAACTCCTCAGATGAGTATGAGGATTCTCCTTCCCAACCTCTCACTTGAATTGATTCTCGGTAAGCAGCTTAAGAATTCCCGGGGAAATCAAGAAGTTATTTACCTCAACAGGAGGCAAGGCCACTCCATCATAGTACCGTTGTGGCTGCGCTGCAAACCTTCCTCGAATAGCCATATTCTGATCAACGTTCTGAGGAACGGGCTGAGGAATAACAGGTGGTACGGGTACTTGTTGGACTGGTGATGGTTGATAGACTGGTGGTTGGTTGTAAACTGGAGGTGGAGGGTACGGGTATGGTGGATAAGGATATGATGGGTATGGGTATGGGTGTTATGGGTTATTGTGTTGGTAGACAGGGTTGTTAAATGGGTTTTGTGGATTTTGGTGGATAACTTGATTCTGGTTTTCAGCGAGATTGCTCTGGTTATGTGGGTTTGGGTTTTGGTTGTATCTTTCCCCTTGGGGTGCTAGCTTTGGATTATTGACTCCCTCAGTACCCTCAACTATCTTCACATTTTGATTAAGCCCTTCTGTCTCAAGACCCAAATCTCCGCCTAAATTCAAATTCATGTCATCACCTCCTGCGATACTCATCCTTCTCTGGAAGGCTCGATTCCTTCTGGCTATAGTCTCAGGGTCTAACTTTGTTCGATCTTCGCTCGTTTTTCCCTTTGAGCGTGTATTCATATACATGAGTACTCAACAAGAAAGATCAAACGTAACCAGGCAAACAATAGAGAAATACTAAACTCAAAATAAAAATAAAAACACTCACTACTAACTACTAAACTATCTCCAAGTCCTACTCAATGGACATACATCGCCATCCCCGGCAACGGCGCCATTGACTTGAACCGAAAATACCAGCTTTCTACTAGTAGCTTCCCCGCAAGAGTACGGGTTCACTGTAGTATGGGCAAGTATAGGGACCAAGTATTATCGAACCCAAGGGAAAGTGTGTATGCAAATAGATCCCTGAAGATCTACGCGTCGTAGTTAATATGAGTGTATGTTTTTGGATTTTTTGAAAGAATTAATTAAAAGCAAGTAAAGTAAACTAATTAAACTAAAGAACGAAAGAAACGAATTAACTAAGGTTTATATTCAAAGATGTGATGGTTATGCTCAGGATAGGAATCTCTACGTATACTAACGGAGCCGGTACATAATCAAGATAATCGTGACGTGCAAGAAATAACCTAAGTAAAAGATCGTAAGATGAAAGCTCAAGATTTCAAACCCTAATACTTTATCCTATCAATCGACTTCACTAATCCACTAACAAGTTAATGAATCGTGCTTAATTAACGAGGCCCTAATTTAACTAAGGTGATGCGGTCGTCCTCCCTCGCTAAACCGGTAGATTAATTAACCCCTTCTAAACCTTCTCGTTAAGACTACTAGTTGTTAAAGAGTAATACGGTCGTCCTCTCCCTAAAAATTTCGTACGGAATTCAAAGGTAAAGTTAAGATTGATTTTAAGAATTCATTAATTAAGAGAATTAAAACTAAAAGTCACGAATTATCCTAATTACGTACCCACATCCTACTTCTACGAGTTCATCCTACCTTAAGCATGCAAGGGTTATAGCCTAACATGGTGGTTTGAATAATCAAAGCAATCACAAGAACAATAAACATATGCATAATTGAATTAACTAATAAAATCAAGAACATAAACGAAAGAACAAATTAAAGTCTCCAAAGAAATCTATATAAATCTGAAAAACTAGGTTTAATCGTCTCAAAGAGTAAAGAAAGAAAGAATTAATCTAATACGTTCAAAAGAAATACTAAAACTAAGAATTCGTAAATTAAAACCTCGATTACAACGTATAAAATTCTTCAAAACTCCTTCCCAAGCTTTCTCCTCGCTCAAAGTATGTAAAAATATGTGTTGGTATGTTGTTATCCTCCAAAACGAGTTTGGAATGAGTATATATAAGCGTCGGGGCGAACCGGAAACTCATGGGCCGAAAAACGAATTCGGAGGTAAAAAATAGAAAAAGTGCTCGAGCAGGGGCGCTCGAGCATGTAGCTCGAGTGGTGCAATCGGTCGAGCGCTGGCGCTCGAGTGCTCCCGCTCGAGTGGTTTTCGGCTGTTGTACACTTGTTCGTAAAATCTTCATATCTTCTCAACCAGGAGTCCGTTTTGGCCGATTCAAAGTCCTACGAACTCCTCTTTTCGCCCCCTATCCATCTATGAAAACCAAAAAGAAAAATTAATGAGTTTATAAAAATGATACTCAATTGACTCCAAACACTCATAAAAACACTCAAAACATGGGCAAATCGGGCACCAAAACATAACAATTTCACGCCTAATCAGTTAGCAATGATCACATGATCATGCTCTTCATCCTGACACTTACTCAGCCAGCTTAGAAGACTGTCATAGGCTCGGGATGGTGCTCTTGTGTTCTTCAGGCTTCAGTCTTAAATGTTATCAATGAGTACTCCTCTCATTGTGTACCTATGAATATAAGATATTCTAACTTAACAAAGCCTATCAAGACTAGCCTGAATATTATAACACTTAGGCAAATTCATCTTTTTAGGGTATTTGGGATCAATTCAAAACTGACATTGTCCCAACAAAGTTAAAGGACAAAAGAATGTATTTTCCCTAAAATAAATGATCCTAGCACAACACCTTACCTTGTGAGTTCACTAAGCTCTTCTCTGTGCAGTATCTGCACTAGATTAAAATCCTATTTGGTAAACCTGAGTAGGGTTTCTCTTTTGTGTTCTTCCTCTTCATATATATATGAATATAAAATGACGAGATTCAATTCTCCGAACGCCTAAATGCAAGCTTTGAACGAGGGCATGCTCAACTTGTTTCTTAAGGGGTGATCCGAGGTGTGGTGCAATGGATTTGAGATTGACAATAGTAAAAGCAAGGGCCTCGTCGAGTATGGTTTCACCATGTCTTCTCAAATATGACGCTTCCAATACAAAAAAACGCGATATTTAACGATGTATTATCCGTCGTTAATTGTGTTTAACGACGGGATTAACGATGGACGTTGACCCGTTGGCAAATTGACCGTAGCTAATATTTATGACGGCTTTGGATGGCCGTCGTAAATTTACGACGGACCAAAGCCATCGTAAAACTGACCCGTCAATGAGCCGACCGAAAAATAAATTTTACGACGGACATCGGCCGTGGTTAATATTAGCCGATTTTCGTTTATTTAATCTGCCTGATAAATATTTACGATGGGCATGAAGCCTTCGTTAATATATAATTTATGACGGACACGTGTCCGTAGTAAATACCGAACCTAGAACAAAAAATGGCTCGTATGGTTCGAACCCGGACCCCCGGGCACCCGGGGCGGGTGCGAACCACTAGGCCATTGGCCCCCAAGGTATACATTCCGGCCCCACTTCTATATTAGCCCTATTGGGCCTGGAACAATTAATACAAACTTCGCATCCAAGGGGAATCGAACCCATGACCTCTCTTGCAAATAGAGAGGACATGAACCATTATGACACTTGCTTCTTTTATTCGATTTCTTGCAACTAATTGTACATGTATCTAAATTGATTCATTCTTTTTTTATTATTCATCAAATTAATTCCTTTTCGTTTCTAACTTTTTTTTAATAAATGTTGTTACCAATTATATATTTTTTGTTTTGTAAATTTATTTAATTCGGAAAACGTGTAATTAATATTATAATTTGTTCACTAGAACGTAATTAATTGTATACGTATCCAAATTGAGTCATTCTTTTTTTATTATTCATCAAATTAATTCATTTTTATTTATAACTTATTTTAATAAATATTGTTACCAATTATATGGATCGTTTTGTTTTGTAAAAATAATAACAAGATAATAAAAATTATAATAAAAATATAAAATTACCAAAAAAACGAATTAAAATTGTTAAAAAAAATCAATAGCAAGATAATAAAAATCAAGGTCCTGTATCATCGGAATCGAAACCGCGATCCTCCCCCTCTTCATCCCCTGGATTACGCCTTTGGAGCTCCGACGGGGACGGCGGGATGACGGGCTGCACCGGGACCGGCGGTGGTGGTATCTGTCCACCTAATGTGGATGTAACTGTCCTCCACCAGTTGTTCATCTCCTCCACATTCTTCCGCTGTGCCTCCTCCTCCGCTGCTCGTCGAATTCTATCGTACTCCAGCTGCGCCTCCATCTGCGCCTGTCGCTGCTGGAGGAGCTTCATCTGCTTGACGACAGTCGAGAGCTGTCTCTTGATGTCGCTGGGATGAGAGTCGATGGAGGATTGGGAGGAGGATGAGCCGGTTCCACGAGATCGGAGTAGGCTCTTTCCAAAACTACCCAATCCAGTGAACCGCCCCTTCTTAGCCTTGACGTGCTTAAAGTAAAGCTCATTTTGAACGTCTGCAGAAGGATCTGAGGAGGGGGGGCATAGAGTCCGACCCTTCTGCCTGAGGCTGGAACTGGGACTGGGAGGCAAGGTCCCTATGCATCCTCCTCTGCAAATTAACAATACTTTAAATTAATAAATAAAATTTTAGAAAATAATACTAAAATTAAAATTAACAATAATACGTACGTGGATCTCGGTGGTGCGGCCGTAGATGGACCTTCTGGTCTCCTCATCCAGCGGGTTGGCAAGCTGTAGTCTCTAAGAAATTAGAGGGCTCACGTCCATGCTCCCGCTCCTACAATTAAATATTTAGTAATTAAAATTTTCCACAACTTCATAAAAATAAATAAAAAAATATATACAAACTGGCCACTTACATAATGCAACCCGTGCTCATAAATGGACCAAGAACCGGCCCGATGTCGAGTGACCCCTTCTCCATCAGGGTCGCTGTTACGATTCGCCTTGTTCTTCTCCGACTTCTCCTTGAACTCGTCACTGTTCCAGTAGGCGAGAAATTGGGGCCACACATCCCGGCCCCTGTTGTCCGTCCCCATGTTCGTCGCCTCTCCTCTCCTAAACCAGGCCCTCCGAATGTTAAACATCAGGTCCCTGTATCGTTCGGCACATTTCAAATAGAAGTTCCTCCACATCAGGGCCTCGTGCTCCGGTCTCCACACAACATGTTTCTGCAATTATATTAAAATAAAATAAAATATATTATTTACATAATTTATATTAATAATTAATGAATAAATTACATAAATTATACCTTAAACTCCTCAAAATATTGTTGTCTCCTCGTTTTAGACACCAAACCCCAACTGTAAGCGGTAGGCTCAAATCCAACGACCATGAAGGAGTCGTTTAAGTGAGTAGTCGTCTCATGTCCCGAGATCCAACTGAAACATTAAAATTACAAAGTTAATAATATAATTAGGGTTTAATTAATAAATATTGAAAGCTGAAAAGATTAAAACTTACGAATTCCCACAAGGTTCAACTTCCATCCGCGTCACCCCAGTGGGATGCTGGCGGGAGGAAAATGATCCCTCGCCTGTCTAGGGTGCGGACGAGGACCCCTCAGGGGCGACAATCGGAGCTACAATGGGTCTAAGAGACCCCGCTCGTCTCCCTCTCCCTCTTCCTCGACCCCTCTCCTGGCTTTCCCCTCTCCCACCACTGACCGATCCACTTTCTTGTCCACTCATCTAAAACATTCAATATATAATAACATTCAATATATAATAACAATCAATATTAATTAAATAACCATATAAACTCAATATAAATAAAATTCTAAACAATTAACATATATAATCAATTTCTAAATTAACATATATAATCAATTTCTACAACTAAAACATATAATAACATAAATTAACATATATAACTAACAAAATTAACATATACAATCAATTTCTACAACTAAAACATATAATAACATATATTAACATATATAACTAACAAAATTAACATATATAACCAATTTCTACAACTAAAACATATAATAACATATATTAACATATATAACTAACAAAATTAACATATTCTATTAACATATACAACTAAAACATATATTAACATATAACATATATTAACAAAATTAACATATATAATCAATTTCTACAACTAAAACATATATTAACATACAATTAACGTATATGATTTCTAAAAAATTGTAAAAAACTACACTAATAAAATATTATATAATGAATTAAACGGTAAAAAATTGAAAAACTTACGATTAAAGAGTAGGGATCGACGAAGAACGAACTAGAATCGGGATGAAATTGACTCCTGAGTGCTCGCCAGAAATCGCTCACTTCTTCTTCGAGTTTGCTCGGTTTTGCTCGGTTTTGCTTGGGTGAGAAATGAGCTCGCCGGTGCTGCCTTTATATAGGCATAAAAAATTAACGACGGATATCAATCCGTCGCTAATATTGCCGCCTTTAGGAGTAAAACGACGTCGTTTTCGGTTATTTACGATGGACAAGCGGTCGTAAATATTAAATTTAAATTTAACGACGGACATAGCCGTCGTTAATAAGTCTCAGGTAATAAATACGCGCTGGTTCTCGAAGAGTCGCGGCTCAACGGGCGGAAATTTACGACGGAAAGTCTGTCGTAAAACATTAACTTGAATTTTACGACGGACATTCCGTCGTAAACTTGTCGGCCACCACCGCTTTGCACCGAATCCGAAAGGTCGCGGCCAAACGGGTGAAAATTAATAACGGATATCTACGACGGACTCATCCGTCGTTAAATTCAATAATTAACGACGGGTTTTTAAAACCCGTCGTTAATATAAAATCCGGACAAGCGTTGGTTAGTATCCGTCGCAAGCGGATTGCGTGTCCATCGCTAATTTTCCGTCGTTAAACTCCGCGTTTTTTGCAGTGTTCGTACAAGCTCAACAAACCCTTGGAATCACCCTTTAGGCTTTCATTGGATTTTTCATCCACCCCGATCCATTTACCAAAAATGTCTGCTAGAAAAAATAAATAGTCTTACGCAATAAGTATATCTAATTTGTATCTTAAGTAAAATACTTCCTCACTTTTACATTAATTGACATTTTAGAAAATTTGTATAAAATTTAACATATTTACCCTCAATAAAATTACGGAGAGTGTGTGGAAAAAATTAAATTAGAGACCTTTTAGGGATACTGTTGGGTAAATTAAGGGAAAATTATTGAAAAAAAATAGTTCAAACAACTGTTAATATAAATTTTTAATTGTATTTAAATAAGGGAATTTTTTTTATTTAGGCTCGAAACCTAGGAGGATTTGTTTTGAGGATAATAATTTTTTTGAATTTATGAATTAGGAAAAACCAAAAAATACAGAAAATTGAAACCCTAAATTTTTAGAGTTAAGTTTATTTCTTATGTATCTAATATGTGTGTGTGTGTTTTAGCATTCTTACTTGCTAGTAGGAAAAATGAGAGTGCATACGTACCACAAGATATAGGGTAACCATGCTGCCTGAACAATCGAAAATGAAGGGCAACGGTGCACAAATCATAGGCTTCATCCTCATAATTGGTATTGAGGTTGAAAAAGTGTTGAATCTCGTTTTTGAAGTGATAAGAAAGGCCTAGGCGCTCAACTGTGTCAATCAAGTTCATAATGTCCACCATTTTACTTCCTTGAGCCGTTAGCATACTCCTCATTTCATTCTTCAACGCTTCGATTTCCTTGACATATTTTTCCTTCACCTACATATATATGTCCGAAATAATAACCTTGAAATTTACATCTTGGTAACAAATAATCAGATTGGACCAACATATTTATAAGGGTAAATTGCACTTTTTGTCCCAATATAATGACTCAATTTTAAAATGATCTTTTTTTTCGACAGTTTTAATTAGTCACGCGGTTTTTTTTTCTTGACACTTTTGGTCCCAAAAGGCTGTAGTTTTGGTCCTAAGAGAATGAGTAAATTGCACTTTTGGTCGCAATTACAGTTTTAGTTCTGAAAATTAACAGATGGGACAAAACCTACAAAAGAAATAGGATCATTTTCGCATATAGGTACCAAAAGTATTTTTTACTTATTCTTTTAGGACCAAAATTGCAATTATTTCTATTTACAAATGAGAAGTTTTAGATAAAAATGCATATCATTATTTTATTTGTAAGAATTTTCTCTCATCTAAAAGTTCAAACTTTTAGAGTGATGATATGAATGAATTTAGGAATTATTACAACTTGGTTCAAGACTTTAGTGTATATTGACTTTTAGTTCTAACCTTTTTGAAAATATCATTTTGGTTCAAAAGGCCCACAAAACACACTTTTGGAAAAAATCCCCCCACTCACAATATACAGCGCGTGCGTCCCTTCCCCTCCCCACATTTATTTTCTCTCTCTCCTCTCATCACTCATTTTCATTTCCTCCTCTCTCTCTCTACCCCACACACAACCCACGTCTCTCTCTACTCCACACACGACCCCCCTATCTCTCTCTACAATCACATACGTCTCTCTTCCGATCTGGCAACGGAGGCGCTCCAGACGGAGAGGGTGGCCACGCTCTAACAGCGACGGTGGCGCTCCACCGACGGAGAGGGTGGCGGAGGCGCCAGGCGAACGGTGACGGAGGCACCCAGATCGACACTCCAGGGCAGCGATCACTTTAGATCTGCGACGAGGGAGACGATCGGCCACCACTCCAAGCGGTGGCGCCTCTATTCCGATGCGGTGGCCCAGATCGACACTCCACCGACGAGGCGGCGACGTTCTTTTCAGTAGACGACCACGAAAGGGCCGCGAAAGGGACGAGAGCCGGAGACGAGCGGAGACGACTGCGAAATGGCTGCTGGTATATCTCTCTCTCCCTCTTATCTACTCTCACTCTCTTTCTGTCGATCTACTCTCTCTCTTGATCTTTCTATTTTTTTCTTGAATTTATTGCTTATTTCAATGGGGACTATTAATTTTCATAGTTAAATGGGTGAAAATTGTCATTTTTTTGGAGCAGAAATCAACACAGTAAACACTAATTCAATTGAATATGGTGCCAAATTGAGTTGCTAATTTTGGGGGTTGTTTTTTAGGATGATTTTGGGATTTGTTTTTTAGGATGATTTTGGGGTTTGGTTTTTTAGTATGATATGTGATTCAGAAATATTGCAGAAACATGAAATATTCTAAATTTTCATTAATTGTGTTATTTTTTGTAGAGAGCTTATGTAGAAAATTTTCAAAGGAAAGTAGGGAGCTTATGTAGAAATTTTGCAGAAACATGCCTTATAATTTTGGGGTTTGTTTTTTATTGTGATATGTGATCCAGAAATTATAAATTTTCATTAAATTTGTGTTTTTTTGTTGGATGATATCCTGAGGAGAAGAAAAAGAAAGCAGTGAGAAAATAAAGAGATCAAGAATTGAAGATGAAGACACTTGCATATTTTAATATCTTTGCACCTTTTTTTTCACACTGAAATTGTATTTTTATAATTTGTGGTGTTCAACCTGTAAATTGTTATACCTTGTATTTGTAACAAGGTATTTGTTATACATTTTTTGCACACTATTTTTGTATTTTATAAAGTTTTTATGTGTAGAATTCAAATAATATTTTTTTGCAAGGGTATATTTGCACATAATTTTTTTTATTTGAATTTTGAATACTCAATAAAAATTCACAAATAAATATTAAACTGTAAAATAAAAAAAATAAAAAAATTGCACACAGTTCTTGCACTGTCAATAGAAAATATATAAAATAAGTAAGAAATTTTTTAAATTTGAATAAAAAAGCCTGAAAAAATTGGAAAATTTGGAAAAAAGACAATAAAAAAAGGGGGTTTAGTAGGCTGAAAAGATAGTATAGGCTGCATGGGTGGTTGTGTAGAAGGAGATGTTTGGGCGAGTGGCATGAACAGTGAAAAAGGAGGAAGGGCCCACACTTTTTGAGCCAAAATGCTATTTTTAAAAAGTATAGCAACAACACTTAATATACGGTATAAAGTGGACTTATTTGTTACTATCCCATGAATTTATATATGAAAGTAGTCGTATTATTGTTGTGAAAATAACCTGAGGATTAGAATTGTGTTTGGCGAACTGATCACCCCACAAACTTGGGGAGAAAGTGGCTAGAGGGCGATGAGCTTCTTTTACCACAATTTGTGCAGCCATTGTGTGTAGTTAATTATCAGCTGGAGATGATGTGAATATTAACTGAAGGGTGGAGTAGTATTTATAGTGCAGACTGAGAGTTTTCAACTTTGCATGTCGAGCCGTGCTTTTTCTGTTTACTTATTAAGCCTTACCCTTCTAATTTGAAAGTAGGTTCATTATTGCATAAAACGTACTATAAAATGCCTGACAAAAACATATATGTTAAATACATAGCCTGTTTACGTACATAAAAGTGGAGTTTAAATTACAAATTGTCTCATAACTTTCTAACAAAATAGAATTAGTTCTAAAATTAACTTTTTCGAAAATTTTCCTTTTTGTCCAAAGAAACTGGGTCCAAAATATTTTTGGTACCTACGTGCGAAAGTAATCCTTCTTTTAGAAGTTTTGGTCCCACGCATTAATTTTCAGGACCAAAGTTCCAATTTTACCATATACTATTGGGATTAAAACTGCAATTTACCCATTCTTTTGGCACCAAAACTGCAAATTTTTTTGTACAAAAAGTGCAAAAAAAATAATAGTAATACTATGGGACTAAAAATGTCAAAAAAAATACCATTTTGAAATTGACACTTTCACTAGGACCAAAAGTGTAATTTAATTTCTCTAACCTTTTTATTAGATTTAGGATTTCTAAATATACATAATGTGTAATAAAATTGAAAAAAAATCAAATACAATTAGCACACATCAACACCATTACTGGAAATTATCAATTTCGGACTTCAAAATGACGTATTTTATCGTTGATTTGGGACAAAAATCAGACCTTGTTAGAGAAATTGAGACTAAAGTGTGTATTAGTCTTGTATTCACCATGCAACTCAAGTAAGTGCATTCTTAAACAATTACCCTTATTAACTTAAGTGTCGCTGAATAGTTACGGTGCACAAGACACCTACTCTGCGTAGAAACAGACAAACCCTATGAAATTATATATATAACTGCCAATTTTTTCTATTCTAATGTGTATTTCAAGTTTGTACCTGGCCACCATTAAAGGGAATATTGTTTTTTTAGGACTGTAACTTAGAGGGGGGTAGCATTTTCAGGACCGTAACTTTACGGGCTGGCAATTTCAGGACGGTAACTTTAAAAAGTGGCAATTTAAGGACAAATTGGCCCATATTACACAATTTCAGCCCGAAATTGAGTAACATGGGCCAATTTGTCCTTAAATTGCCACTTTTTAAAATTGTGGTCCTGAAATTGCCACCTCATAAAGATACGGTATTGAAAATGCAACTCCCCTAAGTTACAGTCCTAAGAAAACAATTTCACTTAATTATTTTAACACAAATGAGTTTTATCAAGTTTGGCACTATTTACTAGCCTAATAAGTTCAACTCAATTGAACATTGGATTGATTTCAGCCTTAACCTTTCCACTTGTTCTAAAAAAGATACACACCAACTTATAAATTAAAAACAATATACTTGTTTTTCTTTTTTAAAACATGGATGCAAATCTATTGATGGTTTATCAAGCGACATGAAAGCCATCTATAACATTATTCACGCCCAAAAATAGCATCTAACCGTGATGTGACAAGTTTTATTTTTTTATTTTTTATGAAATATTATTTAAAACGGGACCTAATACACCTCTTATCCTCAAAGTGTGAAAATCAATTTATTTATATTATTTTCTTAACAATACGAAAAAAATAATATGATATACAAATTATTTATTCAAATTAATTTTTTAAATGTTATGAAACATATATAAACGTTAAGTAATATACGTACAACAGATAAAAGATTTACTCATTCTTTTGGGATCAGAACTGCAAAAAAAAAAAAAAAACTGCGTCCAAAGATATCGAAAAAACTATGGGACTTAAAATGCCAAAAAAGGGACCATTTTAAAATTAATTTATTTTTTGGGACCAAAAGTGCAATAAAATTAAGAGACATGAGAACTGTAAAAATTAAAATGAATTATTTAATCAATGGGATACAATTTAATTTTCCGTGGGTCAATCACAATTATTAGGGGAAAATTATTTTTTAGGACTGTAACTTAGGGGGGTAGCATTTTCATGACCGAATCTTTATGAGCTGGCAATTTCAAGACCACAACTTTAAAAAGTGGCAATTTAAGGACATGTTGGCCCATGTTACTCAATTTCGGGCTCAAATTGTGTAATATGGGTCAATTTGTCCTTAAATTGTCACTTTTTAAAATTACGGTCCTAAAATTGTCAGCCCGTAAAGTTACGGTCCTGAAAATGCTACCCCTAAGTTACAGTCCTAAAAAAACAATTTTCCCACCATTAAATTGTTTGAGTGTTGATTTCGTATGCTATGTGTATTTACTTTAGGTGTTAAATACCAAATATTTTGATTTTTTCCAAACAAGGACTTAATTTAGCCAACTTTATTTTCTTGTTGTGGTAGCTTTTAATTTTCAGCATGAGTCTATTTCTGTTAACTTGATAGTTTTTATACTTCTTCGTGTACAAATCATATATATACGTCATCTTCATAATAATCTGTACTGAAATTGAAAATTTTGTTGTAGCTCAACTCTGTCAATCAAGTTCATAATGTCTACAATTTTGCATTCTCAACTTCATTCTTCAACGCTTCAATTTCTTTGGTATATTTTTCCTTGACCTAGATGTACATATAAGAAATTTACATCTGTACTTATGAATATTAATTAGCAGAAAGGACCAAAATACACAAGAGACTTAATCAAATGTACCGTGCAAGTCAAGTGAATTTTTAATTAATCGTTTTAGTTTTCACTAAATGGTCACGGTTGTTTTCACTAAAGGCTACGGTTATTAAACCGTAACCGGCTATAAGTACTATTCGGTGAATATATTGCTTGTCTAAGTCTTAGTCTTATATGAACCAGGTGCACTGTGTAAGTGCATTTTTAATCATTCTGGTGTTCACCAAAAAGTCACAGTTGTTTTCACTGACAGCTATAAACTGTAAAGTATTGGCTTAGCCCACCTGGCCACCGGATTCCTCACTCTAGTAAGTGACCTGAGTTCGATTCCCTTTGGGAACGAATTGGGAGGGAGTTATAAGGTAGGCTTGGAGATTTCTGGGAGTGTATGGAGACTTGATGAACTAATCTAACTACTAACAACTAACATTTACCGATAAAAAAAAAATAATTGTTAAACTGTAACTGACAAGAATTGTTCGGTGAATATATCACTTGTCTACATACATAAAAGCCTTAATTTTGTGTGCACCAAATGTTAATATCCCAAATATTTAATATGCAATATGTATTTAGGGGTGCTTGGTTAGCAACTCTTCAATGGTAATGATAATGAGATTGAAAATTAGTGTAATTATGATGGTTAGTGAGAACAAAATCACCACCTCCTATCCTAAATAAGATAATCACTACTCCATTTTGATTACCCTATTCTTTTACTACAATCACCTACCTCAGTCACTCCCCTATTCCTTTACTAACAACCATTTGTTGTTCACTTCTTCTATTCCAAAATTGCGTCACAATTGTAACAATTCTTCCCCCAACATATCATTTTTATTGTGGATGTATAGATGGAAAATAATTTTCATTCTCATTACCACTGAAGAGTAGGTAACCAAGCGCCTCCTTAATTTTTGAATTATATCCCAAATATTTGGATTTTTTTCCATGCAAGGACGTTATATTATCTTACCCTATTGATTACTTTCGTCATATACGTAAGGTGTTTTTTTTTTTTTTTTTTGATCGGCGAAGAAAATCTTATATTATAAAAGTAGCATCTCCTCTCCCCAAATGCTGCCAAGTGTAGCCCTTCTTGTGCTGCCATGTGTATTTAAAAAAAATTAATAAAAAAAACCCTCAAACCAATAAATTAAAATTAACTAATATTTCCTCTATCAATTAAATACATCAGCCGTTTAAAATTCAGGTATACACCCTTCGTGCAGAAACCGCTCACTTCTTGACGTTCACCCTTCTCCCACACCAACTCCTCTAAACTCTCTCTCTCTAAAATTGCAAAAGTCGAGAGTGCTTGGTATATTGTGAATGATTTCAATAAAAAATACTGAATAAATTAATTAATAGGGGAAAATCTTGAGACAGTAGAATGGTTTCACAAAGGGTAATGAGAAGGTGATGGAAAGGTGAAGTGGAACTGAGCCCCGTTAAAGCCGATGAAGTGAAGAAGCAAAATCGAGTTATGCACATTGCACTTAAGGTGTTCGATAAAATTCCTGCATGGTTTCTTGGCAGATTAAATAGCCGCTCGAGTGTCTCCATAAAAATTAAACAGACACTCGAGAGTCAGATGAAACCAGATGATTAATGTTTTTTTATCCCACATTAATTACCAATACATTTTAATGTGAGATTTTTCTTTGAGATTTTGGTAAAAAGGGAATGGATTATTGAAGTTATTCACAAACGTTCTTATCCAAACTGATGTTCAAATAATTGTCTTCATCTGAATGTTGTCAATCCCTTTTTAGTATTTTTCTTACTTTCTCTTTTGTGGCTTAAATTGATTAATAAAAAAAATTATCTTCGTGTGCACCAGTATGATTTGTAATTTTCACTCTCTACATTATTCCTTATGTCTTTCTCAGATTCTCCCCGCCTCAAAATACATGTGCGAAGGGTGGAATTTAACAAAGGTAGGACTGATTTATTGAATTACTTTGCAATTGATCTAAGGTTTTCATTTCCTACAAAATTAATTAATCATTTTCTACAAAATTTGTACCCTTTCTTTTTTCATTCCGTTCTTTGTAACTTAAGAAAGGTCCATAATTACATTATTTTTCAATATTATTTACATTGGAAGCATTTTTTAGATGATGATGGAGGAGACAAGCAATCATCAACGATGGAAGGATGTAGATAAAAAAAGGAATACTTGGTAAGAGACCACGATAACCTTGATCTTGATGAAAACTGAACGAGAGTTGGAGTTCTTCTAATCCTCCACCGGTAAATTCACAAAAAAATAAAATTATATAACAATAAGTTATTTATTTTAATATTTGTGATATGGGATATATTATTAGATGGTGCATGCTTTAACATTAATGCATGTGGATGGAATACTATATACTACATATGAAATACATTAGCTCTAACTACTTTTGATCAATCAAAATGAGCTACATAAATTAATAGCAGATCTAAGATCTATACTTGGGGGACGTCGAAAGTACAACAAAACACTTCATTCGTAGCATAAATATGGTTTATCATGCTTAGTAAATAAATATTATTCTAAATTTTTTAATGAAGTGATGGTGAGATATAGCTTAGGAAAAATGTATATCTACTATATGAGTTACAAAACGAGAGACTACTACCATTTGTATCGAATTTGAAGAGTGAGGGAGGGGGAGGGAGAGAGGGAAATGGAGAGAGAGGGAGGGACGGGCGGAGGGAGAGAGAGAGACGTGTGTGTTCAGTGTGAGTTTATGTTTGCAGAAAAGAGAGTGGCGTGAATGCGTGTCTAACTTGGTACTATATGACTTTTGTAAATGTGAGTTGAGCATGTGTTAGTTAATTGTGTTTATAGAGTGTGAATATTACCCCGAGAATTGAAAATAATTGAAAAGAACAATAAGAAACACTTAATATAGTAGAGGAAACTCTCAAGGTAGTATGTTTCAGAATCAGTTGGAGTAGTATCTTGATGTAGATACTCACTTTAGGAATTGCCATCCTCTTTTAATCCGTCTTAGCATAGGAAAGCGAGACTGGTTCAAGCTATCGAAACTTAAATTCAATAATTAACAATGTTATTAACAATACGCTTACTGTCACTCATTATACACAAAGGAAAATTACATACTGCAATAACTAAGCAATATGATGGTGCGGGTGTTTGGATGTTGATACGATAAATCAGATGCATAATTAGAACATAAACTTCATATCTAAGGGTGGAGATAAAGCAACAGTGACGATGAAACACCACGGAGAAAACAATTGCTATGTTGTCGCCTAATGCTTCCTACCAAATTGATGAGGTTGAAGATGTTGTTTGAATCAATGAGAGAATGAAAGGAGTCGATGGGATTGAATCCATGACATGTGAGAGTGCATTATATAGATTGGGATATTTACTTCTTAGGTGAGTAAGCTTGTGAATGTTTTTGTTTTTTTTTTTTTTTATCGGTGTAAGCTTGTGAATGTTAATTAAATCATTATTGCAGTTTATGCATAATTGATGCAGTTCTAATTTATCTCTCATTATTGATATTAGATTCATTTGAGTCATAATGTAAATGTGATCCGTTATTTGCATTTTATATACTGAAGTCGGAGTGTCAATCCCACAGATAATATTTGTGTGTGGTGCATTTTATGAAGAAGAAACCATCTATAGAAACAAACTATGTCCTTGAATTGATTGTTAATTCCCTTGAAGTAAGAATGTCTTCTGGTTAAAACAATATAATCTGCATATTGTAGATATTTTTAGGATTATTGAGTATTTGAATGCATGATCTTCTCCCATATTATTCTGTAAACAAGCATATTCTTTCCAGCACCCATTTATACATGTCACAAAAAATATATTGATAGCGATGCTTGGCAATTGGTGATAGACGAGGTGTGAATTGATGGTTTAACTTCAATCTTTCCAAATTTTCAACAGTTCATGAAGAAGATTAAGTAGCATATATCATGTATTATAGTTTTGCCAAAGATTGGCATTGAAACACTTCCAATTCTTTAGATCTCAAGATATATGTGTATTGATGATCAAGACAAGTTCAAGAGTTAAAATTAGTTAATGATTGATGGTTTGATCCACCGTATAAAACTTTATCCAAGATTATGTAGATGCATATTATTTATGTCAGCCTGGATATCGGTTTGCCATAGCAAATGAGTCATGCTCGCAAGAGGACAATTCAAAGTATGCAATGATTTTTCATCTCATATATGCCCTTTATTATCTGCATTATTTAAGAGACAATTTTCATTTTTTTTGTTGGAATTAGGTTGTTGCATTTCCAATTGTTTAATTGATTTTGTTATTTTCAAATTTTGTTGCAATACATGGAATTAGGTCATATCTAAGAAGTAGAGAAGATAAGAAGAGCATATTCTTCATGAGAAGGGCAAAGTGGTTGTGGAAGGGAACAAGAATGGGTGACGAGGGTGAAACAATAGTCTAGAATTTAAACATTACTTGGAGCTATTCAGATCGAATGAATCTTGACTAAAATGTTGATGTAATGCAGATGTTTTTGGTAATTTTGTTAGGGCACTCTATAGTTTTTTTTATCTTTTTAATTATTTACTTAATTTTTTAGTTTCAAATTCTACATGTGACGAATGTTTATGTTTCATTTGTTTGTGTTTGTAATTCTGGTTTTTTGCACATTTTGTATTAGTTTAGTTTTCAAATGAGTTTAAGGTTTTTTAGACTGTAAAATTAGCAGAGGCAATATATGTTCTATGAATAGACTAGAAAAGAAAAATGACAAAAGATTGATAAAAAAAATGAATGCAACCTGCCAAACAAGAATAATTGTTGTAAGAATAATGTATGACTTTTGTAATTGGTTTATTGAACATGAGCAGCTTCGAGTGATAAATTTGCCGTATAAAAAAATTGTTATAACAAATCCGTGCATTGCACGGGTCGGACCTAGTGTATTAAAAGATAGAGTACTAGAAATACTCTAAATTATCCAAACAATTACAAGTAACTACCAGCAAAGCTGGAGACTCCAAGTCCAAGATTACAAAATCGAGATCTAAGAACAACACAAAGTTGGATTAAAACACCAATCATGAAAGGTGAAGTTATATACGTACGGTGTTAGCCAATTATTTTCTTCTTGTTCTAGCTTTTAATTTTTACGGCATGCAATATAGGGCGTGTCTTGGAAAAAGTATGAAGTGATCATAATTGTTAGAATTGAGTGCAAAATAATTTGAAATGTTTTTAAATTTATTGATTTGGCTTAAATTAAGGTAGAATTTATAATTTAAAAGTTGGGAGGGTATGCTTCGACTTGAATATAGCTCCTCACTAATAATTACTCTATTCAGATCTTTTATCAAACACACATCTACTTATGTGAATTTTAAAAACACTTATCACTTTCACCATTAAGCAACTTTCATCAGTAAATCTCAACACGGTAGGGACAATTATGGTAATAATAGAAAAATTGCATAAAAAATATAGTCAATTTCTAAAACTTGATAACATATAATACTATAAGAACTACAAATATCTATACAACAATTACAATTTTTTTGGACTCGTTGTCATACTTAAAATATAGTTACGTCTGTCAGCATTGCATACTTTTTAAAATACACATCTCGGTATAAGTAACCAACAGATAAAATAGTTGCACACTTAACAAAAATAACACAAACAAATTGTTTGAGTACTGCTCTTTTAAAATAGTCGATAAGATTTGAGCACTATGAGAATGAGATTCTTCCCTTGTTCCAATTTTATTTTCTCGTTGTACTATTTACTCCCTTCAAACACTTTTAAATTACATCTCATTCCACAATAACTACTTTAAAAAAACATATTTATTTTATCTCGTGCACTTAAATTGAATAATACGTCATCATAAAAAAACAATTTTATCTATTTAAATACTATGAATTAAGTCAAATGAGAAAATAAAATTGGGACGGATGGAGTATTATTTAAAATTTTAACAATTTTTAAATATTTTAAATTCATTATTTGAAAATGATATGTATAATATATATGCTATTTTTTTGGGAAAAAAAAGTATGCACTTGCATAACTTTTAGTCTATATATATCCACCACTGAATATACATGAAAACGTATGCTTTCTTGAAATTTAGAAAAGGTAAATATAGGACATTTGTTATTGCATTTAATTTATCATGATATTTTTAAAAGAGCCCGTTTGGACTTGAGGGATGTAAAATCAGGTGTAAATTTGAAAGGATCAACTTGAAAGTATATTTCTTTGTATTAAAAGTACCACATAGGAAATGGAAATGGTTCGTCACTTTTTTAACGGGCGGAGAACTAAACTAATAATAACAATGGAAATTGCGGGATACTTATCTCTTATTCTTAATAATAATAACAGACAGGCTCAACGTGTAATATAACTTAATGTTGTATTAAGCACAGACCTATTTAGACGTTATTATATGTCAATATAAGGTAGTTTTCTCTGCATCTTATTAAAAATATTATTTCACAATATATACACTTTACAATACTTTTAGTAAAATTAACTAATGTCTTTTAGTGTAAGTAACTAATACCCTTTAGTTAACCAATTAATGATGTTCGTACTTTTCAATTAATGTCCTTCAGTGAAAATAATTATTGTCTCCTAGAACTTATACCTTTTAGGGAAAACAACTGATATTTTTTAGTGAAAATATTAACTAATTTCCTTCGAATGGTTCATGTATGAACCATTTTCACTCTATATTTTATCATAAATCTAATGTCATGAAAAAATATATAAAAAATTATTTTCGGTTAGTATCATGTCATGGTAGTAATAGCAAAATGTTTAACATCATGACATATATTCCTCTAATTTATCTAATAAGAGAAAAGAGCACCGGTAGATGAAATGAACGGATACAACTACACACAAGTTGTTGTGGCTATATATAGGCAAAATTGTTTTTTTTTTTTTTTGGGAAATGAGACAGTCTCTTGTGAAATATTTTACATACAAAATACACCTAAAATAAATATATATTTAAAAAATTGCGGGTCGGTTCGCTCCAATTCAAAAATTCGCAGATCTAAGTGGGGCAAACTGATTTTCAAAAAAAGAAAAATCTCACAAGGTTTATTTCAGGATTTTTGCTCCTAGGTTGTGTTACTATATGAGCAAATGTGTATTACTGTGAGGTAAAATGTATTTTGCTAATCCTTAAAAAATATATTTTTGTACTTTAAAATAACAATAAGGACAAATATGTGTTTCTACAAGAACAAATATGTGCATTTTTAATTTATTCCTCATCCCTTTAAATCTAGATTTATTGTTTTATACGTTAACACACATTTATTCCAACAATAAATACATTTGCTCTAATATTAACACACTTTTGCTCCAACATTAACACACATTTGCAATAACACATATTTACTTAACTTTAACACACATTTGCTCCAATAGTAACAAATATTTGTAGTAACACACATTTACTCTAACATTAACACACATTTGCAGTAACACATATTTACTCTAATATCAACACACATTTTCTCCACCAATAACACACATTTGCTTTAATAACAACACTTATTTGCTCCAACAGTAACTCAAATTTGCTTTTACAGTAACATATTATTGTCCTTATGGTAACACAAACTAGGAGTATGCTTTTATGTATTTGTGCAAACACATCTTTATCTATTGAGTAAGACATTTGTGTTATTATAGGGGTAAATTGCAATTTTTGTCCCATGAGAATAGAGATAGAGTTTTTTTTACATCCTATAACTTTTTACCTTTTCTAAAACGTCCCAAAAAATTTAATTTCTCCAATCACGTTCCAATTTTTGACTTAGTGTACAATTTACGTCCTAAAAAAGTTAAGTTGTCCAATTAGGTCCCAATTTTCGGCTAAGTGTATAATTTATGTCTCAAACTGAGCCAAAAGGAATTGAGAATAGGGATGTAAATTGTAAGCTGAGCCAAAAATTGGGACGTAATTGGAGAAATTATCTTTTTTGGGATGTAAATTGTACACTTAAAAAAAATTGGGACGTGATTGGAGAAATTAACTTTATCGGGATGTTTTTAAAAAAGATAAAAAGTTATAGGACATAAAAAAACTCTATCCCCATGAGAATAGGTGGTCTGCAAAAATGGTCCCCTTTTTGACATTTCTGGTCCTGTAGTTTTATTCGACATTTTTGGTCTCACGAAAAGTACAGTTTTGATCCCAAAAGAATGTAAAAATTGCAGTTTTAGTCACAAAGAATCACCGTTTTGGTCCAAAAAATTAATGGAAATGACCAAAAAAGAACATAGGACCAAAATTGTTATTGAAAAATTTTCATGGGACCAAATTTACAATTTTTCCGTTATTATAGTAATACACTCTTCCCGTTATTGTATGGAAAAATAATAAATAAATATTTGTGAAAGCTAATATTTGAATAGATAGTAACGCACATTTTGTTCTTACATTGTATGGAAACATATTAATTTCAGTTAAAACACATTAAAATTTGTGAAAAAACAACATTAAATGTTTAAAAATATAAGGATAATACTCCCCCATTCCCTTGTTAAGATTTCCTTTTTTTCCAAAACTAACGTCCTAATTAAATTTCCTCTTTCCTAATTTGAAAAATATTTGTCCCCAGTACATCTCTTTACCTTTATCTCTTTTTTCTTTAATACTATATATGATTCTTCATTCTTATGTAAAAAGCAAAACAAAAATTGTGAAGTAAGCATCACTATATTTGTCCATTCAACTGTAGAGTTGGCTATAAAGCAAAACTGTAGATTTTAGCTCAAGAGAACTGTATAGTTTGGTGACGTTGAAGAAGCTGCGGGATTTGTTAACAGATGTAGAGTTTAAAGGATGCAGAATGCCAAGTCTACAGATGCAGAGATTGATGGCTGCAGATATTAGATGCAGAGTTTGATAGCTGTAGAGTATCAAACGTGTGCAGATATCAACTTGAGGAATGTATCTAATATTGACAGTTATTCCAAAACAGAATAACCGTTAATTTGTTACGGGAGTTGACAAATTCAAAGCTGGGAATTCACAACCAACTCAAGGACAACTCAGATATATATAGGACATATATGTACAAGGCTTATGTGTGAGTTTACATACAACTTTCATCCATCAATTCGACGAGAGAAGTTCAATGTAGGGAATTAGGGTTCTTGCGTGAAATTCATCACTTGGTGAAGAGAGTTCTAAATTGAGTGTTATTTTGTAATCGTTGGAGTTGCAGGTTGCATTAATAAAGTGTTTTGATCCTCCCCGTGGATGTAGATCTTTTGAGATCGAACCACATAAAATCATCTGTGCAATTTAGTTTCAATCCTTTAATTGCGTTGTACGTGTGCGTATTCGATTATTTGTGATATTTTTTCCCAATAAATTGGCGCCGACTGTGGGAATACGTTAAGCATGATGACGCTGAAGTTAGAGGTGGATAAATTCACAGGGAAGAATGATTTTGGATTGTGGAAGATCAAGTTGAAGGCTCTATTGGTGCAACATGGTTTGGGGAATGCTTTCCTTACGGATGAACAATGGGCGAATGTACCTAACCTGGATAGAAAGGCTGAAGTATTGGAGATGGCTCATAGTGCCATAATCCTATGTCTTGGTGATAAACCCCTGAGAGAGGTTTGCAAGGCAAAATCAACCATTGAGGTAATGAATAAACTAGAGAGCTTGTATCAAACCAAATCTGTTTCGAATAAGTTGTTCATGAGGTAGAAACTTCTTGCCTTCAAGATGAAGGATGATAAGAATTTAAGTGAGTAGTTGTGTGAATTTAACAAGTGCATTGATGATCTTGAAGATCTGGGTGTGATTATGGAGGAAGATGACAAGGCACTGATGTTGCTTAACTCATTACCAAAGTCACTGGATCGTTTCAAGGATACATTGTTGTTTGGTAGACAAGATCAATTATCTTTTGATCAGGTTCAAGCTTATATCATAACCAAGTTTCCACAGATGAATGGAGACAGGGGTGCAAATGACAAGAAATCCCAGAATGAAGCAGAAAGTTTGAATGTCAAATTCAAGAACAAGAAAAAGGGTAACAAGTTCAAGAAATTCCAGAATCAAAAGGATAATTCAAAGGCATCCACCAGTTTTGTTGAAAAGAGAAAGTTCTTCTTATGCCATAAAGTTGGTCATCTAAAGAAGAATTGTCCAACAAATAAGAAGGAGAAGGATGAGCAAAAGGCTGATGTGACAGTAGTTGAGGATGGTTATGAAAGTGCTGAAGTCTTGACAATCTCAGAGTCAAAGATGAAAAATGAATGGGTATTGGATTCTGGATGTTCCTTTCACATGTGTCCACATCAAAATTGGTTTCAAGATTTGAAGGAAATAGATGGGGGACATGTATTCCTTGGGAATGATCAATCATGCAAGGTGGAAGGAATAGGATCGATCAGGATCAAAATGACAAATGAAAATGATATTCAAATCACAAAAGTCAGGTATGTACCAGATCTCAAAAGGAATTTAATATCTCTTGGATCTTTGAATATGCTGCTGGATGTGAATTCAACACTCAAAATAGTTCTATGATGGTTACCAAGAAAGGAAATGTGGTAATGACAGGAAAGAAAGTGAATGGGCTATATATATTGATGGAAAATTCTATATCTGGATCCACTGATTATTCCATGGATCCCAAGGAGTCACTACTATGTCACAGGAGATTGGGCCATATAGGTGAAAAAGGAATTAACAAACTATCTAAGAGGAAGGTGTTTGGGACTGCCACTGAGGTAAGCCTGCAGTTCTATGATCACTGTGTACTTGGGAAATCCAAGAAGCACCCATATCCTAAAGTGATACATAAGACTCAGGATATTTTAGATTACATCCATTTTGATGTATGGGGGCCAGCTAGACTTAAAACCCATGGAGGTGGCAGATATTTTATGACCTTGATTGATGATTTCAGTAGGAAAGTCTGGGTGTACATCATGAAACACAAGAATGAAGTCTTTCAGAAGTTCAAAGAATGGGTTGTCAAACAAGAAAATCAAAGGGGAAAGAAGATAAAACATCTTAGAACTGATAATGGACTTGAGTATCTTTTAGCGAAGTTTAATGATTACTGCAGACAGAGAGGAATCACAAGGCACAAAACAGCACCATCAAATCCATAGCAAAATGGTCTTGCAGAAAGAATGAACATGACCATACTTGAAAGAGCGAGATGCATGCTATCGGATGCAAAGTTGCCAAAGGCATTCTGGGGAGAGGCTGTAAGCACAACTTGTTTCTTAATAAACAAGACACCATCATCAGTTGTAGACTTCAAGACTCCAGATGAAGTCTGGTATGGAAAGTTGTCCAACTACTCAGATCTCAAGGTGTTTGGTTGCCAAGCTTTTGTGCACATCAAACAGGATAAGTTGGAGCCTAGAGCTTTGAGATGCATCTTCATTGGTTATCCTAAGGGAGTTATAGGTTACAAGCTCTGGTGCTTAGAACAAGGACATAAGAGATGTCTTTTTAGCAGGGATGTAATTTTCAATGAAGATATGATGGGTTATGAGCACACAGGGGATGCTCAGGAGGTGGATGGAGACATAACCATTGTCAGTACATCAGTTGAGTTAAATGAGGCTAGCACAGATCAAGCACAATGTTAGGATAATTAATGTTAGTTTTGATGAGTTAAATAAACCAGAAGATGTAATAGGGCCATCTGGACCTGTTAGCCGGATGAAGAACTAGATTAGGACTTAGTCTAGGGGGAACTGCCAGACCAGAAGACTTCACTAGAAGAGTCACCAGAAGACTTCACCAGAGGACTCCATCAGATGACTCCACCAGAAGACTTCACCAGATAACTCCACCAGAAGACTTCATCAGAGATGTTCACATCAGGGGTAGAAGACCTTTCCCCAGACCAGACGAGTCCAGACCAGACGAGTCTGGTGAACCAAAAGATGCTCAGAATCATCTCTAGATTCTATTGAGTATTCTGGTTCTTAACCGGCTCTGGACTAGAGGACCTCGAGGTCACCTGGTGTCTGGTTCAGCTTACTCTGGAAGAATCAGAGTTGTGCAATGGAAACATTTGACTGTTGGTAATTCAAATGAAGTTAACCATGATCGGATTAGAAAGTATTTGAAGATAATCAATCCAAGGATCTCACCAACCCAATCAATCAATTAGGGAATTGATTGATTGAAGCTTCCATAAATAGAGATTTGATTAGATTAGCTCTCCAACGACTATACCCTAATCACCTCTATAAATACAAGAGTGCATCATTGAAGAAAGGTTGGAGACACGCGCACAAAGCTCATATACAAGCCTCTATACTCATTAGGCATTAAGCACTCTTATTGTTCTTATTCATATCTACTCTTAAGGAGTTTGTTGTTGGAATACTCAACCTGATCATCTTGATAGAGAAGGTTGGAGTAAGTTAAGCTTTAGATCGAAGTTAGATCTAAAGAGTGTAAGAAGGATCTGGTACTTCTCAATTCCAGAAAGTAGTAAGTTGGTTGGTTAGTAAGGCCCCTTGATAAAAGGGAAAGTGGACGTAGGATTTTAACATCCGAACCACTATACATTGTGTGTTATTTATTGCTTTCATTACTTATATTTGCTTTATACTTGTGCTCTAGTAAAAAGATCTTGCAAAAGAGTTTTAATTAAGCTTCCGCATTCTTTCTAAAACTCACTAGTGGGACCAACAAGTGGTATCAGAGCAGTGTGTCCTAGACCACTGCTTTGAAAAGCTTTTGGTGGTCACCGGGCAAATCCATTGCTCTTTCTTATATTTTTGCTAAAATTCTTTGAATTTCATTCAAAATGTCTGCAAAATCTTCTTACAAGAGTCGCAAGTTGCCTGAATTCTCTTTTGAGGATTATAGCCACTGGAGTTTCATGATGAGCAATCATCTTGGAGCTATTCATCACCGCATGCTAGATGTGGTTGAAAGTGGCCCAATACAATTTTACTGGACTCCTATTGATGATGGCGGATTAGAGTCCAGAGAAGAAACCAGCGCTACTGGTGAGGAAATAACTGGAGATAGAGTTCCCAAACAAAGAATCCTCAAGAAAAGAGACGAGCTAAACAACGATGAGAGAAAGCTGTACAACCTGGACCAGGTGGCTAGGACTGAAATTATCAACACTCTCACCAAAGAAGTGATCAAGAAGGTAAGAACCTGTGCTACGGCCAAGGACATGTGGGACAAGTTGGCTTTGCTCTGCGAGGGAACAGAGAAGATCAAAGACAACAAGCTCCAGACGGTTCAACACTCATTTGACACGTTTAAGATGAAACCAGATGAGACGATTGACCAGCTGGACATGCGTCTCACCAACCTCCTTAACAAGGTTAGTGCCTTAGGTAAAACCTACTCTGAAAAAGAAATTAATAGTAAAATATTAAGATAACTAACGAGCAGGTAGAGAATTAAAGTCACGGTCATCAAGGAAAACAAGGACCTCAACAGTCTGGACCATCATCTTCTTCTATCTGATCTGAAGGCCTACGAGTATGACCTACAAAAAGAAGATCAATCAGAGGAGATTTCTTCTTCTGGTCAGAAAGGAGTTGTTTTCTCTTCAACTATAAAGACTGAAGAAAAAGTAAAGGAGTCTACTGCAGATGACATGAGCCTCAAGGAGTCTAACTCGAAAACTTGATAAAATGAGCTCCAAGTATGGCAGGTACAAAAGAAACTGGAAGGAATCTACCAGAGACAGGAAGAGTTCCTTCAAGTCTGCAAATAAAGAGAAATTATCTGGAGACTCAAGGGAGACCAGATTCAAGTCACCAGAAAAGAAGAGAGATGGCAGCTCTGGCAGATTAGACTACCAGAGGAGAGATGGCAGTTCTGGCAGATTAGACTACCAGAGGAGAGATGGCAGTTCTGGCAGATTAGACTACCAGAGGAGATAGAGTAGTCCAGCTAGATCAGAATATAACCAGAGGAGGAGAGATCCTAGTCCCAGCCCCAGAGGAGATAACACATGCTACACTTGCAACAAGCCAGGTCACTACAGTTATGATTGTCCTCAACTCACTTCTAGAGAAAGAGAAGAGAAAAGACTCAAGAGATATAGGAGATATGCAGACAAGAGAGCATTGCTGGCAGAAGCAGAGGAGGAGGATACTAGTTCCAGTTCTTCTTCTTCTTCTTCTTCTTCTTCTTCTTCTTCTTCTTCTTCTTCTTCTTCTTCTTCTTCTTCTTCTTCTTCTTCTTCTTCTTCTTCT
The DNA here is from genome assembly GCA_947034835.1 of Ballota nigra. Classification (NCBI taxonomy): domain Eukaryota; kingdom Viridiplantae; phylum Streptophyta; class Magnoliopsida; order Lamiales; family Lamiaceae; genus Ballota; species Ballota nigra. The sequence goes on from OX344727.1 coordinate 49,717,271, forward strand.
TCTTCTTCTTCTTCTTATTCTTCTTCTTCTTCTTCTTCTTCTTCTTCTTCTTCTTCTTCTTCTTCTTCTTCTTCTTCTTCTTCTTCTTCTTCTTCTTCTTCTTCTTCTTCTTCTTCTTCTTCTTCTTCTTCTTCTTCTTCTTCTTCTTCTTCTTCTTCTTCTTCTTCTTCTTCTTCTTCTTCTTCTTCTTCTTCTTCTTCTTCTTCTTCTTCTTCTTCTTCTTCTTCTTCTTCTTCTTCTTCTTCTTCTTCTTCTTCTTCTTCTTCTTCTTCTTCTTCTTCTTCTTCTTCTTCTTCTTCTTCTTCTTCTTCTTCTTCTTCTTCTTCTTCTTCTTCTTATTTTGGGTCTGATGATGATGTATGTCTTATGGCAGACATCACTGAGGTACAAGAATCTACCCTATGTTTATCAAATTCCAAATATATTGAATCCTCTCATTCATCTGGTACATCCAGAGAGTCTGATATGCAGCAGATGCTGTCAGATCTTCAAAATTGTGTACAACTTTGTCAAAAACTTGAGAAGGAGAATGGTAGGCTCAGAGCAGAAGTTCAATCTTTATCTCATGAGCAGAAATCCACCAAAGAACTCATGAAAGATCATTCCAAAGAAGTCTCAGAACTTCAGGATAAGATCACAGAAAGAGATACTCTGGTAGATCAACTCATAAGAGAAAGAGACTCTAAGGAAGATGAGTTCAATGAACTTAGAGCTAAATACCAATCTCTTATCAAGGGAAAACAAGTTGTGGATACTATTGAGGAAGTACCTATGCCCAGAGAAGCTCCAAAGATACCAACTGTTGTATCTATTATATAAGAGTCTTCTCAGTGCATTAATGATAAGATTGGTTTAGGATATTCTGGAATTACCACTAGATCTCATAAATATCATTATAGCAAAGACAAGTCTGTAAGAGCTGGTGAATTGGTAGAAATCTGGGATGAAAAAGATCTTAATGGTAATGGTTACAAAGTAGTTCACAAACCTGGATGGAAAAGGAACTACTCTGCTAATCATCCAGAATATAGTCCAGAAGAGTTGAATGTTCTGGAAGAGAAAGTCTTAGAGATAAAACTTCACAATGGGGAACCAATGAAAATTGATGGTTCTGTTCAAAATAAATCTCAAAGGGTAAGATCTAATCGGATTGGAGGATCCCAGAGGAATCCTCAAAGAGTGGAACCTAAGCAGATTAGGGGACCTCAGAGAAGATACTCAAGAAGGGGGAACTTCAATCAGAATAGGAATTATCAGAGACAGAACTATGGACAACAAAATTATCATCAAAACCAGGGACCCCAAAGAAGGTTCTCTCAGAGGAATCAATTCCAGAACAAATACACTCAGAGGAACTATAATCACCAGAAAACTTCAGAACTAGAGATCTATATATATAAAACCAACTGATCTGGGTAGTTATGACACCAGAGATGGTTCTTCTAGGATGTACCCTTACAACCAGACCTATAAGACCATGTCTTTGAGGCAGGCCATTCCAAAGGCCAGATTTGAGGTGAGATACACCAGACCAGTGTATAGGAAAGGTGTTCTCATCAGACCAGCATCTCAATTTGTCATTGTCAGAGGACATGTACTGGTAGATAGATTTGGAAGGAAGATAAGATCTCCTCATCCAGAAAGGGATGATCTTTATCTATGTATTCCTACAAAACCTGCAACTAACCAATCAGAACCCAGCACTAGTAGGGGACCTAATTGATTTCTCTGCAGGAGAACAAGAGCCCATTGGAGAAAGGACTTTCAAGCAACCGTGTATGGTATATTAATAGTGGATGTTCCAAGCACATGATATTTGAGAAAGATCATCTCCAGGATTTCAAGCCACTAAATGGGTCAAGAGTGATGTTTGGCGACAACGACTTTGGAGTCACCAGAGGAGTTGGAAAGTTGATCATCAATGATGTATCTGTAGATGAAGTCTACTATGTTGAAGGACTCAAGCATAATCTGCTTTCTGTATCCCAATTTTGTGATAAGGGATACTCAGTGAAGTTCTCTAGTGATTCATGCACTGTCTTTTCTTCTGATTATAATGATATCTTGCTTATTGACTTGAGAAAATGTAACACTTATCTTGTAGATTTTAACAGCTGTCCAAGGAACACTTGCTTGGTTGCAAAAGGATCTGCAAAGAACAGCTGGCTTTGGCACAAGAGATTGAATCATCTGAACTTCAAAGCACTGAACAAGATTGCCAGAAAAGGTCTAGTTCGAGGTCTTCCTAATGAAGTGTTTAAGAAGGATCAGGTTTGTGGTTCCTGCCAGAAGGGTAAACAACCCAAGACTTCCTTCAAGGATGTCCAGAGCACAACCACAACCAGAGTACTTCAACTACTTCACATGGACCTGTTTGGACCTGTTTCTCCTCTTAGTTTAGTGGGAGAAAGTACACCTTGGTGATAGTAGATGACTTTTCAAGATACACTCGGGTAGTGTTCTTGTTTAAGAAAAATGAAACTATCACTAAGCTGCCAGAGTTCTTCAAGCAGATTCAGAATGAGCAGAACCAGAGCATAGTGAGGACCAGAAGTGACAAAGGGACAGAGTTTTTGAATTCACACATAGCAGAGTACTGTAAGGATAATGAAATTTTTCGTGAGACATCTGCTGCTAGAACCCCCCAACAGAATGGAGTAGCAGAAAGGAGGAACAGAACCCTTAAGGAAGCTGCCAGAACTCTTCTAGCAGAATACAACACACCCTAGAGATTTTGGGCAGAAGCCATCAACATAACCTGTTTCACCCAGAACAGATGCCTCATTGCCCAGAGACATAGTAAGACACCATATGAGGTATGGAAAGGTAAAACCCCATCTGTTTCATTCTTTCATGTTTTTGGATGTAAGTGTTTCATTCATGACAATGGGAAGTCCAAGTTAAAGACTTTTGATGCTAAAGTGGCAGATGAAATATTTTTAGGATATTCCAGCACAAGTAAAGCATACAAAATCTTTAATAGGAATTCTCTTTGTGTGGAAGAAACACCTCATGTTGATTTAGATGAATCTACTCTTGAGTGCAAGGTGGACTTAAGGAATCAGTCTCTAGAAGAGACACATAATCAAACTACTCCCAGAGTCATCAAAGTCAATCTACCTATTCTTGATTCAGAGTCAGATTCAGATGGTGACCCATCTTTAGGTTCTCTGGAGTAGAAGCCTCCACAAGGTGCAGAACCAAAATAGGTTGGAACTCTTGTAGGGGGAAGCTCATCTGCAGTTGGTGATAATCACCAAGGTACTGCAATAGATGGTCAATCAGGCAAGGCCAAGGGAAAGAAACCCTGGTTGATCACCCCAATGAATTAATTATAGGAGATCCAACAAAGGGTGTCCAGACTAGGAGAACTCTTAACTTAGCTGCCTTGTTCAGTTGCTATGTGTCCTTGATTGAGCCCAAGAATATCAAGGAAGCACTGAAGGATTCAAATTGGATTGTTGCAATGCAGGAGGAGTTGAATAATTCACCAGACAGGATGTTTGGGAGCTGGTAGACAGACCAAGACATCAAAAGGTGATAGGCACTAAGTGGGTTTTCAAGAACAAGAAAGATGAGAATGATGTCATTACTAGAAACAAGTCAAGGCTAGTCGCTCAGGGCTATTCTCAGTCTAAAGGAATAGACTATGATGAGACTTTTGCTCTTGTTGCCAGACTAGAAGCCATCAAATTGTTTCTAGCATATGCTGCTCACATGAAGTTCAAAGTATACCAGATGGATGTGAAATCTGCATTTCTTAATGGGATTCTAATTGAGGAAGTGTATGTGGAACAACCTCCTGGTTTGAACAAGGTGACAAGGTGTATAAGCTTAAGAAGACTCTTTATGGGCTTAAGCAGGCACCCAGAGCATGGTATGACACTCTATCTCAGTTTCTTCTGGACAATAGTTTTTCTAAAGGTAAGATTGATAGGACCTTGTTTAGGAAAGAAGAAAGAAAGGACATCCTTCTGGTCCAGATATATGTTGATGATATTATATTTGGATCCCCTAACAAGAAGTTGTGTGAGAAGTTTGGAGATCTTATGCAGGGCCAGTTTGAAATGTCTATGATGGGTGAGATGAACTATTTCTTAGGTTTGCAGGTAAGGCAGAAAGAGAAGGGAATTTTCATAAATCAAGCTAAGTACATCAGAAACATGTTAGAGAAATTTGGAGTAGGATCTAGCAAGGCTGCCAAGATTCCTATGATGACAAATTTCAACATGGATCCAGATGAGTCTGGAGAGAGTGTGGATCAGACTCAGTATAGGGCACTTTTTTTGTTCTCTTCTTTACCTGACTGCAAGAAGACCAGATATCACTTTTGTTGTAGGTGTTTGTGCCAGATTTCAAGTTAATCATAAGAGGAGTCATCTGGAAGCAGCTAGGAAGATATTGAAATATCTTAAGGGAACAGTTAATTTGGGATTATGGTATCCTGCAGATGATAACTTAGAATTAAGTGGTTATTCAGATTCAGATTATGGTGGGTGCAGAATAGATAGGAAGTCTACAAGTGGAACATGCCAATTTTTAGGAAATAAGTTGGTATCTTGGTTTTCTAAGAAACAGACTTTAGTTGCTACATCAACTACAGAAGCAGAATATATGGCTGCAGGTAGCTGTTGTTCACAACTACTCTGGATTAGTCAGCAGCTTAGGGACTCCATATTAGGGCTAAGGATATTCCAATCTTTTGTGATAGAAACAGTGCTATAGCCATCACCCAGAATCCAGTTCTTCACACCAGATGCAAACATGTTGATATAAGGCATCATTTTATCAAAGATCATGTAGAGAAGGGAGATATAAGGATGGAAAAGATTGCAACAGTGAAGCAGAGAGCAGATATTCTCACAAAGCCTTTGGCAGAGACCAGATTCAGAGAGTTAGCCTTTGAGTTAGGATTGTTGGATCCAGAGACAAAATTGGTTTAGGGGGAATACCAGAGAAGTATCCTTTATTTCAATTTTTTTTCAATGTCACCTGATATACTAACCTGTCTACAGGTTAGATATACCAGAGAAGTTACATCTCCAGCTGAGTTATGTACCAGGTGAGGTACATTGTCAAACTCTAGAGAATGTTCCACCAGATAAGATGTAACATCAGACTACTTGAGGTATCATCTGGTTACGATACCAGATGACAGGTATGCATTTACTTCTCTGCATCTGATCATTGGGACATATCTTTTAAATTACTAAATACACCCAAAACGTTTCATATTCAGAGTGTATTTAAAACTAGGGTCGTGGGCCTAGGAAATCATTTCGCTTTTTATCTTGACTGCCACAAAACCCCTCGAACCCAGCCCCAATGACCATGCCACACACACAATTAAATCTGTAACTTGCCTAATTCAATCCTGGCCATCAGATTTAATTAAAGTGTGATATGTCAATCAATTGACAAATTGATTTTGTCCCCCAATTTAATTTTGAATGTACACGCGTTCACACCTCATTTAATTTCAAGCACGCGTGTATTCCTCTTATAAACACAAACTTTCAAACCCTAACCTCTCTCTGCAAACATAATTCTCTCTCTATTCTGCAAAAAGTTGAAGACGGAGATGGAGATTGATTTCTACTCCACTCACAACCCCACGGTGTTGGCGATTCTGGAGATGCTACAGAAATCTGGAGTTGAAGAGTTGATCTCCACAACCCCCAAAGGTCTTTGAACGTTGGATGGGTACGTTGTCCAGTTCCTGGTGAGGATGAGAATCCATGATGACCATATTTCTTCAAAGATCGATGGAGAAGAAGTGGTGTTTTCGAAGCATGATTTCTGCAAATTATTTGGGAACATTTCTTCCGCTGGTGTAGATCCGTTGAGATATAAGGAGGATGAGATTGTTGTGTCGTTCAAGATTTTTGCTAGATCGTCTTGCCATAGTATGACGAAGGGATTCTTGGATAAGCATCTAAGGCAGAAATACAAGGTGTTATTTGACATTGTGGTCAAGGTGTTGATGTGTGAAAATCATAGCACATATGCTATTTTCACAGGACGTTTGTGCGTGATGAGAGCCATCTATGATGGAGTTCAATGCAACCGGGCAGAGTTCTTCTGGGACGTGTTGAGGAAGAACAAGGCCAAAGTTCAAAGGGAGGAATGCCCCAGCAAGCCAGGGGAGATGCAGTTTTTCTTTAATGCTAATGTGTCTGTAGGGACGAAGTTGACCTTGATTCTGGACTCTATTCTTCCAAATAAGGTGTGGAAGGCCTCCTGGTGTAAAGGCTTCCACAAGTCTAAGATCCTTTTTCACAAGAATGGGCCCCTTCATGGCCATGCCAATTCTGATGGTGAAGGAGCCATCCCTGTCCAGCCTATCCAAGCAGTGCCTTCCCCTGCTAAAGGGCAGAAGAAGAGGAGTTTGAAGAAGAATGATGCAGCTCCTGCTCCTGCTCCTTCCAACCTTGTTGTCTCTGGCTCATCAGAGGATGACCAGATACCCCTTACGGTTGCTTTGAAGAAGCAGAAGGGTGATGATGAAGACGCTGCCAAGAAGTGTGGTCCTGCTAAGAAGAGGACCAGGCATAATGAAGGTGTTGCAAGCAAGCCTTCTGCAAAGAAGCCCAGAACTTCCAAGAGGGCTACGAGAGGGAAGAAAACCCTCCTGGTGGATAAGCCATCAGAGGAGGAGGTCCCTTTGAAGAGAAAGCCAAGAGCCAAGAGGGCTATCTTGCAAGAGGATCCAGATTCGGGTTCAGATCTGGGAGATACCCTGGAGCAGGCTAGTGAGGAGGCATCTCAGCTGATGGAGGATACAATAGCCCCAGAGCTTGTTATTCCAGCTGATGTTGACTCGGCTGAGGTAAAACCTTCCTCTCCCCATCATGTTAATCTTATTTCCCCATCCCTCTCTCCTCCAGAAACCCTGTCACAACCCCTACCCCCTGCCTCTGGTTCTCCATCAACCCGACCAGAGCAGCCTATCCCAGACACTCCCCCTTATACATCTTCTACCCTTCCTACTCAAACACCCTCTCCCCCTCCTTCTCAAACACCTCTACCCACAGACCCTTCACCCCAACATATAGCCTCTGTACCAGAGGTGCCAGTGACCTCTTCTGGTACAGAATAGCCTTCAACCTCCCAACCTCAAATCCCTACCTCTCCCCCCACTCAAACTGACCAGAACCCCCCTCCACCCATGACTTTAGGGTTCCCTGGTCCTCATTCCTCTCCCACATGTTTAACCAGCTATGATAGTGAAGAAGGGGATACTTCACTGGAGCCGAATAACTTAGCATCATCCTCCTCTGCCTCTGGGCTCAAACCCTTCACTTTCAACGATGCTGACATGGGTCCCATCAGGCAGAGCATGAGTGTAAGTGCTCAGCTCTGGCTAAGAGAGCAATTCCCTATTCTGTTGGAGCACTTACCCCTTCTGGCTGATCTTACTAATGCCAAAGTCTGGAGCAAGGCCAGACTAGAAGATGTGGAGGATTTGGTTATGCTGCTGGAGGAGATGACCACAACTGGCTTCACTGCCTGAGAGATAGAGATTAAGATGATAGAGTATCAGATTAAGGATGAAAGGAGGAAGTTTCTGAAGCAGATCAAGGCAACCTTTGCCTCTGCTAAAGCTTTGTTTAAATCTGATTGTCTCTTCCTCAAGATGGATGTCATTGATAGCCAGAGGAAGCTCCAACAACATGTCTTGGACCAACTGCGTCCAGTCTCTATGCTTAAAGTGGAGATGGCTTCTCAGATGATAGAGAATGCCAAGATGAAGGACTCTCTTCAGAAGATGTTGGCAAAGCAGGAGAGCCTGATAGCTAAGGCTCAAGCTTATCTGGATGAAGCCAAGAAGCTGAAGGATCTTCACTCTTCCTCCTCCACTGAATTATCTGGTCTGATAAGGCAAGTGGTGCAGCCCTTAATTGATGAAGTCAAAAAGGGGGATGAGAAGGCCAGAACTGATCTGGCAAAGAGCACAAACGAGACCCTCTTCAACCATGTTGGTTGTCTGGACCTGTTGGAGAACACTCTTGCACAAGCTGAGCTGCAGAAGAAGAAGAAAGAAGAATTGAAATCTTTGGCTATGGCCAAGCAGCTCACAGCAGAAGAGGAATAATTGGACTCTGAACAAGACCCTGTGTCTATCCCTGGTCCTACTAAGAGGAAAATCAGGAGAGTGAAGAAGAGCTTCCTAGAGAAAGTTGTTGAGGAGGCTGAGAATAGATTTAAAGAAGAAACTCCAGAGGAGAGACTTACCAGAGTTAGGAAGAACATAGATGAAGAGCAGAGGCTCAGATATGTTAGGAAACAGAATAAGAAAGCAAGAGAAGCAGGTCTCATCCCTGCTGCAAGTGGTTCAAGCCAGAGGAAGAAGGCTCATGTTGAAGTGATGGACATCCTGCCTCTAAGGACAGAAGGGTCCTTTGACTCTACTATGCTTGTGCCACTCATTGAAAGGTGGAAAGAAGCCAAAACTATCTGGTTTATCCAGTATTGCATTCATAGGCCACCTTCAGAGGATGAAGCATTGATCAACAGAACCTTCCATTCTTGGATGAAATATTATGATGCAGACCTGTACAAGAAGTTGATGGACTCTACCATTGAATTCAATCTAGAAGTCACTACCCCAGAGTTCCATTATCTCAACACTCCCATGAATGGGGACCAGATTGATTGGGCAGAGTTGAAGAAGCTATACAAGACCAAGGTGTTGGTAAATTTCACTCCAGCAAACTCAGCAGAGCTCAGAGCTGTTCAAGACAGATTCCTTGATTGGTTCCTGGCACCCAAGGAAAACAGGATATATGCCTAGATAGGACTTGCATTGTAATTGTAAAATCTTATGTCCTGATTTGTTAATGAAATATCATATCTCTTCTGTCTTAAGACAACTTCTTGTTGTCTTCTTGTTTGTCTGATAAGATCTATTCTAAGGTCTTATCTTATGTGTTTATCTTGCTTATTCGGTTGTTGATCAGTTCTGGTTAGTGTTTTAACTTCATCAAAAAGGGAGAAATTGTTAGGATAATTATTGTTAGTTTTGATGACTTAAACAAACCAGAAGATGTAATAGGGCCATCTGGACCTGTTAGCAAGATGAGGAACTAGATTAGGATTTAGTCTAGGGGGAACTGCCAGACCAGAAGACTTCACCAGAAGAGTCACCAAAAGACTTCACCAGAGGACTCCATCAGAGGACTCCACCAGAAGACTTCACCAGAGGACTCCACCAGAAGACTTCATCAGAGATGTTCACATCAGAGGCAGAAGACCTTTCCCCAAACCAGACGAGTCTGGTGAACCAAAAGATGCTCAGAATCATCTCTAGATTATACTGAGTATGCTGGTTCTTAACTAGCTCTGGACCAGAGGACCTCGAGGTCACCTGGTATCTGGTTCAGCCTACTCTGGAAGAATCAGAGTTGTGCATTGGAAGCATTTGACCGTTGGTAATTCAAATGACACTCTATCTCAGTTTCTTCTGGACAATGGTTTTTCTAAAGGTAAGATTGATAGGACCTTGTTTAGGAAAGAAGAAGAAAAGGACATCCTTCTGGTCCAGATATATGTTAATGACATTATATTTGGATCCCCTAATAAGAAGCTGTGTGAGAAGTTTGGAGATCTCATGCAGGGCCAGTTTGAAATGTCTATGATGGGTGAGATGAACTATTTCTTAGGTTTGCAGGTAAGACAGAAAAAGAAGGGAATTTTCATAAATCAAGCTAAGTACATCAAAAACATGTTAGATAAATTTGGAGTAGGATCTAGCAAGGTTGCCAAGATTCCTATGATGCAGATCTGTACAAGAAGCTGATGGACTCTACCATTGAATTCAATCTGGAAGTCACTGCCCCAGAGTTCCATTATCTCAACACTCCCATGAATGGGGACCAGATTGATTGGGCAGAGTTGAAGAAGCTATACAAGACCAAGGTGTTGGTAAATTTCACTCCAGCAAACTCAGCAGAGCTCAGAGCTGTTCAAGAGAGATTCCTTGATTGGTTCCTGGTACCCAAAGAAAATAGGAGATATGCCTAGACAGGACTTGCATTGTAATTGTAAACTCTTATGTCCTGATTTATTAATGAAATATCATATCTCTTCTGTCTTAAGACAACTTCTTGTTGTCTTCTTGTTTGTCTGATAAGATCTATTCTAAGATCTTATCTTATGTGTTTATCTTGCTTATTCTGTTGTTGATTAGTTCTGGTTAGTGTTTTAACTTCATCAAAAAGGGGGAAATTGTTAGGATAATTATTGTTAGTTTTGATGACTTAAACAAACCAGAAGATGTAATAGGGCCATCTGGACCTGTTCGCTAGATGAGGAACTAGATTAGGACTTAGTCTAGGGGGAACTGCTAGACCAGAAGACTTCACCAGAAGAGTCACCAGAAGACTTCACCAGAGGACTCCATCAGAGGACTCCACCAGAAGACTTCACCAGAGGACTCCACTAGAAGACTTCATCAGAGATGTTCACATCAGAGGCAGAAGACCTTTCCCAGACAAGACGAGCCCAGACCAGACGAGTCCTGTGAACCAAAAGATGCTCAGAATCATCTCTAGATTCTACTGAGTATTCTGGTTCTTAACCGGCTCTGGACCAGACGACCTCGAGGTCACCTGGTGTCTGGTTCAGCCTACTCTGGAAGAATCAGAGTTGTGCAATGGAAGCATTTGACCGTTGGTAATTCAAATAAAGTCAACCATGATCGAATTGGAAAGTATTTGAGGATAATCAATCCAAGGATCTCACCAACCCAATCAATCAATTAGGGAATTGATTGATTGAAGCTTCCATAAATAGAGATTTGATTAGATTAGCTCTGCAACGGCTATACCCTAATCACCTCTGTAAATACAAGAGTGCATCATTGAAGAAAGGTTGGAGACACGCGCACAAAGCTCATATCCAAGCCTCTATACTCATTAAGCATTAAGCACTCTTATTGTTCTTATTCATATCTACTCTTAAGGAGTTTGTTGTTGGAATACTCAACCTGTTCATCTTGATAGAGAAGGTTGGAGTAAGTTAAGCTTTAGATCGAAGTTAGACCTAAAGAGTGTAAGAAGGATCTGGTACTTCTCAATTCCAGAAAGTAGTAAGTTGGTTGGTTGGTTAGTAAGGTCCCTTGATAAAAGGGAAAGTGGACGTAGGATTTTAACATCCGAACCACTATACATCGCGTGTTATTTATTGCTTTCATTACTTATATTTTCTTTATACTTGTGCTCTAGTAAAAAGATCTTGCAAAAGAGTTTAAATTAAGCTTCTGCATTCTTTCTAAAACTCACTAGTGGGACCAACACACAACCTCATGAAGAAGATCAAGAGGAAAATGAGCAAGTCTCAGATTCTGAAGAAGATCAAGAGGAAGATGTTATTGAAGATCATGATCTCAGGAACTATAGTCTCACAAGAGACAGAGTCAGGAGGAAGATACATCCACCAAACAGGTTTGGTCATGTTGATATGGTCTCATATGCACTGGTAGCTGCTGAAGAGATTGAGTATCATGAACCACAGAGCTTTAAAGAATTTATTGCAAGCAAGGAGAAAGATCAGTGGATGATGGCAATGATGGAGGAACTACAATCACTTGAGAAGAATGGAACCTGGAAACTCATGGATAAAACAAATGGAAAGAAGGTTATCAGCTGTAAATGGGTGTTCAAGAAGAAGATTAAATGTCCTAAAACTGAGCAGATAAGATACAAAGCAAGGTTGGTAGAAAGAAGTTTCACTCAAAAGGAAGGTATTGATTTTAATGAAGTTTTCTCTCCAGTTGTTAAACATTATTCCATTAGATTGTTACTTGCAAAGGTGGCCCAAGATGATCTGGAATTGCAGTAATTGGATGTCAAGACTGCATTCCTGAATGGAGATTTGGTGGAAGATATCTACATGAGACAGCCTGAAGGTTTTGTACTTCCAGGAAATGAAGACAAGGTGTGTTACTTGAGAAAGTATCTATATGGACTTAAAAAAAGTTCAAGACAGTGGAACAAGAAATTTAATAATTTCATGAATGAGATTGGTCTTGAGAGATGCAGATATGATAATTGTGTTTACTTTGAGAAACATGGAAATCATGTGGTTACATATCTGTTGATTTATGTGGATGACATGCTCATTGCTAGTAAGAGCATGAAGATGATTGATATACTGAAGGGAAAATTGAGTTCCAATTTTGAGATGAAGGACCTGGGAGATGCAAAGAGGATTTTGGGAATGGACATTTATAGAGATAGAGCAGCTGGAACATTGTTCTTACCTCAGAAGAATTATATAACCAAAGTTCTCAAGAGGTTCAATATGCATGAGGCCAGAGCTGTAATTGTACATTTAAGACAATACTTTAGACTTTCAGTGACTCAATCACCAAGGACTAATGATGACAGAAAGAAAATGTCTAAGATACCTGATTAGGCGTGAAATTGTTATGTTTTGTAGCTCGATTTACCCGTGTTTTGAGTGTTTGTGATGAGTATTTAGAGTCATTTGAGCATCATTTTCATAAACTCATTAATTTATCTCTTTGTTGTTATAGTTGGATAGAGGGTGAAAAGAGGAGTTCGTAGGACTTTGAATCGGCCAAAATGGACTCCCGGTTGAGAAGATATGAAGGTTTTTTGAACAAGTGTACATCAGCCGAAAAGTGCTCGACCAAAAGAGGTCGAGCGCCACTGCTCGACCAAGTGTTAGACCACCACCACTCGAGTGCCACCATTCTACCGGATGAACCATTCGATCACTTATGGTAGAGCACCCCTGCTCGACCAACAAGTGGTCGAGCGCCCTGAAGGCTCTGGAAAGAAGATCATTCGAACACAAGGTGGTCGAGCGCTAGCGCTCGGCCATATTCCAAAGTTGCATGATTTTGGCCTTTTTCACCCGTTTTCAGCCCATTGCTTATAAATACCCAGTGCCAAGCTCATTTTTTGAGACCCTTTTGATCCCGATTTATATTTTGGCATACTTAGAGCTTGGTAGAGAGATTTTGGAGAGTTTCACACTTGTAAACGAGGTTTTGATCTTACGAATTCTTAGTTTAGATACTTCTTTTGATTCTTTTCGTTTAATTCTTTCATTCTTGAACCTTTGAAACTTCTAAACCCTACTTACCAGATTTATTGAGATTTTAGATATTATTTCGTTTATGCCTTACAAGTGTTTTTATTGTTTAATTATGCAAATGTTCACCGTTCTTGTGATTGTTTTCGTTACTTTAAATACCATGTTAGGCTAGAACCCTTGCATGATTGGGGTAGGATGAACTCGTAGAAGTAGAATGTTGGTACATAATTAGGATAACTCGTGATGTTTGGTGCTAGTTCTCTTAATTAATTGAATTCTTAAAATAAACCCTAGAATTATCTTAGAATTGAGTACGAAAATTATTAGAGAGAGGACGATCTTATCACTCTTTAATAACGAATAGGCTTAACGATAGGGTTTTAGAAGGGGTTTATAATCTACCGGTTTATCTAGGGAGGACAACCGTATTGCCTTGGGTAAATAAGGGTCTCATTAATTAAGCATAATCCATATAACTTGTTTAGTGGGTTGTGAAGTAGGTTGATATGATGCAGTATTAGGGTTAATTCTTGAGCTTTTAGTCTTTCAATCTGGTGCTAGATTAGGGAAGTTGATTGCCTAGTTTTAGTACACTTAGGATTAATACTTGCACATCACGGTTGTTTTAATTATCGTACTAGCCCCGTTAGTATACGTGGGATTCCTATCCTATGCATAACCATCTCGTATTTGATTAAACCCTTAATTATATGTTTGATTTCATTATTTGCATTAGTAGAAATAGACTTTAGAGTAGTTTAATTCCATTCTTAAAACTGAACATCCATTCATATTAACTACGACACGTAGATCTCCAGGGCTCTATTTGCATACATACCTTCCCTTGGGTTCGATACTACTTGGTCCCTATACTTGCCAATACTACAAGGAACTCATACTCTTGTTGGGTAACTACTAGTATAGCTAGTATATTGCGTAAAAGTCAATGGCGCCGTTTCTTGGGAATGGTGATGTATGTCCATTGAATAGGACTTGGAGATAGTTTAGTAGTTAGACATCAGGTAGTTGTGTTTTGATATTTCTTTTGGTGTTTAAGGTATGTTGGGATATGTTTTAGTTTTGATGATTTTCCAAAACATTATGTAATAGGTTTGAAAGCAGTCAGGATAGTATCTTTTGTTTCAGGACAGGCTAGATTAGCTTTCAGTAGAATAGGCTATTCAGTTGAGGAGGAACTCAGTGAGGGGGAACTAAGTAACACAGCCTGAAGATATTAAGATGACACCCAGAAGAACTGACTGAAGCCATGCCTGCAACCTGAACCAGAAGAGAAGCCTGAAGGATATCCCACTGAGTGTAAACCGAGCTGATCTAAGCTAGGTCAGGTGGACCACTCAGTGAAGAGCATGATCAGGAGGATCAGTGCTGCACCAAGTAGGCCCTGAAGGAGTCAGACTACTGTGGTCAGGGAAGTTTGTCATTCAGCCTTATGACAAACTTCTTGGAAATGATCTTCAAACAGTCTCTGAAGGATAACTACACTGAAGACGTTCAGTCCACTGAAGATCATCAGTCAGTGAAGGAGGAAGCTACCTAAAGTCAGTGGGTCTTAGTCAAACCCACTGAGTCAAAGATCCGTGAATCCAGGCCACGTGGACCAATCAGCACGAGGCAGCAACTACGACACTGACAAAGGCCGCATTCCAAGAAAAATGGTTGAAACCATTTAATGTTGGATTCAAATGTATCTTCCCTCCAACGGATACATTTGAACCCTCATTATAAATACAAGCTCATAGCTTCATTGTAAAGGTGTGTGTGAAAGAAGAAAAATCAACACCTTCAAGCTATAAGAGTGTGTGAGTTGTTAGGGAGTCATAAGGAAGAGTTTCTCACACCCACGACACTGACCTTTAGGGTTTCACTAAATATTCATTGAGTGTCAAGCTTGTAACTCTTAGCTTAGAGAGGTTTTCCCAATCTTAGCTAGAGGCTAATACATTGTAAGGGAAAACCTCACATAGTTGGAGAAACCAAACCGAAACCAAAACCCTCTTGTTAGGTTTGTTGGGAGTAAGTCAGTGAGTTTGTGAGGAAGGAGAGGCAGCCCAGGGAGTGGCGTGACTCCAGTTGTAAGTGCACCTTGGCACGTTAAAAACAAGAATCCCAAGTAGTGGATTTCCTGTTAAATCAGGTCATGGACGTAGGAGCTTGAGTCTCTGAACCACGTTAAACCAAGCGTTGTTTATTTGTCTAAGCACTTGCTAATTACTTGTGGTGTATGCTCTCTGAGTGTACTTGGAAAGGTAGAAAAGAGATTAGCTAAGTATTTCAGTCAGGGAGAATCAATCTCACTGACAAGCTTAGGCTAGCACTCGAGAGTTCAGTCTCTCGAGTCACTGCCTTGTTAAGAGCCTGAGCTCGCAAGTCAGCTGCACTGACTTGAGTGCTCTGACTCTTAGCAACGCAGTGATTTGAGTATTTAGTCACTGAACTCAGTCAGGGTGCAAGCTATGCTTTATAATGCACTCGAGAGTTCAACATCTCAAGCCACTGTCCTTGCTCAGAGCATGAGACTCCAAGCCTTCTCACTGACTTGGTAACTCAGCCTCTGAGCAGAGCAGTGACTTGAGTATTACTCACTCGTGCTGAACTCCCTGAGTAAATGGTTTTCAAAAAAAAAATTGCTCCTGAATTTCCATTTTGGTATTCGAAAACGGGACCAACAATTGGTATCAGAGCGAGTTGTTCATATGACCACTGATCTAGTTTTGTTAAGAAAAATGGTCAACCGAACAGATCTTAAACGTTTTAAACTATGGGAATTCCTGTATTTTTCAAACTATTACTTGTGTTCTGACACTATTCTTGTAATAGAAAATTATTTGGTTAGAAGTTTTGGAATTATCAAAAAGGGGGAAATTGTTGGGATATGTTTTAGTTTTGATGATTTTCCAAAACATCATGTAATAGGTTTGAAAGCAGTCAGGATAGTATATTTTATTTCAGGACAGGCTAGATTAGCTTTCAGTAGAATAGGTTGTTCAGTTGAGGGGGAACTCAGCAACACAGCCTGAAGATATCAAGATGACACCCAGAAGAACTAACTGAAGCCATGCCTGCAACCTGAACCAGAAGAGAAGCCTGAAGGATGTCCCACTGAGTGTAAACCGGGTTGATCTAAGCTAGGTCAGGTGGACCACTCAGTGAAGAGCATGATCAGGAGGATCAGTGTTGCACCAAGTAGGCCCTGAAGGAGTCAGGCTACTGTGGTCAGGGAAGTTTGTCATTCAGCCTTATGACAAACTTCTTAGAAATGATCTTCAAACAGTCTCTGAAGGACAAATACACTGAAGACGTTCAGTCCACTGAAGATCATCAGTCAGTGAAGGAGGAAGCTACCTAAAGTCAGAGGGTCTTAGTCAAACCCACTGAGTCAAAGATCCGTGAATCCAGGCCACGTGGACCAATCAGCACGAGGCAGCAACTACGACACTGACAAAGGCCGCATTCCAAGAAAAATGGTTGAAACCATTTAATGTTGGATTCAAATGTATCTTCCCTCCAACGGATACATTTGAACCCTCATTATAAATACAAGCTCATAGCTTCATTGTAAAGGTGTGTGTGAAAGAAGAAAAATCAACACCTTCAAGCTATAAGAGTGTGTGAGTTGTTAGGGAGTCATAAGGAAGAGTTTCTCACACCCACGACACTGACCTTTAGGGTTTCACTAAATATTCATTGAGTGTCAAGCTTGTAACTCTTAGCTTAGAGAGGTTTTCCCAATCTTAGCTAGAGGCTAATACATTGTAAGGGAAAACCTCACATAGTTGGAGAAACCAAACCGAAACCAAAACCCTCTTGTTAGGTTTGTTGGGAGTAAGTCAGTGAGTTTGTGAGGAAGGAGAGGCAGCCCAGGGAGTGGCGTGACTCCAGTTGTAAGTGCACCTTGGCACGTTAAAAACAAGAATCCCAAGTAGTGGATTTCCTGTTAAATCAGGTCATGGACGTAGGAGCTTGAGTCTCTGAACCACGTTAAACCAAGCGTTGTTTATTTGTCTAAGCACTTGATAATTACTTGTGGTGTATGCTCTCTGAGTGTACTTGGAAAGGTAGAAAAGAGATTAGCTAAGTATTTCAGTCAGGGAGAATCAATCTCACTGACAAGCTTAGGCTAGCACTCGAGAGTTCAGTCTCTCGAGTCACTGCCTTGTTAAGAGCCTGAGCTCGCAAGTCAGCTGCACTGACTTGAGTGCTCTGACTCTTAGCAACGCAGTGATTTGAGTATTTAGTCACTGAACTCAGTCAGGGTGCAAGCTATGCTTTATAATGCACTCGAGAGTTCAGCATCTCAAGCCACTGTCCTTGCTCAGAGCATGAGACTCCAAGCCTTCTCACTGACTTGGTAACTCAGCCTCTGAGCAGAGCAGTGACTTGAGTATTACTCACTCGTGCTGAACTCCCTGAGTAAATGGTTTTCAAAAAAAAAATTGCTCCTGAATTTCCATTTTGGTATTCGAAAACGGGACCAACAATTGGTATCATAGCGAGTTGTTCATATGACCACTGATCTAGTTTTGTTAAGAAAAATGGTCAACCGAACAGATCTTAAACGTTTTAAACTATGGGAATTCCTGTATTTTTCAAACTATTACTTGTGTTCTGACACTATTCTTGTAATAGAAAATTATTTGGTTAGAAGTTTTGGAATCATCAAAAAGGGGGAAATTGTTGGGATATGTTTTAGTTTTGATGATTTTCCAAAACATCATGTAATAGGTTTGAAAGCAGTCAGGATAGTATATTTTATTTCAGGACAGGCTAGATTAGCTTTCAGTAGAATAGGTTGTTCAGTTGAGGGGGAACTCAGCAACACAGCCTGAAGATATCAAGATGACACCCAGAAGAACTAACTGAAGCCATGCCTGCAACCTGAACCAGAAGAGAAGCCTGAAGGATGTCCCACTGAGTGTAAACCGGGTTGATCTAAGCTAGGTCAGGTGGACCACTCAGTGAAGAGCATGATCAGGAGGATCAGTGCTGCACCAAGTAGGCCCTGAAGGAGTCAGGCTACTGTGGTCAGGGAAGTTTGTCATTCAGCCTTATGACAAACTTCTTAGAAATGATCTTCAAACAGTCTCTGAAGGACAAATACACTGAAGACGTTCAGTCCACTGAAGATCATCAGTCAGTGAAGGAGGAAGCTACCTAAAGTCAGTGGGTCTTAGTCAAACCCACTGAGTCAATGATCCGTGAATCCAGGCCACGTGGACCAATCAGCACGAGGCAGCAATTCCGACACTGACAAAGGCCGCATTCCAAGAAAAGTGGTTGAAACCATTTAATGTTGGATTCAAATGTATCTTCCCTCCAACAGATACATTTGAACCCTCATTATAAATATAAGCTCATAGCTTCATTGTAAAGGTGTGTGTGAAAGAAGAAAAATCAACACCTACAAGCTATAAGAGTGTGTGAGTTGTTAGGGAGTCATAAGGAAGAGTTTCTTACACCCACGACACTGACCATTAGGGTTTCACTAAATATTCATTGAGTGTCAAGCTTGTAACACTTAGCTTAGAGAGGTTTTCCCAATCTTAGCTAGAGGCTAATACATTGTAAGGGAAAACCTCACATAGTTGGAGAAACCAAACCGAATCCAAAACCCTTTTGTTAGGTTTGTTGGGAGTAAGTCAGTGAGTTTGTGAGGAAGGAGAGGCAGCCCAGGGAGTGGCGTGAGTCCAGTTGTAAGTGCACCTTAGCACGTTAAAAACAAGAATCCCAAGTAGTGGATTTCCTGTTAAATTAGGCCGTGGACGTAGGAGCTTGAGTCTCTGAACCACGTTAAACCAAGCGTTGTTTATTTGTCTAAGCACTTGCTAATTACTTGTGGTGTATGCTCTCTGAGTGTACTTGGAAAGGTTGAAAAGAGATTAGCTAAGTATTTTAGTCAGGGAGAATCAATCTCACTGACAAGCTTTGGCTAGCACTCGAGAGTTCAGTCTCTCGAGTCACTGCCTTGTTAAGAGCCTGAGCTCGCAAGTCAGCTGCACTGACTTGAGTGCTCTGACTCTTAGCAACGCAGTGACTTGAGTATTTAGTCACTGAACTCAGTCAGGGTGCAAGCTGTGCTTTATAATGCACTCGAGAGTTTAGCATCTCAAGCCACTGTCCTTGCTCAGAGCATGAGACTCCAAGCCTTCTCACTGACTTGGTAACTCAGCCTCTAAGCAGAGCAGTGACTTGAGTATTACTCACTCGTGCTGAACTCCCTGAGTAAATGGTTTTAAAAAAAAATTGCTCCTGAATTCCCATTTTGTTATTCGAAAACGGGACCAACAATTGGTATCAGAGCGGGTTGCTCATATGACCACTAATCCAGTTTTGTTAAGAAAAATGGTCAACCGAACAGATCTTAAACGTTTTAAACTATGGGAATTCTTGCATTTTTCAAACTATTACTTGTGTTCTGACACTATTCTTGTAATAGAAAATCATTTGGTTAGAAGTTTTGGAATCATCAAAAAGGGGGAAATTGTTGGGATATGTTTTAGTTTTGATGATTTTCCAAAACATCATGTAATAGGTTTGAAAGCAGTCAGGATAGTGTCTTTTATTTCAGGACAAGCTAGATTAGCTTTCAGTAGAATAGGTTGTTCAGTTGAAGGGGAACTCAGCAACACAGCCTGAAGATATCAAGATGACACCCAAAAGAACTGACTGAAGCATTGCCTGCAACCTGAACCTGAAGAGAAGCCTGAAGGATGTCCCACTGAGTGTAAACCGGGCTGATCTAAGCTAGGTCAGGTGGACCACTCAGTGAAGAGCATGATCAGGAGGATCAGTGCTGCACCAAGTAGGCCCTGAAGGAGTCAGGCTACTGTGGTCAGGGAAGTTTGTCATTCAGCCTTATGACAAACTTCTTGGAAATGATCTTCAAACAGTCTCTGAAGGACAACTACACTGAAGACGTTCAGTCCACTGAAGATCATCAGTCAGTGAAAGAGGAAGCTACCTAAAGTCAGTGGGTCTTAGTCAAACCCACTGAGTCAAAGATCCGTGAATCCAGACCACGTGGACCAATCAGCACGAGGCAGCATCTCCGACACTGACAAAGGCCGCATTCCAAGAAAAGTGGTTGAAACCATTTAATGTTGGATTCAAATGTATCTTCCCTCCAACGGATACATTTGAACCCTCATTATAAATACAAGCTCATAGCTTCATTGTAAAGGTGTGTGTGAAAGAAGAAAAATCAACACCTACAAGCTATAAGAGTGTGTGAGTTGTTAGGGAGTCATAAGGAAGAGTTTCTCACACCCACGACACTGACCTTTAGGGTTTCACTAAATATTCATTGAGTGTCAAGCTTGTAATTCTTAGCTTAGAGAGGTTTTCCCAATCTTAGCTAGAGGCTAATACATTGTAAGGGAAAACCTCACATAGTTGGAGAAACCAAACCGAAACCAAAACTCTCTTGTTAGGTTTGTTGGGAGTAAGTCAGTGAGTTTGTGAGGAAGGAGAGGCAGCCCAGGGAGTGGCGTGAGTCCAGTTGTAAGTGCACCTTGGAACGTTAAAAACAAGAATACCAAGTAGTGGATTTTCTGTTAAATCAGGCCGTGGACGTAGGAGCTTGAGTCTCTGAACCACGTTAAACCAAGCGTTGTTTATTTGTCTAAGCACTTGCTAATTACTTGTGGTGTATGCTCTCTGAATGTACTTGGAAAGGTTGAAAAGAGATTAGCTAAGTATTTTAGTCAGGGAGAATCAATCTCACTGACAAGCTTAGGCTAGCACTCGAGAGTTCAGTCTCTCGAGTCACTGCCTTGTTAAGAGCCTGAGCTCGCAAGTTAGCTGCACTGACTTGAGTGCTCTGACTCTTAGCAATGCAGTGACTTGAGTATTTAGTCACTGAACTCAGTCAGGGTGCAAGCTGTGCTTTATAATGCACTCGAGAGTTCTGCATCTCAAGCCACTGTCCTTGCTCAGAGCATGAGACTCCAAGCTTTCTCACTGACTTGGTAACTCAGCCTCTGAGCAGAGCAGTGACTTGAGTATTACTCACTCGTGCTGAACTCCCTGAGTAAATGGTTTTCAAAAAAAAAAAATTGCTCCTGAATTCCCATTTTGGTATTCGAAAATGGGACCAACAAGGTATATGAAAACTTGCTCACAAGAAGAATCGAGCGAAGACCGAACTAAGTTAGACCCCGAGACAATCGCCTGAAGAAACAAAGCCTTCAATAGAAGGATGAACACTGCTGGTGGTGTGAACGATCCAAACATGGACTTAGGGAATGAGTTGGATGCAACTGCAGCTAAGTACAATCAGGTAGTGGAATGGGTTGATGGAACTGGAGGAAATGACAGTCAGAATCAAGTCCCTTCAGGGGAAAGCCAGAGCCAAAACCCGGTCCCACATAATCAAAACGATCCAGCTCAAAACCTAGTCCAAAATCCTCTAAACAACCCTGTCTACCCACAAAACAACCCACTTTATCCTTACGAATACCCACCATACTACCCTCCACACCCTACTTATAACCAACCTCCTATTCCACAAGTACCTCTACCACCAGTTTATCCTCAGCACATTCCTCAGAACACTGATCCTGGTATGGCAATTCGAGGAAGGTTTGCGGCACAGCCGCAATGGTATTATGATGGTGTAACATTGCCACCAATGGAGGCAAACAATTTTTCTATCTCCCCAGGGATCCTGAAGATGCTAGTCGAGAACCAATTTAAGGGGGAGGTCAGAAAGGATAATCATCATACTCACTTGAGGAATTTTCTGATGATTGCCTCAACTTTCAAGCATAATGGCATGTCTGAAGATGCCAAGAGGCTCAGGTTGTTCCAGTTCTTGTTAACTGGAATCGCGAAGGAGTGGTATGATAACACGCTCCCAAGGGGAGGTGTAACCACATGGGCTGAGCTCGAGCGACTGTTCCTCGAGCGATTCTACCCTCCATCTAGAACGATCAAAGCAAGGCTTAAGATCTCATCTTTCAAGCAGAAGCCAGGAGAGGACTTACGTCAGGCTTGGGAGAGATACTATAATATGCTCATTGAGTGTCTGCAGCATGGGTACAACGAAGGTGGTATAATGGCTTATTTCTACTGTGGAGCCAGCAATGCGGGTCAAGACCACCTTGATGCATGTGCTAGTGGAGCATTCCTGAATTGTGGTGCAGCTCAGTGTAGAGAGATTGTTGATAACATTGGCAAGAATGCGGGGCAATGGAATGAGGCACAAGTGTTTCAGCGAGCTTATCAGAGGGATGAGAGTGTGGGTACTAGAAAGTTGTTGATGACAATGATGGAGAAGATCAGCAACCTAGAGGTTGGGCAGAATCTGAGTGGAGGGAATATTGCAGTGAGTGAGAAAATGTGGATTAGCCAGCAAGCCAGCATGAGGAAGCCAACTATATGGGAGGGCCTAATTATAATCAGAATGGTTATCAAGGTGGAAATTATCAGGGGCGACCAACTTATGGTCAACCATTTGTACCACCGGGTCCACAGCCTCCTCAAAATTAATTGAGGAATACTTAGGGGTATCAAGGAGGCCAGCAGCCTCCTCAGAATCAATGGAGGAAGAATGAAAATTTCTCTTATGGCAATCCTAAAGCGGGGGTAACTGTACCTCCAAATATCGACCCTGGCTCAAAACTCCCCGGAGGAGAAGGAGGTGCTACCACTGATGAGATGTTACGTGCCATTCTCCAGAAGGTGGAAGAAGGTAGCAAGAGGCTATCCTCTTTGGAGTATGATGTGAAAGATATGAGTAAGAAGAATGATCAGCGTGATCAAGATCTCCAGAAGAGGGATATGGAGCTGAATAGAATTCAGCAAGAGAACAATAGGCGGTTTACTTCCATGGAGTATCAGATTAGCCAAATCGTGAAATCATTGGGTAGAGAGGCCGGGAAATATCCTTCTATGTTGGAGGGGAACCCAAAAGAGCAATGCAAGACGATCCAGCTAAGAAGTGGAACCAAATATGATGGTCCTCCAATGCCGGCTGATCTTGAGGAGATACATAAGGAGATTGAGATGGAGGGTCAAAAACATAAGAAAGATGGGGATGAGACCGTTGAGGTAGAAGTTGAGAAGGAAGTTGAGGTAGAAGATGCTCAGAAAAGTAAAGACAAGGAGGAAGAGATTGAGGAGATTGAGAGAGTTCCAAAGTGGAAAAAGGCAAGAGAAGCAAAGAAGAACGTGAAAGAGACCGAGCGAGATGAATGGGGGGTACCGAAATCTGTGATACCGGTCCCATATCCGCAGCGGTTCATGAAGAAGAAATTAGATGAAAAATTTGTCAAGTTTCTTGATGTTTTTAAAAGTTGCATATTAATATACATTTTTATGATGCTTTGGAACAGATGCCTAAGTATGCCAAGTTCCTGAAGGACTTGATAGCTAATAGGAGGAGAGTAGATGAGCCCAAGTTGGTGCAGCTGAACCATGAGGTGAGTGCATTAGTGCACAAAGCGCTTTCCCCGAAGTTGAAAGATCCCGGGAGTTTCACTATCTTATGTGATACCGGGAATAGAGTCAAGAAGGGAGCGTTGTGCGATCTTGGAGTGAGGATTAATCTGATGTTGTTGTCACTATTTAAGAAGTTGGAGGGTGGAGAACTTTAGCCGATAATGATGACGCTTCAACTCACCGACCGGTCTATTACTCGACCTCAAGGTGTAGTTGAAGACGCCCTTGTTAAAGTTGGAGATCATATTTTTCCAGCTGATTTCGTAATGCTCGACATGGAGGAAGATGAGCACGTGCCTCTGATCTTGGGAAGGCCTTTCTTAGCCACGGCCGGGGTGGTGTTAGATGTGGCGAATGGGAAGATCACGTTGAAAGTTGATGATAAAGAAGTAAAGATTTCCCTATATGAGGCCATGAAGTACCCGAAGGAGGATGAGAGATGTCATTCCATTGATTCCATTAACACTTGTGTTGAAGACACACCTCATATCCCTAACATTTCTTATATACGTGATTATGATAATCCTTCACTTAATAATTTTACCTTTGAGCATTATGATCTTGATTATTTTGATACGGATAAAGACAAGGAGTTGAAGGATGAAGAATTTAAAAGGGTGGAGGTGGCCAAATTAGAGAAAAAAATAAGGAGTTGATGTTAAGAAGATAAAATCCAAGAGGTGGGTACCTCCATGGAGAGCGAAAAAGAAAGTGAAACCACCGCCCGAGGTGAAGAAGGAGGATGGGAATCAAGCGAAAAACGTAGACATCTTCTCTTATGAGAAGAAGGGAGGGAAATTTGAGTATCATGTCCCATAAGCTCCTTTGAGCTCGGTCCGGCATTAGGACCTTAAAAATAGCACTGAGTGGGAGGCAACCCATTTTATTTGCGTTTGAGTGTTTTTAGTTATTAGAGTTTTTGTTTTGAGTTTTTGTTTTGAGTTGTAAGTTCTAACCTCGTACTTGAGAATTTTATTTTGTAGGCTGGCCTTGAGGGTGAAGGAATTCCCAAGAAGTGGAGATTGAAGGGACCAACTCGAGACAAGGGAGTGTGCCAAGTTGTTGCGAGAGACTGAATTATTTGGATGAGGTAACCACCACCCCAAACTTTTAGACTGCTTCACAAGGTCGAAGTTTGGGGGTGGAGTTTTTATATGTTTTATGGTTACATTGCACAGGCGCACACCCTCTCTTTGAGTTGAGTTAGGTTATATATTGTGCCTTGAGATGCTGCTTAAGCTGATATTGCTTTGATGTGCTACTACATATTTCATGCCTATCAATTCTCTTATGCTTGTTGATTGCTATCTTTGAGTGTGAGTATGAGTTGGTGAGTTGTGAAGCTGAGTTAGAGTCTGAATTGTGTGAGTGTAGGAGTTAGAGTTGATTTGAGAGGGAACTCGTATACTTACGAATTTTCCTTTTGAATACTTGTATGATAAAAGTGAGAATTCACTAGGACTAGCATGGATGTGAGAGCTGTGAGATTTGAGCCTTTGTGAGGTTAAAATGCATAAATTGATCTCTTCATTTGTGAGTGGATCGTCACCTTAGAAGATGCTAGAACTTGTGTGTGCTCTCACTTCTTGATTGTGTCTAGGTTGAAGTGTCAAAAGTAATATTAGGCCATCTTTGATTTGATTTAGTCACTTAGCCAAATTTTTCCCCACCAATGACATTTATCTCTTGTTAGGCCCGTTTGAACCTGAGCCTATTTTATTTGCTAGCACATTTAAACTTAACCAAATTCTTAAACTCTTTTTGTCCCAATTTGAGTGGAGAATAGGAAAAGTTGTGAATGAGAAAAGGGATCGAGTTGAGTTGTGAAAGGAGAATTATTAATGCTTGAGTGTATCTGAGAAGAAGGTGTAATGAGATTTTGAGTTGTGGAAAAGAACAATGAATTTGAGAATGAGAAAAAGAAATATGAGCTCATGTATGTGTGAAAGAGAAAAAAAAAAGTGAAGTGATTGAAAAAGTGAAACGAGTTAGAAAAAAATTGAAGTGTTGAGAGTAGTGAAATTGAAAGTGTATTGCATGAAGATGTTTGAAGTATTCTGTTCCTCGTCTCGAAGTACTAAAATTTAATTTTCTATTCTCCATTCATTTGAGTCACTTATCCCATATAGTTACCCCACCTGGCCAAAGAGCCTACATTACAACCTTGATAAAGTCCTTTTTGATTCGGCATGGATTCTAGAGTATGGTCGAAGTTGAGAGTGCTTACAAGCCTATGACTGCTGATATGTGTGATTGATTGATTGAGTGAGTCCTGTTGGTCCCACTAGATAGATTAATTGCGGAAGCCTTTTTAACCGATATGTCTTTAGAAGAAATCCTTTTCTAAGAGCACAAATTATAAACAAGCAAGTATTAAGGAAAGCAATAAATAAGACCGTATATATAGTGGTTCGGATCTGAAAATCCTACGTCCACTCTCCCTTAATCAAAGGGGTCTTACTATCAACCAACAAACTCACTATCTTACTGGAATTTCCGAAGTACCAGCACCTTCTTACAATCTCTTTAGATCTAACTCCGATCTAAAGACTGACTTACTCCAACCTTATCTAACAAGATGAACAGGTTGAGTATATAAACTCCTTACGAGTTGGATGAGTAAATAAGAACAAAGTGAGTGCAAATGCGTAGTGATCAAAAGCTTAGAATACTATGTGCGCGTGTAGAGTCTCTCTAGAGCTTTTTCTTGAACTACACTCTTGAATATATAGAGGGGATTAGGGCTAGCCGTTGGAAGGGCTAATCCAATCAGATCCTCTATATAAGGAAGCTTCAATCAATCAATTCCCTAATTGATTGATTGGGTTGGTGGGATCCTTGGATTGATTAACTTCAAATACTTTCCAATCCTGATCTGGTTGACTTGATTTGAATCACCAACGGTCAATAGCTTCCTCTGCCTAACTCTGATTCTCTCCAGAGAAGGCAGGAGCAGACACCAGGCAACCTCGGTGTCTTCTGGTCCTTATCTGGTGAACAACCAGAATACTCAGTAGAATAAGGGGATCAAACTGAGCATCTTTTGTTCCACCAGACTCGTCTGGTCAGAACTCGTCTGGTCTGGGGAAGGTCCTCTGCCTCTGGTCTGATCTCCTCTGGTGAAGTCTTCTGGTGGAGTCCTCTGGTGAAGTCCTCTGGTGGGGTCTTCTGGTGACTCTTCTGGTGAAGTCTTCTGGTCTGGCAGTTCCCCCTAGACTAAGTCCTAATCTAGATCATCATCTGGCTAACAGGTCCAGATGGTCCTATTACATCTTCTGGTTTGTTTTAACTCATCAAAACTAACAAATTTTTATCCTAACAATTTCCCCCTTTTTGATGGAGTTAAAACACTACCAGAACTGATCAAAAGTAAACTTAAGCAAGAAAACAATAAAGGGATGAGACCTTAGAATAGATCTCATCAGGCAAATAATAAGACAACAAGAAGTTGTCTTTAGAACAAAGAAGATATGTATTTTTCCATTGATAATCAGAGGACAAATAATTACAGATTACATTGAAGTTCATAGTCCTACTCTAGGCATATCTTCTGTTCTCTTTAGGGACAAGAAACCAGTCAAGAAACCTATCCTGGACGGCCTTCAACTCTGCAGAAGATGTTGGGGTGAAATTCACCAACACCTTGGTCTTGTAAAGCTTCTTCAGTTCTGCCCAATCCACCTGGTTCCCATTCATGGGAGTGTTAAGATAAGTAAATTCAGGAGCAGTCACCTCCAGGTTGAACTCAATGGTTGAATCCATCAGCTGCTTGTACAAGTCTGCATCATAGGCTTGCATCCAAGAATGGAAGGTTCTGTTGATCAGCTCATCATCTTCTGGTGCTGGCCTCTGGATATAATGCTGAATGAACCAGAGGGTCTTGGCTTCTCTCCATCTCTCAATCAGAGGATACGGCACAGTAGAGTCAAAGGACCCTTCTGTCCTGAGTGGCAAGATGTTCATAACTTCCACAGGAGCTTTCCTCTTCTGACCTGAGCCACCTGCACCAGAAGGAATACCAGCTTCTCTGGCCTTCTTGTTCTGCCTCTTAACATATCTGAGCCTCTGCTCTTCATCTATGTTCTTCCTGATTCTGGCTTGCCTCTCTACTGGAGTCTCTTCCTTGTATCTCTTCTCTGCTTCTTCGACAACAGATTCAAGGAAACTCTTCTTTACTTTTCTAATCTTCCTCTTAGCAGGACCAGGAATGGTAGAAGGATCCTGCTCAGCTTCAGATGACTCTTCTTCTGCAGCAAGTTGTTTAGCCATAGTAAGAGACTTCAACTCTTCTTTCTTCTTCTTCTGCAACTCAGCCTGGGCCAGAGTGTTCTCCAACAGGTCCAGACGAGCTCCATGGCTAAACAGAGTCTCATTAGTGGTCTTCGCCAGATCAGTTCTGGCCTTCTCTTCCCCCTTTTTAACTTCATCAAGGAGGGGCCCCACTACCTGCCTTATAAGATCAGGCAAGGCAGTGTTGGAGGAAGAGTGAAGATCACGCAGCTGCTTGGCTTCCTCCAGATAGGCTTTAGACTCTGCAACAAGTCTCTCCTGCGTCTCCAACATCTCCTGGAGGGAGTCCTTCAGCTTAGCAGTCTGAATCATCTGGCTGGCCATCTCCACCTTGAGAACAGAGACTGGCCTCAACTACTCCAGCACGTGCTCCTGGAGCTGCTTCTGGCTGTGCATGACATCTAACTTGACAAACAAGCCATTAGCCTTGAAGGAAG
The DNA here is from genome assembly GCA_947034835.1 of Ballota nigra. Taxonomy (NCBI): domain Eukaryota; kingdom Viridiplantae; phylum Streptophyta; class Magnoliopsida; order Lamiales; family Lamiaceae; genus Ballota; species Ballota nigra. The sequence continues at coordinate 49,745,521 of OX344727.1, forward strand.
CTTTTACCTCTGCCAGAGAGGACTTGATCTGCTTCAGGAAGATTCTCCTCTCATGCTTAATCTGATGCTCGATCATAGCAGGGGCCATATGTTGAATTGCTTTGGAAAAGAGCCCTATCTGCATGATCTGCTCGTTGAAGAAAGTCTTCATCTTCTGGAGCACAGCAGGAGACATCTCAAAGTCCTCCTCATCAGAGTACAACTCTGGAGGGAATGAGAAATGCGGACCAAAATTATAGGAGAAACCCTCTGGAGTGAGCATGACACCTTTCTGGATCAAGAGGGTCTTGATGAGAATCTTGGCCGTCTCTGGTGTCTCCAACTCTGCTGGGTTTTGAATATGTAGCTTCTTCTTCAGCTCAATCTCCCAAGCAGTGAAGGCAGAAGGAGACATCTCCTCTAGCAGAAGCATGAGATCTTCAACATCCTGGAGTCTTGCCATACTCCAAACCTTGGCATCAGTCAGGTCTGCCAGGAGGGGTGAGTGCTCCAACAAAATTGGAAACTGCTCTCTTAGCCAGAGCTGAGCACTCACACTCATACTCTGCCTAATGGGACCCATATCATCAGAAGAGAATATAAAGGGTTTGGGCCCAGAGGCAGAGGAGGAAGGCGCTAAGTGAGCAGGCTCAAGTGAAGCTTCCTCATCTTCACTATCATCGCTTGTTAAGCAGGTTGGGGAGGGGGGAGGGCCAGGGAATCCCAGGGCCATAGCAATGGTTGGGTCCTGGTCTGTATGGGTTTGGGGAGGGTTGTGGTTTTGTGAAGTAGAGGTGGTAGGAAGGGGTTGCTCTGCACCAGAAGAGGAAGGAATATCTGGTACAGAGTGTGTAGGAGGGATCTGAGAGGTGGAGGAGTTTGAAGGGGGGACTTCTGCACCAGAGGAGGTTGAGGGTACCTCTGGTCCAGAAGGTGGGGGAGAGGGGTTAGTGGGAAGATGTGTTTGGGAGTTTGGGGGAGAAGGTGTATGAGCAGGAATGGTAGAGGGTGTAAAGACAGGGGTATCTGGGATAGTCTGCTCTGGTGGAAGAGTGTGGATACCAGAGGCAGATGGGGTTTGGGGAAAGTTATCTGGGGGAGAAGAGGAAGGGGAAACAAGATTAATGGGAAAAGAAGATGGAATGGAGGGATCTACCTCTGCTGGGTCAACACCAGCAGGTATAGCCGTCTCTGGAGCATCCTCCATCATCTGGGAGGCCTCATCAATGGCCTTCTCCAAGGCCTCTCCATGATCAGATCCAGAATCAGGATCTTGGAGAAGGGCTCTCTTGGCCTTGGATTTCCTCACAAGAGGCACTTCCTCTTCTTCCTCTTCTTCTTCTGATGGCTCATCCACCAGAAGGGTTTTCTTAGCCTTCCTGCTAATCTTAGACTTTTTAGCAGAGCCTCTCCTGGCATCCTCTGGCCGCTTCCTCTTGGCTGCTCCAGCCTTCTTTACAGCTTTATCATCATCACCCTTCTTCTTAAGCACATCAAGAAGGGGAATCTGGTCCTCCTCTGAGGAACCAGAAAAGGCAATGGTTGAAGAACCAGTTGCTTCAGCAGCTTTCTTCTGAGTCTTCTGCTGCTGCTGCTTTCTCTGCCCCTTAGGAGGTGAGGGAATAGATTGAATAGGAGGGGCAGGGATGGCTTGCTCTCCATCAGAGTCGGCATGGCCGTGGAGAGGACCATCCTTGGAGAAGAGGATCTTGGACTTGTGAAAATTGTGGCACCAAGATGACTTCCACTTCTTCTCTGGAAGGAGAGAATCCAGAATAAGAGTTAACTTAGTCCCCAAAGAGACATTTGCAGCGAAACAGAACTGCAACTCCCCTGGCCTGGATGGGCACGGCTCCTTCTTCACCTTCAGCCTGTTCTTCCTCAACACGTCCCAGAAGAACTCCGCCCAATTACATTGCACACCATCATATAATGCTCTCATCACACACATCCTACCATTGAAAATGGCATCTGTGTTGTGATTCTCACACATAAGTACTTTTACCACGATATCGAACAACACCTTGAACTTCTGCCTTAAATGCTTATCCACAAAGCCCTTTGTGATGTTCTGGCAGGAAGAGCGAGCAAAAATCTTGAATGATCCAACGATATCATCCTCCTTGTACGTCAACGGATCCACTCCCACAGCAGAAATGTTCTCGAACAAAGCGCAGAAATCGTGCTTAGAAAACACCAAATCATCTTCACCAATCTTTGAAGAGATGTAATCCTCATGAATCTTCATGCGAACCAGAAACTGGGCCGCATAACCGTCAAGGGTGCGAAAGTCCTTGGGAACAATGGAGATCAACTTCTCCACCCCTGCATTCTGGAACATCTCCAGAACCGACAGCACAACTGGATTCTTGGTGGTATAAAAGTCCACCACCATCTCCGTCTTAAGCTTTTTCATCATCAGGACATGATCGAAATTGCACGGAGGAGCCATTACTGTGAAAGAGAGAGAGAGAGAGAAAATGCTTTGCAGAGAGAGGTTAGGGTTTGAAAGTATAGAAACGTGAAAGGACAGATTGAAAACAAAATCGATTTAAATAGAGTAATACGCGTGGCTTGAAAATTAAATGAAGTGTGAACGCGTGTTATTTCAAATTCAATTTAGGAAACAAAATCAATTTTAGCATTGATTGATATTTTGCACAGTGATTAAATCTGATGGCCACGATGAAAGGCAAGATACAGATTTAATCTGGTACGTTGGCATATTCATTGGGACTGGGCATAAAAGGATTTTGTGGCAGTCAAGAGAAAAAGCGAAATGATTGCCTAGGCCCTATACCCTAGTCTTAAATACACTCCGAAGTTGAAAGGTTTTGAGTGTACTTACTAATTTGAAAAGTGTATCCCAATGATCTGAGGCCAAAGAAGTAAATGCATACCTGTCACCTGATATTGTAACCAGATGAAACCACAGCTACATCTCCTCTGATGGAGCTCATCTGGTTCTGGTCAGAGAAGATTTTGGACAAATGACTCAGCACCTCATCTGGGACAAGTGTCACCTGGTGCATACCTCGTCTGTTGCCTTCTCTGATATATCTAATCTGCAGGTATGTTAGATCAAGAAAATAAATATATGAGGAAAAGTAATGAAACAAGGATACTTCTCTGATGTTCCCCCTAAAACAAATCTGTCTCTGGATCCAACAAACCTAACTCAAAAGCTAACTCTCTGAATCTGGTCTCAGCCAAAGGCTTGGTTAAAATATCTGCTCTCTGCCTCTCTGTTGCAATCTTTTCCATCCTTATATCTCCCTTCTCAACATGATCTCTGATAAAATGATGCCTTATATCAACATGTTTACACCTGGTATGAAGAACTGGATTCTGGGTAATGGCAATGGCACTATTACTATCACAGAAAATAGGAATATCCTTGGCTCTAATCTGGTAGTCCCTAAGCTGTTGACTAATCCAAAGTAGTTGAGAACAACAGCTCCCTGCAGCCATGTACTCTGCTTATGTTGTTGATGTAGCAACTGAGGTCTGCTTCTTAGAAAACCAGGATACCAATTTATTCCCTAAAAATTGGCATGTTCCACTTGTAGATTTCCTATCAATTCTGCACCCACCATAGTCTGAATCCGAATAACCACTCAATTCTAAGTTGTCATCTGCAGGATACCATAATCCTAAATTCACAGTTCCCTTAAGATATTTCAATATCTTCCTAGCTGCTTCCAAGTGACTTTTCTTGGGATTAGCTTGAAATCTGGCACAAACTCCTACAGCAAAAGTAATATCTGGTCTGCTTGCAGTCAGATACAGAAGAGAACCAATAAGTGCTCTGTACTGAGTCTGGTCCACACTCTCTCCAGACTCATCTGGATCCATGTTGAAATTTGTCATCATAGGGATCTTGGCTGCCTTGCTAGATCCTATTCCAAATTTCTCTAACATGTTTCTGGTGTACTTAGCTTGATTAATAAAAATTCCCTTATCTGATTGCTTAACCTGCAAACCTAAAAAGTAATTCAATTCTCCCATCATGGACATCTCAAACTGTCCCTGCATGAGCTCACCAAACTTCTCACACAGCTTCTTGTTAGGGGATCCAAATATGATGTCATCAACATATATTTGGACCAGAAGGATGTCCTTTCCTTCTTCTTTCCTAAACAAGGTCCTATCAATCTTACCTTTAGTAAAACCACTGTCCAGAAGAAATTGGGATAGAGTGTCATACCATGCTCTGGGTGCCTGCTTCAGCCCATAAAGAGCTTTCTTAAGCTTAAACACCTTGTCACCTTGTTCAAAGCCAGGAGGTTGTTCCACATACACTTCCTCAATGAGAATCCCATTAAGAAAGGCAGATTTCACATCCATCTGGTATACTTTGAACTTCATGTGAGCAGCATATGCTAAGAACAATCTTATAGCTTCTAGTCTGGCAACAGGAGCAAATGTCTCATCATAGTCTATTCCTTCAGACTGAGAATAGCCCTGGGCCACTAGCCTTGCCTTGTTCCTAGTAATGACATCATTCTCATCTTTCTTATTTTTGAAAACCCACTTAGTGCCTATCACCTTTTGATGTCTTGGTCTGTCTACCAGCTCCCAAACATCCTGTCTGGTGAATTGATTCAATTCCTCCTGCATAGCAACAATCCAATTTGAATCTTTCAGTGCCTCCTTGATGTTCTTGGGCTCAATCAAGGACACATAGCAACTGAATAAGGCAGCTAAGTTAATAGTTCTCCTAGTCTGGACACCCTTAGTTGGATCTCCTAAGATCAGGTCATTGGAGTGATCAACCAGGGTCCTCCTACCCGTGGTCTTACCTGGATGATCATCTTCTGCAGTACCTTGGTGATTATCACCACCTGCAGAAGAGCGTCCCCCTACAGGAGTTCCAACCTCTTCTGGTTCTGCTCCTTGTGAAGGCTGCTGCTTCAGAGAACCAGGAGATGGGTCATCATCTGAATCTGAATCTGAATCAAGAACAGGTGGATTGACTTTGATTACTCTGGGAGTAGTCTGATTCTGGGTCTCATCAGAAGACTTAGCTTCCACCTTTAACTCAAAAGCAGATTCATCAAAAACAACATGAGGTGTTTCCTCCACACAAAGTGAATTCTTATTAAAAACTCTAAAAGCTTTACTGGTGCTGGAATATCCCAAAAATATTCCATCAGCCACTTTAGCATCAAAGGTTCTTAATTTAGATTTCCCATTGTCATGGATGAAACACTTACATCCAAAAACATGAAAATATGAAACAGATGGGGTTTTACCTTTCCATACCTCATATGGGGTCTTATTGTGTCTCTGGGCAATCAGGCACCTGTTCTGAGTGTAACAAGCTGTATTGATGGCCTCTGCCCAAAATCTTTGTGGAGTGCTGTACTCTGCCAGAAGTGTTCTTGCAGCTTCTTTGAGAGTCCTATTCCTCCTTTCTGCAACTCCATTTTGTTGAGGTGTTTTGGCAGCAGATGTCTCATGAAAAATCCCATGATCCTTGCAGTAATCTGCAATATGTGAATTCAAAAACTCTGTTCCTTTGTCACTTCTGATCCTGACAATGCTCTGGTTCTGCTCATTCTGAATCTGCTTGAAGAACTCTGGCAGCTTAGTCAAAGTTTCATTTTTCTTAAACAAGAACACTACCCAAGTGTATCTTGAAAAGTCATCTACTATTACTAAGGTGTACTTCCTTCCACTGAAACTAAGAGGAGAAACAGGTCCAAACAGGTCCATGTGAAGTAGTTGAAGTACTCTGGTTGTGGTTATGCTCTGGACATCCTTAAAGGAAGTCTTGGGTTGTTTACCCTTCTGGCATGAACCACAAACCTGATCCTTCTTAAACACTTCATTAGGAAGACCTCGAATGAGACCTTTTCTGGCAATCTTGTTCAATGTTTTGAAGTTAAGATGACACAATCTCTTGTGCCAAATCCAGCTGTTCTCTGCAGATCCTTTAGCAACCAGGCAAGCATTCCTTGGGCAACTGCTAAAATCTGCAAGATAAATGTTACCCTTTCTCAAGCCTATTAGCAAGATATCATTATAATCAGAAGAGAAAACAGTGCATGAATCACTAGAAAACTTCACTGAGTATCCCTTGTCACAGAATTGGGATACTGAAAGCAGATTATGCTTGAGTCCTTCTACGTAGTAGACTTCATCTACAGATACTCCATTGAAGGTCAACTTTCCAACTCCTCTGGTGACTCCATAGTTGTTGTCACCAAACATCACTCTTGGTCCATTTAATGGCTTGAAATCTTGGAGATTATCCTTCTGGAAGGTCATGTGCTTGGAACATCTACTATCAATGTACCAGACATGGTTGCTTGAAAATCCTTTCTCCAATGGACTCTTATCTACCTGCAGAGAAATCAATTAGGTCCCCTACTAGTGCTGGGTCCTGATTGGTTAGTTGCAAGTTTTGTAGGAATCCATAGATAAAGATCATCCCTTGATGGATGAGGAGATCTTATCTTCCTTCCAAATCTATCTACCAGTACATGTCCTCTTACTATGACATATTGAGCTACTGGTCTGATAAGGACACCTTTCTTATAAATAGGTCTGGTGTACCTTTTCTCAAATCTGGCCTTTGGAATGGCCTGCCTCAAAGATATGGTCTTAAAGGTCTGGTTATAAGGGTACATCCTAGAAGAACCATCTCTGGTGTAATAACTACCCAGATCAGTTGGTTTTCTATAGATGGGTCTGGAAGACCTCCTCTGGTTCTGATAATTAGACTTGTTCTGGTGACTATAGTTCCTTTGAGTATAACTATTCTGGAATTGATTCCTCTGAGAAAATTGTCTCTGGGGTACCTGGTTCTGCTGAACATTGTTCCTTCTCTGGTAGTTGTTACTCTGATTGGTATTCCCCTTTCTTGAGTGTTTCCTTTGAGGTCCCCTAATCTGTTTAGGTTCCCTTTGAGGATTTCTCTGGGGTCCTCCAATTTGAGTAATTCCTACTCCTTGGGACTCATTGTTCACAGAACCATCAATCTTTAATGGTTCCCCTTTTTGACACTTATTCTCTAGCATCTTCTCTTCCAGAATAGTCAACTCTTCTGGACCATTTGTTATGTGATTAACAGAGTGATTCCTTTTCCAATCAGGATTGTGAACCACCTTGTAACCATTACCAGTTAAATCTTTATCATTCCAGATTTCTACCAATTTACCAGCTCTTACAGACTTGTCTTTATTATAGAGGTATTTATGAGTTTTAGTGGTAATTCCAGAATATCCTAAACCACTCTTATCACAAATGCGCTGAGAAGACTCTGATATGATAGATACAACAGATGGTATCTTAGGAGCTTCTCTGGGCATAGATATCTCCTCTATGTTGTGAGCAACTTGTTTTCCCTTGATAAGAGTCTGATATTTGGCTCTGAGTTCATTGATCTCATCTTCTTGAGAGGTCCTTTCTTTCATGAGTTGATCTACCAGAGTATCTCTTTCTGTGATCTTATCCTGAAGTTCAGAGACTTCTTTGGAATAATCTTTCATGAGTTCTCTGGTGGATTTGTGCTCATGAGAGAGAGATTGAACTTCAGCTCTGAGCCTACAATTCTCTTTCTCAAGTTTTTGACAGAGTTGGACACAATTTTGGAGATCTAATAGCATTTGTTGCATATCAGACTCTCTGGAGTTACCAGATGAATTAGAGGATTCAGTACATTTGGAATTAGATAAAACTAGAGTAGTTTCATTTACCTCAGTGATGTCTGCCATGAGACACACATCATCATCTGATCCAAAGTCAGAAGAAGAAGAACTGGAACTAGTATCCTCCTCCTCTGCTTCTGCCAGCAGTGCTCTCTTATCTACATATCTCCTATCTCTCTTGATTCTTTTCTCTTCTCTTTCCCTAGGAGTAAGCTGAGGACAATCATAACTGTAGTGACCAATCTTGTTGCATGTGTAGCAGGCATTGTCTCCTCTGGGACTAGGACTTGGCTCTCTCCTCCTCTGGTTGTAGTCTGATCTGGCTGGACTACTTTCTCTCCTCTGGTAGTCATGTCTGCCAGAGCTACCATCCCTCCTCTGATAATCTGATCTCCCAGAGTTGCCAGGGTTGTCATCTCTCCTCCTCTTTGGAGTTCTGAATCTGGTCTCCCTTGAGTCTCCAGATGTCTTCTCCTTCTCTGCAGGCTTGAAAGAACTCTTCCTGTCTCTGGTAGACTCCTTCCAATGCCTTTTGTACCTGCCATATTTTGAACTCATTTTGTCTAATTTATGAGTTAGAAGTGCTACCTGCTCCTTGAGGCTCAAGTCATCTGCAGTAGACTCCTTTGGCTTGACATCAGGCTTGAAAGTTGAAGAGAATGCAACTCCTTTCTGGCCAGAAGAGGAAACCTCTTCTGTTTGATCCTCCTCTTGAAGATCATATTCGTAAGCTTTGAGGTCAGACAACAGAAGATGATGATCCAGAGTATTGAGATCCTTGTTGTCCTTGATTACAGTGACTTTAATTCTCCACCTGCTTGTTAGAGAACGCAATATTTTACTATTAATCTCTTTTTCAGAGTAGGTCTTACCTAAGGCACTAGCCTTGTTTAGAAGATTTGTGAGACGCATGTCCAGCTGGTCAATGGTCTCGTCAGGTTTCATCTTGAAGGTGTCAAACGAGTGTTGAACAGCTTGGAGCTTGTTGTCTTTGATCTTCTCTGTTCCCTCACAGAGAAGTGCGAGTTTGTCCCACATCTCCTTGGCAGTGGCACACGTTCTGACCTTTTCAATCACCTCTTTTGTAAGTGTGTTGATGATCTCTGTTCTTGCCACCTGGTCCAGGTTATGTAGCTTTCTCTCATCGTTGTCAAGTTCGTCTTTCTTTTTTAGGATTCGTTGTCTGGGAACTCTATCCTCTGCAGCGTCGCTAGTTTCTTCTCTGGACTCAGACCTGCCACTATCAATAGGAGTCCAATAAAATTTAATGGGGCCACTTTCAACCACATCTAACATGCGGTGGTGAATAGCTCCAAGATGATTACTCATCATGAAGCTCCAGTGGCTATAATCCTCGAACGAGAATTCTGGCAGTTTGCGACTCTTATAAGAAGATTTCGAAGACATATTTACTAAAATAAGGATTTATCTAGGTTTTGAACAAAAAAAATGAGCAATGGATCTGCCCGGTGACCACCAAAAGCTTTTCAAAGCAGTGGTCGTTGGACACACTGCTCTGATACCACTTGTTGGTCCCACTAGATAGATTAATTGCGGAAGCCTTTTTAACCGATATGTCTTTAGAAGAAATCCTTTTCTAAGAGCACAAATTATAAACAAGCAAGTATTAAGGAAAGCAATAAATAAGACCGTATATATAGTGGTTCGGATCTGAAAATCCTACGTCCACTCTCCCTTAATCAAAGGGGTCTCACTATCAACCAAAAAACTCACTATCTTACTGGAATTTCCGAAGTACCAGCACCTTCTTACAATCTCTTTAGATCTAACTCCGATCTAAAGACTGACTTACTCCAACCTTATCTAACAAGATGAACAGGTTGAGTATATAAACTCCTTACGAGTTGGATGAGTAAATAAGAACAAAGTGAGTGCAAATGCGTAGTGATCAAAAGCTTAGAATACTATGTGCGCGTGTAGAGACTCTCTAGAGCTTTTTCTTGAACTGCACTCTTGAATATATAGAGGGGATTAGGGCTAGCCATTGGAAGGGCTAATCCAATCAGATCCTCTATATAAGGAAGCTTCAATCAATCAATTCCCTAATTGATTGATTGGGTTGGTGGGATCCTTGGATTGATTAACTTCAAATACTTTCCAATCCTGATCTGGTTGACTTGATTTGAATCACCAACGGTCAATAGCTTCCTCTGCCTAACTCTGATTCTCTCCAGAGAAGGCAGGAGCAGACACCAGGCAACCTCGGTGTCTTCTGGTCCTTATCTGGTGAACAACCAGAATACTCAGTAGAATAAGGGGATCAAACTGAGCATCTTTTTTTCCACCAGACTCATCTGGTCAGAACTCGTCTGGTCTGGGGAAGGTCCTCTGCCTCTGGTCTGATCTCCTCTGGTGAAGTCTTCTGGTGGAGTCCTCTGGTGAAGTCCTCTGGTGGGGTCTTCTGGTGACTCTTCTGGTGAAGTCTTCTGGTCTGGCAGTTCCCCCTAGACTAAGTCCTAATCTAGATCATCATCTGGCTAACAGGTCCAGATGGTCCTATTACATCTTCTGGTTTGTTTTAACTCATCAAAACTAACAAATTTTTATCCTAACAAGTCCCTTATTATTGATATACACTTGTGAGGGAGTGAAACACATCGTTGAGAGCACATCCATGTTAGATTTTGGTGGTTCATATTGTTATTGCATGAGTATGATGAAGGGGGTGGGTTTGTGTATGAGTGATCGAACTTTGAAACTTGAGCTCAATTACTTGCATGATTTGGTTCTTTGATTCATTCCTAACTATTTCACTTGACTTATTATTTCATTGCTTGAGGACAAGCAATATGGTATGTTTGGGGGGGTTGATTAGGCGTGAAATTGTTATGTTTTGTAGCTTGATTTGCCCGTATTTTGAGTGTTTGTGATGAGTATTTAGAGTCATTTGAGCATCATTTTTATAAACTCATTAATTTTTCTCTTTGGTGTTTATAGTTGGATAGAGGGCGAAAAGAAGAGTTCGTAGGACTTTGAATCGGCCAAAACGGACTCCCGGTTGAGAAGATATGAAGGTTTTTCGAACAAGTGTACATCAGCCAAAAAGTGTTCGACCAAAAGAAGTCGAGCGCCACCGCACGACCAAGTGTTCCATTTGACTACCACCACTCGAGCGCCACCAATCGACCGGATGAACTATTCGACCACTTGTGGTCGAGCGCCCCTGCTCGACCAACAAGTGGTCGAGCGCCCTGAAGGCTCTGGAAAGAAGATCATTCGACCACAAGGGGGTCGAGCACTAGCGCTTGACCATATTCCAAAGTTGCATGATTTTGGCCTTTTTCACCCGTTTTCAGCTCGTTGCTTATAAATACCCGGTCCCAAGCTCGTTTTTTGAGACCCTTTTGATCCCGATTCATATTTTGGCATACTTAGAGCTTGGTAGAGAGATTTTGGAGAGTTTCACACTTGTAAACGAGGTTTTGATCTTACGAATTCTCAGTTTAGATACTTCTTTTGATTCTTTTCGTTTAATTTTTTCGTTCTTGAACCTTTGAAACTTCTAAACCCTACTTAACCAGATTTTTGAGATTTTTAGATATTCTTTCGTTTATGCTTTCCAAGTCTTTTTATTATTTAATTATCCAAATGTTCATCGTTCTTGTGATTGTTTTCGTTACTTTAATTACCATGTTAGGCTAGAACCCTTGCATGCTTAGGGTAGGATGAAGTCGTAGAAGTAGGATGTTGGTACATAATTTGAATAACTCGTGATGTTTAGTGCTAGTTCTCTTAATTAATTGAATTCTTAAAATAAACCCTAGAATTATCTTGGAATTGAGTACGAAAATTATTAGAGAGAGGATGATCTTATCACTCTTTAATAACGAATAGGCTTAACGATAGGGTTTTAGAAGGGGTTTATAATCTACCGGTTTATCTAGGGAGGACAACCGTATCGCCTTGGGTAAATAAGGGTCTCATTAATTAAGCATAATCCATATAACTTGTTTAGTGGGTTGTGAAGTAGGTTGATATGATGCAGTATTAGGGTTAATTCTTGAGCTTTTAGTCTTTCAATCTGGTGCTAGATTGGGGAAGTTGATTGCCTAGTTTTAGTACACTTAGGATTAATACTTGCACATCACAGTTGTTTTAATTATCGTACTAGCCCCGTTAGTATACGTAGGGATTCCTATCCTAAGCATCACCATCTCGTATTTGATTAAACCCTTAGTTATTTGTTTGTTTTCATTATTTGCATTAATAGAAATAGACTTTAGAGTAGTTTAATTCCATCCTTAAAACTGAACATTCATTCATATTAACTATGACGCGTAGATCTCCAGGGATCTATTTGCATACATACATTCCCTTGGGTTCGATACTACTTGGTCCCTATACTTGCCAATACTACAAGGAACCCATACTCTTGTGGGGTAACTACTAGTATAACTAGTATATTGCGTTCAAGTCAATACCCTATGCTAGTGGTGTTGGCAGTATCATGTACGCAATGATATGTAGTAGGCCTGATTTATCTCATGGAATATCTGTGGAGAGCAGATTTATGGCAGATCTTGGTAAGAGCCACTGGGAAGCATTGAAATGGGCTTTTAGATACTTGAGAGGATCACTTAATACTGGATTGATGTTCAGGAAATCAGAGGTAGGAGGAAATCCACTTGAAGGGTATGTTGACTCAGACTTTGCAGGGAACATTAACACTAGAAGTTCAATTTCTGGATATGTTTTTACACTATTTGGAACAACAATAGTGTGGAGAGCTGTACAACAGTCAGTAGTAGCTTAATCTACAACTGAGGTAGAGTATATTGCATTGACTGAAGCAATCAAGGAAGCAATATGGCTGAGAGGCATACTGAAAGATTTTGGCATCATTCAGGGCAATGTTGAGGTATTTTGTGATAATCAAAGTGCCATTCATCTTGTCAAGCATCAAGTTTTTCATGAGAGGTCAAAACACATTGATGTTAGGCTACACTTTGTTAGAGATATGGTTGACAAAGGTGATGTGATTTTCAAGAAATTTGCAACTGAAGAGAATGCAGCAGACATATTCACTAAAGTTCTTTCTAGCTCACGGTTTACTCATTGTATGAGCTTAATGAACTTAGTGACATGGGATGTTCATTGATTTGGACATGAGGTTGGGAGGAAGTGATGGACAATATGCACTGAGGAGGAAGATTGTGAAGTAAGCATCACTACATTTGTCCATTGAACTGTAGAGTTGGCTATAAAGAAGACTGTAGAGTTTGGCTCAAGAGAACTATAGAGTTTGGTGACGTTGAAGAAGCTGCAGGATTTGTTAACAGATGTAGAGTTTAACGGATGCAGAATGCAAAGTCTACATATGCAGAGTTTGATCTGTAGAGTATCAAACATGTGCAGATATCAACTTGAGGAGTGTATCTAATATTGACAGTTATTCCAAAATAGAATAACCATTAATCTGCTACGGGAGTTGGCTTCAAAGCTGGGAATTCACAACCAACTCAAGGACAACTCAGATATATATAGGGCATATATGTACAAGGCTTATGTGTGAGTTTACATACAGTTTTCATCCATCAATTCGATGAGAGCAGTTCAATTTAGGGAATCAGGGTTCTTGAGTGAAATTCATCACTTGGTGAAGAGGGCTTCTAAATTGAGTGTTACTCTGTAATCGTTGGAGTTGCAAGTTGCATTAATAAAGTGTTTTGATCCTCCTCGTGGACGTAGATCTTTTGAGATCGAACCACGTAAAATCATATGTACAATTTAGTTTCAATCCCTTAATTGCGTTGTACGTGTGCGTATTCGATTATTTGTGATATTTTTCCCAACAAAAACATTATGAGAGACTAAAGGAGCATAACTATACTACGGAAAATGTACGCATTATTACTATTATTATTATTTTTTATTTTTTGGCAAATGCATAGTCGTTAAAATTTTTATTGTTTGCAAATTTAGCTGTAAGATGATATATTTTTTCCCTTAAAATTTTAATATCCAACAGTTGCTACATTGAAACTACAGTGTCCTTAATTTTTTTGTACTTGGTATCTGACTCATTGGCCGAATAATCTAGGAGATTCATAACTCACCGTTCACTAGCAGGGGGTCCCATTTCAAGCCAGAGCTAAGTTCTGTATGGAATGGCCCATCTAAAAAATTGTTTGTACCTAAAGGGTTTTGAACCTGAAACCTATAGAACATCTCTTAAATCTCAAATGAGACCTATAGAACATGTCACTCTTAAATTGCAAACCCTCACCACTAGGCCAACACTTAGGGTTACTATAGTGTCCTTAATATTGATTACAAGACTACAAATTTCCCTTTTTCTACATATATGTATATCGTACCTGAATATAAAATGTATGTAGTGGAATTAAAAAATCTGCCCAATGGATTCTCTATCAATAGTGATTGTACTAATCTGGAATTTAAACCAAATTCATCTTCTATCTTTTCACCTTTATCTAAATGATCCTCTATTTATTTGCTTTATCAATTTAGTCCTGTATATCTTCAAATTTCGCCAAAATGGACCTAATTTGGTTAAAATGGTCCTAATTAATTTTTATATTTTATTTCAAGTTTCTTTTTATTTGGCAAAGATTGTCACCTGGCATGCAGCATTGAAAAAAAAACCACATTATAGGCTTACCCTGAAAAACTAGTGCACATGACTAAAAATGTGGCATTTTATACCATTTACGTTCAATTAGGACCTAATTGGAGAAATGTGAATTTATACGGGACTAAATTGGTAAAGAAAATAAATAGAGGACTAAAACGGTGATATTTTGTACATTTTTAGGCCAATTAGGACAATTTTGGCAAAATTTGAATAAATACAGGACTAAATTGATAAATCAAATAAATAGAGGACCATTTTGATAAAGGTAAAAAAATAGAGGACGAAATTGGTTTAAATCCCTACTAATCCTATTAGTTTGGGCATCGTGTGATGTCCTCCGATGGCAACGCGGAAGGAAGCGATCATCGGAAACATTCTCCAACTCGGTCGAAACCCACACCGCTCGCTCGCCACTCTCTCCAAAACTTACGGCCCGCTGATGTCTCTCAAACTCGGAACCCTATACATAGTGGTCGTGTCCTCCCCCGAAGGCGCGAAAAAAGTTCTACATAATAAGGATAATGAAAAAAAATTCACGTGAACTCGGATTCACAGAAATCGTACTCTTAAATAAATTAGGATGAAAATAGTAAAAAATGAGTGCAATTATCAAAACAACCCATATAACTTAATGCATATAAATTAACTCGTAGTAATTTGTTCTTCTTCTCAAACTTCGACTTTCTCGCTGGCCATGGAGAGTAGAATAAGAACAGGAACAGGGTAGCCTAAGCAATGGATAAAACAAGAGAAAATAGAATTAATTTGAAAAAATAAATATTATATTTGTGGTATAAAATCTAAAAAAATATATCGTGATAAAATCTAAAGAAATCTAAAAATTATAGTACGATGATTAAGGAAATAATAAATATGATTATGTGACATTGCCATGTAGGATGTCACGTAAGCGGTGGACACGAATATTGTGCCCACCGATGGGCTCTATATCATTCCCGATCCACCGATAATATATATATGTTATATTTTGAAATACAATTTCCAATACATAATAATGATATGTTATCTAATTTTAAATGTTGAATAATGAATTTTCGTGGTAATATTGACTTAGTTCCAATTTTGATTAAAACAAAGTATAGAGTGAAACTGGTTCATATATGAATTATTGAAGGGTATTAGTTGTTTTTACTGAAGAGTATTACTTATTTACACTAAAGAGTTTTAGTTGTTCAGTGAAACAAACTAAAACTGTTCACTGAAAACAACTAATACACTTCATTGAAAACAATTAATATTCTTTAGTGCAAACAACTAATACCCTTCAAAGATTCATATATGAATCAATTTTACTCTATACATACTCTTTGATTAAATATTTGATTAACTTAAATCAATTTGTATCAATGTTAAATCTTAAGATGAAACCATCCGCGGTTAAAAGTACTCAGCGCCTCCTTCGTTCCCTTTAAGTTTAACTTTTTTTTTTGGCAAATATCTCTTTAATAAAATACTATATTAATTGCACTTTCTTTCTATCTTTTTCACCTTCTCGACTTCTTTTTACATTTTTATATACTTTCACAACTTTTTAATAGAATACTATACTCCCTCCTATTTTTTATGTTGGCCGTTTTGGCATTTTGCACACATTTTAATAAAAAAATTATACCTTATTTACCCTTATTTAATGTTAACTTGGAAGTATAAAGGATGTGAAAATGACAACCCATCAAGCGTCCTGTACGGGGAAACCAACGAATATTATGTATCAAAAATATGAGCACTTAACATTAATGAAAGAGATTAAATAAGGGTATTCGTGATAAAAATTACCAAGACGTCAATTAAAAAGCAAATTAAGAAAAAATAAAACGACCTACATCGTAGATAGGAGAGAGTATTTATTAAAACCTGTATCATTTTCCAAATGTTAAACTTAAAGGGGATAATGTATAAGTTTGCTACCCATTTTTACAAATATTAATACCCAATTTAATAGTACAAGAATATAAAATTAGCAACCATGGCACAAAATATAAGTAAACACTCATTTTGGTATGAAGTATATATAAACTAAAGTCTCATACCAATTTAACAATAGTTGTTGGTTTGGTGCCACTTTTGAATCTAAAGGAGAGAATATGAAGTGCAATACTGTGCTTAAAGTCTGATTTTATTTAAATTATTATAACTTGAAATGGATTATAGAATCAGGACACTTATCCTCCGCAAGGGAAAAAATATGAACTCTAGATTGGATCACAATTTTTAGTACTAGTTTTAGTTTACAACATATTTCAAATGTTATACTCGTACTTGGTAAATTTATTATTTTCTACGCGTTCTAAGCAAAAAATTGCAAAATAGATAGCTGGTGAAGAAGACGAACCTTTAGTTTTAGAATAAAATCAACATTTTTTACTAGAAAAAATGTTTCTAAGTACAAAAATATTTTCCAAGGCGGTTCATACAAAAGTTATTAAGCCACAAATAGTGGATCTACTTTTACTCAATCCAAATTATCCGATTAAGAGTTTGAGATACCCCGTGTGATTGTGGTAAGTAAATTCTTACTCCCTCGACAGATGTTTTACCACTTTACTGTTGGACATAAAATTTAACAAAAATTAGTATTTTATTGAAAAAACAAATAAAATAAAGGTATTTATGGGGAGTATTGTGGAACACAACTATTGAAAATAAATGGGTAAAAAATTGGTGGCGGGAGGGAGTACTACTTAAGCAAGCCCTTTCCACAAACCATATAGTTAATAGGGCTAATATTGATAATTTTATGCATTTGAATTTGAAAACATGAAAACAGGTAAAAACACATTAGCAAAAGCACAACTAACAATCAAAAGACTATCCAACAGCATTTCCAATAATTTAAACGAACATCGTCACATTTTCAAGAATTTAAAGAAACTGGAAATGATAACTAATGCAGCATTTAATTCTTGAAATCTGAACAAACAGTAATGTCCCAATATAGATCTTTCACGAGGGAATTTTAGTAACTGGGTTAAAGGGAATACATAAATCAGTCCATCCTTCCCTTGAGAATTCTCTCTGTAACTTCTGTTGGCGTGCTGCAACAATGCAGAAGTATGTAAACATTCAGGTTTGCTTGAAGCAGAAGACATTTCAGAAAAGAAAAACACAACACATCGACAAATCACTTACACGAGATACACATGTCCTCCCCAACCACTCAAACAATCACGATCCACTGATGATAGCAGAGCTTGTGAGATGGTTTCGAACAATTCCTCAGCTTCCTGAAAAAATAATAATATTAAAAAGATAAGTCATTTATTCTGATAGTATTAGTCCCAACTTAATTAGATAAGCAACATCAAGCAATGTAACAAACCATGTCGGGTTTGAACATGGATTCACAGGCACCATAGAGTGATTCTGAGGCAGTTCCAGCAACAACAAAATCTTTGGCAAGTTCCCTGCAGTTGTACAACACATTATAAGTAAACCGTGAAAAATGACTTCTGGAAATATGAGACAAAGTAATCTATAAAACCAGAATAGTGGCTATAAAGGCTTTAAGCATTAAAGATGAAGATAGATACAATATCCAATCACCAGTTTTTCATTTAAGGAACACGGAATTAAATAAACAAAATTCATGCAAAAACGGTAAAAGTGAAAAATTGATACCAAATTACTCCCAATACTAAGGCAAACACCCCTAAACATGTCATCTTCACTTCAATTTCTATATCACTTGCAATATAGAGAGAGGAACCATCAAACCAAAGTCGAAACATCTTAATAAGCCTGGCTTGAAATCTCATCAATGAAAAAAGTGAACAATTAAGAAAGTGAGAAAAGTAGTGTTGACGTACTTTGCCCCAATGGAATCCATAGTGCAAATGAAGGGTTTGTCGTCTTCACCCAATCCAGCAATAACAGGTTGACAAAAGTAAGGACCAAACCTAAGCCAAACAAGGAAGAAAGAAATTAAATCGTACAATATCTCACAACATAAAAAACTAGAAGTTAACCCACCAGTAGTTGGAGATGTAAGGATTGCTACATACAGTACCTTTGTATTTGAGCAATGACCATTTTATACTACTACTTGAAAAATATAATGGGCCTGAGCTGCATTTAACCTCTTTCTTCTTTATCTTTTTAATAATTGTAACACATAAAAAGAACTTCCAGCCAACAATTTTATAGAACAATTCAGCAAATTTATCATAGAAGCCATGATAGAGGTTAGCTTCATCTATTATTATCTTAGGGCTCGCAGGCATCAATCTTTATAGGTTTAGTGATATTAATGAAGCTTCACAAACAGACTTGGTGCCCATGTCTATTACTCCCTCCGTCCATGAAAAATAGTCATGCTTTTTTGCACGTGGTTTAATGCAAAATGTCGGAAGGTATTACGGGGTTTTCTGAGATTCGTTTTTAATAATATTATCGTTAATGAAAAGTTCGTTTCGCATACTTTCCATAAATGATCATTTTATTAAAAACGGACTTCGGAAAACCGCGTAATACCCTCCGACATATCGCATTAAACCACGTGCAAAGAAACAAGCCTATTTTTCATGGACGGAGGTAGTAGCTTTTAAGGATAATATATGCTTCCCCTCTAGACGACAAGAAACAATTCAGGAGCATTCACAATAATATAAAGGCGTAAGGGAACAAGGCAATGACTAAAATGGTTCAAGGGACAAAGAAAGTTACAGATTGTGTTAGCTCACCTTCATCTATATTCTCCCTACACCATGACTTACTTCTTTGAAACAACTGTTATGTGTGTAATCCTGATTCTACGCTACTTAGTTGACTAAGCCTTTTATCTTAGTATCTAACTTATCTGCTGACTAGATAATTTCAGTTAGTCTTGCCATAAAAGCAGATATTTTTGTTTATTAAAAATAAGCTAGTTGTAATTTGTTTTGAAGTAGTGAGCAGTGACAACATTTATTTATCAAAGATAAAGCTTTCTGCTCAGATTGTTTCATCTTATTCCATTTTTATTTTTATAAAGAGGTTGTAACAAGTAATATTAGTTCCAATGAGAGTTAATTCTAAGCTAACCAAGTATATAGGCTTGGAACAGTTTCACCTACCTCTTTTCATAGAGAAGTGCAGATACTAAGCTGGCAAAGGTTTCTGGCTTCATGTCCCTCTCTTCCCTTAGATGATATAGCTTGTGTCGAAAAACAAGCCTTTGATGCCTTCAAGTAGATTCAACCGATACAAGTCAAGAAACCAATATATTAACTTGCCAAAACTTAACTGATTATACACACATCATTCAAAGTTATTAACTTGCTCTAAAATAACAGTACAAACAGGCTATTCTAGTCAATGCATTGCATTGACACATATAATCATATAACCTTAATCAGAATTTGCACACAGGTAGGGCGTAATTGAGCCGAGTTGAGTAGTGAGAGGCTCAAACTCTACTCAACTAGAAAAATTGAAGTCCAAAACTCGGCTCTATGAAAGCTCAGTAAACTTGGCTCAATAACATAAATAACCTTACTGAAATAGTTTATTACATGTGATTTAACTGATAGATTTGTTTAATACATTAACTCGTTCAAAATAAAAATAAAACAAGAACAAATAATCTTTACAATAGAAATCTTGAAAAAAAAAAAAATCAACTATCTATAGATCCTATACAGAGAGCAAATAACCATCTTCAGCAATTTACCCATGGTATGTAGACACATCCACGAAAGTTGAGAAATGCAAAATTGTTTGTTGAGAAAGGCCTCTTTTTTATTGACTAGCAGCTAAAAAAATTGAAACAAAAACCTCATCTCTAAACCATCAGAACTATTTCCTTAACACTTTAAATTGCGGAAAAAAAAAAAAAAAAAACTCGGAAATAACTTCAAACACACACATAAGCAGAAAACACACAGAAGATGAAAATACAAAGCATTTCTCCTACGCCAAATTGAAAAGGAAATTTATTATAAATTATCGAAACCTACAGAGTTTGCGCATCAGTAGCGAGGCCAGCGAGACCGATGAAGAGCTTATCGTGGATTCTGTAAATCTTCTGAAAGTCAGTGGCAATAGTCTGCAACTGAACCCCTAGCCGCCGGTCACTGGCAATAGCGAAGCAATTCTTACCCACCATCGCCACCAGAGCACTTCCATTATACTCGAAGATCTACAATTTTCCTATCACGAATAATTAAAAATTCACCAAAGAGGGCAAATGAAAATTAAACACAAAATGCAGAAGGAGATTAAACAGAAGAAATTAATACTAACCGACATGACGTAGATTGAGAATTGGCGCAGAAGATTATCGGTTGTCTTCAACTTCGTGTGACCGGAGAGAGAACCTTCGATGGCTTGCAGGAGGAGCAAATTCGAAACTGAAAATACCAATATGTGGAAGAATCAGGGCCGTCGTCTCATGTTATATGTTAAATGGGCCGCATTGGCTATGGGCCTGCTAAAAATGACATCCTTACTTGTTATTGGGCCCAGGCTATTTGCACCATAACTTTTATTTAGTACACAAAACGCTAGTCCATCTTTATCTGCCCTATTTTTTCAAAAAATGGTGGCACCTTTTATTTATCACTCTACTAATATCAATACAAAATTTTCATATATCTTCAATCAATATTCAATACCCCTAGTAAATAGTATTGCTATTTGCTAATCACCATTTTATGATAAATAAGAGTATCAAATATGAGTGTAAATATCTTTTGATATCCTAATAAATGAGAAATGACAAAAACGTGATGAACCCATTTGTGCGAATGGAGTGTGCATATTAAGAATTTGTGTTGAATTTTTTTTAATGCAAATGGTGCGTGCATTATTAAGAAACTTAGGGCATGTTTGTTTTGGGATTCATCCGGACACAATTGGAACTTTGCCGGATAATGGCAAGAGGCACATTGAGTTTACAAAGACTGGCAAGGGAGTCATTAATGAATAACATGTTCCAAGTTATGCAGATATGGAGGGGGGGGGGGGGGGGGCGAGTCTTTCGAGATTGATATGCACACGCAGTTAAATTCGGGTAGTGGTGGAGCCCACATTAATGCGCGTTGTTCACAGGATGGAGAAGGGGCTAATTTTCGGAGGTCTTCTCTTTCAAGCCCAATTAAGGAATTGGGGCCCAACTCATGTAGCAGGCCCAAGCTACCGTTCATGGCCAAGTCAACAATATGCCCAATTATGGCCTCTGGACCTCTTAGTTGCAATTATCCGACACCCAAGCCCAGTGAAAACCAATGGGCCTAAATCCACAATCAAAGTCTCTAGAAATTCGATCTGAGACCAGGCATTCGATCCAAACCAGAACTCCAATGGAGATTGCGGCGATGAGAGATAAGGGAAAAGGGAAACCTCAGTGGCGTAAAAAGATAGAGAATACGTCGAAACTGGCCAAGAAAAAAGTGGAGAGTAAGCAATTGAGAGTGTTTCTTGCGGATATGATTTCTTCTTAAGATAGAGCAGCTAAGTTAAAAGGGGGAAAAGGCAGAAATTAACATCATCTCAATCGATGGCGCAGGAGACTCAGATTCTTGAGGCACGAAGCACTTGGGAGGTTGGAAAGTTGATGGGGTTGAAGGTCTCTGAGGGAGAACATCAAGTGATTGATTCATTGATCAAAATTGGGGGAGATCGGTACCAAAGTGAGATGGCAGACAAGGAGAAAAATCAGGTTAGTAATCAATGAAGATTTTAAGTTATAACATTAGAGGCTTGGGGTGCTATGCAAAGTGTAAAAAGGTGCGAGATTTGATAAAAAAACAGAAAGTAGACTTTGTTTGCATACAAGAAGCTAAAAAAGAAGTAATTGATGAATTCACCATTAAATCTCTGTGGGGGTCTGGCAATTGTGGGTGGGCTTATAAAGGATCTGAAGGTAGGTCTGGGGGTATTGTGTCTTTGTGGAATTCAGATTTATTTATGAGGGGAACAGTCGTGATCAATGGAATTTGGGGAGCTAATAGAGTAGAGTGTTGTGTGGTGCATGTTTATGCCCCATGTCCGCTATCTGAACAAAAGGAGTTATGGGATTGAATTTTGTATCTTTTGGACCAATCTAATGCTAAATGTATTTGTGTGATCGGGGATTTCAACTCAATCAGACGAGAATCTGAAAGAGTAGGATGTGGCAACTCAGAATGCAGAAGTGATATTGTGGCATTCGATGATTTCATACAGTCTAGTGGGCTATTTGATTTACCTCTCCATGGTCAGTTCTTTACCTGGTACAAACCAGATGCTACCTGCAAGTAGGGGTGAGCTAGAAAACCAAAAAACTGAAAAAGTGAACCGAACCGAGAAAATTCGGTTTGTTCGGTTCAGTTTTTGGTCCAAAATTTAAAAAAAATCAATTTTCGGTCCAGTCCTAAAATTCTAGGACCGAACGGACCGAAAAAACCGAATGGACCAAAATATAAAATTAAATAATATATATATATATATACATAATAAAAAGAAATCTCAACCCTAATTCACTAATGGGATCGCGCAGCAGCCCTTCTATTATGCCCCTTTACCTCTCATCTCTCCTTCCTCTCTCATCTCTCCGCCAGTCGCGACCACCCAGACGGCAGACGCAGATCACGCAGCTGTCGCGGCGTTTCCCTCCTCCTCGCAGCACCGGCGCCTCCTCCCCCGCAGTTCGTAGCAGCGTCCATCATCCTCCTCCCTCGCCTTCAGCCCGCGGCACTGTTCGTGCCCGATGCCCACCGCTGCCACTCCGCTAACTGCTAAGGTTCGATCTATTTCTAGTTTAGTATTTTGGATCAAATTGACCCGAAGGGATCGAACCGTCCATAAAATTAAAATTTCGAGTAGTTCGGTTCGGTCCAAAAATTGGACCGAACCGAACATTTGAACCGAATGACCACCCTACTTGCAAGAGTCGTATTGACCGGATCCTTATCAATCCAAACTGGCTAGGGCAGTGGCCAAGCTGTACCAGAAAGCGTTGGGTCGGTTACTCTCTGACCATTGCCTGATTATTATGAAAATCAAAGTAAGAGATTGGGGGCTAAAACCATTTCGCTTCCTAAACGCTTGGAAGTCTCACCATAATTTCCGAGATTTCATGATTGAAAAGTAGAGAAGCTACGACATTGAAGGATGTCGCTACTACGTTATGAAAGAAAAAATTGAAAAGGCTCAAACAAGATCTGAAGAAATGGAACCAAGATACCTTCGGATCGCTGGATAGTAGAATTGATAATCGAACGGACGAAATTCTCAAATTAGACATGATTGATGAAACCCTGGGACTAGAGGAGCGTGAGGTGATCAAGAGAAATGAAGCGAGTGCACTATTATTCCGAGACTTGAAACTTAAAGAAAGTCTATTGCATCGGAAGGCCAGGATCCGTTAGATTAGGGATGGTGATGTAAATACCAGCTTCTTCCACAAGTTCATAAACAAGAGGAGAAAGAGAAACAAATTCATGAGGATCTCAATAATGGAGTATGGTTGGAGGAATTGGACGAGGTTAAAATGGGAGTGACAGAGTTCTTTAAACATCAATTCAAGTTGGATGGGGGGATTGGGTAGGGACCGACAGTGTGTGAAGATTTGTTTAGTTCGAAAGTTTCTGCTGAGGATAACTTATTCTTGACGGCAGAATTCTCAATCGAAGAGGTTAAACATGCGATCTTTTCCTGTGATAGCTCTAAAAGCCCAGGTCTCGACGGCTTTAACTTTGGGTTCTTCAAAGATTTTTGGGATGTATACAAGGAGGATCTAATGAAGATTATGGCTGATTTTCATTCTCATGGCAAGCTCGTTCCCAGGGTGACCCCTCATTTATAGTCTTTGTTCTAAACAAAGAGGAAGCCAATGATATTACAGAGTTTAGGCTAATTTCATTTATTGGTAGTATTTACAAAATCATTGCAAAAATTCTTGCAACTAGGCTTAACAAGGTCTCGGGATCAATCATTTCAGAGCAACAAAGTGAATTTATCGATGGCAGAAAAATGCTCGACTCGGTGGTGACTCTGAATGAAGCTATTAAAGATATCAAAGCGAGAAAAGAGAAGTGCTTCCTCTATAAGATTGACTTTACAAAAGCATACGGCTCGGTAGACTGGAGCTTTTGCAAACCATGATGGAACGCTTCAACTTTCACGAGAAATGGATTAAGTGGATCATAGAGTGTGTTTCTTCGGCTAAAACCTCGATCCTCGTCAATAGAAGCCTGACGGAGGAATTTCAGCTTGAGCGAGGTCTTAGACAAGGTGACCCGCTATCACCCTTTCTATTTCTTTTTGTTGCGGAAGGCTTGAGCCTTGTGCTGAAAAAACAGTGGATGGCAGCCTATTTGAGCTGGTGACTATTGGAAGAAATAAGGTCGTATTATCTCATTTGCAATTCGCAGATGATACGATCGTTTTGGGGAAATTTTCGTGGGAAGATATAAAGTTTTTGAAGCGGTTTTTGATCAACTTAGAGCTAATTTTGGGATTTATAATCAATAGGGAAAAATATTGTATTTATGGGCTAAATTCTGAATAGCAGTTGGACAAACTTGTAGTGTTTCTCGGATGTCGTGTTGGAGTTATCCCTTTTATCAATCTTGGGATTAAAATCGGTAAGACTCACAGGCAGGCCTCGGAGTGGGAGTATGTGATTAAAAAGGTGAAAAATAGGTTGTGAAAGTGGGAGGGTTTGAACCTTTCTATTGGAGGAAGACTTTCGTTGATCAATGCAGTCCTCTCATCGATTCCTGTATACTACTGTATACTTACAGAGCTCCAAAAAAATGTTTTGAGTGAAATTGTCAAATTACAGAGAAACTGCTTTTGGGAGGGGGTGGTGAGTGTGTGTCGAAAATTTCTTGGATAAAATGGAAAGTAATCTGTGAACCAAAATTGCACGGGGGCCTTGGGGTTAGAGATCTAGAAAATTTTAACAAAGCGTTACTAGGAAAATGGGTGTGACAGTTTTATAATAATAGAGAGAGTTTTTGGGCTAGAGTCGTAGAGCCGAGGTGGGATCTCTCTTGGGGGAGGGCTTGAGTGGGGTAAGCTCAAAGAGAGTAGTCAAACCGATTGGGTGGTGGGGAGAGGTATTAAAAGCGGCCGAGGGGGATGAGAATTGGTTTTTCTCTGGGTTAGTCAAGGAAGTCGGGATAGATGGGCAGGTAATACACCTTTAAAAAGTATTTGTCCTAGATTATATAGGCTGAGTCTAGAGAAGTCTTGTAGGATTGGGGGTTTGGAGAGATAGGTGTTGCATTGGGAGTGGAGTTGGCGTCGTGAATTACTTGAAAGGGAGAATACTTTACTTGATGAATTGATTAGTATTCTTAATAGGTACCCACTGAAACAGGATCTTGAAGATCGATGAAAATGGAGATGGGCACATGATGATCAATACTCCACCAAAGCGGCATACACAAAGTTGTGGCAAATTAAGAATTGAGGAGAAGAGGAGGAGAAGGAGATTTTCAGATTATTATGGAACAATGTCATGCCTTTGAAGGTCCAGATTCATGCATGAAGAGTTGTTTGGGAGCGAACCCCTACCTCAACGAAGCTTCATAAGAGAAGAACACTCCCAAATAACGATGATCAAAATTGTGCTTTCTGTGGTTCCGAGCTCGAATCTGTAAGTCACGTTCTTTTTAAATGCACTTATGCGTATAATCTTTAGATGAAAAACATCAAATGGTTCGGATCGGCAACAACCTTACTTTCTAATCCGGCAAGTAGTTTACTCATTTTAAATAAATTGCTCAAAGGAAAGGTGGGTAAGATTCTAGGTGTGTGTGTTTGGGAGTGCATATTTTGGATTCTTTGGAAAGCAAGGAACGCTACACTTTTTCGTTCGGAGCGACCGGAATGCTACACATTTTTAATTAAGGTGTGCACTGTGAAACTAATCATGGTTTATTTAGCATCGACCATCTTAAAATTGAGACTTAAATCGTCATCCTTACATATACTAGTAGTGTACCGGTCCTTCGGATGAGGAGACGCTCTCTCCAAAAAATATAATAAAATTTTGACATTTTTATTTCAATGTTATACAACTAATTAACTACAAATACGTTTGACTATAAATTAGGTATCACTACAAAAATTGCTCTGTTTTGCGACAGCGTTTTGCGACGGACACGTGGCCGTAGTCAAAACTGTCGTAGTAAATATTTACAATGGGTTTAGGCCGTCCGTCGTAAATGTACAACGGCTTTTCCCATTGTAAAACCCCGTTCACGACCCGATCCGGCGCTAAAATTTATGACGGGCACGAGTCCGTCGTAAAAATGTCGTATTTTTGGTTTTTAATATCTCTGAAATTATTTACGATGGGCATATATCTGTCGTAAATTATGTATTTACGACGGACACGTGTCCGTCGCAAAATACGAACTTGGAAGAAAAAAAAGGTTCGTGTGGTTCAAACCCAGACCCTCTGTGCACTCGGGGCAGATGCGAACCATAGGGCCACCGGCCCCCAAGTTATATATTCTGGCCCAACTTTGGTATGAGCCCTATTGGGTCTGGAACAATTAATTTCAAATTCACATCCAAAGGGAATCAAACCTGCGACTTCTCTTGCATGTAGAGGGGGCGCGCACCGTTAGTACACTTGCTTCTATTCTTCATTTTCTGGCAATTAATTGTATATGTATCCAAATTGAGTCATTTTTTTTATAATTCATCAAATTAATTTTCTTTTCGTTTCTAACTTTTTTTAATAAATGTTGTTACTAATTATATATTCTTTATTTTGTAAATTTATTTAATTTGAAAAATACATAATTAATATTATAATCCGATCATTTGTATGTAATTAATTGTATACGTGTCCGAATTGAGTCATTTTTTTATAATTCATCAAATTAATTCCTTTTCATTTCTAACTTGTTAGTTCAATAATTTTAATCGTCATCCTCTTCCGCTTCTCCATCATCTTCACCAACTTCATCTTCATCTTTGTCTTCATCCTCCTCTCCATGCTCTTGTCCGCCATCCTCATCGCTTTCGATCATTATCATTTCTGGATTGCAGCTAGTAAGTCCACAACAATATTTACATTTTCTTGATTGAGCTCTGTTTGAGCCTCTTGTACCTCCGTTTGAAATGGTTCTATTGGTTCAGTGATGTCTTTTTTTTACGGATGAGAAACTTCAACCAAGGATCTTACCTTAACTTTGTTAACTGTCCTCTAGTTGATCTTACCCGATCCTGGGTATTTGGAGTAATATACTTGAGATGTTTGCGTTGCAAAAAAATATGGATCGTATGCCGCTGGAAACTTCTGTCGGGTGTTGATGTCAACAATCTTATAGTTTTTGTCGACTCTCGTTCCTTGTTTCCTGGATCATATCATTCACAAAAGAACAAAACCACTTTCCTTGAGGGCCAACCTGAATATTCTATTTCTACTACTTCAAGCAACACTCCGTAGTAATCGTTTAATTCTTTATTGTAAATTCCAACATTCGCGCAAACACCACTGTTTGTTGTTGATTTTGTTTTAGCATACGCATGTGTATGAAATTTGTATCCGTTTGCGTAATATCCTTGGAATGAAACAATGCTACGTAATGGTCTACGACTCAGAGCTTGTAGATGTGGGTTGTCAAGTAGACCACTCTCTCCCTGTAAATATAAAATAATTAGCTAAGTTAAAATTACATCCGTCATGCAAAAATAGAGATATAATTAAGTGATGCTCACGTAATGTTGGAACCGATACATGAATTCACCACGGATAGACTGAGAACCTTCAGCATCAGTGATACCTGATTCTTGTGCACACTTATACTCATAGAACATTCTTATATATTAGAAAAATAAATTAATGATTTTTCAGTTATACAGATAAAAAGATCAAGTATAAAAAGATTACTTACTCTATGTACGGTTGAACTTCAGGACAATTCATCAAAACGTTTGAATGTATCATTTCCTCTTCATTATTGTTCCTGAAAGGTCATCGGTGCTCTTGCCCAGTGGTCGACCCGGATGCAAAAATACATGTAATATACCTCCAGCATCACGAAGAGGGTGATCTACTCCACAACCATCGTAGTTGCGAGGCACATTTCTAACTTCGGTTTGAACTTGATTGCCGAAGTAATATGAACAAAATGCTCTAACCTCTTCAATAAAATATGCATTAACAATGGATGCATCGATATGGGCCGGATTTCCAATATTGAACTTCAAGTTATGCAGATACCTAAAAGAATTTTTTTTCGTGAATATTCTTCAATAATAATATAAAAAACTAAACCTTAAAAAATAATATATAATTATCTCTCAAAAGGGTACATCCATTGATATTGTACTGGACCAGCAATTGAGACTTCATACGCTAAGTGTACGAGTAAGTGCTCCATCGAGTCAAAAAAGTTAAGTGGAAAAATTCGATCAAGCTTGCATAGAATAACAGGGATCTCCTCATCCAAATGCCTCATGTCCTCAATTGTAATCATTGAGGCTGTTAAGTGTCTGAAAAATAGACTTAATTATGTGATGTTACTCCATGCATTCTTCACAAGTGAGTGAGTACCCGAAATACAATCGGTAACAAGCGTTGCATGCACACGTGATAATAATGACTCTTCATCCCAGACACCTTCCCGGTTTACGTGTCAACCTTGTCCCCAAATTCGAAACATAATTATTAGGGAATCTCAACTCTTTCATCCACTTCCAATCGTAGCTCTAGCGGGGGCTGGCGACAGAGTACATGTCGCAGGGGGCGCAGAACACACAACCTATACCACACATTCCAGTACCAGTGCCAATGATCCCCACAGCTGACGAGGAGGAAGTTGATTATACCGAATCTGATTCTGAAGAACAATCGGATTCACAAATGGTCGGGCAACGACTAGATGTGTATATTGCATACAATACGTATGTTAGACTTACTATTTTCATGAATTCGATAGATATTTGTCGAAAAATGAATTAATTATTACAAACTTATTTTGCAGCTCGATGCCTTCGAATCCGGTCTCCAAGCTGATTAGACATATCATGGCTAGACATATGGAGTTGGGTGTCTTCACCTTCAGGATGATATCCGAAGAAAGGCTGCAGGAGTACTGGTAGACGTTTTAGGTATATATTCATTTGATTTATAAATATATTATTGTATGATATAATAGCATCTTTGTTTATCAGAAAGAGACTAGGTGGGATCCTACTGTCACTTCCACAAAGTATGTGCATCACTTGTTCCTGAAAAGGGCTGCAGAAAGATACGTAGATTTGTTGAACTCCGTGAAAAGAAAATGGGAAGTGGAGAGGAAGAAGCCACAGTGGGATACAAAAGTGTGGAAGACCTTAGTCGCGTATTGGGACAGAGATGAAGTTAAAGCCAAATTCGCACAATGCAGAAGGAACCGACTATCTGAGCCTGCTGGCCCGGGTACTGGCATCTCCACCCATAAAGGTGGATCTCGTGGTGCTGTCGAGGTTGCCCTGGATATTGTAAGTCATTTGTTGATACTACACTATTTTAATTTTTTATAATATATATATATATATTAAGTCTTAATTATCATGTTCTAAATTATAGGAGAGGAAGAAGGGATGCCCCGCCACATATTGGGAAATCGTGGAGCACTTCCACTGCCCTGGTCCAGGACAATATACATACGACCTTATATCTGATACACTGGTAAGTATTCTTGTTACATTTTACAATAATATGAATATTTAAATATCTAGAAAAATAATTCTCTGAAAAAAAATGTGCAGGCTGATGTACAAGCGAGAGTCTCCCAACTACACCCGAACTCTGACTCTGACGAGCAACCTCCTGAACCTAGTCTTCTACAGTTATCTCAGATGTACGTCAAGACTGTGGGAAAAGAGCACGATAAAGTTCGTGGGCTCGGACAATTGGGAAAGTCCAGGCACATAGTCTCTGGCCCAAGCAGGACATCAGCTGAGACTCATTTTGGAGCCTACAGTCAAATTGATGTGGACCGACTACTCACTGAGGAGCGTGAGAGAATGTGCCGAGAGACGGCTGAGGAGAATCAGCTATTGTTGGACCGAGATCCTGATCATCTTGAAGTTGAAACTTTTGAAGAATGATTAACTATTTTTATGAATGTTTGAGAGTATTGCGTGGAGTATGAATTATTGTGCATCGTCTTTATTATACTTGAGATGTTTATTTTCATGAATGTTTGAATTCTTATGTTTGTGAAATCGGGAGCTATCATGTTTAGTAAGATTTTTAATGAATTATTTAGGTTAATTTGTGTATGTGCTTTAATTATAAGTAATATTTGATTAATTTATCCATAATATATTCAATATCCTTTAATTAAAGAAATAATATATATATGTATGCACAAGGGCGTTAGTTTAATTATTGATATTTAAAAAGATTATATACATAAGTGAAAATGTAATTTTGCAAGTGTTAATTTCATTTTATATGTGAGAATAATATAAATTTCATTTTGAAGTTGTTACCATAATTGTAATGATATATAATAATTAATTAAAAGTGTAATCATAATAGAAATTATTAAATTATTAGAATAATTCAAAGTTTAACAAAGAAATCAAAATATGAAAATCATGTTAAAGAAAATGATAATATTCATTTAATTAATTTTGAAGGTGTTATCATAAATAAAATGATTTATAATAATATTAATTAATTAAAAGTGTAACAAAATAGGAATTAAATGTTTTAACAAAGAAATCAAAATAAGAAATAATACATATACTATTACAATAGAAATTATTTCGAATAACAAGTCTTGCCCAAACGGTAAGGCGAAATGCATAAGTCATCCCACACCTGGGAGGTCTTGAGTCCTCCCACACATGGGAGGTCTTGGGTTCGAAACTCCTCGCCCGTGGTCGCGCGTGGGTCACTTGCGGGTCGGATCGGGTCCTCCACGCCCCGCGGGTGTGACCCGAGTTTTTTTTAAATATTTGTTTGATGAGAGCATCCGCTCTCGGCAACCTTCAGTTGCGTGAGACGAGGGCGCTCCCCACGCTAAACTTTACGAGGGCCTTTCCCTCGTTAGTTGACGAGGGTTTAGGCGAGGACCCGCATTTTGTACCAGGCGAGGGCCTCCCCCTTATTAGTTAACGAGGGCGCTCTCCCCTCGTTAATTGACGAGGGGCGAGGCGAGAGAAGGCTTGACGAGGCCTATTTTGTTGAGGGCTTATCCCCCTCTTTAAAACCCACTTTAACCCTGTGCCCCTCTTTAAATCCCTCTTTAAATGAACAATATTTTGTGGTGATAAGGTATAAAGCTGTGCAGTTGATTTTGAATGGTTTTAGAATATCTCCCGTATACATCAGGTGCACCAGACAACTCAAATGTATTATCAAAGAGTTATTTCAGTTTTCACTGAAAAATCACTCATATTTTTAATTTATAAAATGCATTTTGAGTTGCACAGTGTGGATAAGAGACTTACTCAAAAAGCAAAATTAAATTGAACATGGGAAATTCAATTTTGGGGATACATAGATCAGACTTTGTGATTTGTTTAAGCACACAACTATATGTGATGAGGAGATAGACTATTGATACCTTAGGTGAAATGGTCTTGATCTCCGATGTGGCTGCTGTAGGGATATCAGCCATTTGACCTTAGTCATTCTTCTTTTCGCCCTGAAACCAGTTCCTGTTTTTTGGCCGTTGTATTCACTACACTATCTCTCCCTGTGGCGCTCTATATATGATGAATCAGCGGATTGAGCTCATCAGTTTGAACCAAACTCGGGAAAAATTATTTTAAGGCCAGTAGGTCTGGGGGTAGCGAAAAGAGGCCAGTACATTTGCGGGTTGACATTATAAGGGCCGCAACTTTTCAACGTGGCAAATTAAGGCCAAATTGGCCCGTATTACCTTTAATTGGGCCGAATTTGGCCTTAATTTGCCACGTTGAAGATTTGCGGTCCTTATAATTCCAGCCCGCAAATGTATTGGTCTCTTTTTGATACCCCCCAAA
Organism: Ballota nigra; assembly: GCA_947034835.1. Taxonomy (NCBI): domain Eukaryota; kingdom Viridiplantae; phylum Streptophyta; class Magnoliopsida; order Lamiales; family Lamiaceae; genus Ballota; species Ballota nigra. The sequence continues at coordinate 49,777,702 of OX344727.1, forward strand.
CTTACTGGCCTTAAAAATAATTTTTCCCGATGGTTTTCATGTCAGTATAGTCGTTCATTCTCCAATCATCTTCCAGCCATATCGTGTCATTAAAGTAGGCGACTATGGAATAAAAATAAATTATATGAACCCAAAATTGTATAGACATCTATATATATAGAGAATAAAAAAACTTGTGATTTTAATTAATGATTAACTTGAAAAAGTTAGATGAAATTTTACACAAGACATGAAGAAGAAATAAATGTGCAATAAAATTGAAAGCATCTCCATAGAAGAAAAATGAAGCAGGGCAAGGTGATTTTTATAGGAAGATGTTGTGACTCACCTACCCTCTTGTCGAATTTGTCAAAATGTTTGAATTTGGGAGAGTATTTAAGAAGACTTAGTCCTCTGTTTTTTTCTTTTAAATGGTTTGTGCATCCATCCGCCGTTCTTGTAGTTGTAGACCAACTTCTTGGAAATCTTGGAGTTTTCCACTCATCACAATTTTTACCAGAAATGACTTGATTAGCAGTTTCCTCGAAAACATTACAGGGTTCTTTGCTGTAAAGATCCCTCTCCAATATGTCATTCCATGGCAACACACTCATCTTCCAGAAACATGAAGTCTTCTATTAGATCATCTAGAATAGTTATATTCAAACAAAAAAAAATAAGAAAAATGAATAAATTATTATATTGAAGTCGTTGAAAGATGACTACCAAAATAGTCTATTACCTTATGTAATTAGAGGAGTAATATCATTCTCACTCTTTTCTTCAAATTTAATTCTTGAATTTCAGCATGGTAAAAGGGTGTTTTGGTGTAGAAATTGTCATAAAAAAATTGAATGAAATGTACCAGCATTGAAGACGGAAATATATATAGAGAGAAAACTTATGATTTTAGATAATGATTAGCTTGAAAGATATTAAGTGATCTAGGTAGAATTTTAAGAATAAAACTGAAGTCCAACACAAAAAATCGTCCTTAGAAATCCTTTTAGCTCTCGATTTAGATTTGTTTTGTTATAGCTCGCTAGGATCACTCGTGTCTCACGGGAAAAATTATTTTTAAGGCCAGTAGGTTTGGGGGTAGCAAAAAGAGCCCAATACATTTATGGGCTGACATTATAAGGACCACAACTCTTCAACGTGGCAAATTAAGGCCAAATTCAGCCCAATTGAAGGTAATACGAGCCAATTTGGCCTTAATTTGCCACGATGAAAAGTTGCGGTCCTTATAATGCCAGCCCGCAAATTTACTGGCCTCTTTTTGCTACCCCAAACCTACTGACCTTAAAAATAATTTTTCCCATCCAAACTCTATGTTAAATTCCTTAGTTCATCACTATATGAGACCAATTCTTGTGCGAAAAATGTGCACATGATCCATTGAACCAAAATCGAAAAGATCCTTTATTTTTAACTATATGAAATTTTAAAAGTACAAATTCACGGCAAATACAAATTTATTGACTGATTTTAACCCGCCGTATCCATACAATTAACACAAAGAATAGACAACATGAATTAACAGAAAATGTTATATTGTGCTAGAGTAAGAGTCGATTCCGAATGAACATGCAATACGGTGCACCATCATATAAAAATACCTAATCCTATATAAAGTGGCACCCACAGTGACTGAGAGTAGGAAATAAAACGGCCAAAAGCAGCCACTGGGTTTCAGGGACTAAGGTGAAATGGCTGGTGTTCCTGCTGAAGACCAACACCATGTCTAGTAGGGTATCTATAATCATATATAGTTGTGTGCATAAACACAACATAGAGTCTCATCTTTCACCACCTTGTGAATTAAGTTGATTTTGAATGGTTCATCCCTATGTATGTATCCCCAAAATTGAATCTCTTATGTTCGATCTGCTTTTGCTTTTAGAATAAGTCTCTTCTACATCATCAGGTGGTATTTTTAAAATGTCACTTCAGTTCTCACTAAAAAGTCACTCTTGTTTTTTACTTAACAAGAGGTGACTTTTCAGTAAAAATAAGAGTGACTTTTCAGTGATAACTGAAGTGGCTTTTCTAAAAATGACTTGAATTGCACGATGTACCTGGTGTATATAGAATTTTTTTATGACGGTATCTTACGGGTACTTGCAAAATTAAGACACTAATTTTTTTTGGACTTGCAAAATTAGGACATTATCTTTACAATCTTGCAAAACAAGGACATTATCTTTATGTTGGGTAAATTTTGGCAAAATAAAAAAATGCAGGTCAAATAAAACCTGATTATGATGTGTCAAATTAGTTCGCATTTTATAAGATTTGACCTAAATTTACCAAAATTAAAAGATAGAGTCCTAGTTTTGCAAATTTGTAAAGATAATGTCATAATTTTACAAGCTCGTAAAGACAGTCTCCCAATTTAAAAAGCCCGTAAAAGACAGTGTCCTAAAAAAATATTTTCCTGGCGTATACAAGACGAAGGCATGCTTTTAATGATAACCAAGGTTTTGTTCATTTTATGAGTTTAATTTAAGGATAAAAACCTAGGTAACTAATATCTCTCCACCAATTCATTTTATAGAATTATAGTGTTTAGCCAATTCAAAAAAATACATGCACATTTGCTAACTGCACATGAAATCTCAATAGCAATTTTGAAGGTTTATTGCACATTCACCATCGATCTCGTTTTAAATTAATATGCTATGTTTAGCAATCTATTAATGCAACGGTTTTCTCAATAATATAAATAGCTATCCAATTAGATTTACAATTAAAAGGATAATTCATACCAATAACAATAAATAGAAAAGATCATAAAAATGCATGGACAATCAATATTGAATAACAAATTTGAGTTCAATCATACTTTCTAGTCCTAAAATAGTAATAAACAAATAAAAAGAAAAATTCACTAATAAAGAATGGAGAAACAACCAATCTATTTCTCTTAGGGACCGTTTGACAAAACTCATTTTAAGGAATATTGCATTTTTGGTCCCGTGAGAATGAATGCAAAACACTTTTGATATCTATGTGCAAGAGTAGTCCTCCCTTTTTTTTTTGGCAGTTTTGGTCCCATCCGGTAATTTTCAAGACCAAAATTGCAAATGTACTTATTCTCTTGAGACAAAAACTGCAATTTATCCATTATTTTGGAACCAAAACTGCAATTTTCTAAGGACCAAAGGGTGAAAAAAAAATACTACGGGACTAAAAGCATCGAAAAAATGACCGTTTTAAAATGGACCTATTCTGTTAGGGAAAAGTGCAATTAACCTCTTTCTTTAAACATCTTATAACCTCCAACAATTTACAAGTTGTTTCAAGAGCTTATAAGATACTCCCTCCGTCCCAAATTCAAGTTTTCGTTTACTGTTTGCACGGTTATTAAGAAAAGAATTGTTTATTAGTATTTAAAGTGATAAAGTAGATGTTTTGGTTATTAGTGTATGGAAAATATAATATTAAAAAGTATTGTTACTTTTTTGCCAAAAATAGATGTAGCAAATGAGTATGGGACATACCTTTTTGGCAATGTAGCAAACGAGTTTGGGACGGAGGGAGTATAATTTTATTAAGTAAATTATATATTGTTAAATTGTTTGGTTAATAAACTTATAATTTTTTTGATAATTTATAATAAGTTTTTTTTAGATAATTTTAATATGAAGTTATTTTTAATTTTGTATGCTGAGGTGGGGTGTGGGTTAGGATGGTTCTTTGGAGCTTATAAACGATAAGAGTATGTTTGCTCTGTTGGATTATGAGAGATTGTTTTTTTAATCTCATTCAATCATGTGTTTGGTTTATGTGACACCGGCTCGGGATAAGTGCTCATAGGGATGTGTATTGGTTGCAAAAAACCAATCAATAATTTTTATTTGTCACAAGTAATTTTAAAGTTTCAGATTGTTAATATGGAGGATTTTGCAAATTTCGTTTAACTTGTCAAGATTTCTTGCGCTAATGGTCTTATTCTATCACTATCAAGACCAAAAAAAAAAAAAAGATGGCGAGCAAGTCTTGTCACATCATTATGTTTGGAATTTTTTTTTTTAAAATAGTAATGGACTCAGAAATATAACTCAAGTAACTAAAAAAATTATAATACTCAATAATTATAAATATAAGATCATAAATATTAATCTATCTGTCCCAAATCAGTAATCACACTGATCTGGACACAAAAAAGAAGTAAAGAAAACAACCTTTTCACTTTATTTAAATGATAAAGTAGAGACGTTATCAAATTAACTGTAATTGTGGCTGTGAGATAATTGTGTAAGAATGTAATGACATATGGAGTAAATAAATGTATATTGTGAGTGAAAGAATCGTGAGCAAATTTTCTATTTTTAGGTTTAAAGTGTAACGTAGGACAAAAAAAAAAGAAAAAGAAAAAAAGAAGAAGTCTATTCTACTTTTTAGGCGGCAAGAATGGGTCAGTGTCAAAAGAAACTTTGTTTTATCTCGGTTGTTTAGCTTCACAAATGACATTTTAAATTATGAGTTTTTTTTTTTTTTTTTTTTGAAGGTAAATTATGAGCTTTTGATGCAGTAGAAAGTGTGAAAAATGATTTATGGAATCCTAAAACCTAAACCCTTAATTAACGCAGTAGTTTACATTTTGTGTTTTTTTTTTTAAATCAATATATTGTAATTGATTGACTTTTAATCTTATTTTTTCCTGAAGAGTACATCATTATTATTATTTCTTTCTTAAAAATTTATTCCTCATGACTTTCAAATTAATAACTTTCAAAATTTATTAATTATATACACAAACTTATATACCGATATTATGTAGTAGAATGAAGGCTACACTAACTTTATTATTTTTTGATGAATTTTCTAGGTTTGAAATTAATAAAACGGTAAACTGAATTATATAAATTGCTATGAAGATTTGATTTGAAAATGGGATAAAAAAAAAAAAAGGGAGAAATAGAGAAGAAGGTGAAAGAAGATTGAAAATATTTTCTGCATAATAACAAACTAGTGGGGCCCATGACTACTTTAAGAAATTTAAAAGAGAACTAGTGCTGAAATGAAATGAATACAAGCCGTTGGATGCGCGACACAACTTCCCCCCTTTTTTTCCAGGCATTTGTACTTTGAAATGTGTAGTTAACCCTAGATTTATTTCCATCTTCTCCATCAAATACTTTTTTCAACTCCTTAAAATTTCCAGCAATTAATTCCTCTCCCTTCAACCATCTTGCTCTTGCTTTGATCTTCCATATATGTTGTACACATATATATTGATGACATATATATTAATTATATTTTGCCTAAGAAAGTTATTCATCCTTATTTTCATAATTTATTATTCATACTAAAGAGTGTACTTCTATTAATTATATTTTTCCTTAAAAATATATTCATAATTTACTTAAAAGTTATCAATTTAATTATTAATAACCTTGATTTTATTTTTTCCATTTTTTTGGTTTTCAAGTATGTGGAAAAGCTTTGTCCTACAATGCACACTGCTAAAGCGTATTATAAACTATGAAATTTCGGTAGTCTTTTTTACAAAATGTAAAAATTTAAAATTCTCCACTTATATTTCCAGCATCTTTCTCGTATAAGAGTTGCTCAATTGCGACCTGCAATTGCATTCATTTTTTGGATCCAATTGAACATGTCTTTTTTTTCTTCTGTATATATTCTTATTGTTAATTTTCAACAGTGTAAAGAATTTTTTAAAAATCGGAACTCTTAGGGGGCGCTTGGTTAATAACTCTTCAATGATAATGGGAATGAGATTGAAAATTGGTGTAATTAGCATGGTTCATGAGAACAAAATCACTACCTCTCCTCCTAAATAGGGTAATCACTACTCCATTTTGATTACCCTATTCTCTTCCTACAATCATCCTCCTCAATCACTCACCTCTTCCTCCACCAACAACCATTTGTGGTCTACTTCTATTCCAAAATTGGGGCATGACACTAACAATGGTGTCACCATTGGAACACTTCTTCTCCTAACATATCATTTTTATTATGAGGGCATAGATGAAAATAAATTTTCATTCTCATTACCATTGAAGAATGGCTAACCAAGCGCCCCCTATAACAATTTATATCAGCAAAAACAATACCACATCAGTTTACAAAATTGTTTTTATAGCAACTCAACAATTCCTTAAACCAATTGTTGAGATTGTTATTTTCTACTTGCCCGAATTTTTAAAGAATCCTCATCTTCAATTCTATAACTTCATCCGGTTTAGGATCGACCCAAAAGTCACATTATTTCTCATTCTTGATTTATCCGCTGGATAATGGTTAATTATATTGGTTCTTTACACCTAATTTTTATTTTGCTAACTATATTGCTTAGAGATCCAACATACATAATACATTTATAAATATATTTTTCGAAAGAAGTAAACTTTTAAGTTACCATAAACCAAAATAAGCCTAAAAACTTTAGGGATGTAAGAAACACAAGAAGGGCATGGGAGTCACTTGGTACTCCACATACACGACTAAAAAAACTCATCCGCTTTAATTAAAAATAAGAACATTAATAATGCGATTTCAATTTACAAATAAAAATAAATAAAAACGAGGTTAAAATACATATATGGGTTCCCTCAAGCAGCACTTGTGTTTCTTGCAATATTTGGGGGCGTGAAATCAAAATCTGAGGGAGATACATGGTTGTACTCCGGGTGCTCCGACAAAAAGGCGGCAACTTGAGAGGGGAGGCTCAGAATGTCGCCAGTTGGGGTCTCATAATACACTTCCAACTTGGACAAATTACCCATGAGTGATAGCTTCCTGGTGAAACCAGGAGGCGATTTGGGGAGGTTTGGCTTGTCCAAACCCCATAAAGTGCCCATACCGGGAATCAGATCAGGCGGATCGTTGCACGAAACGTTCTCTTTCATTCGGCAAGTGAAGGGAACTTCCTGTATGTTTTGACGAATCTGTTCGTACTCTTCCTGGGTGGATATGATCCTCCATTTCTTGCAAGTAAGGCACTGATGGGTCCATATGGGGGCCGTCTTTAAAGAAATAAAAATTAATAAGCTAGATAGATAGAATCAGCAAGAAGAAACCTCATAAAATGAATAGAACCCTGATTATAATTAAAAGCAAAACCAGATCTAACACCGGAAATAGATACCTGGAGCTTAGACATGGTGGATGTTGATGGTGAAGGAAGATTTGCCATATATCTTTGTTATTTCCGCCCTCAAAACTACCACTTGCTGCTTTTCAACAATTGCATTCCCTACTCTCAGTCTTTATATAGAATTTATTAGGTATTGAGCTCATCCTATCTCTATTTACACGGGATCTCCTGCTGCACAATGATGTAATATTTTCTGTTACTTTGTTGCATTTTTTGCTGTCGATTTATTTGTGTTCCATTTTATCGATATGGTTTAAATTTATAATTTGTGTTGTATTTATGTGCTAAAGTTTTTTTTTTGTCTAAACCATTAATTTTTAGGACCAAAACTATAAATTTACTCCATTTTCTTGGGTCAAAACAACAATTTAATCATTCTCTTGACATCAAAACTCCAATTTATTGGGACAAAAAATGTTGAAAAAATGACTGTTTTAAAATGGATCCATTCTCTTAAAAGTAAAAGTGCAATTTTTTTAAATTTTAAATAAAAGAACATAAGTAACAACAATTTCGTTAAAGTTAATATTATATTACATCATAAAATGACAATATCCAAAGTCATTTTGTATGTTCACATGGATTGACATAAGTTTAAAAAAAAAGTAGATAAAGTAGGGTTATTGTTGGGATATTGTGCAGTCCTTTAGAATAAATTAATTGTGTATGAGTGTAAAAATTAAAGACATATGTGTAATTAAGTGATGGTTGGATGGTGATAATAAAATGATTGTTTCCATATATAAAGAGAATGCACATACTTTTGGTAAATATACAAATAAGGCAAGTGAACTTTTTTTTTATGGACGGTGGAAGTATCATTTTCTTCGAGAAATGAAACAAAATTAAATAGAAATATAAATTAATATTAAATTAAGCAAACTATTATATAACAAATTATAAATAGACAATTAGGGGTGGGATGTAACGAATATAAGGCACTTTTCCCATTAACTTGTACACTTGGTGCATGATGCATTCACTCAATAGTTGAGACTGCTTACACTAAAAATTGGTTTTCAGTATAAACTTTTCAATGTAATCTAACATAATTTTCAGTGTAATCAGCCTACACTTTTCGGTGTAAACAAGTCCAATTGTTGAGTGAATGCACCGTGCACTTGGTATGAAGATATCAATTTTCAATAATGTATCATTTTATAATTTATAAATTCTTTTGGGATCAAAACTGCAATTACTTTGGGACCAAAAATATAAAAAAAAAATTATGGAACCAAAAATATCGAAAAAATGACCATTGTTGCAAACCACCTATTCTCATGCATTCATGTGCAATTAATACCTAATCATATATTGTAAAAAAAAATTGACCGAAATCATATATTGTAAATTAATAGTATGCAAGGTTGGAAATTTCTGTTGTAAATAAGTGCGTAAATAAAGAGACAGCGTTTGTTGACCCAGTTCGTCGGGAACGACTACATCTGGGGGCGATCCAAGCCAGGAGTTCCACTATTATTCTTGTGTATGAGTGAGTACAATAATGAATACAAAGGTATATTTATAATACTAAAACCCTAGTCTAATAGATAAAGCCCATTGAGTTTCTTGATCCATAAGTAATGTCAATTCCAAATCTCCTAGATTTGGAATATTAAATCTTCCAGATTTACAACACTCCCCCTTGGACATTACGACATAACATAAATGTCTTGTCATGAAAATTCCACGTGCTAGGGATCGGCCAAATAATAAGTAGGGAGGAATGTCATTGATCTTCTAGATCTAAATCTTCCAGATTTATTTAGAGGTTACCGCTCCCTCTGAAGACAACAACGCTTTAAGTCTTTGCATCCCAATACCACGGACATACTTTTCAAAAGTAGACGTAGGTAAGGATTTAGTAAACAAATATGCTAGATTGTTACTAGATTGCACCTTTTGAATGGTAATTACGTTGCTCTTCTGGAGTTCGTATGGGTAGAAAAACTTAGGTGAAATATATTTCGTCAGGTTTCCCTTGACGTACCCATTACTCTTTTGTGCGATGCAAGCAGCGTTGTCTTCAAATATAACGGTGGGAGGTGTATCGCCTTTGGCGATACCACACGAGTCACCAATGTGTTTTACCAATGACCTTAACCAAACACATTCTCGTGCGGCTTCAAATAAAGTTATGATCTCTAAGTAGTTTGAAGACGTGGTAACCATGGATTGTTTAACCGATCTCCATGAGATTGCGGTTCCACCACAGAGAAAAACATAACCAGTCTGGGATATGGTTTTGTGGGGATCAGACAAATAGTCAGCATCCGCATAACCTACTAAGGTTTTGTCTTGGTTCTTGCGGTAAAGCAGTCCAAGATCTTGAGATCCTTGGAGGTACCGTAGAATGTGCTTAACACTATTTCAATGTCTCATCGTAGGAGAAGCGCAATATCTCGCAAGCAAGTTGACAGCAAATGCAATGTCTGGTCGGGTGCAATTTGCGAGATAGAGCAAAGCTCCAACAGCGCTAAGGTAAGGAACTTCTGGTCCCATAATTTCTTCTGAATCTTCTCTTGGCCTAAATGGGTCCTTATCCACTTCAAGGGATCGAACAACCATCGGGGTGCTAAGTGGATGAGATTTATCCATGTGAAATCTCTCCAATACCTTCTTTACGCAGGTCGACTGATGAATAAGGATTCCTTCTGGGAGGTGCTCGATCTGCAAGCCGAGGCAGTACTTGGTTTTACCCAAGGACTTCATTTCAAATTCAACTTTCATGATTGAACTGGCTTCTTCAATCTTTTTGCATGTTCCGATTATGTTTAGGTCATCAACATAGACGGATATGATGCAAAAACCATCTTGTAATTTCTTCGAGAATACGCATGGGAAAGCTTTATCGAATGTGTATCCTTTCTTCTGAAGGAATTCACTAAGTCGGTTGTACCACATGAGGCCTGATTGCTTCAGGCCATACAATGACTTTTGCAGTTATATGCTATACATACTGTGGTTTTCACCATCCCTCATCTGAGGAATGTCAAATCCATCTGGGATTTTCATATAAATGTCAGCATCTAGTGATCCGTATAAGTACGCGGTTACTACGTCCATTAATCTCATTTGGAGATTCAACTTAACTGCCAAAGATATCAAGTAGCGGAACGTTATTGAGTCCATGACGGGAGAATAGGTTTGATCAAAATTAATCCCGAGTCTCTGCGAAAACCATTGTGCTACCAGCCTCGCTTTATACCTCTCCACAGTATTGTTCTCATTTCGTTTTCGTACAAATACCCATTTATATCCTACAGGGATAACATGCGGGTGTACGAACGATAGAGCCAAATACTTGTCTTTTGTTAAGCGATGCGAGCTCTGCATCAATTGCCTCTTTCCATTTAACCCAATCGGAGCGCTTCCGGCACTCGGCGATTATTTTGGGTTCTGGATCAAGATCATTTATAATGGAAAGGGCGATTGATGCTGCAAATGTGTCGTCGATGAAAGTAATATTTCTATTGTATGTTTCTCCCGTATCTGTGAAGTTCACAGAGACTTCGACGTTTACGTCAACCAGACCTTCCTCATTTCCCATTGTATCTGGGTCTGATCGTTCCACGGCCCTAGTGCATGGAATATTTTGTGCACGTGCTTCATCACTAGGACTCTCGTCTCCTAGAGACTTGGAGTTATCTAGACGGATCTCTTCTAGAGATTTTCCATTCGACTGACCAAATTTGCTAGCCTTTCGTTTAGGTGTGTTACTATCTCTTGAGGGTCCCTTACACTTTTGGCGTGTGGGGGCATGAGTACTCGTTTTGCTTGGGACCTCTGTTGATAGGCATTTTCGTACGGGTTGATATATGTGGCTATTTAGGGTAATGCCCGACAAACAATCAATAATGAATGAACACGAACGATGGGGGAAGAACTTTCGTTCTTCCCTCGAATGAGAGCTTTTTGCATATATGAGAAATGAGAGGAAATGTCAACCCTTTACAATGAGGGGGTGACCCCCTATTTATAGAGGTTCACCCCAAAGGCCCAAAAGTGGCCCTAAATTCGTCTCAACCCTTTATTTTAGGGATTTATTACAATTATTAATATAAAGATCAACAGTAGACCTATAATACATTAAATACTCTTTTTTGATGTAGACTCTCGATCTTGTCGGGTCAGTGTATCTTTAGGAATCTGACCTTCTGTCAGGCGAGGATATTTCCTGCTGTAACAATTGCCCCCAAGATTAGGCTCTGATTGCGGCCAGAGTTCGATCTTGATTTGTGCTTCAAATAGGTTTTACCCCCGAGCCTGAAAACAGGATAGCTCGGATGCCCCGGAGGAGTCTTCGACAACAGGGTCCGTGATGGGCGAATCTTCTGTGTAACCTTCGAATAGCCAAACTTTTTTGAAATTGGTCGGGTTAGGTGGGGTACGATCTTCCATCGTGCCCCCGAGTCGAGAATCGTGACGTTCAATTAATAAAGAGTTCTTAGGGCGGTAAGGAACGTGATGATAAATTAATGAAGTGCTTAGGCCGGTTGCGGGTAGCGACTTCACGGACAACAGATTGACTTAACAATCAATTAAAAGATAAATCAACAGATTAATGAGTGAAGTGCTTTAGCCGATTGACGGGCAGCGACTTCAAGAATACATGATTGAATTAACAATCGATTTGTTGATTAAACAAAGCGTCCAAGACGCGATATATTATGGCCGCAAGTGGGCAAAAGCGATGCGGGTCAGTCGATGCCGGTGAAGGCGGACTGGGCGATGCTGTTAACATGGATAAACCAAAGCAGAGAATTGATTAGTTGACGCCGGTGAAGATGAACTAAACAACACCTCGCCCATTAAGGCGGAAAGTCAACGCTCAAAATGTGGACTGATCAACGCCGAAAAGGCGGATTAGCTCGAGAAAGAGATTAGTTGACGCCGGTGAAAGCGAACTAACCAATACGTCAATGCCTGAAAAGGCGGACTAATCAACGCCAGGAGGGTGGATTAACTCGAGAAGTAGATTAGTTGACGCCGGTGAAGGTGAACTAAACAACAGTCAACGCCTGAAAGGCAGACTAATCGACGTCGAGAAGACGGATTACTTCGCCAATCCAGGCGGAATATCGAGGCCTAGAAGGCGGACTAATCAACCCCGAGAAGGCGGATTAACTCGAGTAGATTAGTTGACGCCTGTGAAGGCGAACTAATCAATACGTCAATGTCTAAAAGGCGGACTAATCGACGTCGAGAAGACGGATTACTTCGCCAATCCAGGCGGAATGTCGACGCCTAGAAGGAGGACTAATCAACGCCGAGAAAGCGGATTAACTCGAGTAGATTAGTTGACGCCTGTGAAGGCAAACTAATCAATACGTCAACGCCTGAAAGGCGGACTATTCGACGTCGAGAAGACGGATTACTTCGCCAATCCAGGCGAAATATAGACGCCTAGAAGGCGGACTAATCAACGCCGAGAAGGCGGATTAACTCGAGTAGATTAGTTGACGCCTATGAAGGCGAACTAATCAATACATCAATGCCTGAAAGGTGGACTAATCGACGTCGAGAAGACGGATTACTTTGCCAATCCAGGCGGAATGTCGATACCTAGAAGGCGGACTAATCAACGCCGAGAAGGCGGATTAACTCTAGTAGATTAGTTGACGCTCATGAAGGCGAACTAATCAATACGTCAATGCCTGAAAGGTGGACTAATCGACGTCCAGAAGACGGATTACTTCGCCAATCCAGGCGGAATGTCGATGCCTAGAAGGCGGACTAATCAACACCGAGAAGGCGGATTAACTCGAGTAGATTAGTTGACGCCTATGAAGGTGAACTAATCAATACGTCAATGCCTGAAAGGCGGACTAATCGACGTCAAGAAGACGGATTACTTCGCCAATCCAGGCAGAATGTCGACGCCTAGAAAACTGACTAATCAACACCGAGAAGGCGGATTAACTCGAGTAGATTAGTTGACACCTGTGAAGGCGAACTAATCAATACGGCAATGCCTGAAAGGCGGACTATTCAACGTCGAGAAGATGGATTACTTCGCCAATCCAGGCGGAATGTCGATGCCTAGAAGGCGGACTAATCAACGCCGAGAAGGCGGATTAACTCGAGTAGATTAGTTGACATCTGTGAAGGCGAACTAATCAATACGTCAATGCCTGAAAGGCGGACTAATAGACGTCGAGAAGACGGATTACTTCGCCAATCCAGGCGGAATGTCGACGCCTAGAAGGCGGACTAATCAACGTCGAGAAGGTGGATTAACTCGAGTAGATTAGTTGATGCCTGTGAAGGCGAACTAATCAATACGTCAACGCCTGAAAGGCGGACTAATCGACGTCGAGAAGACGGATTACGTCGCCAATCCAGACGGAATGTCGACGCCTAGAAGATGGACTAATCAACGCCGAGAAGGTGGATTAACTCGAGTAGATTAGTTGACGCCTGTGAAGGCGAACTAATCAATATGTCAACGCCTGAAAGGTGGACTAATCGACGTCGAGAAGATGGATTACTTCGCCAATCCAGACGGAATGTCGACGCCTAGAAGGCGGACTAATCAACGCCGAGAAGACGGATTAACTCGAGTAGATTAGTTGACGCCTGTGAAGGCGAACTAATCAATACGTCAACGCCTGAAAGGCGGACTAATCGACGTCAAAAAGACGGATTACTTCGCCAATCTAGGCGGAATATCGATGCCTAGAAGGTGGACTAATCAACGCCGAGAAGGCGGATTAACTCGAGTAGATTAGTTGACGCCTGTGAAGGCGAACTAATCAATACGTCAACGCCTGAAAGACGGACTAATCGACATCGAGAAGACGGATTACTTCGCCAATCCAGGCGGAATGTCGACGCCTAGAAGGCGGACTAATCAACGTCGAGAAGGCGGATTAACTCGAGTAGATTAGTTGACGCATGTGTAGGTGAACTAATCAATACGTCAACGCCTGAAAGACGGACTAATCGACGTCAAGAAGATGGATTACTTCGCCAATCTAGGCGGAATGTCGATGCCTAAAAGGCGGACTAATCTTCGCCGAGAAGACAGATTAACTCGAGAAGTGGATTATTTGACGCCGGTGAAGGCGAACTAATCAAAACGTCAACGCCTGAAAGACGGACTAATCGACGTCGTGAAGACGGATTACTTCGCCAATCTAGGCCGAATGTCGACGCCTAGAAGGCGGACTAATCAACGCCGAGAAGGCGGATTAACTCGAGAAGTGGATTAGTTGACGCGGGTGAAGGCGAACTAATCAATATGTCAAAGCCTGAAAGGGCGGACCGGTCAACGCCTATGAAGGCGGAAAAATATTTGTAGTCGAAAGGTGTGACCATGTTTTAAATAATGAGTTAATTACCCGGTGAGCATCCTCAATGATTTTTTCGAAATTATATTCGAAGTTTCAAATAACCGACTGTATTTAATAATACTCAGAGTTAAATAATTTATTTTCCTATGAAGGCGGATAAATATTTGTAGTCGAAATGTGTGACCATGTTTTAAATATTGAGTTAATTACCCGGTGAGCATCCTCAATGATTTTTTTGAAATTAAATTTGAATAGTACTAAAGCTTTTTTAATATAGATCTCTCTCTCTCCCCCAAATAAAACACTAAATGGCTCTGATACCATTGTGAACAGAAGGCGGAATAATAAAAATAAAGTAAGAATAAAAGAAATGAGCCATAAGGAACAAGCAGTAATTGAAAAGATAATTGGAATTAATATGAAGTAAACTTACAATACAGTGAAAGACAAGTAGAAAATCTTACAGTAGTAGTAGATGGAATACAGATTGAAGTAATAGCAGATGGAATGCAGACTGAGTTGTAGCTTAGAAACTAAGGGAGGAAAATATTACAAGTGGAGATAACCTAAAATTTTCTGATGATTGTAATGAAAAATGAATGACCTATTTATAGGGAAAATAAAAGCAAATACATTTGAATTTGAATTTGAATTTGAATCTGAATTTGAATTTGTCGGCCATCAGTAGTGTCGGCAGGTCTTGAGTGCGTTCCAGGTACTGAGCATCTTTTGACTACTTTGCCAAGTCTAGACAAAATACTTGAACATCTTTTGACTAATTGGCCATGAATGGGGTCCATTTGTAGAGCATCTTTTGGCAGAGTCTTGTTTGAGTTGTTGAATAGTCTTCTTTGATTGAGTCGTCAAAAAACATCTTTGAAAATCGAGAGAAATTAATCCTTTTTGAAATAATCTTCTTTTTTCTTTTTCTAACAATTGCCTTTTTTTATTTTTTCTTTGGCTTTTTTGGAGGCAGTTCTGTTTTTTGCCTCTATTAATTCTTTTTGAAAGGCAGTTC
Source organism: Ballota nigra (assembly GCA_947034835.1). Lineage (NCBI taxonomy): Eukaryota > Viridiplantae > Streptophyta > Magnoliopsida > Lamiales > Lamiaceae > Ballota > Ballota nigra. The sequence goes on from OX344727.1 coordinate 49,793,123, forward strand.
TGTTTTTCGCCTTTATTAATAATTCTTTTTGAAAGGCTGTTCTGTTTTTCGCCTTGCGTGGAATGGGAACTTGAATATCTGAATCAAGAACGGTGAGTCATAAAAGATAATCATCAGGTTCTTGACCACATGGTCCGCCGAAGGGATCAGCGAGATCGGTGCTTGAATTTTCAGAAGTATTGTCTGGTTCTGAACCAGACTCTCTTTTGAGTTTGCAAAATTGGGCATAAGATTTTGCCATGCTGGGATTTGATTCGAAAAAAGAGAACATATCTCTTTCTGTTTGAGTAAGGGTTGGTTCTGTTGGCTTTGAAGGGATTGGTCTTTTTTCTGAGGATTGAGTTTCTGAGGATTGAGTTACAGGGTTCCAAAAGGTTTTTTTCCCCTGTTGAAAGGAATTTGAGAACTGCATGAGCATTGCAGTTTTGGATTACAACTTTGTGCCACCATTTGATCTTGAATTCTCGGACAATTGAAATGGGATAAGGTTTTGGGAAGTGTTGTTTGAATGCATAGCTCCAGCAGAGTATCCAGGGAACTTTGAACTCGGCATAGAACAGGACTTCCTTTTTGCATTGCTCACCAGGAGCCTTTTGAGTGAAAACCAAAAGCCCTTGTTGGACTTCAGAAGGTAAAATTTTTGGGAGAGGCCCAAAGTCTCTCCACCAATCCAAAAACCAGACAGGGAAATTGTTTTTGGCGAAGCTGGCATGGAATGTGAAGAACCAAGAATGATTGAATGGTCTTAAAAGAAACGCTTTAAACCAAGCCATTTTGTAGTCAGGATAGGTATATCCTTTTGGAGAAAATGGTTTTGAAAAACTCTTTTCCGAGAAAGGAAATGTCCATTCACTCGAACGGAAGACTTGTTTAATAATGCATTTTGAGAAGGAAATTTGGCTTGGGTTTTTGGGATCCATATTGTGGATTAACTCGATAGAGCCAGAGTCAACCAGAATGAATTCATAGAACTTTTGAGTTTTTCGGACGTCGTCAGAGTACCATTGACATCCTTCGGGAAAATAGTTTTTAATAATTTCATTGAGTTTTCCAAGGCTTTGAATATCAGCAAAAATGGTAGGTGTAATGTGCTGATCATTTGGTTTTGAAAAATAAGTGGTTTGAGTTCCGCTTCGGGTTTGAGTGTTTACCTGCGAAGAAGAGGATTCTCCTTTGATCGGGGTCCTTGGAGCTGGGTTTTGAATTGTCTGTGCAAAGGTGAGAGGAGGAAATGAGTCAAGTGTTTGGAATTGGTTGAAAGTTGCAAGAGGCTTTGAATTTGAATAATTATCGGGCGACTGCATCCTTGGTCCCGACATCCTTGGCATGTGCATTTTCTGTATTTTGAAGAAATTCTCTGGTTAGAAAATCTGGTAAACAATTATTTTCTCCTTTGATATATTCAATATCAAAGTCGAAGCTGGACAAAATAGCTTGCCATCTGGCAAATATTTGTTTTGAAACAATATTCTTTACATCCTTTTGAAGTATTTCTTTTGCAGACTTGCAATCGATTCTAAGAAGGAACTTCTTATTAAAAATATCATCTTGAAATTTGGAAATGCAGAGGACAATAGACAAAATTTCTTTTTTAATGGTTGAATAATTTTGCTGAGGGCCAAGCCAAACTCCAGAGTGGAATCTAACAAGTTCCTCTTTGAGAAGGATTCTTTGTTTTAGAATTCCCCCATAGCCGAGATCAGAAGCATCGGTTTCGATGATCATGAAAGAGTCGGGCTTAGGAATTCCAAGACAAGGAAGGGATTTAACTTGAACCCTGACCTTCTTAACAATATTAGTATGTTCTTGGGTCCAAATAGGAGGATCCTTTTTTAATCTTTGAAAAAGAGGTTTGCAAATAATTCTAAGCTTTGGAAAGAAATCAGAGATATAATTTAAACAGCCTAGAAATCTTTGTAATTGGGTTTTATCTTTGATAACATCTGGAAATTTGTCAGCAAATTCTATAGCTCTAGCAATTGGTTTGATAGTCCCACGAATGATTTCGTGGCCAAGGAATCTAATCTTGGTTTGAAATAATTTGATTTTTGAGGCAGAAATAGCTAAACCATTTCTTTTTACTATTTGTAAAAAGATATTGAGATGTTTGAAATGCTGATCAATATCTTGAGAGAAAATAAGAACATCGTCAATATAAACAATAGAAAAATCAGAATAATTATTGAAGATGTCATTCATGATATTTTGAAATTCAGAAGGGGCGTTCTTTAAGCCAAAGGGCATAACATTCCACTCAAAATGACCAAATGGTACGGTAAAAGCAGTTTTGTATTTATCACACTCTTGAATCTGTATTTGCCAAAAACCAGACTTAAGGTCGAATTTGGAAAAGATACGGGCTTTGTGCAGCCTATTAATAAGATCTCTTTTATTTGGAATAGGATATCTAATCCATTCAAGAACTTCATTAAGGGGTTTATAATTAATGACAAGCCTAGGAACTCCGCGTTCTTTTTCGGCTTGATTGTTGACATAAAAGGCAGCACAACTCCAAGGGGACTTGGAAGGTCTAATGAGTTTCTTTTTTAGAAGAGAATTGATTTCTTCTTTGCAAGTGTTCATGAGATTATGATTCATTTGAATGGGTCTAGCTTTGGTAGGAATATCTTTTTCGTTGAATTTTGGAATGTAAGGGAGAGAAACAACATGTTTCTTTCTATCCCAGAAAGCATTGGGTAAATCAGAACATACCTCAGATTTTATTTTTCTTTCAAAATCTAAAATCTTATCCTGAATGTTTTTGTTCTTTAATTGATCATCAATCTTTTGATAAGGGATTTCTTCTTGAAGATAACAAATATGTTGTTTTTTATTTTGAATAGAATTAATTTGTTTTGAAATAGAATGATTTTGAAGGAGAGAAATTTCTCTTTCTTTGATAGGAGTAAGGAATTTGAAGGAAATATCTTTTCCCATGATATTAGTGGTAATTCCTTTACCATTGACGAGAAAAGGATAAATGGTGGTTAAAAAAGGGGTTCCAAGAATTACTTCTTGGTTGAGATTTTTAACAAGAATGAAAGGAGTTTTGAAACAATAGCCTTGCTTACAGATGTAGGCATTAGATAATTTGTATTTTATAAAAAGGGGAGTGGTGTTAGCGGCCACTAATCTTTCATTAGTTTTTTCATAATACTTGGAGGGTATAAGTCCTTCTTTAATACAATTTTGATCTGCTCCACTGTCAATGAGACAAGGAATATTGATTTTAAAATCATTAACAACAAGTGTTATAATGGAATACCACTTTTGAAAAGAAATTCTTTCAATAGCTTGAATAGATTGAGAATGATCTTCTTGAACAGGAGGTTCTTCTAGTTCAATCTGATCATTAACTTCAGCGTCATTCTTTTTTAGTAAAGAAATTCTGGTTTCTAATTCCAAATCTTTGGTATGAAGATTAATGATATCCTTTTGTAAAAGACCTACTTCTTTCTTAAGAGTATTGATTTCTCTCTTAAGATCATCAGTAGAGATTTGTTTGGAAATAGAGGAAGAAGGAGTTTTTTCAAAAAGTTTTGTAATGCTAAAAGGTTCAATATTTTGAAGGAGTTTATCCTTTTTTGGTTTTTCATTAGTAAGGACAAGATCTCTAAGACGAAGGAGATACTTATCACGATCTTCTTGATTAGGAACTTTCTCAATGAGGTCAAAGAGAAGTTCTTGTTCATTGCTTTCTTTTGTAATGACATTAAGGGAAAAAGGACAGAAATCACCATTGCAATCATCACTATCATCATCAGTAGAGGAAAAATTTATTAAATCATTTTGAAAATCTTCTTCAGGGTCTTCTTCGGGGGAGCTAGGTTCCTCTGAAGTTGTCTCTTTATTAGAAATGAGAAGAGAAGAGATTTTGTTTCTTAATTCTTCATCATCATGAAAAATTTCATCAATTTTCTTTTTTAAGGGGCAAACATCAGCTTTGTGGCCAATCTTACCGCATTTGTAACAAGTAGGCTGTTTCTTTTTGAAATCTTTGATTTCTTTTTCTTAAAGGGTTTCTGTTGGGAATTGGTATTATTGTCATAATGTTTTTTAAAAGGATTTTTGCTTTTAGAATTCTTTGAGAGTTTCCTTGCTTTTCTTTTGGATTTTGAAGAGGGAGCTTGAATTTTTTGTAAACCGAAAGCTTCACAGAAAGTGCCCACTTCTTTCCTAAATTTGGATTTTTCGGATCCATACTTGGATTGTATTCTGAGTTCAGAACACAAAGAGAGACCCTCTTTTTTGATAAAAGCAAATAATTGACTGTAAGTAATATCTTCAAATTTAATTTCATTGAGGCCTGTAGCTTCTTTGAGTTTTTGATGAATTCTAGAACCAAAAAGTTTTGGAAGACCAGCAATAAATCTTTCTTTCCAAAAAGAGGCATTGCAGTCGGTTCTTTTTAAAACATGAGTTAAGAAAACATCTTTGTACCATCCATAATCTGAAAGGGTTGGGCAATTAAGACTGGAGAGAACTATTTGAGTAGAATCAAGTTCTTCTTTTGGATTACCAATGAAATACATGCCTATGGTAATGATTAAAAAATCACAGGCATCAGATTTTGTGGTAAGGGTGCCATCTTCTTCTTCAAAAATAGCAGTATGACTAAGAATTATTTGTTTATTAGCAAGATCAATAGAGTGATCCCACCAATTTTTGAGTTGACCTGTAAATCCAGAAACAATTAAAGCAGCAATAGTTTCTTCAGTAATGTTTTGAAGTTTGTATGCCATTCTAGCCATACCCATTTCTTGAAGAGTATTGAGTATTTCGTATTCGGATTTTCCATCAATATTCCATTCATGGATGGAATTTCCATCATATTTGGAATTCTTAGTTTGATTACGTTCTTCGAATTGAACGTCAGGAGGAGTAGGTCTGTTGTAGTAATTCTTTTTCCCAGAGTTGAATTTTATTCTATTAATATTGAAAGGATCTTTAGTATTATCTTCACTGTCTTCAGAGTCTTTATCTTTATCAAGACAATTAATATTTTTAGTACCGGAAGTAGAAGCTTCTGTAGAGATTCTTTTAGTAATTCTGTCAATAAGACTGGAATTTGAAGGGAATTTCATTTGATCTTCAATATTTCCAGGAAGACTTCTAGGAATAAAATGAGGGCTGGAGTTATCCTTAGGGAATTTGGGAATAGAAGCTTTAGAATCAATTTTGTTTGACAAATGATCAATTTGATCAGCAATAGTGTGAAGGATTTGGTTAGAAAAATTGTTCTGCTCATGAATTTTTCGGATATCTTCCATAGTAGGATTATCCGTTCCTCTTCTTCCTGTTTTGAAAGATGTAGCAATAACTTCGCCTTCAGGAATAGAGATTTTGAAACTTTGTAAAGGAGGATGAATAGCAGTGAGAGTGGTTCCAGAAACGAGGTTCCACTTTTTGTAAAGACTAGTTTGAACATTAATTTGATCAAGGGAGTAAACATCTTGAATGTCCTCGATTTGGCAGAAGGCATCGAACCAATCGAGAATAGGAATTTGGGATCTGAACTTATGTAAACCTATGATCCATTCTTCTTGAAGTTTATTACGAATGGGTTCATCAAGTTTCATAAACCAGTCTTTTCTTTCCTTTTCATCAGGATCATTAAACTCTTGCTCAAGGTATTTGAAGTTAATAGAAAAATTAGCATTGGAAATCATATTGATTCCAGCCATTTGAGAGGCAGTTGGAGATTCAGGAAAAGCATCATCGATATTTTCATTATGGTAATTAGTATCAGGAAGAGGAGATTTGAAATCAACTTTAAGATTAGGGTTGTAAATATTGGGTCTAGAAGTAGAGGCTTCAGAAAAGGAACTTCTAGATCTGACTTCTTGAATACGAACATTGTTTTTATTTTCTCTGAAAGAATTGAATCTTAGAAGAACCCTGCCGTCAGATTCTTCGATGATTTCGGAAACTTCACGTCTAGTGAGATTCCTAGGAATTTGGGGAGTATGGATTATGAATTCATTAGGAATAGTTAATTCACTCCATTTGAGTCTTTTGGGGACAAAAAACGTAGGAATATCTGCTTCGATTTGAAGTAAAACAGTTTCGTCCTTAGAGGTAGGAGTTAAAAGAAATTTTGGATTTAATTGAGAAGACATGACTCTAAAATAAATTCTATAAATAACAGCAAAGTTTTTGCAAGTTTCTTTGAACTCATCACCTTGAAGATGAACGTCAAGAATAATGGAATCATTAACCAAAGGATCAGTAAGATCAACAGAGAAATTAGGAGCACAGTTGAAATACATAGGGCCATTGCAAATATTGGTTTGGGTCATGGATAAAAGAGAAGTTTTGTATCTTTTTAATCTATTATCTCTCAAGGCTACATAAACAGGAGCATCAACTCCAATATGCACAAGAGGTTTAATAGCAACTTGAATTAAACCAAAATGAATGTACCTGTATCCTTTTTCAAGGTATTTTTTGATAGAAACATTTGATAATAAAGGAATACTCTGAAATTCTTCATTAATGGAAATTGTTTCTTCATGAGTTTTAATGGAGTAAGCAGTTTTGAAACCAAGCATACCAATATGATAAATACTTTCAATTTGTTGCTCAGGAATAGTCCAATTGGAATAGTTTTGAGGAAAAGTTATTTCATGCGAACTAACAATACCAGAATTATTAGTATTATTATTTTTGGAAAAAATTGATCTAAATCTGGAAGCCATTAATACTGTTCAAAATTGGCCTGAATTACAGAAGATCTTGGATAAATCGGGACCACCACCTGGAACACCAAAACAAGGCTTACCAACGGATTTCACGGCTGACCAACGCTTTAATCCAAGTCAGGAGTAATTGAGAACAATTTGAATAGTACTAAAGCTTTTTTAATATAGATCTCTCTCTCTCCCCCAAATAAAACACTAAATGTAACCATGGATTGTTTAACCGATCTCCATGAGATTGCGGTTCCACCACAGAGAAAAATATAACCAGTCTGGGATATGGTGTTGTGGGGATCAGACAAATAGTCAGCATCCGCATAACCTACTAAGGTTTTATCTTGGTTCTTGCGGTAAAGCAGTCCAAGATCTTGAGATCCTTGGAGGTACCGTAGAATGTGCTTAACACCATTTCAATGTCTCATCGTAGGAGAAGCGCAATATCTCGCAAGCAAGTTGACAGCAAATGCAATGTCTGGTCGGGTGCAATTTGCGAGATAGAGCAAAGCTCCAACAGCGCTAAGATAAGGAACTTCTGGTCCCATAATTTCTTCTGAATCTTCTCTTGGCCTAAATGGGTCCTTATCCACTTCAAGGGATCGAACAACCATCGGGGTGCTAAGTGGATGAGATTTATCCATGTGAAATCTCTCCAATACCTTCTTTACGCATGTCGACTGATGAATAAGGATTCCTTCTGGGAGGTGCTCGATCTGCAAGCCGAGGCAGTACTTGGTTTTACCCAAGGACTTCATTTCAAATTCAACTTTCATGATTGAACTGGCTTCTTCAATCTTTTTGCATGTTCCGATTATGTTTAGGTCATCAACATAGACGGATATGATGCAAAAACCATCTTGCAATTTCTTTGAGAATACGCATGGGAAAGCTTTATCGAATGTGTATCCTTTCTTCTGAAGGAATTCACTAAGTCGGTTGTATCACATGAGGCCTGATTGCTTCAGGCCATACAATGACTTTTGCAGTTATATGCTATACATACTGTGGTTTTCACCATCCCTCATCTGAGGAATGTCAAATCCATCTGGGATTTTCATATAAATGTCGGCATCTAGTGATCCGTATAAGTACGCAGTTACTACGTCTATTAATCTCATTTGGAGATTCAACTTAACTGCCAAAGATATCAAGTAGCGGAACGTTATTGAGTCCATGACGGGAGAATAGGTTTGATCAAAATTAATCCCGAGTCTCTGCGAAAACCATTGTGCTACCAGCCTCGCTTTATACCTCTCCACAGTATTGTTCTCATTTCGTTTTCGTACAAATACCCATTTATATCCTACAGGGATAACATGCGGGTGTACGAACGATAGAGCCAAATACTTGTCTTTTGTTAAGCGATGCGAGCTCTGCATCAATTGCCTCTTTCCATTTAACCCAATCGGAGCGCTTCCGGCACTCGGCGATTATTTTGGGTTCTGGATCAAGATAATTTATAATGGAAAGGGCGATTGATGCTGCAAATGTGTCGTCGACGAAAGTAATATTTCTATTGTATGTTTCTCCCGTATCTGTGAAGTTCACAGAGACTTCGAATTTTACGTCAACCAGACCTTGCTCATTTCCCATTGTATCTGGGTCTGATCGTTCCACGGCCCTAGTGCATGGAATATTTTGTGCACGTGCTTCATCACTAGGACTCTCGTCTCCTAGAGACTTGGAGTTATCTAGACGGATCTCTTCTAGAGATTTTCCATTCGACTGACCAGATTTGCTAGCCTTTCGTTTAGGTGTGCTACTATCTCTTGAGGGTCCCTTACACTTTTGGCGTGTGGGGGCATGAGTACTCGTTTTGCTTGGGACCTCTGTTGATAGGCATTTTCGTACGGGTTGATATATGTGGCTATTTAGGGTAATGCCCGACAAACAATCAATAATGAATGAACACGAACGATGGGGGAAGAACTTTCGTTCTTCCCTCGAATGAGAGCTTTTTGCATATATGAGAAATGAGAGGAAATGTCAACCCTTTACAATGAGGGGGTGACCCCCTATTTATAGAGGTTCACCCCCAAAGGCCCAAAAGTGGCCCTAAATTCGTCTCAACCCTTTATTTTAGGGATTTATTACAATTATTAATATAAAGATCAACAGTAGACCTATAATACATTAAATACTTTTTTTTTATGTAGACTCTCGATCTTGTCGGGTCAGTGTATCTTTAGGAATTTGACCTTCTGTCAGGCGAGGATATTTCCTGCTGTAACAATTGCCCCCAAGATTGGGCTCTGATTGCGGCCAGAGTTCGATCTTGATCTGTGCTTCAAATAGGTTTTGCCCCCGAGCCTGAAAACAGGATAGCTCGGATGCCCCAGAGGAGTCTTCGACAATAGGGTCCGTGATGGGCGAATCTTCTGTGTAACCTTCGAATAGCCAAACTTTTTTGAAATTGGTCGGGTTAGGTGGGGTACGATCTTCCATCGTGCCCCCGAGTCGAGAATCGTGACGTTCAATTAATAAAGAGTTCTTGCCGCTGGCCGGCATTGATTTTAGTAATAGGGCGGTAAGGAACGTGATGATAAATTAATGAAGTGCTTAGGCCGGTTGCGGGTAGCGACTTCACGGACAACAGATTGACTTAACAATCAATTAAAAGATAAATCAACAGATTAATGAGTGAAGTGCTTTAGCCGATTGACGGGCAGCGACTTCAAGAATACAGGATTGAATTAACAATCGATTTGTTGATTAAACAAAGCGTCCAAGACGCGATATATTATGGCCGCAAGTGGGCAAAAGCGATGCGGGTCAGTCGATGCCGGTGAAGGCGGACTGGGCGATACCGTTAACATGGATAAACCAAAGCAGAGAATAGATTAGTTGACGCCGGTGAAGATGAACTAAACAACACCTCGCCCATTAAGGCGGAAATTCAACGCTCAAAATGTGGACTGATCAATGCCGAAAAGGCGGATTAACTCGAGAAAGAGATTAGTTGACGCCGGTGAAAGCGAACTAACCAACACGTCAATGCCTGAAAAGGCGGACTAATCAACGCCAGGAGGGCGGATTAACTCGAGAAGTAGATTAGTTGACGCCGGTGAAGGTGAACTAAACAACAGTCAACGCCTGAAAGACAGACTAATCGATGTCGAGAAAACGGATTACTTTGCCAATCCAGGCGGAATATCGAGGCCTAGAAGGCGGACTAATCAACACCGAGAAGGCGGATTAACTCGAGTAGATTAGTTGACGCTTGTGAAGGCGAACTAATCAATACGTCAACATTTGAAAGACGGACTAATCGACGTCGAGAAGACGGATTACTTCGCCAATCCAGGCGGGATGTCGACGCCTAGAAGGAGGACTAATCAACGCCGAGAAGGCGGATTAACTCGAGTAGATTAGTTGACGCCTGTGAAGGCGAACTAATCAATACGTCAACGCCTGAAAGGCGGACTATTCGACGTCGAGAAGACGGATTACTTCGCCAATCCAGGCAAAATATAGACGCCTAGAAGGCGGACTAATCAACGCCAGAAGGCGGATTAACTCGAGTAGATTAGTTGACGCCTATGAAGGCGAACTAATCAATACATCAACGCCTGAAAGGTGGACTAATCGACGTCGAGAAGACGGATTACTTCGCCAATCCAGGCGGAATGTCGATACCTAGAAGGCGGACTAATCAACGCCGAGAAGGCGGATTAACTCTAGTAGATTAGTTGACGCCCGTGAAGGCGAACTAATCAATACGTCAATGCCTGAAAGGCGGACTAATCGACGTCGAGAAGACGGATTACTTCGCCAATCCAGGCGGGATGTCGACGCCTAGAAGGCGGACTAATCAACGTCGAGAAGGCGGATTAACTCGAGTAGATTAGTTGACACCTGTGAAGGCGAACTAATCAATAGGTCAATGCCTGAAAGGCGGACTAATCGACGTCGAGAAGACGGATTACTTCGCCAATCCAGGCGGAATGTCGATGCCTAGAAGGCGGACTAATCAACGCCGAGAAGACGGATTAACTCGAGTAGATTAGTTGACGCCTATGAAGGTGAACTAATCAATGCGTCAATGCCTGAAAGGCGGACTAATCAACGTCAAGAAGACGGATTACTTCGCCAATCCAGGCGGAATGTCGACGCCTAGAAAGCTGACTAATCAACACCGAGAAGGCGGATTAACTCGAGTAGATTAGTTGACACCTGTGAAGGCGAACTAATCAATACGTCAATGCCTGAAAGGCGGACTATTCGACGTCGAGAAGATGGATTACTTCGTCAATCCAGGCGGAATGTCGACGCCTAGAAGGCGGACTAATCAACACCGAGAAGGCGGATTAACTCGAGTAGATTAGTTGACGTCTGTGAAGGCGAACTAATCAATACGTCAATGCCTGAAAGGCGGACTAATCGACGTCGAGAAGACGGTTTACTTCGCCAATCCAGGCGGAATGTCGACGCCTAGAAGGCGGACTAATCAACGTCTAGAAGGTGGATTAACTCGAGTAGATTAGTTGACGCCTGTGAAGGCGAACTAATCAATATGTCAACGCCTGAAAGACGGACTAATCGACGTCGAGAAGACGGATTACTTCTCCAATCCAGACGGAATGTCGACGCCTAGAAGACGGACTAATCAACGCCGAGAAGGCGGATTAACTCGAGTAGATTAGTTGACGCCTGTGAAGGCGAACTAATCAATATGTCAACGCCTGAAAGGCGGACTAATCGACGTCGAGAAGATGGATTACTTCGCCAATCCAGACGGAATGTCGACGCCTAGAAGGCGGACTAATCTACGCCGAGAAGACGGATTAACTCGAGTAGATTAGTTGACGTCTGTGAAGGCGAACTAATCAATACGTTAACGCCTGAAAGACGGACTAATCGACGTCAAGAAGATGGATTACTTCGCCAATCTAGGCGGAATGTCGATGCCTAGAAGGTGGACTAATCAACACCGAGAAGGCGGATTAACTCGAGTAGATTAGTTGACGTCTGTGAAGGCGAACTAATCAATACGTCAACGCCTGAAAGGCGGACTAATCGACATCGAGAAGACGGATTACTTCGCCAATCCAGGCGGAATGTCGACGCCTAGAAGGCGGACTAATCAACGCCGAGAAGGCGGATTAACTCGAGTAGATTAGTTGACGCATATGTAGGTGAACTAATCAATACGTCAACGCCTGAAAGACGGACTAATCGACGTCAAGAAGATGGATTACTTCACCAATCTAGGCGGAATGTCGACGCCTAAAAGGCGGACTAATCTTCGCCGAGAAGACAGATTAACTCGAGAAGTGGATTAGTTGACGCCGGTGAAGGCGAACTAATCAAAACGTCAACGCCTGAAAGGCGGACTAATCGACGTCGTGAAGACGGATTACTTCGCCAATCTAGGCCGAATGTCGACGCCTAGAAGGCGGACTAATCAACGCCGAGAAGGCGGATTAACTCGAGAAGTGGATTAGTTGACGCCGGTGAAGGCGAACTAATCAATATGTCAACGCCTGAAAGGGCGGACCGGTCAACGCCTATGAAGGCGGAAAAATATTTGTAGTCGAAAGGTGTGACCATGTTTTAAATATTGAGTTAATTACCCGGTGAGCATCCTCAATGATTTTTTCGAAATTATATTCGAAGTTTCAAATAACCGACTGTATTTAATAATACTCAGAGTTAAATAATTTATTTTTGATATCACAAAATGAGTTTAGGATATGTATATCCATGCCCCCGCCTTTTAATGTAAATGAAAACTTTACGAGTTGCGATATATATTAAAAGGAAGTTAGCAGAAGAAAATTATATTTCAAAAAGTTGTCCCACTTTGAATTTTCAAAATATGAGTATATGCCCCCGCTTTTAATCTATATGGAATTTGCGAGTTGTAATATATATTAAAAGGAAATTATCGAAATAAACCTGATTCGAGTGGGCAAAGGAATGCCCATAGATTTTTCGTTGATGAAGAGGCTCCGGATGCTCGTCTCAGAAGCTGCTGCCCGTTTTTTTTTAGACTTGAATTAGGGCCAACAGTTAATTAAAATTGGCCTACCAATTAAATCAAAGGCCCAACAATTATTAAAACTTGGCCCAACTAATTAAATAAATAAAAAAGCCCAAGCAATTAAATAAAACTGGGCCCAATTCACTCTGATGAATCACGCAGCCGCAGCCTAGTGAGTCACTCGTTGGGGGCGATGCGCGACTTGCTGCGACTTATCGGCGATGCGGGGAGACCTGGTCGCGACGGACGGCGGTTGCGCTGGTAGGCCGAGGCTGCTCCTCGGCGGCGGAGAGGCTGGGCCGCGGGGAGTGTTGGAGTTATACGTGAAAGTACGCTTTTACTTTGTATAACTCGTGTGTCAAACACTCGTTTTATGAGAATAATTCTTTTATCGCATTTGCTTTAGTTATGATTGAATGTTGAATTTCTATTGCAAACCGTTCAATATATAGTACGTGTTACATTGTAGTTAGTGTAGTGATACCCGATCACGGAAGACGACATTAACAGTTTACTTGTAACTAAACGTACATTTTCACGGCCTAGGTGGAATTGAACAATCCACCGTGAAAGGTCGATGTGTAAGGCTCAGATTGGTCTGTCTTGACCAAGAGATTGCACTAGCACATTTAGTATGTGTTGAAGAGGTCCTACAGCGAGGAGAAATTCTTCTGTTCTGAAAGGTGAAGAATTAGACCTCAGTGGTTGTTGATTTCTTAATCTCCGTCACTTAAATAGGACCGTGTGTGCTTAGTAGTTACTGCTTTGATTCATGTTGGGTGAGAATCATTGTGACTTCGAACTTTGTGTCTTGGGCAGTAATATTAATCATACGACGGTTGCTAAGATTTAATACGGAGAAACGCGTGCGAGTACGGCTCGTGTGATTAGTCCCCTTGGTGGGCTCAGAAGTTTTATTGTACCAAATCTTGCAAGTGAAGAATTAGTTTCTTCGGTACGAATAATAATGTTGAGCTGTCTTTACTCCAAGGTGAAAGATGTTAATTAATTTAGAGCTATTCAGAAGCTTAATTAATTAATGGACTTGATAATCTTAAACGCGGGAAATAATAACCGGGAGCCCATATTATCGTAATATGGATTAAGATGGATAGTGCAATATTAATTTATTAGTGGTAATAATTAATATTAATGTGCTGAATTATATTGGGGCTCAATATTGAAATTCAGAAGTCCATTAGGAGGTCCAATCTTAATTCTCCTTAAGGCCCCTCAAGTAGCCCAATTAAGTAGCCCAATAATGATAAGGTGATTAAAATAAAAAGAAAATATATTGCTGATTTTTCTTTGATATTTTCGAAAAAAGCATATTTAGGAGAAATTAGATTTTGTTGATTTTCTTGGAAAGATATTATGGAAGATATGTATTTTGAAATACAAGAATATCTCATATATTCAAGAAGATCCAAATCTTGAAATCAATCCTTATAATTTTCGAAAATTTCATGCTTACTTAGGTGGGTGAGATTTTTGTGGAATATTTTATTGTGGAGAAAAGAATATATGAGATATATTCAAGATTTCTTAGAGTCTAAGAAAAGATTTTCTTCAAGCCCAATAAACATAAAAAATTCGACCACCTTACACCTATAAATATGGGATGATTATTTCATCCCAAGTACATAATTCCATGTGTTGGAAAAATCCAGAAGCATAGATATTTTTCTTTTTCCTTAGTTTATTAAATTACTTGAAAGCGTCTCCCACCGGTGATCAAGTGAGGTGAAAAGGGAAATACTTGAGAAGGCTTTGGGTTGATAGAACGAGATTACAAGTGTCCCGTATATCCAAAGGCCATTACTACGAGAGGTACGTTAATCGCATATTTACTTGTTTAATTCCGCCTAGTTAAATATGTGAAATTAATTTAACATGCATGATGATAATTAGTTGTTGGAATTTTTATTTGAATTAATTAGGATTAATTCATGCTAGTAATAATTGTATTTAAATTCGTATTTAAAGTTCATCCCGAATAGATTCCGGGCATCCCTATTTTCCCAACAACTGGTATCAGAGCCACGGTTTCGAGCTCTGAATTTTAAATTGGAATTTAAATTGTTGAACATTAAATTGAAATTGGATAGTAGAATTGTTAGATCTTTTTTGCAGGTATCCAATTGTCATGGTTTTAATGTTGTTAATTTCATGCGTGTGAATTAATTTGGTTTTTAATTCGATTCGTTCGAATTCATTTTTCTCGTGAGAAAATCCACGAGTAGATTAGTTGTTTTTATTTTGATTCGATCATTATAATAGACTAGTCTAGATCTAGTATTTATTTTTTTTGTAAAAATAAATTGTAACCGGATCGTGACGAAGAACGAAGAATTAAAAACGGCGTACCCGGACGACGCATACAAGCGTGACGCGTGTATGGAGGTAAAATCATGCAAGGGGTGAAGAAAACGAGGACGAACGGCGAAAAAAAATGGCACACGGGGGTGCACGGCACACGCCGTGCGCGACGGAGGCCGGCGCCGCGCGCACGCCGCGCGCGCGCCTCGGGCGCGGGCTGCAGCGCCTCGGGGCGCTCCGGGCGGCGCCTCGGCGCGCCTCCGTGCAGCACTTCGGGTGCACCTCGGCCGCGCCTCGGGGCTGCGCTTCGGCGCGCCTCGGGCGTTTTTCCAGCGCTTCTTGGGACGGGAAGCGTGCGGGCCCACTTTGTGGGCCGTCGCGCGCTGTATCTCAGGCCGTGAAATTTTTTCGGTTCGTGTTTTTTTTCCGTGTGATTTTAAACGTCGTCCCGAACCCCAAACGATGCTGTTTTTGAAGAAGTGTTGTTGTTCGAGTGGGAGCACGTCGAGACGAACGTCGGAAAGCAACAAGGACGATTTTTCGCATCAAGACGTGAAGAAATTAAACCGTGACAATTGGAATTGAGTGCTCCAATGTGTTTAATTTTTTTCTTATG
Organism: Ballota nigra; assembly: GCA_947034835.1. Classification (NCBI taxonomy): domain Eukaryota; kingdom Viridiplantae; phylum Streptophyta; class Magnoliopsida; order Lamiales; family Lamiaceae; genus Ballota; species Ballota nigra. The sequence goes on from OX344727.1 coordinate 49,808,736, forward strand.
GATGTTTTATTTCGTGCACTTATTATTATTTGTTAATATGTGTTTGCATGAATTTAATTGTCCAAGAAAAACCTTACTTTCGAAAATTACTAAGTATGTTTTTATAATCGCAATTTTATTCCGGATATTAAAATTGGATTAATTTGACCTCCATAATTTATTTATTTGTGAAGTTTTTTGGAATACATTTCCCCCTCGGATCGGCCAAAAGAACGGATTTCACATGAATAAATTCCGAAAGGATGATTGTGGATTATTACTAGTGGCGGTATTGACCCTCACCACGAGTGGCTTGCTCAAAGCGAAATAATAATCCTGTATTTAATTATGGTTATTACTTAGGCATAGGAAATTGATATTAACTTACTCCCCTCGGAGTCCCTGTCAGTTTCTATGTGGTCAAAGTGGGAGCCAACTATTAATTTTGAATTAAGGATTTGTAACTTTTAAGTTTGTAATCCGCTTGAATGTGTTTAAATGTATAGACCACCCCTCGTGGCGCATTTAAATTGTTTCGAGATGTTGGCTGATGCATGATTATATTGTTTTAAGGCTTCAATATAATTGATGTGATCGAATTATGTGATAATTTCATATTTTTTCTAGATATTGATATGAATGTATGTTTTATTCTCATTTCATCATGTCGCAACCTTTTAATCCACTGTTTAATATACTTAAAGTTAATAAACTTTTTGGAGAGAATTATATCGATTGGAATTTTTTTTTAAAAATTTGTCCTTACTGCACGAAAACACAATTGGGTTATTTATGTTAATATACCCGGCAAGCCTAATGATAAGTCAAGCAATGGGAAGAGGCAGTTTATGATCGGAAACGTGACAATAAATGAAGTGCATCATCTTGACATTTCTGTCTGAGGATTTGAGGCGCGTTCATGAAGACATTGTATCCGCTGTTGAAATCATGGAACACCTTGAAGAGATGTTTTCACATCAGAATCCCATGACTAATCAGTTCACCAAACATGACTTGGTCAAGTTGGAAATGGTGGAAGGAACGCCCGTGAGGGAGCACGTTCTCGAGATAATGGCATACCTTAACAAGTTGGAAGTACTTGGTGCGGATTTTGATTGATTTCATATACCATTCCCTACCGAGAAGCTTTGAGTAGTTTCATCTGAACTGTCAGATGAATGAACGGACAAGTCGTTTGCCCGAGCTCTTGCAAGCTTTAGTTTCGGTGGAGGTGATAATGGAGCACCAGTCTAGTGCTATGGTGGCTAATGGTTCGTCTACCTCTTTTGGTCCCAAGGGAGGGAAAAAGAGGAAGAGAACCAAAGGCCGGATCCAAGCAAATCCAATTGTTGCGAAAGGCAAATGCAAAGGCAAGCATCGAAGGGGAAGTGTTTTAGTTGCGGTGAGAGAGGACAATGGAGGTCTGCCTATTCCAAGCCTAAGAGGCTAGGAAAGTTAGGTAATTCACACACCTTAGTCGTCGAAACTTGTGAAGTGGCGTATGCTGTCTATTCGTGGATAGTGGATACGAGAGCTACTGATCACATTTGTTTCATGGGTTTAAGCTAACTCGACGACTTAACGGAAGTGAGATCCCCATCACATCGGGCAATGCTACGAGAGTGGCAGCTGAAGCAGTGGGAGAAGTGCGTCTATCTTGTGAAGATAGAGTTATGGTCTTGAGAGACGTTTCTCATGTTCCTAGTTTAGAAAGAACTCAACCTTCAATTTCTAAACTGTTTGAATAGATACTCAGTTTCTTTTAATAAGGATGTTATTATTGCTTGAAACGATGAGTTTATCCATTCCGGAACTTTAATGGATGATCTTTATACCATTATTTGGGCACACCACTCACAAAATTGAATCTAATAACACATCGATTATTTCGAGTAATAAAAGAAAGCGTTCTTCGGAGATAAACAAAACACTTCTATGGCATCTTAGACTAGGTCATATTAATCTAAAGTGGATAGAGAGATTGGTGAAAGACGGATCCTTGGAATCATTCCAAGTCGAACCGTTTCCAACTTATGAATCCTGTTTAGAGGGTAAAATGACCAAGAGGGCATTTGGAGCCAAGGGGAATAGAACTACGGAAGTGTTAGAACTCGTTCATACCGATATGTGTGGTTCAATGACGATCATAGCAAGAAGAGGTATGAGTAATTTGATGATTACTCAAGATACGGATACATCTACCTTATGATGCATAGGGAAAGAAGTATCAAGTCTCTACGATTTGTTCGTGGAGGCGAATACCTTAGCAATGAATTCTTGAACTACCTATCGGAAGAAGGGATTGTATCCCTGTTGACCACATCGGGAACCCCTCAATAGAACGGTGTGGCGGAACGAAGGAGCCAGACTCTTTTAGAAATAGTCAGATCCATGATGAGTTATTCGGATTTACCCAAGTCGTTTTGGGGTAACGCCTTGGAAACAATGACTTATATTCTAAACTTGGTGCCATCCAAATCAGTTCCTAAAACCCCAATGGAATTGTGGACCGGGGCGCAAGCCCATTCTAAGACACTTGCAGATTTGGGGTTGTCCGGCATACGTGCTAGACAAGGAAGCCGGTAAATTGGATCCATGTTCGGAATTAAGGTTGTTTATAGGATATCCCATGGGAACGAAAGGGTGTATGTTCTATAGTCTCAAGGATTAAAAGACCGTGATTAGTTCGCACTTTAAATTCTTGGAGGAAGACTATATGAACAAAAGAAAGCCCAGAAGTGAGATTACCTTAGACGAGTTAAGAGGGCAAACTCCAATACCAAGTATACAAGATGATATACCACACGTCATACCTTCACAACCGGAACCCCGTCGTAGTGGGAGGATTGCAAGGCAACCCGAGAGATTCATGGGAATTGGAGAATCTTCGGATTTGATTCCCGGCGATGAATCAGACCCATGAACGTACGACGAGGCAATCCAAGACAAAGACGCAGAAGTGTGGCAAACCGCAATGGAAACCGAGGTGGGTTCGATGGATTATAATCAAGTGTGGGAGTTGGTTGATCCACCTAATGGGGTAGAGCCCATTGGATGCAAGTGGGTGTACAAGAGGAAAAGAGGACCGGACGGAAGGGTAGAGACCTTCAAAGCAAGGCTTGTGGCCTGTGGCCTGTAGCTATGCTTAAGTCCATCCGTATTCTCTTGTCGATCGCTGCGCACTTAGATTACGAGATCTGGCAAATGGATGTCAAGACAGCTTTCCTTAACGGAAGTCTTGATGGGATCTATATGCAACAACCCAAAGGTTTCGTTGAAAAAGGCCAAGAGCACCTCGTATGCAAGCTTAAGAGATCCATTTTATGGACTTAAGCAAGCGTCGCGTACTTGGAACAAGTGTTTTGATCAAGTTATTAAGTCTTATGGGTTTTTGATCAAAACAAGTTCGAAAGTTGTGTGTATAAAAGGTGTGACGGAACTGCCGTGGTATTCTTAGTATTATACGTAGACGATATTCTGCTCATTGGAAACAATGTAAAGGTATTGTCAGACGTAAGGGTATGGCTGTCAAATCAGTTTGATATGAAGGACTTAGGGAAAGCCGGTCACATCCTTGGGATCAAGTTCACTCGAGATCCAAGAGGAGGATGTTGGGTTTATCGCAAGTTTCATACAAAGCCACTGTTTTGAAGCATTTCAGCATGCAAGATTCCAAGAAAGGTTTTGTACCTTTTAGGCACGGAATCCATCTATCTAAAGAAATATGCCCTAAGACACAAGTGGAGATAGATGACATGAAAGACATTCCATACGTTTCGGACGTAGGAAGTCTTATGTATGCAATGTTGTGCACGAGACCGGATATCTGCTTTGCCGTGGGCATGATGGCAAGATATCAAAGTAACCCCGGGAAAGCACATTAGCTTGCAATTAAATGCGTTCTTTAGTTTCTGAAAAGAACTTAGTATGGAATGCTGATTTAACAATCAGACAATCTAATTCCCATGGGATACTCGGACTCAAATTTCCAATCAGACATAGACTCCAAAATACCTACCTCGGGTAGTGTGTTTTGCATGGGAGAAGGAGCCATGACATGGAGAAGCGATTTGCAGAAATGCATCGCAGATTCGACCATGGAAGCCGAATAAGTAGTTACTTGTGAAGTAGCGAAAGAAGCGGTTTGGCTCAAGTACTTCTTAGTGGACTTGGACGTTGTTCCGAATTTGCCCGATAAGATAACTGTCTTTTGTGACAATGCCGGGGCAGTTGCAAATTCAAGGGAACCGAGAGCCCACAAGGCCAGCAAACACATTGAAAGAAAACACCATCTTATACGAGAAATCGTTAAGAGAGGAGATAAAGAGGTGGCAAAGATATGCGTCGGGGACAACCTAGTAAATCCATTCACAAAGGGTCTGCCTCTGAATACATTCGAGAGACATGTGGATGGAATGGGAGTCAAGACTATTGCCAATCTGCTTTAAGTATAAGTGGGAGGAATTATTAGGTTAGTGTAGGTTGACATGAGATGTCACGTAGAGCTACTACACTAAGACATGCGTGATGTATACTAAAAGCAGACTTTAAGTATAAGTGGGAGATTGTTGGAGTTATACGTGAAAGTACGCTTTTACTTTGTATAACTCGTGTATCAAACACTCGTTTTATGAGAATAATTCTTTTATCGCATTTGCTTTAGTTATGATTGAATATTAAATTTCTATTGCAAACCGTTCAATATATAGTACGTGTTACATTGTAGTTAGTGTAGTGATACCCGATCACGGAAGACGACATTAACAGTTTACTTGTAACTAAACGTACATTTTCACGGCCTAGGTGGAATTGAACAATCCACCGTGAAAGGTCGATGTGTAAGGCTCAGATTGGTCTGTCTTGACCAAGAGATTACACTAGCACATTTAGTATGTGTTGAAGAGGTCCTACAGCGAGGAGAAATTCTTCTGTTCTAAAAGGTGAAGAATTAGACCTCAGTGGTTGTTGATTTCTTAATCTCCGTCACTTAAATAGGACCGTGTGTGCTTAGTAGTTACTGCTTTAATTCATGTTGGGTGAGAATCATTGTGACTTCGAACTTTGTGTCTTGGGCAGTAATATTAATCATACGACGGTTGCTAAGATTTAATACGGAGAAACGCGTGCGAGTACGGCTCGTGTGATTAGTCCCCTTGGTGGGCTCAGAAGTTTTATTGTACCAAATCTTGCAAGTGAAGAATTAGTTTCTTCGGTACGAATAATAATGTTGAGCTGTCTTTACTCCAAGGTGAAAGATGTTAATTAATTTAGAGCTATTCAGAAGCTTAATTAATTAATGGACTTGATAATCTTAAACGCGGGAAATAATAACCGGGAGCCCATATTATCGTAATATGGATTAAGATGGATAGTGCAATATTAATTTATTAGTGGTAATAATTAATATTAATGGGCTGAATTATATTGGGGCTCAATATTGAAATTCAGAAGTCCATTAAGAGGTCCAATCTTAATTCTCCTTAAGGCCCCTCAAGTAGCCCAATTAAGTAGCCCAATAATGATAAGGTGATTAAAATAAAAAGAAAATATATTGCTGATTTTTCTTTGATATTTTCGAAAAAAGCATATTTAGGAGAAATTAGATTTTGTTGATTTTCTTGGAAAGATATTATGGAAGATATGTATTTTGAAATACAAGAATATCTCATATATTCAAGAAGATCCAAATCTTGAAATCAATCCTTATAATTTTCGAAAATTTCATGCTTACTTAGGTGGGTGAGATTTTTGTGGAATATTTTACTGTGGAGAAAAGAATATATGAGATATATTCAAGATTTCTTAGAGTCTAAGAAAAGATTTTCTTCAAGCCCAATAAACATCAAAAATTCGACCACCTTACACCTATAAATATGGGATGATTATTTCATCCCAAGTACATAATTCCATGTGTTGGAAAAATCAAGAAGCATAGATATTTTTCTTTTTCCTTAGTTTATTAAATTACTTGAAAGCGTCTCCCACCGGCGATCAAGTGAGGTGAAAAGGAAAATACTTGAGAAGGCTTTGGGTTGATAGAACGAGATTACAAGTGTCCCGTATATCCAAAGGCCATTACTACGAGAGGTACGTTAATCGCATATTTACTTGTTTAATTCCGCCTAGTTAAATATGTGAAATTAATTTAACATGCATGATGATAATTAGTTGTTGGAATTATTATTTGAATTAATTAGGATTAATTCATGCTAGTAATAATTGTATTTAAATTCGTATTTAAAGTTCATCCCGAATAGATTCCGGGCATCCCTATTTTCCCAACAGGGAGGCAGTGAGGCGGCTGCGATGCGGAGCGGGGAGGCCGCTACGGGCGGCGGCAGCTGGGAGGCCAGGCGGTCGGCGATCGTACGGGGAAGTTAAGCCGCAGGCTCACGGTGCGGGTAGGCGAGAGCGGTGGCGCTGGGCGGCGACCTACGGTGGCCGCGCAAGGAGCGGAGGCCGCTGGTCTCTCTGTCTCGTCGGAAGCCGCTGGGCGCTCGTGAGAGGCAACGCGGGTAGGCATCGGCGGCTACGGGTTGACGGTGCGCCTGGAGGCTTGACGGGGAGGCTGGTCGCTGCGAGTCGGGGACGCAGAGTGGCCGGCAGCGAGGGCTGCTGGCCGCTGGAGGCGGGTAGCGGGAAAGACAGTCGCGAGGGCGGCTGCATGCGCGAGTAGGCTGGTCGTGGGGAGGCCTCGTTGCGTCGGGCGAAGCAAGGAGACCAAGCCGCGTGGAGGCTGCTGCGGGGAGGAATGTCCGATGGGCGATGTGGGCAGGAACCCGCGACCGCCGGTGAGGCCGCGCGACACGGGCAGTAGGGCAGCCTGCGGCCGGAGATTGCACCGGGTTGCGGCCAGCGACAACGGCTGTGCGATGGCGCTTAGATCGATGTTGTCAGAGAATCTTTTGACTTTCAGCACAAAAGCCTCTGTCACGTGTGCTGAGAAATGTGCCAAAACACTGAAGACACTCCATTGCTGTAGAAAAGTTGGCGCCACAATCTAGGCAGGTCAGTGGGGATCTGAAATTAAAACTGTAACCCATTTACTTTGGTTTTTACTTGAATATTCCAAATGGGGGTGTAATTTTCCGACGGGCGATAGAGGTGGGCGGCTTATGTTGACTGTACCGCAGCGGTGGCGACTCATGTAAGGAGAAGGACGACGAGCTAGCGTCTGAGCTCCGTCGTGGGCGAAGGTCCGGTAAACCTCAGTTGCCGGAGACGACGGGAACTGATCGTGGGAGCCTCCACAGCCAGAAACAACAGTACCATTACTCTTCTTTCATTTTTTGTTGGTTATGTATGCTTTCTGTTGTGTCAAGGATTGGAATATGTGATTTTTGTAACTTTTTTGGATGATTTCGATTGGTAGGGGATGTTGATTTTTTGGGAAGTTGCACAAAGGATTGGTTGTTTGCTTGTGGGATTTTGTTTTGATTTTTCTCGCTTGTATGGTTTGGATCGAAAAGGTTTTTTGGTTTATGGAATCTGGTTTTTTGATTTTGAGGGGAGGATCTTCGTGTTCATCCCTCGAGATGAACCCGAATTGACCCTTCTTCTAGCGCCAAATTGTTGACAGACATTTTCGTACGGGTTGATATATGTGGCTATTTAGGGTAATGCCCGACAAACAATCAATAATGAACGAACACGAACGATGGGGGAAGAACTTTCGTTCTTCCCTCGAATGAGAGCTTTTTGCATATATGAGAAATGAGAGGAAATGTCAACCCTTTACAATGAGGGGGTGACCCCCTATTTATAGAGGTTCACCCCCAAAGGCCCAAAAGTGGCCCTAAATTCATCTCAACCCTTTATTTTAGGGATTTATTACAATTATTAATATAAAGATCAACAGTAGACCTATAATACATTAAATACTCTTTTTTGATGTAGACTCTCGATCTTGTCGGGTCAGTGTATCTTTAGGAATCTGACCTTCTGTCAGGCGAGGATATTTCCTGCTGTAACAACCTCAACCCTTTGGGGAGCATTTACTGCAGGTATATGCGATCTAGTCACACCTCTATGGTCAGTGAATGCGTCTGACAGATTATTTGCTAAGTTTTACAAGTTAATGATCTTCTGAACTTTCAGTTCAGATTGATTAGTGTGCGGATCTAGATACTGAAGATTACTTACATTCCACGTAAGTTCTCGGTATTAATTCAATTTTGAATTCGGATCTCCCCCTAATGCCGGGAAGTAATCTTCATCGAACGTGCAATCAGCGAACCGGGCCGTTAATTGATCCCAAGACAAAGGCTCGAGGTATTTCACGATGGATGGAGAGTCGTATCTGATGTAAATACCGAGTTTCCTTTATTGGCCCATAGAGGTTCGCTTGGGTATCGTTATTGGTATGTATACCGCACATCCGAAAATACGCAGATGGGAAATGCTAGAGTCTTTCCCACGCACTAACTGTAGGGGGGAATGATCATTATATGCAGTTGGATGGATTTGAATTAAGTGTGATGCATGTAGGACTGCATGCCCCAGCATGAGGTGGGTAGTTTAGAGTTCATAAGCAATGGTCTCGCGATAAATTTGATGCGTTTTATTAGCGCCTCAGCAAGACCATTTTGGGTATGGACGTAGGGGACCAAATGCTCCACTTTAATTTCCAGGGCCATACAGTAATCTGTGAAGGCCTTCGAGCTAAACTCAGCTGCATTATCCATACGAATCGATTTAATTGGATAATCCGGGAATTGAGCTCTAAGCTTGATAGTCTTTGCAATGAGCTTCGCAAAAGTTTGATTGCAGGTGGACAGTAAACATGCAAATGTCCACCTAGTGGAGGCATCAATAAGGACCATGAAATAACGAAATGGTCCTGATGCTGGGTGAATTGGTCCGCAAATGTCTCCTTGAATTCACTCAAGGAAAATTGAAGACTCTAGTCCAACCTTGGTGCGCGACGGGCGCACTATCAACTTACCCTTAGAACATGCATCACAGAAATATTCATCAATGGGAGGGATTCTATTATTCAAAATATTATGACCAGTTGAAATAGATAGAATCCTACGCATCATTGTTTATCCCAGATGACCTAACCGCTGATGCCACAATTTAAAGGAATTTGGGTCATGGAATTTCATACTCTTCGCTAGATGGGAACTAGACGGCCGGATGTATGAATAGTACAAACCGAAGGAGAAGGAAGGAAGTTTTTCTATAACTTGCTTACGGCTACCTCGAGTACTAGTCATCAAAAGGTATTCGTTATCGTTCTCAGTTTTAGTTTCAATATGATACCCGTTTATCCTAATGTCTCTAAAACTGAGTAGGGTATGCTTAGATTGCGGAAACAATAAAGCATTATCAATTATTAATTCGGTACCCATGGGGAGGACAATGGAAGCTCTTCTAGAGCCCACTATCAATGAACTATCATTAGCAATTGTCATTATACTCCCCTTACATTCTATCAAGTTATGAAAATACTTCATATCCTTTAGGATTGTATGTGTGGTGGCGCTATCTACCAGGCATAAATCACTATGGGCATCCATCATGCAAGAGGAAATAGTCCAAACCTAATAGCTGATTTGTTTACGAGCCATAAATGAGAACACCAATATCCAAAATAAACACATGGATAACTATTAAGGTAAACATATCAAAGCTAATAAATTCATTCATAAATAAAATATCCGAAAGAAAGGATCCAAAACATAATGAGAAATTATTTTATTCAGAAAATAAAATACTAGGAATAACTAAATACGCAAATCAATTTGTTGTCTCCCCTATCTCGAGCTACGGGCTCAAGAGATTGTCGTTGTCTTGATCAAATTATGCTTCAGGCAGCTTGTCATCTTCAGGTTCATAAATTGGAGCCTTCTCCTTGTCGTCCTTTTGCACCTTTAGGTAAGCCTCGACCAAGTGTTTGGGAGTGCGACACGTGCGTGACAAATGGCCTTTGCATCCGCATCTGAAACAAGACTGCTAAATCATGCTTTGAGAGCTAGGTTTTCGTGGAGCGGTAAACCGAGTTTTACGACCACCGAATGAACTATGACGTCGGTCATTAGTCCAGAACTTCTTAATCACTCTTCCTCTTCCACGGTTGCGACCAAATGAGGGTTTGGCCCTATACTTCTGCTGGAGTACAGAGTTACTAGCGTGGAATGCAGATACAGAGTTCTGAATTAGGTTGGTTACAATGCGCTGTAACGTAGAGTTGCACTCCGTTATTGACTTCAGGTCTTGATAACGGATGTTCAGCCACTCGTATTGTGATGGAGGGAGGGGTATATGTTCTTGTTGTTGGAAACGTTCCTTCAGGGATTTCCACAATATTCCAGGGTCCCTTTGTGTGATATATTGAAATTTCAGACTTTCATTCATGTGGTTCCTAAGGAAAATCAACACTTTCGCCTTTTGGGCGTTAATAGATTTCGAATCTTCCATGATGGTTTTGCTCAATCTATTTGATGCTAGATAGAATTATGCATCTAGCACCCATGTCGGATAGTTGCTACCATCGAGAGCAAGCTCATCGAATTCTTTCATAGTGATGTCAGACATATTTCACTACAATTAATTAAAGCGATATGGTAAGGGGGGTGACAAAATTCATTGCCAACGAGGGAAATACAAATACTCATTTAATTATTCTAAGGCACATAGATGTACGTACTGGGCATCGTCTACCCAAGGCATAAATTTACGGACCGTCAAATATCGGGCGCCGCCTACCCCGGCATAATATGCGGACTATGAATAAAAATAAACTATGTGCGGAAATAGTAATGCACGCAGGATAATTAAATCACATAAACATGCATAAACAATTAAAGAAGATAATCACATGAAAATAATTTGCAGAAAATATACGATTTAATAGACAGAGGAAATAATCATAAGGATAATTATTTCGTGTATATTAACGCAATTTAACGAAATATTTTCAGGATAAAAAATAAATTTTGTGATACCATAAAACGAAACCGAAGTTAGGTTAGAATTTTACAAAATTCAGGGGGGAATAGCACTACGTGTGATATAGCGGAAGGAGAGAAGCACTGCCTCAATGCTGAGCACGGAGGCGCGCGGAGGCGGCGGGCCACGAAGGGGGCTACGCCGACAGGTGGCACACGGAGGATCGCTATGGCGCGTGCGGCGGCGCGGGCCCGCATTGTGCGTGGTGGCTACCGGCCACGAAGCGCGCTCGTGGCGGCAACGCAGCGGCGAAATGGGGCCGTGGTCGCGCAGCAACGCTCGGCAGGAGGCGCGACGATGACGCAGCAGTGCACCGGGGCCGTGCTTGTGCGGCGGCGCTCGACAGGAGGTGCGACGGCAATGCAGCGGCACACCGGGGCCGCATTCACGTGGCGGCGCTCGGCAGGAGGCGTGCCGGCGATGCAGAGGCGCACAAGGGGCCGTGGACAAGCGCGCGGCGGCGGCCGTTGCTCCGTTTAATCTCAATCCAAAAATAAATTAATTTTAATTCAACGAACAAGCATAATCCAATTAATTGCAAATATAAGTATAAATCGAATTAGCAATATTAGGGCATATAAATCATGCAATACAAGGATCAAATAATTCTGTACGGGAATTAATTCATATAATCTATAGAGAATTTAATTCTAGGGCGTACCGTTTAATCTCGGGCAGAGTCTCGTGCTGATAACGTGTTGTAAATAAGTGCGTAAATAAAGAGACAACGTTTGTTGACCCAGTTCGTCGGGAATGACTACGTCTGGGGGCGATTCAAGCCAGGAGTTCCACTATTATTCTTGTGTATGAGTGAGTACAATAATGAATACAAAGGTATATTTATAATACTAAAACCCTAGTCTAATAGATAAAGCCCATTAAGTTTCTTGATCCATAAGTAATGTCCATACCAAATCTCCTAGATTTGGAATATTAAATCTTCCAGATTTACAACAATTTCAAGGTACAACTCCAAAAATATATAGAGTAGTGCAAGTATTAATTTGTTCCCATTAATTTCCTTTATGCTCTTTTCTCCGACAAATTCCATGAAATAATTAATATAAACTAATTTCTATTATTTTGTGTGAATGTTATAATTAAGCTTTGACCAAGTTCTATCCATGTCAATTTTAAATATAAAAATCATTGTATAATATAAAATGCATGTATCATAAATCATTGTGATATATAATATGAAAAGTATCATTGTATATATAATTCATCTTTTGAATTAATCCCAACTCCAAGTTCTCACCTTGAGTTGTACAACAATTCATCCTGTTTATGATCAACCTCTTTAAAGATCACATTGTTTCTCATTCTTGATTTATACGCTGGGATAGTCTGGTTGGTTCGTTGTACCTAATTTTGGTTTCACTAACAATCTAACGTAGATCTCAATGGTATTTTTAACGGCATATTAATTAGTCTCATTACATTTATCTGATACGTTTCAAAATATCAACAAAACGACCAATACCGATTTACTTTATAAATATTTTTCGAAAAAAACAAATTCTTAACTTTACAAAAACCAAAGTTAAACCTAAAAAACTTAATTTATGAATTGCAACAAGGACATAAGTGAATCATAAAAGAGGAGATAGAACACTTGATACTCTACAAACATGACTGAAAAAACTCATCCTCTTTTATTATATATGAGCACATTAAGAAGCTAAATAAACTGAGCATCATAGATAAAAACAACATCCATTCATATAAAACAAGAATACAACATAATTCAGTTTTTATTCATAATACCCAAAAAGTACATTTTACATACTGAAAAAGTACATTAGAAAAAAAAGTACATTAAGAAGGCTCCCTAGCAGCACTTTTTTCTTTTTTCAATCCTTGGGGGCTTGAAACTAAAATCTATCGGAGATACATATTGGTACTTCGGGTGTTTAGATAGAAAGGAAGCAACTCGGTCAGGGCGCCTCAGAACCTTGCCCGTGGGAGTCTCGTAGTAGACTTCCAACCTCGACAAATCGTGTCAGAGGGACAGTTGTCTAGTGAAACCAGGAGGCGATTTGGGGAGGTTTGGTTTGTCAAAACTCCACAAACTCCCGTTCCCCAGCTCCACATCGGGCGGGTCATTGCACGAAGCCCCCTCTTTTCTCCTGCAAGAGAAGGGTACCTCCCAGATGTTTACTCTGATTTCTTCGTACTCTTTTTGGGTGGGTATAACCCTCCATTTCTTTCAGTGTGTGCACCAAACCTCCCATGCGGGGGCCGTTTTCCAGGTAGGGCACCACTGAAACATAACTTAATCAGCAGTTCAAACCCTGATTATAATTAAAAGCAAAACTAGAGATGATGAAGAGATACCTTAGACTTGGTCTCCGATGTGGCTGCTGCTGTAGGGATATCAACCATTTTCTCCTTCGTCTTTCTTCTTCCGCCCTGAAAACCAATTAGAAAACCACTATTTTTTTTCTCGTTGTATTTCCAACACACTCTCAGTGCCACTTTATATAGCTGCCTAGGTTAAATGCTTGTATGATGACTCAGCCTAATTGAGCTCATCCATTCTCTCTCCCCCTCCAAAAAAATGGCTTATTACACAATTATGAACTCCATCCATCCCGGGGGAACTTGCACATTACTTTGGAAACACTTTTTAAGAAAAATTATTTTTTTAATAAGGTAGTGACATATGAGTAAATATGTGTATATTTTTGTGAGTGTACACACAAATCATTGTTTTCTATTATGTAATATGCAAGTTCTTTTGAGACAGACAAAAAAAGAAAATGTGTAAGTTCCTCCGGGATGGAGGGGAATAACCTTTCGTGGTATTTTATGTTGTTGCACATTTGTGTTCCATTTTATGAAAACGGTTTAAAATCAATCTATAATGTGTATTAGTCGCGAGTACTTTTAAACTTTCAGATAGTTAAATATAGAGGATCTAGCGATGTTCTTGCAACTTATTTCGGTTTCTCGCGCAAATGGTCCTAATACTATTAATATCAAGACCAACAAAAAAAAGCGTAAACAAATCTAAGTCCACGCTGTTATGTTTGGAATAATTTTGTTTTTCTACAGTAACAGACTCTATAAATTTAATTTAAGAACGCGGATCAACTAAAATATTTATAATACTCAATAAGTTTAAATATTATATCATACTGAATGTGTCTCAAATTAGTTTTCACATTGATTTGGGCAATAGAAAATGAGAAATAGTTTCTTCACTTAGTTTTCACACTGATTTGAAAAAAAATGAAAAAAGGAAAAATAGTGTTTCCTCTTTATTAAAGTGATAAGGGTATTTCGGTCAAATCTATTTTAATTGTGTAGTGTGATTTAATTGTGTTAAAAAATAATGACAAAGAGGGTAATAAGTGTGTATTGGGAGGGTAATCAGATCAGTTTCACACTAATTTAGGCACAAAAAATAAGAAAAATAACTTTATTAAAGTGATAACCGATAAAGTAATGGTGTTGCGGTCAAATCAACTTTAATTGTGTGGTGTGAGTTAATTGTGTTAGAAAAAATAATAAAATAGAGGGTAAATAAGTGTATATTGGGAGGGTAATCAGATCAGTTTCACACTAAGTTAGGCATAAAAAACAAGAAAAATAACTTTATTAAAGTGATAACTGATAAAGTAATGGTGTTGCGGTAAAATTAACTTTAATTGTGTGATGTGAGTTAATTGTGTTTAAAAAAATGACACAGAGAGTAAATAAGTGTATTGTGAGGGAAAATTTTGTGAGCAAATTTTCTTAGTTGTTGGTGTGAATATTACATTATGCGGGACCACAAAAGAAAATGTAAAAACTTATTTAAGACATAAGGATAATAATTAAGGTTAATGTTATATTAAATGGTAAAATCACAATATTCAAAATAAAAATAATTTTAGTTGGTATTTGTTTGGGTCAATGTATTATCATAAATTGGTTTTTATAAGAGGTTGTTCTTCTATAGTAGGTATATCATTTTCTATGAGAAATAAATTAGAATTATAAACTAATATTAAATTAAGACAAATTGTTATACGAAATAATCTACGGATATAAGATCCTTAGAATAACTCATAATTAAGAAACTTGCAGATCTTGACCCGGTAGGGTCGGGTTTTGAATATTTTTCCTAAAATCTCGCGCAAATCAAGTTTCAGAATTTTCGCTCACAGACTGTGTTACTATAAGGGTAAACACATGTTACTGAAAGTCAAAATGTGTGTAATTATTAGACTAAATGTTGTTTTTCACCATTTTTTTATTTTTACTGAAATAAATATTTTTCCATACAATATAAGAGCAAAATGTATGTTACTATCTATTCAAATATTGATTTTCACAAATATTTATTTATTTTTAGAAAAATAATAATTTTTTTTCATACAATAACACATGTAAGGTAGTGAAAAATGTATTATTATAATAACATAAATGTCTTACTCAATGGATAAAGATGTGTTTACACATATACATAAAATTACCCTCTTAGGTTGTGTTACCATAAGGACAATCATATGTTACTGTAAAAGCAAATGTGTGTTATTATTAGAGTAAATATGTGTTAATGTTAGAGCAAATGTGTGTTACTGGTGTAGAAAATGTGTGTTGATGTTAGAGTAAATATGTGTTACTGCAAATGTGTGTTAATGTTAGTAAATGTGTGTTACTACAAATATGTGTTACTATTGGAGCAAATGTGTGTTAATGTTAGAGTAAATATGTGTTATTACAATGTGTGTTAATGTTAGAGTAAATATGCGTTACTGCCATGTGTGTTAATATTAGAGTAAATGTGTGTTACTACAAATATGTGTTACTATTGGAGCAAATGTGTGTTAATGTTAGAGTAAATATGTGTTACTGCATATTGTGTTAATGTTAAGAGTAAATGTGTGTTACTATAAATATGTGTTACTATTGGAGCAAATGTGTGTTAATGTTAGAGAAAATGTGTGTTACTATTGGAACAAAATATGTTAATGTTATAGCAAATATATGTTATTGTTGGAGTAAATGTGTGTTAATATTGGAGCAAAAGTGTGTTAATGTTAGAGCAAATGTATGTTACTATTGGAACAAATGTGTGTTAATGTATGAAACAATAAATCTAGATTTAAAGGGATGAAGAAAATAAATTAAAAATCACATATTTGTTCTTGTAAAAATATATATTTGTTGTTATTGTTATTTTAAAGTAAAAAAATATATTTTTTAATGACTAGTAACACACATTATGCCCTTTTAGTAACATGTATCTGTCTATATAGTAACACAAATTAGGTGTGAAAATCCTGAAACTTGACTTGCGCGAGATTTAGGAAAAAATCCACACCTGATCTGGCCAAGATCTGCGAATTTTGACCTGGAGCGACCCGACCCAGGTTTTTTTTAATATTTACCTATTTTAAATATATTTCACATATGAAATATTTTACAAGAGAGTTACTCTTAAATTAAACAAATTTTTATACAATTTATAAATAGGTAATTAAGTAGTGGCGGAATGTAACGAAAATAAGATGCTTTTATGATTTTAATTTCATTTCATCTTTGGAATATTTAGTAGCTGCTAAATTTATCCACTAAAATAGTTATTACACGTTGTCATAATACTATCAGATTCAGGTGTAATTAATATTATATAACTATATAATGTAAAATAATAGTAAGAGCAATTAAGGATAGATTTTACAACGAACAACTGCAAAAATCTGCAGAGTAAGGATAGATTCAGCATTTAATAATGGGGTGAGTTGTAAAGTAAATATTTTGAAAAACTGAAATATAAATTAATAGAAATATTATCACTTTTAAAGAAAATTATACTAATTCGATTCCAAACAAACTTGCACACTTACTATTTTGGTTCGTCATAAACAAAGTTCCATACAAAAATTATCATCTAGAGAGAATAGTTAAGTTGGTAATTTACTTAATCACCTTTGACTTTAAAGGGCAAAAATATATTTCCAATTTGTATCAACTTTGACATAAAACAAGTCTCTTAAATAATAATTAAAAACACTTGAATTGCACATTGTATGTGAAGTCATATGTGAAGTATGTAGTCAGTCGAGTTAGAGTGTCAGTAGTCAGCGGAGTTGGAGTTGTCAGTCTACTTAGATGAAGTCAGCTGAAGTGCAATATGCTCAGTGGACCTGAAGGCTCCTGATCAGTTGAGGAGAAGTCTACTGACCTATTGTTCCATAATTAGCGAGATTCTGAATATAAGCCGAGGGAAAGGCAGTTCCATCTAAAGGCGGTTACTTTTTGGTTTACTTTTATATATATGATGCCTTGCACAAGAATCCATATCTTTCTCATTGCTTAGAAATTTTTCTAGGGTTTTGTATTCGATATCTCTGTAACCATATTAGAAATTTCTTCACGATCATTATTAAGAAGAAATACCTTGAGCGTTTGTGAGATTGTGTGATTGTATCATTTCCTGAGTTTTACATAGTGAAAGATCAAACCTCTCCGATCCCGTGGATGTAGGAGTTTATCTCCAAACCACGTTAAATTCTGGTGTTCTTTATTGTTCCGTTGATTTCAATATTCTTGTTTATTGTGCCATATTCGATTCCTTGATTACAAGTTTTCTTGTGAATCACAAATTCTGATTAACAAGTGGCGCCGTCTGTGGGAAACAATTATGGCTACAACCAAGTTCGATATTGAGAAGTTCACGGGGAAGAACGATTTCAGTTTATGGAAGATTAAGATGAAGGCTCTCCTGGTACACAACGGTTTGTGCGATGCCTTGTTGCCACCGGACTAGGTGGCTTCTGGAACTAATCCGGTGAAGGTTGAGGAGAACAAGATGAAGGCTCATAGTGCGATTATCTAGTGTCTCGGAGATAAACTGTTGAGGGAAGTATCGAAGGAGAAGACCGCACTCGAAGTTTGGAATAAACTGGAGCAGTTATACCAGACCAAATCTGTCACGAACAAGTTATACGTGAAACAGAAGCTTCAAGTCTTCAAAATGAATGAAGACAAGAATCTTGGTGATCAGTTGGACGAGTTCAATAGATTGGTGGATGATCTGGAGAGTTTGGATGTTACCATCGATGATGAGGATAAATCATTGATGTTATTGAATTCTCTACCTAAGTCTCTTGAGAATTTCAAGGATGCCCTACTATTTGGGAGACAAGAGCAGGTTAAGTTTGATAATGTGCAAGCAGCCCTCAAAACCAAGTTTCTACAGATTCAAGCTGAAGGCAAGAAAGCTGCTGAAGGTTTGATTGTTCAATCCAAGAAGAAGAAAAGGTTTCAAGCCAAGAAGAAGGATGGTGGAAAAGGGAATAAGGGTGATAACAAATCTTGTTTTGTTGAACGAAGGAAGTGTTTCACTTGTCACAAGGAAGATCATCTAAGAAAGAATTACCCTGAAAGAAGGAAGAAAGACAATCAAGATGATCAAGATGGAGATGCAGTTATGGTGGAGGTTGAAGGATATGATAGTGTTGAAGTCTTGATGGTTAGTCATGAGAGACTAAGTCAAGAATGGGGCTTAGACTCTGGGTGTACTTTTCATATGAGTACACATAAAGGCTGGTTCCTGGATCTTGAGAAGTTTGATGGAGGTCTTGCTTTTTTGGGTGATGATGAGAGCTGTAGAGTGAGAGGATCTGGTTCTATAAAAAATAACATGTTTGATGGAGTTGATAGAATCTTATCTGAGGTCAGATTTGTACCTAACCTGAAGAGGAATTTGATTTCTCTTGGTACTCTGAATTCTAAGTCTGGAAGAATTGTGATGAAGGGTAACATCAAGAATGGTCTGTATTCTTTGATTGGCAGAACAGTTACGGGATCAGCTGATGTCACCATGGAGTCCACTGTTGCTAACTTGTGGCACAAGATATTAGTACATGTTGGTGAAAACGGTTTGGTGAAGTTATCCAAGAGGGGAGTAATTCCTGGGAAAAGGATAAGTAAGCTGGAGTTTTGTGAGATGTGTGTTCTGGGAAAATCAAAGAAGGCATACTAGAAGGGGAAGCATACCACCATTGAGGTGATGGATTACATACATTCAGATGTATGGGGACCAGCTAGGGTGCCTACTCATTGTGGAGGCAGGTATTTCTTTACCCTTATTTATGATTATCAGGAAAGTTTTGGTGTATATACTCAAACAGAAGAGTGATGCTTTCTCTAAGTTCAAGGAGTGGTTGAGTGAACTTGAAAATAAGAGAGGGAGGAGCATCAAGCATCTTCAGACTGACAATGGGCTTGAATTCCTCTCAGTGGAGTTTCAACAATTCTGTAGGCTGAAGGGTTTTACTAGGCACAAGACTGTTCCTGCTAACCCTCAATAGAATGGACTGGCTGAAAGGATAAATAGAATCATTCTAGAGAGAGTTAGGTGTATGTTATCTGATTCAAGTTTGCCTAAGAATTTTTGGGGTGAAGCTGTTAGCACAACTGTGTACTTGATTAATAAAGTGCCATCATGTGCTGTTGACTTTAAGACCCCTGATGAGATATTGTATGGAAAGATATCAGACTACTCTAAGTTGAAATTATTTAGATGCTTAGCTTATGTTCATGTGAAATAAGATAAGCTGGAGCCAAGAGCATTAAAGTGTGTGTTTATTGGTTATCCAAAAGGTGTCAAGGGGTATAAGTTGTGGTGTTTAGAACCTAGAAACCAGAAGTGTATCACCGGTAGAGATGTTGTGTTCAATGAGTCTCAGATGGGATACAAGTCATGTGTAGGAGATTCTACACCAGAGGAGGTGGATGGTGTGATTGCTGAATTGAATACTCAAGTCGAGGTATAACCTGTTTCTTCAGATGAGGCTACCACAACTGAACCTCAAGCAGGGCAGGCAACTGAAGAGGATAATGCATCAGCAGAAGATAACATGTCAGAGGAGGAAGAAGTGCCTGAAGCTGATTTAAGAAATTACAGCTTGACAAGAGACACAACCAGAAGACAAGTACATCCTCCACTGAGGTATGGTCAGGCTGATCTGTTCTCTTATGCACTTACGACAGCTGAAGCCATAGTGTACCATGAACCTAGAAACTATAAAGAAGCCATTGACAGTGAAGATAGAGAGTCATGGATTACTGTCATGACAGAAGAGATGGAATCTCTTAAGAAGAATCAAAATTGGTTTCTTGTGAATAAGTCACCTGGGCAGAAACTAGTCAGTTGCAAGTGGTTGTTTAAAAGGAAGCTTGAATCTGGGATGAAAGACCATATGAGGTTCAAGACAAGGTTAGTGACTAGAGGGTTTACTCAAAGGGAAGGGATAGATTAAAATGAGGTGTTCTCACCTATGGTTAAGCATTGTTCTATCGGGCTACTTCTCAGTAGAGTAGTCCAAGATAACCTGGATCTGCAACTTTCTTACATGGTGATCTTATTGAAGATATTTACATGCAGCAACCCGAAGGGTTTGTGGAACCAGGGTCAGAGGGGAAGATATGTCTACTGAAGAAATCTTTGTATGGCCTCAAGCAAAGTCCAAGGCAATGACATAAGAAATTTAATGAAGTAATGTTATCCATTGATTTTGAGAGAAGCAAGTATGACACTTGTGTGTATCTGGAGAAACAAGGGAGTGAAGTAGTAACATATCTTCTGATCTATGTTGATGACATGCTAATTGCTAGCAAGAGCTTGTTGAAGATTCAGAGTATTAAACACAAGCTGAGTGTCAGATTTGGTATGAAGGATCTTGGAAATGTTAAGAGAATACTTTGGATGGATATACTGAGAGACATGACAGCTGGGAGATTGTTTCTATCACAGGAGAGGTATATTGAAAGGGTCCTGAAGAGGTTCAACATGCATGAGAGTAGACCTGTGTCAACTCCTCTGGGACAACAGTTCAAGTTATCTAAGGAGATGGAGCCCAAGTCTGAAGAAGAAAAGAAGTACAAGAAAAAAAAAAGGTTTTATGACGTTGGATAGACAATGGTTTGGAAAAAAAACATTATATAAAGTAAAAAATGTTTTGCATAAAGTATAACCGTTGTCTTTTGGATCAGACATTTGATGATATACAACGGGTATGGACAACCGTTGTAGTTCCGTGACTTGAACGTAAAATACTAGCTATACTAGTAGTTACCCCACAAGAGTATGGGATCCCTGTAGTATGGGCAAGTATAGGGACTAAGTAGTATCGAACCCAAGGGAAGGTATGTATGCAAATAGAGCCCTGAAAATCTACGCGTCGTAGTTAATATGAGTGTGTGTTCAGTTTCACGAATTATATTAATCTACTCTAAAGTCTACTTCTATCAATGAAAATAATAAAATCAAACAAATAACTAAGGGTTAAATCCAATATGGGATGGTGATGCTCAGGATAGGAATCCCTACGTATACTAACGGAGCTAGTATGATAACTAAAATAACTGTGATGTGCAAGTATTAATCCTAAGTGTATTAAAACTAGGCAATCAAATTCCCTAATCTAGCACCAGATTGAAAGACTAAAACTAGGGCCTCATCCCCGGTACATATTGTGGGCACCATGAGGTAGTTCACCTCATCGGCGGACAGATTATTGGGATATCCCTCAAGGGCGCACAACACCATGAGGGACATTAAATTCATCCATCTCACCGGAGTCAGTTGACTGATGGCTAAGTTCGTTTGTTCCTGGAAGCGGCCTATCAATGGATGAAGGGGCAAAGTGACCCCAACTTTGAGGATCGCCAAGATTGATCGTCGTAAGCCCGCGGGATGGTCTATCAGCTCGATCATCTTCTAATGGATCATACATGTGAATGTCAAAAGGGATCTTGTAATCCCTTCTGATTTTTGGAAATCTTCCTCAGTGATGGAGGAGATGATGTAGCTCACCGCAAACTTATTTGTTTTGAGTTTTTGCCTCCCGCGAGCTGTAACTGTGAAGCGTCTGGAGTACTCTCACTCGTTAGCATCCCAGTCGACTTGATGAGCTACTGTGACTGGGAGTTGACGTTCGATTGGATTAGGCATGGGGTACCTAATACTTCTAAGGTACTCCCAAGTTAGCTCGTTGGTCGGGGTGGGCTGTTGTACAGCCTCCTCCTCAGAATGTAGAGCTGGTCTCCTCCACAATTTCTTGGGCGGGGTTGACCTCGACAACTTTCTCCATGGATGGGCGAGCTCCTGAAACTACAGATCGGACTATAGAGGTCGCCTCTAGGTCCAAATCGATGGTTACGGCGGGAATAGGGGTGGAACCTTCTCCGATTGGGCATTTTCAAGGGTTTCATGGAGGATAAGATCCGGTTTGAGAGTTAGATGACATTTGATTGAGGTCTTACGAAGAAATGATGGGGAAAGAAGCTTGAAGCGGTCGTCAATGGCATTTTCCGGCAAGGGAGATGAAAAGGCGGCGGCGGTTTAAGGAGTCACACGGCGGTTTGAGGATTTTAACTACACAAAGATGAAATTGAAGAAAAACAAAGAAATGCAGTGAAGATTGTTACCTTAAATGCTTGGTGTGAAGTGAACCGTCGTTGGGAATGGCAAAAAACGGTGGCCAGAAAGTTTGAAAGAGGAAAGACAAGAGTTTGGTGCTGAGAAAGTCGAAAGAAAAGTGAAAAAATGAAGAAATTTGCCATTTTATAGTAAAGAGAAAACGGGGTACAAGGCGAGAAAAGAAGAAAATTCAAGGACCAAGTTGCAATTATTGAGCGCGTACAACCCTTCTCCGAAAATCCGGGAGGCGCATCGGCTCGAGATCGCATGCGCGTTGGCAGCGGCAATCATGCCGCCCACATCATACCTCGGGACGGGTCAGGCATCTTGGGAGTCCAACCGTCGCCCGTCCAAAGCAGCACGACCAAGGTAGTTCGTCTAAGTTGAAGCAGTCCGTCCAAGATAGTTCAGTTCGGCCAAATGTGATACAGCCCGAACGAGAAGCTCAAGATTATAGCCAGGCCTTTAGCAGCTCGCCTCTTACCTCACAGCATAAAGGCAAGCTAGGGGGCAATTGTAGATATGCGAACTACATCCTACTTAAGGCGAACAGGTTTAAACAAAGTAACCCCACAAGAATCAAGATTAAGCAAGCTAAGTCAAGCCAGGCTGAGCTGGAATAGTCAGACGAACTACTTCCGCTAGGCAAGCTACTTTAACATGTCGAGCTACATCAAAGAAAAGGCCACCCGACCCCAAACAAGTCCCTGGCGAGCTACTTTAGCCAAAGTGACAAGGCAGAAGATAAGTCGACCAACAAGATCAAGCTAAGAACTCCTCAAGGACAAGTCCACAGTGACAAAATGCTCTTTAATACGAACTAATCCAGCTTAGAGGATTGAAATTAGCTTAAATAAGGTAAAATAGTCAACTTCCCATATATCAAGCATGCACACGTGGGAGAGCAAAGGTCAAGCCACCTTCTACTTGGAGGACTTGTATAAATACCTTGATTTTTAATGAATAAAACAAAGTAAAAATTCACAAATACATCCAAACTGTGCCTACACACACTCATACACCTTAATTTACACACATACAAATATTAATACATGTATTTATCTTTTCTTAACCCGGTTATCGAATTTACTATTTTCGGTAGTGATCAATCATACGTAATGATGGTCCCATTTTTCGAAGGGCAAAATGGGAATTCAGGAGCAAATTTTTTTTTTTTTTACAAACCTTTTTCCTCAAGGAGTTCAGCAAGAGTGAGAATATTCAAGTCACTGCTCTGCTCAGAGGCTGAGTTACCAAGTCAGAGAGAGGGCTTGGAGACTCATGCTCTGAGCAAGGACAGTGGCTTGAGATGCTGAACTCTCGAGTGCATTATCAAATCACAGCTTGCACCCTGACTGAGTTCAGTGACGAAATACTCAAGTCACTGCGTTGCTGAGAGTCAGAGCTATCAAGTCAGAGATGAGACTTGAAAGCTCAGGCTCTCAACAAGGCAGTGACTCGAGAGACTGAACTCTCGAGTGCCTTGCCTGATTTAGTCAGTGAGATGGAATCTCCCTGACCTGAAATGCTTAACCAAAGTTCCTTTTAAACAATGCTCTCAGTGAGCAGATTTTCGAAATACTTTAGAAGAAAAGACATTCCAAATAATAACACTTGGTTTAAAGTGGTTCAGAGACACAAGCTCTTACATCCACGGCCTGATTTAACAGGAAATCCACTATCTCAGGATTCTTGTTTTTAACGTGCCAAGGTGCACTTACAGCTGGACTCACGCCACTCCCTGGGCTACCCTTCTCCTTTTAACAACTTACTCCCAACAAGCCTATCTTAGGGTTTTGGTTTCGGTTAGGGTTTTCTCCAACTAGGTGAGATTTTCCCTTTACAATGTGTTAGCCAATAGCTAAGAAAGGGAAGACCTCTCTAAGCCTAGAGTTACAAGCTGAGCACTCTTATGTATATATTTGTGAACTCTCAGTGTATAGAAATGAGTAGAATCTCCTTATATCTCCCATGCACGTAAGCTACTACTCACACTCTCAGCTCGTAGGTGTTTGTTTTTCTTACAACAATACAACTCTTAAACAAAACAACACAACACACTCTATCAACAAGCCATGAGCTTGTATTTATAATGAGGATTCAAATGTATCCGTTGGAGAGGAAATACATTTGAATCCAGCATTAAATGGTTTCAACCACTTTTCTTGGAATTCGGCCTTTGTCAGTGTCAGAGTTGCTGCCTCGTGCTGATTGGTCCACGTGGCCTGGATTCACGGATCTTTGACTCAGTGGGTTGACCAAGGCCTACTGACTTTAGGTAGCTTCCTCCTTCACTGACTGATGATCTTCAGTGGACTGAACGTCTTCAGTGTAGTTGTCCTTCAGAGACTGTTTGAAGATCATTTCCAAGAAGTTTGTCATAAGGCTGAATGACAAACTTTCCTGACCACAGTAGCCTGACTCCTTCAGGGCCTACTTGGTGCAGCACTGATCCACCTGATCAGGCTCTTCACTGAGTGGTCCGTCAGACTTGGCTTAGAACAGCCTGACTTACACTCAGTGGGACTTCCTTCAGGCTTCTCTTCAGGTTCAGGTCTTCCTTCAATGGCTTCAGTCAGTTCTCTTGAGATGTTATCTTGACTTCCTCAGGTTTTATCAATGAGTTCCCCCTCACTGAGTTCCCCCTCAGTTGAGTTTCCCCTCAACTGAGTGCTTCCTCAGCTAAGTTCTTCTCACATTACAACCTGTCTAACTGAATACACAAACTATTCTGACCTGAATCTAAAGGTACTATCCTGACTGTTTTCAAACATATTACATGTTTTGGAAAATCATCAAAACTAAAACATATCCCAACACGTAATTATTTGATTATCTGATTAGCGATTAAAAATAGTAATTAATCCATGTGATTAGAAACGATCGTCAACAAACTGATATCTCACTTTCATCTCCACAAGGTCACGTCTCGATGCTAATCCATCCTTATTTTTTCCCAAAATATCTAGTAATGTACCTATGAGACTCTCACACACATTCTTCTCAATGTGCATCACATCAAGAACGTGTCTAACATGTAGATGTTCCTAATACTCGAGATCAAAGAAAATGGATTTTTTCTTCCAACACGATTTTTCTTCATTCTCTTTTGGTTTAGGATTGCGGCTCATTTTCCCTCACTTACACTTGATTCTAGCAACTCTACTTAGAACCCCACTTCCATTCAATACATCTG
Organism: Ballota nigra; assembly: GCA_947034835.1. Lineage (NCBI taxonomy): Eukaryota > Viridiplantae > Streptophyta > Magnoliopsida > Lamiales > Lamiaceae > Ballota > Ballota nigra. Next base: position 49,834,286 of record OX344727.1, read on the forward strand.
GTAGGGGATCAAAGTCTTGTGTACCATCAAACGCCTTCTTTTGCCTTCGAAATGGATACCCGTAAGGAAGATACCTTCTATGATATGTGTACGATATTTTCTTGCTATGCTTCAATCTCCTTGCATTTGTTCCTTCACAAAAAACAGGACAAGCAAAATACCCTTTCACACAATTCCCATACAAGTTTCCATGTGCTGGAAAATCATTAATTGTCCACAAAAGGACAACACGAAGAAGAAACTTTTCATTTTGATACACATTATATGCATCAATGCCAACCCACAAACTTTGCAAATCTTCAATTAGTGGTGCCAAGTAAACATCAATGTCATTCCCCGGTTGTCTTGGCCCAAAAATCAATAATGTTAGCATCATAAACTTTTTTTCATGCACAATTGTGGAGGAAGATTGTATGTTACCAATATAATTGGCCAACGGTTGTATGTAGAGCTCATTTTACCATGGGGATTGATCCCATCCGCTGACAAAGCTAATCTAAGGTTTCGTGGCTCTTCAGCAAAATCTTGCCATTTATGATCAACTGTCCTCCAACAAGGTGAATTCTCAGGATGGCGCATATCACTATCAGAAACTCTCTCATCATTGTGCCAAGTCAAATCCTTAGACACTTCCTTATTGCGAAACATTCTTTGAAATCTCGGAATCGGTGGAAAGTACCATAGAACCTTTGCTGGAACTCCATCCCTAACCTCTAAGTTTTTTCCCATTCCACCTTGATGCCCCACAAGTAGGGCAATTTGTGTGGTCCTCATAGGCCTTACAATATAGTATACAATCATTAGGGCAGACATCAATTCTATCATAATTCATCCCTAATCCTACTAAGCTTCTCTTAGTTTCATAAAGAGTTAGGGGCAATTCATTGTTCTCGGGGAGCATATTCTTGAACAAGCTAAGTAGGCCAGTTAGAGATTTTTCACTCCATCCATACTTAGTCTTCAAGTTATATAACTTTAATATAGCAGATAACTTTGTGATTTTAGTACATCCAGGATAAAGAGGTTTCTCAGTATTAGTAAATATTTCAATCAATTCATCTACATCCTTAGTGTTTTCGTATGCAGCATGTATCATATCATCTAAGGATTCATTATGATGATTTATATCCTCAAATTTTCCTACTTGGCCACTTTCACTCGTTGAACATCTATTAGATTTTTTGCCATGCCACACCCATATTTGATATGTTCTATCCACACCATTACACATCAAGTGTGCTTTTACTCGAGTAGATGTGGTCCTCCTCAGATTTCCACACTTTGCACAAGGACATGACATGTTATTAATATCAACATTTTCACTTGCATAATGCATAAATGACTCTACTCCTACTCGATACTCTACTGACAACCTATCCTTGGACATCCACTCTTTGTCCATCAGTTGCATCAACTCTAGTGAATAGAATTACAAAATAGTTATTGTAAAAGTTAAGAACAATAGTAGAATAAGGAAACGTATTAATGAAAAGAAGGGTAAAAACAAACAAAGCATATAATATTAACACAGATGTCTATATTTCACTTAACTAGAAACCAAACCAATCATGTCTTTTCAAGAATGTAAAAATTCTTTCTACATATAGTGTCAGCAAAACAAGAACCAAGTTAACAATTTTCAGCCTTTTTATACGAGCTCATCATGTATGTTCAAAGACCCCATTTGCAGTTGGAAAAGGACAAAGTAATCTCTCCCAAAAATACTTGTGCACAAGTGTAATTTCAAGAAACTTTGTCAGCAATTCACCAAGATCCAAACTAAGCTTTTCATTATATTGAAAAGAAGAAAGCCTAATGGTGGATGACTTGAACCACCCCAAAATTGCAGCAAGGTATGATGCAGAAACACAAACTTATTGGACAGAAAGACATCGGATTTCATCTCAACATCCACATTGCTCTTTACCAAAGTAAAGAAATATAAATATACAACACATCAGCAAACCTAAATTATAGTAGTAGTATAACATCAGCTATAAAGTTTCAGATAAGGACCAAAGCACCTCTTTATGCTCAATTATCCACTCAACTAAATTTACTACTATATCAGATTAGAATTTAATTCTAAGAAATAGCTACTTTGACAACAATAAAATAAAAAACTGAAATGAGCTTACAACGGATAGATTGTTCATTAAGCACGGGATAGATATATATATCAAACTACACCTTAATTTCCAAGTCAAAGTACAATTATCAAATGCTTACTAGCTTCCTTGTGGCCACTAATGCAGTATAATATATCATATCTTATCATCTAATTGGATAAACTAGATCCCAAATTTACTACTATATCATATTAAAATCTATTCTAAGAAACAACTACTTTGACAACAATAAAATAAAAAACTGAAATGAGCTTACAACAGACATATTGTTCATTAAGCACGGGATAGATATATCAAACTACACCTTAATTTTCAAGTCAACGTACAATTATCAAATGCTTACTAGCTTCCGTTTGGCAACTAATGCAGTATAATATATCATATCTTATCATCTATTGGTATCAACTAATCAATAAAATGCAATTTAACATCTTTCATGTAACAACAAACACTTCTCCACCAAACAGAACAACAATCAAACACAAAAGAGGGATAAATTATGGTTACCTTTGGTGATGAAACGGCGGTTGTACTGAATGCGCTTATGGGCGAACCAAGATGGGACCACGCACGACCGCCCGAAAGGGACCTAGGCACGTGGAATAACAATAGCAGAAGTTAATTCATTTTATTAATCACAGGAGCAGATCTTAAATTTTATTTCAAAGAATGGGAAATATTACAGTATAAAATATAGTTTCAATCTTAGTAGGTGAGCTCTTGTAAAATAAATGTTTATACATGAAGTGAAAAAATAGAATATAAGGATATCTGCTGCACTACCGTGCCCCTTAAATCCATCACTTATATATAAAATTCTGATAAAACCTAACATGTATGCACCATGAATACTCTTTGCTACGACCGATTTCACCCATTCACAGTAGTACTCTCATAAACAATCTTTGCCAGTCATTTTATCGAACACCTTATATGCATGTACGAATTATTCACATAAGTTAATTTTCTAAATTAGGGCAGGACACAAACACACCAATAGCAAGTGTACATAAAAGAGAAAGAGAGGTAGAGAGATAGAGCAAAGAAATTGCTTACCTAACTTCACGACCGCTTCATTAATCCCCAACTCAACCTATCTTCAGGGAGAATTGAAGACGGTGGAGGATGGTTGCAAACGAAGGGGGCGTGGATTGAGAACAAAGGGAACGTGGATTGACGGTGGACGGTGGAGGATGGTGGACGAACTAGGGCATGGTACCTGGATGAGCACGCGCGGGAGAGTGGGAAATAGGGGAGGGAAATTGAAAGCTAAAAATTTTTCTAAGTCTTTCCAAATGTGCAAGTTTTTTCCAAAAGTTCTAGAAGATGAAATTGATATTTTTATTTTTATGTGTATATGAAAAGGTGTTAATTCAATTTAATAAAGTGTCAATCCAAATAAATAAAAGTGTTATTTCAAAGATATAATTGTAAAAGTGGCATTCCATATACATGTATTTGTAAAAGTGTTAATTGAAAAATGTTTTAAAGCGTTATTTCCAATGATAAATTTCTATTCTTATTTTTTTATGTGTATTTGTTAAAGTGTTACTTCAATTTATTAAAAGTGTCATTCCAAATAAATAAAATATTATTTCCCCTAATTAAAGTGTTGATTTTAATATATGATCTATTTTGATTTTTAGAAGATAATAATTTTTGTTTTAAAATTGTGGAAAGACAATGCTAAAAAAATATTGTTGTAATAATTCATTGAAAAAAGATGTGCGCACCTTTTTTTTTTCATTTTACAAATTGGAAATACAACAGTTGAAAAACATTGTCTTTCTATTCATTCCTTAAAAAAACACAATGATGAACTACAACGGTGTATAACCATTGTATATGACCAGTTTTTTCGCGCATTTACAATGCGGAATGATTAGACGTGAAATTGTTACGATTTATAACTCATTTTGCCCATGTTTTGAGTATTTTTTATGAGTGTTTAGAGTCCTTTGAGCATCATTTTTATAAACTTATTAATTTGTCTCTTTGGTGTTCATATTCAGATAGAGGGTGAAAAGAGGAGTTCGTAGGACTTTGAATCGGCCAAAACGGACTCCCGGTTGAGAAGATATGAAGATTTTACGAACATGTATACAACAGCGAGAACGCACTCGACCGGTGACCACTCGAGTCCTAAGGACTCGACCTCGACAACTTGAGTCCCTAATCTACATTGGGGGGGCTGGTGTGCTTCAGCTTGCACATACGGTGGCGAGGAGAGAATAAACACTCCAATGGAGTTTGGGACTCTCAAGCGTGAGTTTTATGATTAGTGTGATTTTTGCTAGAAATTCGTGTACTATTTTTGACAATTTAAATTGGATTTCTTGCATTTATTTACATTAATGTGACTATTTGTGCTTAATAGTCGAGAAAGGTATTTTTGTTATTTTTGCAGTAAATTGAAGATTTTTGTGAACAAAATACAAGCTTCAAGCCCTATTTGATGCCGGAATTCGACCGAAAAGCCGCAAGCCGATCCGGAGCTCGATACACCGGAATTTCGAAGCCTTGCCATAAAAGATGACTCTCACCGGAATTGCTTCAAGCCGCACACCGGAAAAGCTTGGATGAAGGCTATGACACCGCAATTCGAAAGCGGAACGCCAGAATTATTGGAGAACAAAACCACCGTGTTGGCCATTAGTTGCAGAGAAAAAGCATACTCTCGGCCGAGCCACGAACTGCCTAACCGAGCCCATTTCATGCAATCCGAGACACTAACGCCGTAGCCAATCTCTCGGTTTAGAGGTATTCATCTCGACCGAGCCGGGTTGATGCAATCCGAGATGGATCCGTGCAATGAAATTGACTGAGTTAGAACCGAGTTGAATACCGAGTTGGGCGAGTCAGTACCGACTTGAAGGCAATTTTAGCCTATTTTCACTGAGTCAACCCGAGTTGACTCGGCAGAAGACTAAAAAGTGCAAAAATTTATATTTTGAGGGATTTAATTGTAAATTTCGTCCCAAAGCCCTCATCCCACACTATATATACCTCTTTTCTCAGATTTTAGAAGATACCATACACTCCCTTAGGGGGCACACACACCACACACTAGTTTAGTTTAATTTCACCTTCATTTTTAAATTTCAGTTTTTCTTTCAATCAATAGAGTTAAATTTCGTTTGCTATTGAATTCAAGCTCAAGTATGGTTGTAATTGAAGATTGGATTGAGGATTTTGCTGAGTATTATTCTATTTAGGTGTCTTCTACTCTTTATCTTGTTAACGCAATTTTTCTATTTTTATTTTCATGGCTATTTCTCTTAATTCTATGGTTGTTTTGCTTAGTTTAATGATGTCTATCTAAATTTCTTGTGTTTGGGTGTTTGGAATTGCATGGGTAATTAAACACATGATTTGATTGGTGATTATTGCTCTTGTTTGAGGTCATTTTCTCAAGATTATGGTTTTGAATGTTCGATTTCATGATTTACTCTTTTAATTCGTATTAGATTGTGTGTTTATCGCAACGAGAGTTGGGTGGGTGCATGATATAGTATGGGTTGTCGGGTAATTAATGAGGAGAATATAATCCAAAGATTTCAATTGACGTGTTTATCTAAGCTTATCAAGTACGACTATTGCATAATATTTCGTGATTGCTCCTATTGATGACCAAAAACTAGAGTAGTCATTACTTGTTGAAATGTGTGCTTAATTCTCTTGTGATGAAGAACACCCGAACACCTTTTTTCCTCTGTTTTTCGAAAACTTAAATTGCTTATTACTTTTGCTTTAGTACTTGTTTGCTTTCCTTAGTTCCTTTTCATTTTAGTTAAATTTCCCAACAAACTACCTTCCAAATCTCAATTTGCATTACAATTATGTGGCGACGTATACTCCTAGGGCTATATTCATCAATTTAATCTCGTGGTTCGATATTAAACTTGGTCAATTGCCTACAACAACAACGATCTCGTACACTTGCGAGTAGTTGAATTTGTGCTTTAAAAAATTTGACAAACATTTTACTTCTTCATAAGTTTTGAAGGGGTAAAACTAATTTTAATCTCTTTATTTTTGTTTCAGGTCCCAAAACCCTTAAGTGGAGGAGTAAAAAAGACGAAGCTGACGATCTGTTCCTGTTCGTCGTGAGCCAGATCGCCTTGAGGAACCAAGCTGATCGAACAGTTACCCAACTCTGCTCGGAATCCACCTGTAGGGTAGCTCGCCCGACGACCTATCCCCACCATCTTGAGGCACAACAAGCCCATGTTCCAGACGGTAAAAGTCTTTCATTACTGGTGAACTACTTTATCTTGATTTTTTTATTGTATTCTTCTAACTTCGGTAGTTCGCTCTCTTGCAAACCAGCTCGTCACCGTTGCCATTTACCCCTCCTTCCATCAGTTAGACCAGTACGTTTGGGATATGCTGACCAAAAGAGGAAGAAAGAAGGCAGATCCCTTGTCGAAGATGGTTGCCTTGGTGGCCAAGACTGGGAAAGGTGATCCCCGTTAAGCGTGAGGGTCGGGCTCGTCCAAGCAGCACACCCCAGTAAGCAGTCCGCTGGCAGCTGCCACTCCGAAAACAAAAAGGCTCCATCGTGGAGATGACACTCCGATCTCTAAAGGTGAGCGGGCTACGAAAAAAAAGCAAGGGGCCCCAAGGAGGTGGAGCTACTGCAGCTTGCTTAACTGAGCCGGAGACTGGTCGAACTCCTTTAGTGGAGCACATTCCAGAGCAACCGGTGATCACCGCCTCACACAAGAGGAGGGTGGAACACCCTGATGATGCGACCTATCTGGGTTGGGATGTAGGTCGCTATGATACGTAAGTATTACTACTCTTCTTACCTTTTTTTTACTAACACTTTCCTTTATTTTTCTTTTTTGTAGTTATCAACCCAGTGACTTCCCAGACCGCTCCAACATGGTGCACCAATATGCGTGCTCGAAGGTGCCGACCTCGTTTAGGGAGATCCCTGATTCCCATGTCCGGTGAGCTACCAAATCAGTAGCTCGATCCTGGACTAAAAACTTGAAGGAGACGATCAAGACACAGGCTCCTCGCGAAAACGACCATCTATGCATAATCGAGGCCGCCAACACTCTCGTTGTCGTGCAAAAGTTAGTCGACCAGGTTGAGGACCTGGAGAGGGATGCACGGCAGCACAGTGCCACTGTCTAGCGCATTTAAAAAAGAAAGTGGCGAGGCTAGGGAGGAGGCGAAGAAGATGATGATCGACCTCCAGGGTAAGGTGAAGGCACACCAAGCTGCCGAGCAGAATGCCCTCGACCTTCACCAAAAAGTGGCCGCCGAGCTAAGAAACAAAGAGGCCGAGATCGAACAGCTCCGGGCCCAGCTCGCACATAAGCAAAAATAAAAAGAAACGACCGAGAAGTTTGCAACTGAGGTTGAGGCTTCCTTGACCCCTCCTGAGGGCGAGCAGGAGGAGGTCGCATAGGGCGAGCAGGGGGAGGTCGTATAGGGCGAGCATGATACTCCCTTGGGCCCAACTGAATGATTAGGCGTGAAATTGTCATGATTCGTCACTCGAAATGCCCAAATTCTGGCTGATTTTGTCGAGTATTTGGAGTCAATTGAGCATTATTTCTATACATTGATGAATTTGTCTCTTTAATGCTAGTAGGTGAATCGAGGGCGAAGAACGGAGTTCGTAGGACTTTGAATCGACTCAAACGGATGCCCGGGTGAGAAGATATCGAAGGAATACGATTGGTGTTAGTGTTGAAGAAGAAAAGTACTAGTTGGAGGAATATTGGGAGCATTCGAGTAAGACACTCGAGCACTAGCACTCGAGCAAGTTGCTCGAGCGCCCAAAACATACAAAAAATTTCGAGAGCTCGAGCAGCTCGAGCGCCACCGCTCGAGCGTGTTGCTCGAGCGCCCCAATTATACAGAAGATTTTCAGCGCTCGAGCAGCTCAAGCGCCACCGCTCGAGCACCTGTGTCATTCGAGCTACATGCTCGAGCACGACTGCTCGAGCGGGTCTGCTCGAGCACCTTCACGTTTGGCATTTTAAAAGGTGTTTTTTCGGCCCATGAGTTCACGATTCGGCCCGTGGCTTATATATACTCGTCTCAAGCTCATTTTTGGGGAGACCACACATCACTTGATAGATTTTAACTTTTAGAGTCGTTTTTGGAGAGGAAGGAGAGAAGCAAGCTTTACGTTTACGTTTTTTAGGTTTTCGTTACGAATTCATATTACGATCTTACTTTTTAGTTTTGTTTCTTTATATTTTTGTTCTTGAACACGTTGAGACTTCTTTTCTTGAGTTAATTTCAGTTTATCCTTTTATTTTGTTAAACCCTAGTTTATGTTTGATCTCTTCTTCGTCTTAATTATCATGTTCATGTTCGTTACTTATTCAATTGCTATTATTTACGTAAAACCCATGTCTAGCTAAAACCCTTGCATGCTTGGGGTAGGATGAACTCGTAGAAGTAGGTTGTGGGTACGTAATTAGGGTAACTTGTGACGTTAGGTTTTAATTCTCTTGATTAATGAATTCTTAAAATTAATCTTAACTTTACTTTTGAATTTTGTTCGAAAAGTGTTAGAGAGAGGACGGCCGTATCACTCTTTAACAACGAGTAGACTTAACTAGAGGGTTTAGAAAGGGTTAATTCATCTACCAGTTTAGCGAAGGAGGACGACCGCATCACCTTAGTTAAATTAGGGTCTCATTAATTAAGCACAATCTATTAACTTGTTAGTGGATTAGTGAAGTCGAGTGTTAGGGTAAAGTATTAGGGTTTAGAATCTTGAGCTTTCACCTTGCATTCTTTTACTTAGGTTAGTTCTTGCGCGTCATGGTTATTTTGATTATGTACCTGCTCCGTTAGTATACGTAGGGATTCCTATCCTAAGCATCACCATCTCTTACTTGAACACAACCCTTAGTTAATTCGTTTCTTTCATTCTTTAGTTTAATTAGTTTATTTTAGTATTTTAATTAATCTTTCAAAAAACCCAAAAACATTACACTCATATTAGCTACGACGCGTAGATCTTCAGGGATCTGTTCGCATACACTCCATCCTTTGGGTTCGATAATACTTGGTCTTTATACTTACTCATACTACAGTGAACTCGTCCGCTTGCGGGGAAGTGACTAGTAGAAGTTAGTATTTTCGCATCAAGTCAATGGCGCCGTTGCCGGGGATGGCGTTGTATGTCTTTTGAATAGGACTTGTCGATAGCTTAGTAGTTAGTAGTGAGTGCTTTTCTTTTCTGTTTTATTTTTCTTTTTATACATTTGGCAGTTGTATTTTGATCCTTCTGCTAGTGTGTCTGGTATATGAAAACACGCTCACAAGGCAATACGAGCGAAGAGAGAATACCGTTGGACCCTGAGACGATAGCTAGAAGGAACCGAGCTTTCTTGAGAAGAATGAATACTGCCAGAGGAGGGAAAGAACCCATGGACATCTCTGATGAGTTGGATGATACTGCGAATGAGTTCAATCAGGAATTGTGTCGAGTTGAAGGCACTGGAGTTAGTGGTAGCCAGAATCAAGTTCCGTTAGGGGATAGCCAGAGCCTAAACCCGGATACACAAAACGTAGGCAATCCAGCTCATAACATTGTCCAACATCCTCAGAACAACCCTGCTTACCCACATCCTAACTTACCACAAAACAACTTTCCTTACCCACCTTACCCATACCCACCTTATCCATATCCGCCATATCCGTACCCTCCACCTCCAGTTTACAATCCACCACCTATTTACCAACCACCACCCCAACAAGTACCCGTACCAGCTGCTAATCATCCGCACGTTCCTCAGAACGCAGATCAGAATATGACCATTCGAGGGAGGTTTGCAGTGCAGCCACAACAGTACTATGATGGAGTGGCACTACCTCCAGTGGAGGCAAATAACTTCTTGATTTCCCCGGGAATTTTAAAGCTGCTTACAGAGAACCAGTTCAAGGGGGTGATCGGGAAGAAGAATCCTCATACTCATCTGAGGAGCTTTCTAATGATAGCCTCCACTTTCAATTACAATGGCATGTCTGAAGATGCCAAGAGGCTTAGGTTGTTCCCATTCTCATTGACGGGAATAGCTGAAGAGTGGTACGATAATACGCTTCCACGGGGAGGTATTACCACTTGGGCCGAGCTCGAGCGTCTGTTCCTCGAGCGATTCTACCCTCCATCCAGAATGATCAAAGCAAGGATTGAGATCTCTTCCTGCCGCCAGAAGTAAGGAGGGGACCTATGTCAAGCGTGGGAGAGATACTCAAACATGTTGATTGAGTGCCCGCAGCACGGGTACAATGAGGGAGATGTGATGGCATTTTTCTATAGTGATGCCAACAAGGCTGGGCAAGACCATCTAGATGCCTGTGCTAGTGGATCATTCCTGAATCAAAGAATAGTGAGGTGTAGAGAGATCGTGGACAACATTGTCACGAATGCCGGGGCTTGGAATGTGGACGCAGATTTCCAAAGAGTTCATTAGGTTGAGGAAGGTGAAGGAACGAGAAGGCTGTTGATGGCCATGATGGAAAATATTAACAACCTTGAGTTGGGGAAGAATATGGTTGGAGGGAATGAAGCAGAGAATGAGCAAGAGGACAAGTCCACAATTCAGCAAGAAGTAGCCAACTATATGGGAGGTCCTTATTACAATCAGAATGGGTATCCACGAGGTGGAAATTTTCAAGGAAGGCCTTCTTATGGCCAACCATTTGTACCTCCAGGTCCACAGCCGCCTCAAAATCAATGGAGGAACACACAAGGGTACCAAGGAGGCTAGCAGCTTCCTCAGAACCAATGGAGGAAGAACGAGAATTTTTCTTATGCTAACCCAAAGACGGGTATTACAGTTCCTCCAAACGTTGATCCAGGTTCGAAACCTCTGGGTGGAGAAGGCGGTTCCTCAACTGAGGAGATGTTGAGAGCTATCCTTCAGAAGGTGGAGGAAGGTAGCAAGAGATTGTCCTCTCTAGAGTACGATGTGAAGGAGTTGCATAAGAAAGATAATCAACGTGATCAAGAACACCAAAAGAGAGATATAGAGCTGAGTCGAATTCAGCAAGAGAACAATAGGCGGTTCACCACAATAGAGTTCCAGATAAGCCAAATTGCAAAGTCATTGAATAGAGAGCTGTGTAAGTATCCTTCAATGCCTGAGGGTAATCCTAAAGAGCATTGTAAGGCTATCCAGTTAAGAAGTGGAACCAACTATGAAGGTCCTCAGATGCCTGCTGATTCTTAGACGCCCCAAGATAGAGATGGGATTTAAGAGATGGGAGTTGAAAAGAAGGTTGAGGGTGAAAGCACTCAAGCGAGCAAAGAGCTTGAAGAGGAAGGCCTTGAGAAGGTTGAGAGAGTTCCTAAGTGGAAGAAGGCAATGGAAGAAAGAGAGAAAGTGAAAGAGACCGAGAAAGATGAATGGGGTTACCCAAATCTGTGATACCCGTCCCATATCCACAACGCTTCATGAAAAAGAAGCTTGATGAGAAATTCGCTAAATTCCTTGATGTGTTTAAACAATTGCATATTAATATATCTTTTTATAATGCTTTGGAACAGATGCCCAACTACGCAAAGTTTCTGAAGGACTTGATCGCGAAAAGACGGCGAATGGATGAGCCAAAGTTGGTGCAGTTGAACCACGAGGTGAGTGCATTAGTGCACAAGGCACTTCCTCCAAAGCTGAAGGATCCCGGGAGTTTCACGATCTTATGTGATATCGGGAATGGAGTCAAGAAGGGAGCGCTATGTGACCTCGGAGCGAGTATAAATCTTATGCCCTTGTCGCTTTTCAAGAAGTTGGAAGGTGTTGAACTTCAACCCACAATGATGACGCTTCAACTTGCCGATCGGTCTATTACTCGACCTCAAGGTGTGGTTGAAGACGTCCTCGTGAGAGTTGGAGATCACATTTTTCCAGCTGATTTCGTGGTCCTAGAGATGGAGAAAGATGAGCACGTTCCACTGATCTTGGGAAGACCATTCTTAGCTACGGCGGGGATGGTGTTAGATGTGGCAAATAGGAAGATTACGTTGAAACTTGATGATCAAGAAGTGAAGATTTCCCTATATGAGGCCATGAAGCACCCGAAGGAGGATGAGAGCTTGTATTGCATGGATGCAATTGATCCGCGTGTTGAAGACAAATCTCCTAAACTTTCTCATGTTCATGATTTTGATAATCCTTCACTTGATAATTTAACCCATGAGCGTTATGATCTTGATTCTTTTGATAGGGATAAAGTGAAGAAGTTGAAGGATGAAGAAGTGAAAAGTGTGGACGTGATCCAGTTGGAAGGGAAAGGAGGAGTTAAGAAGAAAAAGTCCAAATTCAAGAAACTGTTTGGTAAGACTCCTCCAGATAAAGGTGAGAAGGAGTTGAGACCCATAGCACTTTGGGATGAGAAGGAAGCAAAAGAGCTCATGATGGAGGGGCATCAAGGAAAGACATGCAAGCACCACTCTTATGAGAGTAAGGGAGGTAAATTTGAGTATGATGTCCCATAAGCTCCTTTGAGCTCGGTCCGGCATGAGGACCTTAAAAATAGCGCTGCGTGGGAGGCAACCCACTCTTATTTGCTTTTATTTGTTTTAGTGTCTTATTATGTTATTAGGGTGTTGTTGAATCGTAAGTTTAACCTCGTACTTGAGAATTTTATTTTGTAGGCTTGTCTCGAGGGAGTAGAGGAAACATGGAGTACTCGAAAGGGAGGAACTCAAGCAAGGGAGTGTGCTACGTTTGAGAGAAACCGAATTGTTTGGTTGAGGTAACCCACAACCCCAAACTTAGACCTCTTCGCAAGGTCGGAGTTTGGGGGGGTGGAGTTTTTTTTTATGTTTCTTGTTACATTGCACCGGAGCACCCCTTATCTTTGAGTGTGTTTGGTTATTTGGTGTCTTGAGATGCTCCTTGGGTGATTTTGATTTGATTCGCTATTACATATTTCATGCCTATCAATCATCTTATGCTTGTTGATTGCTATCTTTGAGTATGACTTGATGAGTAGGGTGATTTGTGGATTTGAGTTAGGGACTCTTTTGTGCGAGTGTTTGAGTTAGAGTCGATTTGAGAGAGAACTAGTATACTTACAAGTTTTCTTTTTGAGTGCTTGTGTGATGAGAGTGAGAATTCACTAGGACTAGCATGGATGTGAAAGCCGTGAGATTTGAGCCTTATGAGATTTTGATGCATGATTTGATCTCTTCGTTTGTGAGTGGATCGTCACCTTAGAGGATGCTAGAACTTGTGTGTGCTCTTGCTTCTTGATTGTGTCTAGTTTGATATGCCGAATAGGATCTTAGGCCATCGTTGATTTTATTGAGTCACTTAGCCAAAATTTTCCTTACCAATGACATTGACCCCTTGTTAGCCCCTTTGAGCTTTAAGCCTATTTTAGTTGCTAGCACATATTAACACTATTCCAATTCCTAAGCCTTTTTGTCCAAAATTGAGTGGAGAATAGGAAAAGTGTGAATGTGAAGGGATTGAATTGAGTTGAAAAAGAAAAATGTTGTTTGTTGAGTGAATATGAGAAGAAGGTGTGATGAAGTTATGAGATGTGGGAAAAAGAGAAAAAATTGAGAATGAGTAAAAGAAAAAAAATAAGCTCATGTGTTTGTGCGAAAAAGAGAAAAAAAAAGTGATTGAAAAAAAAAGTGAAAAGAGTGAGAAAGAAAAGAAAAATTGAAGTGTTGAGAGTATTGGAATTGAAAATGTGTTGATTGAAAATATTTGAAGTATTCTGTTCCTAGTCTCGAAGTACCAAAGTTTGATTTTCTATTCTCCATTCACTTAAGTCACTTACCCATATTGTTACCCCACCTATCCAAAGAGCCTACATTACAACCTTGAGAAAGTCCTTTGTGATTCGACATTGATTTCTAGAGTATGGTCGGAGTTAAGAGTGCTTACAAGCCTATGGCTGCCAATATGTGTGATTGATTGTTTGAGTGAGTCCCTTTATCATTGATATACACTTGTGAGGGAGCGAAACACATCGTAGAGTGCACATCCATGTTTGATCTTGGCGTTTCTTGTTATTGTTGCATGAGTATGATTAAGGAAAGTGAGGGAGTATACTTGTGATTGATCTTTGAAGCTCGAGTTCATTTGCTTGCATGATTTGATTCTTTGACTCATTCCTAACAATTTCACTTGACTTGTTATTTCGTTGCTTGAGGACAAGCAACATGGTAAGTTTGGGGGGGTTGATTAGGCGTGAAATTGTCATGATTCGTCACTTGAAATGCCCGAATTCTGGCCGATTTTGTCGAGTATTTGGAGTCAATTGAGCATTATTTCTATACATTGATGAATTTGTCTCTTTAATGCTAGTAGGTGAATCGAGGGCGAAGAACGGAGTTCGTAGGACTTTGAATCGACTCAAACGGATGCCCGGGTGAGAAGATATCGAAGGAATACGATTGGTGTTAGTGTTGAAGAAGAAAAGTATTAGTTGGAGGAATATTGGGAGCATTCGAGTAAGACACTCGAGCACTAGCGCTCGAGCAAGTTGCTCGAGCGCCCAAAATATACAGAAAATTTCGAGTGCTCGAGCGTGTTGCTCGAGCGCCCCAATTATACAGAAGATTTTCAGCGCTCGAGCACCTTCACGTTTGGCGTTTTAAAAGGTGTTTTTTTCGGCCCATGAGTTCACGATTCGGCCCGTGGCTTATATATACTCGTCTCAAGCTCGTTTTTGGGGAGACCACACATCACTTGATAGATTTTAACTTTTAGAGTTATTTTTGGAGAGGAAGGAGAGAAGCAAGCTTTACGTTTACGTTTTTGAGGTTTTCGTTACGAATTCATATTACAATCTTACTTTTTAGTTTCGTTTCTTTATATTTTTGTTCTTGAACACGTTGAGACTTCTTTTCTTGAATTAATTTCAGTTTATCCTTTTATTTTGTTAAACCCTAATTTATGTTTGATCTCTTCTTCGTCTTAATTATCATGTTCATGTTCGTTACTTATTCAATTGCTATTATTTACGTAAAACCCATGTCTAGCTAAAACCCTTGCATGCTTGGGGTAGGATGAACTCGTAGAAGTAGGTTGTGGGTACGTAATTAGGGTAACTTGTGACGTTAGGTTTTAATTCTCTTGATTAATGAATTCTTAAAATTAATCTTAACTTTACTTTTGAATTTCGTTCGAAGAGTGTTAGAGAGAGGACGACCGTATCACTCTTTAACAACGAGTAGACTTAACTAGAGGGTTTAGAAAGGGTTAATTCATCTACCAGTTTAGCGAAGGAGGACGACCGCATCACCTTAGTTAAATTAGGGTCTCATTAATTAAGCACAATCTATTAACTTGTTAGTGGATTAGTGAAGTCGAGTGTTAGGGTAAAGTATTAGGGTTTAGAATCTTGAGCTTTCACCTTGCATTCTTTTACTTAGGTTAGTTCTTGTGCGTCACGGTTATTTTGATTATGTACCTGCTCCGTTAGTATACGTAGGGATTCCTATCCTAAGCATCACCATCTCTTACTTGAACACAACCCTTAGTTAATTCGTTTCTTTCATTCTTTAGTTTAATTAGTTTATTTTAGTCTTTTAATTAATCTTTCAAAAAACCCAAAAATATTACACTCATATTAGCTATGACGCGTAGATCTTCAGGGACCTATTCGCATACACTCCATCCTTTGGGTTCGATAATACTTGGTCATTATACTTACTCAAACTATAGTGAACTCGTCCGCTTGCGGGGAAGGGACTAGTAGAAGTTAGTATTTTCGCATCAAGTCACTGAATAAGCTCAGAAGTAGCAGGCCGACACAGAAGGGCTCATTACCGAGCTCACCACTGATGCTCCTTTTGACCCAAGTACCCAAGGGATGCCCTTGGAGGACCCCAAAGATAACAACATTTCTCCTCCAGCCGGGCAGGGGTCTTAGAGTAGGATAGAGTAGGTCTTTTATTTTTATTCTTCTTTTGTAATAGATGTTCACTCCTCAATGGAGTTCTTGTAATGTTTTGGGCGAACTGCCTCTTCCTTAATGGAATATCATATTTTTTGCTCATCTTGTTCTCATACATTAATTGCTTTGCATTTAAATTTATGCTTCAAAATCTTAATGCATGTAGTTAGGCTTTGTTCTAAAGAACTTTGCCTTTGAAAATGGAATAAGGGCCTTGACCTTAGGCTATGTTCATTTAAAAATGAACAACCTTTAACGGGCTTGATCATTTACTTTACTTGTGCCTTGAGCTTGAACTTTCTCCTTTGAACGAACAACTATCATTAAACTTGTTGAAAATTTTACAAGTATGAATGACGACATACTTTACAAATCTTTACATACCAAGTCAAAATAGTTTGACTACTATACATTTTGTCAAACAACCTTTAACTTGTCAAAATATATAAATTACAACCCAAGTCAAAGTAGTTCGACCACTATACACATTGTCAAACAACCTTTAACTTGTTGAAATATCAAGACTATATAAACACAAACATGTTTCCAGTTCAACTAGCACATGTTGTTCGATCACTATTACTTAGTGAAAATTTCAAAAAATTAAGCAAGTTTTTTAGGTCTTACTTGCGCATATGCAGCTGTAGCATGTCTCTTTGTCATAGCAGCCCGCCTTGCACAAAGGCAGCATTATCATTTCCCTTAGACAAAGTACCTCACCCTACTGAAAGTATTTCTTCAAGTTAACTGCATTTCCAGGAGTATTGTGCCGAATTTCCTTCCAGGTCTTCAATGTCATAAGCACCATTGGGTAACTTGTCCGTCACCCTGTATGGGCCCTCCCAAGTCAGTCCAAATACACCTGGAGGTGGGGCGAGCTTCTTTCTTAAGATGAGGTCGCTAACTTCGAATTCTCTTAGCTTGACATGGGAATTATAATAATGCTCTGCCCTTTGCTTGTATGTTGCATTTTTTAGCTCGGCCATTATTCTTTTTTCCTCGAGCAAGTCCAGTTCGACTGATAAGGCAGAGATGTTCGCCTCTTCTTTAAAGTTGGCAGTTCTCAAAGTCTTGGTCTTTAGTTCAACTGGGATAACTGCTTCAGTCCCGAATGCTAGTGCAAATGATGTTTCTCCGGTGCTTGACCTGGGAGAAACTCGGTATGCCCACAAGACAACCGGGAGTTCTAAAGACCAATTCCCTTTACTTTCCATCAATTGTATTTTGAGAACATGTTTAATTATTTTATTGACGGCTTCTACTTGGCTATTCAACCGCGGATGATAAGGGGTTGAATAGTATTTTTTGATGCCCTACTTGGTGCAGAAGTCCCTTAACTTCTTCCCATCAAACTGAGGACCATTGTCTGTAACAATTATTTGAGGAACTCCAAATCGACAGACAATGTTCTTCCAGATAAAGGCGATAATTTTTTCTTGAATAACTTTGAATAAGGCTTCTGTTTCTGCCCACTTGGTGTAATAATCCACAGCCATAATGGCAAACTGTACATTTCCCTTTCCAGGTGGAAAAGGTCCAATAATGTCCATTCCCCATTGTGCAAATAGCCAAGGACTGAAAACCGAGATGAGCTCTTGAGCCGGTGTATGGATGCTTGGGGCAAAGATTTGACATCGGTGATAAGCTCTAGCCATCTGGATTGCGTCTTTTCCTAAGGTCGGCCAATAGTAGCCCCTGTCTTATTATTTTGTAGGCTAGAGCTTGTCCCCTAGCATGGTTTTCACAAACTCCTGAGTGAATGTCCTCCATAGTAGCTCGCCCCTGCCCCTTAGATAAATACTTGAGAAGTGGAACTGAAAAGCCCCTTTTGTAAAGCTGCTCGCCCACCAGAGTATACCTGGCTGCTCATTTTGTTATTTTGGCAGCTTCAAAAGGATTTCTCGGTAGTTCACCATCTTTCAAGTATTTGGCTAAAGGAGTTCACCAATCATCATCATCAAGCAGTTCGCCCATCTGGTTGATCCTGTAATCTAAGGTTGATGGATTAGTCCTTCTGGTGATGATGATATCCATCAATTCTACTGGCCCTTCACTGGTGGCCAGTCTAGCTAGTGCGTCAGCTTGCGTGTTGCTCGCCCGAGATACTTGTTGAATGTACACTTGATCTAGCATTGATATGTGAGCAACTGTTTTTTGATACTCCATCATGTGTTCATCTTTGACTTCGTATTCACCTCGTACTTGATTTACAATGAGTTGAGAGTCTCCGAATATTTGGAGTTGTCTAACTCCAACTGCTAATGATAAGTGGAGACCTGCAATGAGGGTTTCGTACTCAACCTCATTGTTGGTAGCATTGAACTCGAATCTGATAGCTGAGGTGAATACTTATCGGTCGGGGCTGATGAGAACTACTCCTGCCCCCGAGGCCATGTTCGTAGATGAACCGTCCACATAAAGATGCCATGGGTGATTTAGCCCTCTCGTCGGATCTTGGGGAAAAGTTAGTTCGACTATGAAGTCGGCTACTGACCCTTGATTGCTGTTCGAGGTGCATAAGTCACTCCAAATTGGCTAATCTCTATGGACCACTTCAATAGGCAGCCAACTGTGTCGGGTCGGTGTAAGATTTATCTGAATGGGAAAGTTGTTAGCACTTTGATTTGATGATCGAAGAAGTATGGTCTTAACTTTCTAACACTCATAACCAATGCATATGCCATCTTTTTAGTTGGTGCGTATGATTAGGCGTGAAATTGTCATGATTCGTCACTCGAAATGCCCGTGTTTTGGTTGATTTATATGAGTATTTAGAGTTATTTGAGTATTATTTTCATAAACTAATGAATTTGTCTCTTTGATGCTCGTAGGTGGATAGAGGGCGAAAAGAGGAGTTCGTAGGACTTTGAATCGACTTAAATGGACGCCCGGATGAGAAGATATCGAAGAAATATGAAAAATATTAGTTCGGGGGAGCAGAAGTATCATTGGAGTGCACAAGCAAGGAGCACTCGTGCACATAGTGCACAAGCAGTCGTGCAAGGTACTCGAGAAGGTACAACTCGTGCACTAGTGCACGAGCACTCGTGCAGGGTGCATGAGAAACCGCAGGTCGTGCACTAGTGCACGAGCAAAGGGGGTCGTACAGTTTTTGCTCTCTAGACGATTTGGGGTGCTCGAGTGGAATGAGCTCGTGCACTAGTGCACGAGTAGTGCACGAGCATACGTGAATTTTGGCCCATTAACTCCCGATTCGACTCGTTGCCTATTTATATCCCTTTGGAGCACGTTTTTACGAACCACTACTTACCACTTGATAAATTTTGACTTTTAGAGTTCGTTTTTGGAGAGGAAGGAGAGAAGCAAGCTTTACTTTTACTTTTTGAGGTTTTCTTTACGAATTCATAGCACGGTTTTGCTTTTTAGTTTCGTTCTTTAGCCCTTTGTTCTTGAACACGTTGAGACTTCATTTTATTGATTTAATTTCAGTTTATTCCTTTATTTTTTGAAACCCTAGTTTATGTTTGATCTTTTCTTCGTTATAATCGTTATGTTCATGTTCGTTATTTATTCAATTATTCTTGTTTATGTAAAACCCATGTCTAGCTAAAACCCTTGCATGCTTGGGATAGGATGAACTCGTAGAAGTAGGTTGTGGGTACGTAATTAGGGTAATTCGAGACGTTAAGTTTTAATTCTCTTAATTAATGAATTCTTAAAATCAATCTTAACTTTACCTTTGAATTTCGCTCGAAAAGTGTTAGAGAGAGGATGACCTTATCACTCTTTAACAACTAATAGACTTAACGAGAGGGTCTAGAAAGGGTTAATTCATCTACCAGTTTAGCGAAGGAGGACGACCACATCACCTTAGTTAAATTAGTGTCTCATTAATTAAGCACAATCTATTAACTTGTTAGTGGATTAGTGAAGTTGATTGTTAGGATAAAGTATTAGGGTTAAAATCTTGAGCTTTCATCTTGCATTCTTTTACTTAGGTTATTTCTTGCGCGTCACAGTTATTTTGATTATGTACCTGCTCCGCTAGTATACGTAGGGATTCCTATCCTGAGCATCACCATCTCTTATTTGGAAACACAGCTTAAATTCTTAGTTTAATTTTCTATTTGCATTCGTAAGATAGTTTAGTTTATTTTAATTAATTCTCTCAAAAAAATCCAAAATCATTTCACTCATATTAACTACGATGCGTAGATCATCAGGGATCTATTTGCATATACTTCATCCTTTGGGTTCGATATACTTAGTCATTATACTTACTCATACTACAGTGAACTCGTACGCTTGTGAGGAATCTACTAGTAGAAGTTAGTATATTCGCTTCAAGTCAATGGCGCCGTTGCCGGGGATGGCATTGTATGTCTTTTGAATAGGACTTGTCGATAGCTTAGTAGTTAGTAGTGAGTGCTTTAATTTTTTGTTTTTATTTCGTACATATTTGGCAGTTGTGTTTTGATTCTTTTGTTAGTGTTTCAGGTTTATGAAAACACGCTCGCAAGGAAATACAAGCGAAGAGAGATTACAGTCAGATCCTGAGACAATAGCAAGAAGAAACCGAGCCTTCCTAAGAAGGATGAACGCTGCCGGAGGGAAAGAGCCAATGAACATTACTAATGAGTTGGATGATGTTGAGAATGAGTTTAATCAGACATTGAACCGGGCTGACGGCACTGATGGCAATACCAGTAAGAATCAAGATCCGTCAGGGGAAAGCCAGAGCAAAAACCCGGGTACTCAGAATCAAAATAGCCCAGCTCATAATATTGTCCAAAATCCTCAGAACAACCCTGCTTACCCATATCCTAACTTACCACAAAACAACTTACCTTATCCACCTTACCCATACCCACCTTATCCGTATCCACCATACCCGTATCCTCCACCTCCTGTTTACAATCAACCACAAGCTTATCAACCCCCACCACCCCAACAAGTACCCGTACCACATGTGGTTCCTCAGCCCGTTCCTCAGAATGCAAATCAGAATATGGCTATTCGAGGAAGGTTCGCGGCACAACCGCAGAGGTACTATGATGGAGTGGCATTACCTCCTGTTGAGGCAAACAACTTCTCAATTTCCCCTGGAATTCTTAAGCTGCTTACCGAGAATCAATTCAAGGGGGAGGTTGGAAAGGAGAATCCTCATACTCACCTGAGTAGTTTCCTGATGATAGCCTCCACATTCAATTATAACGGCATGTCTGAAGATGCCAAGAGGCTTAGGCCATTCCCATTCTCATTGACGGTGTTGGTCCCAAAAATATTGTTAGCGGAAAGCGTTTTATTCTTAATTTTAAGAAAAATCTTTTTTAAAGTGCTAAAGTTAATTATGCAGAAATTATAAATAAAATAGTAAATAAAAGAGACACGAGAATTTTTATAGTGGTTCGGATATAACGATCCTACGTCCACTCTCCCTTTCACCAAAGGGGTCTCACTCACCAACCAACTTACTTACTCACTGGAATTGGGAAGTACCAGCTCCTTCGTACAACTTACAATAACCTTTCAATGTAGTGAATAGGTTGAGTAATATTCCAACTAGAACTCCTAAAATAGTAGATATAATACTTGTACGAACAAGGTGAGTGTATGGTGTGTTTGTGTATTACTCTAACTTTTATGCTCTCTTGCCCGTCTTTCTTATATTGAACTCATCACCATGCACTCCTATTTATTGGTGTCAAATAACTAGCCGTTGGAAGCTAGAAATTCAAACATCTACAACTAAAGGAATATAATCAATCATCTTGATTGATTATATGATTGATTGGATGACTCTTTCTTTGATTGATTCTTCTTTGATCTACAACCAATCTTCATTGATATCAGTTGACTTTCCTTTCTTGATTCTTCTTATCTTTGGATCACAAGATCTTCTTGGTAGAATAGTCTGGTAGAGCTCATCTGGTAGAGTAGTCTGGTAGAGCTCATCTGGTAGAGTAGTCTGATACACCTCTTCTTGTCTATCTCATCAGGTCCTCTACCTCATCTGGTTCTCTACCTCATCTGGTCTTCTACCTCATCTGGTCCTCTACCCATCTGGTCCTCTACCTCATCTGGTCCTCTACCTCATCTGGTCCTCTACTCATCTTGTCCTCTAGTCCTCTACCTCATCTGGTCCTCTACCTCATCTGGTCCTCTACCTCATCTTGTCCCGACCTCATCTTGTCCAAGAGTCCTCTTGTCCAAGACTCATCTTGTCCAAGATCCCTTTTGTCCAAGACTCATCTTGTCCAAGACTCCTCTTGTCCAAATCTCATCTTGTCCAAAACTCCTCTTGTGCAAGACTCCTCTTGTCCAAGACTCAGCTTGTCAAAGACCCCTCTTGTCCAAGACTCCTCTTGTCAAAGACTCATCTTGTCCAAGACTCCTCTTGTCCAAGACTCATCTGGTCCAAGACTCATCTTGTCCAAGACTTTTCTTGTCCAAGACTCATCTTGTCCAAGACTCATCTTGTCCAAGACTCATCTTGTCAAAGACTCCTCTTGTCCAAGACTTCTCTTGTCCAAGACTCATCTTGTCCAAGACTCCTCTTGTCTGGGACTCCTCTTTTCTGGGACTCCTCTTGTCCGGGACTCCTCTTGTCTGGGACTCCTCTTGTCTGGAACTCCTCTTGTCTGGGACTCCTCTTGTTCGGGACTTCTCTTGTCTGGGACTTCTCTTGTCTGAGACTTCTCTTGTCTGGAACTTCTCTTGTCTGGAACTCCTCTTGTTCGGGACTTCTCTTGTTTGGGACTTCTCTTGTGTGGGACTCCTCTTGTCTGGAACTTCTCTTGTCTGGGACACCTCTTGTCTGGGACTCCTCTTGTCTGGGACTTCTCTTGTCTGGAACTCATCTTGTCCGGGACTCCTCTTATCTGGGACTTCTCTTGTCTTGTCTAATTCTCTTCCCCCTTAGCCTATGACCTATTCTAGTCCTAGACTCGTTACAAATTCTTATTTTAAAATCTTCAAAATATCTAATCTATATCCCAACAATTTCCCCCTTTTTGATGATGTTAAAACTAAAAGAACTGAATTTAAACAAGACAAGTGAAAATAGAAATCTTAAGATGAGAAGTGTAATCAAGCAGGGTCAACTGATCTTCCCCCTCAAAATATGCTCAGCTGATATTTGGGGCATAATATCAGCTGGTCTTCTTGTGTATCTGCAGAAAATCAAGTTTTTGGTACCCTTCTGGGTCCAGGGGGGTTAGCACAATATTTTGGAAGCCACAAGAATAGATCATCCCTTCTTGAATCAGGTGATCTTATCTTTCTTCCATACATATCCACAAAAACACACTGAACACAAGAAGCTTCGACATGGTTATTTCTTCTAGAGGCTCTTCTTCTCTTATGAGCTTGTCCAGTAGAAGCAATAACTTGTCTTAATGCAACAATCTTGAAATTTTGTTGATAAGGATAAGTCTTACTAGAACCATCAAAAGTTCCAGCTGGTCTGGCAGATGACTTAATAGTCTTCTGCAGCTGAGTAGGAGTCAGCTGGGACTGCTTCTTTTGAGAAGTTCCAGGCTGTTTTCTACTCTGCTGACCTTGCTGAGGTCTTTTAGAATTCCTCCTCTTCCTTTTGGGTTTTTGAGATTTAGAACTCATCTGCCCGTTAGGTAGAGTTGCCTGGTCAGCTGACCTCTTACCCTTATCAATAAGATTACTAGAGTTTTCTTCTTTCTGAACATGTGAGGATTCATGTTTGGAATAACCAAGGCCTATCTTATCATGCTCTCTTTGAGATGAGGCAGCTATGTGTGACACAGCATTGTTTGCGGTAGTCAGTTGCTCCAGTCTCAGTTTGAGCTTGTCCTCACTTTCTTTTACAATTTTATTTTGATGGAAGAGTTCATCAAACTTAGCTTTCAGCAGGGTATATTCATTATCTTTCTCAATATTTTCAACAATCAGCCTTTCTATCAGCTTAGTTTGTTCATCACATCTAGTTTTCAAGTCAGTGGACTCTTCTACTAGTGTTTGAACCTGTTCAGCTGGTAGATCAGTTGGGTTGCCTAAACATTGTGAAAGCTTCTGATTTTCTGCTTTCAGCTTTGTGTTCTCATCTTCCAACTTTTGATAAAGTTGTACAGATTTTTGGAGATCTAATGGCAAATTTTGCGTATAAGACTCCTTTGATTGTTTAGAAAAAGAAGAATAAAAAGAAGAAGAGGGAGTTTGATTACATACCTCATCTGTCACAAGACATATCTCTTCGTTTGGTCCAAAATTTGATGATGAACCAGAAGTGGATATCTCTTCTTCCTCGGCTAAGAAGCTTCTTTTGGAGTGACTCCTAGTGTATCTTTTACTACTTTTCTTCGAACCCATTTCTGCAAGAAATTGTTAGCACAAAAAAAATATTTGGGTTTTTAAAAAATTGGACCAGTCCTGGTGACCACCAAAAGCTTTTCAAAGCAGTGGTCTAGGACACACTGCTCTGATACCACTTGTTGGTCCCAAAAATATTATTAGCGGAAAGAGTTTTATTCTTAATTTTAAGAAAAAATCCTTTTTAAAGTGCTAAAATTAATTATGCAGAAATTATAAATAAAAATAGTAAATAAAAGAGACACGAGAATTTTTATAGTGGTTCGGATATACCGATCCTACGTCCACTCTCCCTTTCACCAAAGGGGTCTCACTCACCAACCAACTTACTTACTCACTGGAATTGGGAAGTACCAGCTCTTTCGTACAACTTACAACAACCTTTCAATGTAGTGAATAGGTTGAGTAATATTCCAACTAGAACTCCTAAAAGAGTAGTTATAATACTTGTATGAACAAGGTGAGTGTATGGTGTGTTCGTGTATTACTCTAACTTTTATGCTCTCTTGCCCGTCTTTCTTGTATTGAACTCATCACCATGCACTCCTATTTATAGGTGTCAAATAACTAGCCGTTGAAAGCTAGAAATTCAAACATCTACAAATAAATGAATATAATCAATCATCTTGATTGATTATATGATTGATTGGTTGACTCTTTCTTTGATTGATTCTTCTTTGATCTACAACCAATCTTCATTGATATCAGTTAACTTCCCTTTCTTGATTCTTTTTATCTTTGGATCACAAGATCTTCTTGGTAGAATAGTCTGGTAGAGCTCATCTGGTAGAGTAGTCTGGTAGAGCTCACCTGGTATAGTAGTCTGATACACCTCATCTTGTCTATCTCATCAGGTCCTCTACCTCATCTGGTTCTCTACCTAATCTGGTCTTCTACCTCATCTGGTCCTCTACCCATCTGGTCCTCTACCTCATCTGGTCCTCTACGTCATCTGGTCCTCTACCTCATCTGGTCCTCACCTCATCTGGTCCTCTACCTCATCTTGTCCTAACCTCATCTTGTCCAAGAGTCCTCTTGTGCAAGACTTCTTTTGTCCAAGACTCATCTTGTCCAAGATCCCTTTTGTCCAAGACTCATCTTGTCCAAGTCTCATCTTGTCCAAGACTCCTCTTGTGCAAGACTCCTCTTGTCTAAGACTCCTCTTGTGCAAGACTCTTCTTGTCCAAGACTCATCTTGTCCAAGACCCCTCTTGTCCAAGACTCATCTTGTCCAAGACTCCTCTTGTCAAAGACTCATCTTGTCTAAGACTCATCTTGTCCAAGACTCCTTTCATCCAAGACTCATCTTGTCCAAGACTTTTCTTGTCCAAGACTCCTCTTGTCCAAGACTTCTCTTGTCCAAGACTCATCTTGTCCAAGACTCCTCTTGTCTGGGACTCCTCTTGTCCTGAACTCCTCTTGTCCGGGACTCCTCTTGTCTGGGACTCCTCTTGTTTGGAACTCCTCTTGTCTGGAACTCCTCTTGTTCGGGACTTCTCTTGTTTGGGACTTCTCTTGTCTGGAACTTCTCTTGTCTGGAACTCCTCTTGTTCGGGATTTCTCTTGTCTGGGACTTCTCTTGTGTGGGACTCCTCTTGTCTGGAACTTCTCTTGTCTGGGACTCCTCTTGTCTGGGACTCCTCTTGTCTGGGACTTCTCTTGTCTGGAACTCCTCTTGTCCGTTACTCCTCTTATCTGAGACTTCTCTTGTCTTGTCTAATTCCCTTCCCACTTAGCCTATGACCTATTCTAGTCCTAGACTCGTTACAAATTCTTATTTTAACGTCTTCAAAATATCTAATCTATATCCCAACAGACGGAAATAGCAAAGGAGTGGTATGATAACACGCTTCCACGGGGAGATGTAACCACATGAGCCGAGATCGAGCGTCTGTTCCTCGAGCGATTCTACCCTCCATCGAGAACTATTAAAGCAAGGATTGAGATCTCTTCCTTTCGCCAGAAGCCAGGAGAGGATTTACGCCAAGCGTAGGAGAGATACTCAAACATGTTGATTGAGTGCCCGCAGTACGGGTATAATGAGGGAAATATCATGGCATTTTTATATAATGGAGCCAGCAAGGCTGGCTAAGCCCATTGAGATGCATGTGCGAGTGAAGCTTTTCTGAACCAAGGGATAGCGAGGTGTAGAGAAATCGTTGACAACATTGTCACGAATGCCGGTGCATGGAACGAGGATCCAGAGTTTCAGAGAGTTTGTAAGTTGGAAGAGAATGAGGGTACAAGGAAGTTGTTGATGGCTATGATGGAGAAGATCAGCAACCTTGAGATGGGGCAGAATCTGGTTGGAGGGAATGTAGCAGTGAGCGAGAAAGTGGACCCACCCACGAGTCAGCAAAAAGAGGCCAACTATATAGGAATGCCTAACTATCCACAAGGGGGCTATCCACAAGGTGGACATCAGTTTGGAAGGCCTTCTTATGGCCAACCATTTGTACCTTCAGGTCCTCAGCCGCCTCAAAATCAATGGAGGAACACACAAGGATATCAAGGAGGACAGCAACCTCCTCATAACACATGGAGGAAGAATGAGAATTTTTCATATGCTAATCCAAAGGCTGCTATTAAAGTTCCTCCAGGTGTTGATCCGGGTTCTAAACCTTCTGGTGGAGAAGGCGGTGCCTCAACTGAGGAGATGTTGAGAGCTATCCTTCAGAAGGTGGAGGAAGGTAGCAAGCGATTGTCCTCTTTGGAGTACGATGTAAAAGAGTTGCACAAGAAAGGTGATCAGCGTGATCAAGAACTCCAAAAGAGAGACATGGAATAGAATTAAGCTCAGCAAGAGAACAATCGCAAGTTCTCTTCTATCGAGTACCAAATTAGTCAAATTGCAAAGTCGCAGCCGAGAGAGCCTGGTAAGTATCCTTCAATGCCCGAGGATAACCTAAAGGAACATAGCAAGGCTATTGAGTTGAGAAGTGGGACCAAGTATGATGGTCCCAAGATGCCTGCTGATTCTGAGACGCCCAAAGGAGAGGTTGAGATAGAAGGAAAAGAGCCTGAGGCAGATAGAGATGAGATGGAGGAGATGGGAGTTGAGAAAGGGATTGAGGGTGAAGGCATTCAGAAGAGTAAAGATGTGGATGAGACCAATGAGAGCAAAGAGCCTGAAGAGGAGATAGAGGAGATTGAGAGAGTTCCAAAGTGGAAGAAGGCAAAGGAAGCAAGGAAGAATGTAAAAGAGACCGAGCGTGATGAATGGGGGGTACCTAAATCGATGATACCAGTCCCATATCCACAGTGCTTCATGAAAAAGAAGCTTGATGAGAAGTTTGCCAAATTCCTTGATGTTTTTAAAAAGCTACATATTAATATTCCTTTTTATGATGCTTGGGAACAGATGCCTAACTATGCCAAGTTCCTGAAGGACTTGATAGCGAAGAGACGGAGAGCGGACGAACCTGAGCTAGTGCACTTGAACCACGAGGTGAGTACGATGGTGCACAAGGCGCTTCCGCCGAAGTTGAAGGATCCCGGGAGTTTCACCATTCTTTGTGATATCGGGAACGGGATCAAGAAAGGAGCTTTGTGTGATCTCGGGGCTAGCATTAATTTGATGCCTCTGTTGTTGTTCAAGAAGTTAGAGGTGGGTGAACTTCAACCCACGATGATGACGCTCCAGCTTGCTGATAGGTCAATCACGAGACCTCAAGGAGTAGTGGTGGATGTTCTAGTGACGGTGGAGAATCACGTTTTTCCCGCCGACTTCGTAGTACTCGAGATGGAAGAGGATGAGCATGTGCCGCTAATTTTAGGGAGGCCGTTTCTAGCTACAGCCGGGATGGTACTTGATGTAGCGAATGGGAAGATTACGGTCAAGGTTGATGATCAAGAAGTGAAGATAGCTATTTATGAAGCTATGAAATACCCAATGAGAGATGAGAGTTGCCACTTCATTGACATCAGGGACACTTGTGTTGAAGACACACTTCTAGATCCTTGTTCTTTCTATGTTCATCAGTTTGATTATCCCATTCTTGACGATCTATCTTATGATTCTTATGATCTTGATTATTTTGATAGCTTGAGAGACAACGAAGATGTCAAGTTCTTGGAGATGAAGAAAGTAGAGGATGTGGACGAGTTTGAAGCCGAGGAGTCAACGTTCGAGAAGATGTTCGATAAGGCACCACCATTGGAGGCGAAAAAAGAGTTGAAGCCACTTCCCGACCACCTCAAGTACGCCTACTTGGATGAGACTGACAAGTATCCGGTAATTGTATTTGCCCTTTTATCTGATGATCAGCTTGAGAGACTTTTAGTGGTGCTTCGTAAGCACAAATCTGCTATAGGATGGTCGATCGCGGATATTAAGGGAATTAGCCCTTCGATTTTCATGCATAGGATCAGATTAGAAGAGGGTAGAAAATTGATAGTGCAAAACTAACGTAGAGTTAATCCGGTGATTCAAGAGGTGATACATAAAGAGGTTTTGAAGTTGTTAGATAGCAACATGATTTTTGCAATTTCTGATAGTCCATGGGTGAGTCCGTTACACGTAGTTGCTAAGAAGGGGGGTACCACGGTGATTAAGACAGAGTCTAATGAATTGGTAGCCACTAGATTAGTGACGGGTTGGCGTGTGTGTGTTGATTATAGAGAGTTGAACAAGGCAACGTGTAAGTATCACTTTCCTCTACCGTTCCTTGATCAGATGATTGATAGATTAGGTGGTTTTGAGTATTACTGTTTCTTAGATGGGTATTCGGGGTATAATCAGATTATGATAGCCCCCGAGGATCAAGAGAAAACCACCTTCACCTGCTATTATGGGACTTTTTCTTTTAGGAGGATGTCTTTTGGGTTGTGTAATGCACCCGCCACCTTTCAAAGCTGTATGATGGCTATTTTTCATGGTTTGATTGAGAAGATTATGGAGGTTTTCATGGATGACTTTTCAGTCTACGGGGAGTCGTTTGATAAATGTCTAATCAATCTTGAAGTTGTGTTGAGCAGGTGTGAAGAGACGGACTTAGTGCTTAATTGGGAGAAGTGTCACTTCAAGGTGAGAGAGGGCATTGTTCTTGGATATCATGTGTCCTCGAAAGGTATCCAAGTTGACAAGGCGAAAGTGATTGCTATTGAGAAGCTTCCACCACCTTCGACCGAGAAGGGGATTTGGTCATTTTTAGGACACGCGGTTTTTTATAGACGTTTCATCAAAGACTTTTCACAAATAGCTAAACCTCTTTCGCGGCTTCTTGAAAAAAGAAGTTGCTTTTGAGTTTACTAATGAGTGTTTAGTGGCTTTTAATAGGTTGAAAGAAGCGTTGGTGAATGCCCCGATACTTGTGACACCGGACTGGTCTAGGCCGTTCGTGCTGATGTGTGATGCTAGTGACTATGCGATGGGGGTTGCATTGGGGAAAATTCGTGAGAAGCGTTTTCACGCGATTTACTATGCCTCAAAGATGCTGAATTCTGCTCAAGTGAATTACACTACAACCGAAAAGGAGCTGTTGGCGGTCGTGTATGCCTTTGATAAATTTCGACCCTAACTAGTAGGGACGAAAATAATTGTATATACGGACCACCCAGCGATTCGGTATCTTATGAGTAAGAAGGATGCAAAACCCCATCTCATTCAATAGATTTTGCTACTCCAGGAGTTCGATGTAGAGATTCGAGACAAGAAGGGATGTGAGAATGTGATAGCAGATCACCTTTCGAGATTGGAGCTCACAAAGGAGAACACCGTGGAGGATCGAGAGGTGAACGATGAATTTCCGGATGAGAAGCTCTTTGGCTTAGGAGACATTCCTGTATATCGAGTTGAAGGGAAGGCACCATGGTTTGCAGACTATGCTAATTATTTAGCAAGTGGGGAGTTACCCGTTGAGATAGACTCGGTGCATCGGAAGACATTTTTTAAGAAAGTTCGGGAGTTTATTTGGGACGATCCCTACTTGTTCAAAAGAGGGATTGATCATGTGTTGAGAAGGTGTGTGCCAGAAGAGGAGTGGAGTAATATCATAAGGCATTGCCACGCCTTGCCATGTGGAGGACATTTGGGTGGAGAAAAGATCGGAAGGAAGGTGCTTCAATCGGGTTTTTATTGGCCGACTCTGTTGAGAGACTGCATGGAATGGGTCAAGAGGTGTGAAAAGTGCCAACGGTTTAGCTCCATTACTAAGAGGGATGAGATGCCGCTGCACATATTCATGGAAGTCGAGGTATTCGACGTATGGGCGATTGATTTCATGGGTCCATTTCCTCCGAGCAATGGATTCTTGTACATTCTCGTGTGCGTTGATTACATCTCGAAGTGGATTGAAGCTGTCCCGACTCGAGTGAATGATTCCTGAGTGGTGATCGAGTTCTTGAGGAAGAACATTTTTGCAAGATATGGAGTTCCAAGAGCTTTGATTAGTGATGGGGGAAGTCACTTTGTGAACAAGTGGATGGAAAAGCTGCTGTCAAAATACGAGGTAAGTCATCGAGTCTCTACTGCTTATCATCCTCAATCTAACGGTCTTGTAGAGGTTTCGATTCGTCAAATCAAGGAGATCCTTGAGAAGACGGTGAGAATTAGTAGGAAGGATTGGACGATGAAGCTTGATGATGCACTTTGGGCGTATAGGACAGCTTTCAAAACACCTCTTGGTATGTCTCCGTACCAATTGGTTTTTGGAAAGGCATGTCACTTGCCCGTGAAGTTGGAACATAAGACATATTGGGCGATCAAGAAACTGAATTTTGATAGTGCCTTGGTTGGTGAGAAGAGATTACTCCAATTGCATGAGTTGCAGGAGTTTCGAGACAGTGCCTACGAGAATGCCCAAATTTTCAAAGAGAAGACCAAGAAGTGGCACGATGCACGGTTGAAGAAAAAGGAGTTCAAGGTGGGAGATCAAGTCCTCGTATTCAATTCGAGGATGAAGCTGTTTGGTGGAAAGCTCAAGCCCAAGTGGAACGGGCCGTATATCGTGAAGGACGTGCATAAGAGTGGATTTCTTGAGGTCGAGAAGGAGGATGGACGTAGATTCATGGTGAACGGGCATCGAGTAACGAAATTCTTTAACTTCTCTTATGAGAATAAGGGAGGTACTTTAGATTCTCAAGTCCCGTGAGCTCCTTTGAGCTCGGTCTGGCATTAAAACTAGCACTTAATGGGAGGCAACCCATTTTTCCTTATTTTTATGTATTTTGTTTATTTTGTTGTTTTGTGAGTCGTAAGCATTAACCTCGTTTGTAGAGTATTTTTATTGGTATAGGCTTATTTCGTGTGGCTTAATGAGAGCAAGTGCGCTTAAGGAAAGTAATTCATGAAGATGGAGATGTTTCGAGTAGTAAAGCATGTGATTGATGAAGTTAGAGGTAAACCGAACCCCAAACGTAGACCTCTTTGCGAAGTCGAAGTTTGGGGGGTGATGTTTCTTTTCGCTCGTTACTTTGCATTGATAGTGATTTAAGTTCATAATAATTTAGTGTACTTACTCGTACGTACTCGTTCTTTTCAAACTTTGTTATTGCCTAGCAAGAACAAAGTTTGGGGGGTGTGTATTCGTACTTCGAGTTCGTACACGAAGTTCTAATGAAAAATTGTTCAAATTTTTCGAAAATATCGATGTTTGAGGGTCGGTGGATCGAATTAAGTGTGAGTGCATAAGTCAACTTGAATTGGATTGGTGAATTGCACGTTTGGAAGAGACCCCAACTCCTCGGTCGAATGAGCGATCGGGCTTACATCGAGGAGTTTTCCAAGTTAGTACTCGTTTTGGGCGTAAATTCTCGTGTTTCGGTTCAAAAAATGTTGAAATTTGAGCTTTGGGGGTGTAAGTGCTCGAGCAGCACAACTCGTGCACCTAGTGCACGAGTGCTCGTGCACTGGGCACGAGTAGAAGCAAGTCGTGCACCCCTGCATGAGTGCTCGTGCAGTGCGCTCGAGCAGGGATGTACTCATGCACTAGTGCACGAGCTCGTGTACTCGTGCACTTTCTCGGTTCTGTATATTTGGGGCGCTCGAGCTATTCTTACTCGTGCACGAGTGCACGAGTAGTGCACGAGCGGTCATGTCTCTTGGATTTTAGGCCCTAGACCGATTTTTTCCTCTCTATAAATACCTTTCTTCACAATTTCACACACAAAGGGTGCGAAAAGCTGCTGTTCTTACGAAATTTTTCTCTTCTTCACTCCCAAATCTTCAATTTTCGTTCAATTTCATCCGTTTCTTCAATTAAAAGGTAAGTATTCTTCCATTATCTTCATTCTATTCTTAGTTTTCTTTGATTTAGCATGAATGGAGTATGTTAGAATTAGGGTTCATGAATGGGTACGAAATTTTGGGGATTTTTGTGAAAACTTGTTGATTCTTGCTTCTATGATGATAATTGTTGTCTCAATGCTATGGGTTTACAAATTTAAGCTTCAATTTTGAAATTGCATGAGTGAATTTGGTGAATTTCTAGAGAGAGAAGTAGGAACTAAGATGGGTTTTATGAAATTGGGAATTTTTGGAGAATTGTTGAATTGAATTTGTTGAGGATGAATGATGAAATGAGTCTTGAGCATGTAAATTGCATGATGGTGTAATGTTACTTCATGATAGACTTAAGTTTTGAAACTGTTAGGGATTGTGAATGAGTATACGAAAAGTGAGTTGGATTGTTATTATGTTATTACTGTGTGAAACTTAAGTACCATTGATGAAAATTTTGAGCTTGAAAGGCTGTGTGAAGTGAGTGAGATTATCTTTGTTATTCATGAAATTGGTTGGTGAATTGTTGTAATGCTTAGGAAATGGCCCCTCCTAATAAGTACGATTCACTTCGGCTTTATGTAAGGCCTGACTGACATAGTAGATGGGCTGGTGGAATTTTCCATCTGCCCGCACTAAAATCGATCTGATTGCCACCTCTGACGCTGCCAGGTATAAGTATAACTTCTCTCCTGGATAGGTTCTGATAAGATTTTTACATCTCCCAGGTAGTCCTTCAGTTGTTCAAAAGCTCTCTGGCAGCTGCTCGTCTACAAAAATTTCCTTTCTGGATAGCTTCAAAGAATGGACAACAATTGTCACGTAATCGGGATATGAACCTGTTTAAAGTAGTTAGGCAGCCCGTTAGTCGTTGCACTTCTTTAATCGAACGAGGAGGTTGCATATCCACAATGGCTTTAACTTTCACAGGGTTGGCTTAAATCCCCCGTTTATTGACCAGATATCCCAGAAACTCCCCCGAATGTACCCGAAGTTGATTTTCTTCGGGTTTAGCTTCATGTTGTATTTTAATTTCTAGCATTTTTTATGACTATGTTGTCAACAAACACCTCCACCGTCTCTCCAATTTGGTCGTCAATCATTTTGTTCACGAGCCTTTGGTAAGTTGCCCCTGCATTGATCAGTTCGAAGGGTATTCTCTTCTAGCAGAGTAAATTTTTATTTGTGTAGAATACTGTGTCTTCCTGATCATCAGGGTGCATTGGAATCAGGTGGTAGCCTGCAAAAGCATCCATAAATGTAAACATTTCATGCCCAGCTGTGCTTTCCACCAGTTGATCAATGTATGGAAGTGGAAAGTTGTCTTTTGGGCAGGCTGCATTCAGATCGGTAAAGTCTATGCAGAGCCTCCAGGTTCCGTTTGGCTTCCGCACTAGAATCGGATTTTCCACATATTGAGGACACAATGCCTGCCGGATCATGTCGTTGTCAAGTAGTTTTTTTACTTCCTCATTGAGTGCTTGATATTTGTCCAGCCCGTATTTTTACTTTTTTTGGTGGACTGGTCTTCGGGCCGGATCAATGTCCAGCTTGTGACAGGAGTCCTTCAGGTTGATCTCCACCATGTCCGCATGTGACCATGCGAAGACATCAAGGTTTGCCCTGAGGAACTCTGACATTCGGGTCCAATAAGGCTCAGGGAGCTCGGACCCAATGTAAATTTCGAGATCATCATGATCAGGATTAACTTTGAGGGCTTCCATCTCTTCGACTGGAGTTGCTCGTCTTTTTTATCCTTTCCATTGTGGATCAATTATTGGTCCCCAGGATTAAGTTCATCCTTGATGTCCATCGGGTCAACTCCAAGGTGGGGTTCGACATATTGAGTTGGCCCTGGATTAAAGCTATTCGCCGAGTTAGGGCCCTCCAGGCTAGCATCCAGGGGTAGCTCATCGACATTCATTGACTATTCCCCGGTTGGCTCAAGTAGTTCGCCCTCGGGCAAGAGTAGTTCACTCGGGGGTGGGTGCTGTTTGTCTACCTCCGTTTGGTCATCCTGAGATTCCAGGATGTCATCAAGAACTGATGGATGCTTACATCATTGACACCCATTTTTCATTTGATTGTAGTTGGAGGAGACACTCTCGAGCTTTTCTTTGGTCTCCCTTCAACGACCTAGCTCCACTAGACGTGGGGAACTTAACACAGTAGTAGTAGGTTGAAACTGCGGCTTTAAATTCATTAAAAAAGGGTCGGCCAAGGAACCCGTTATAGGTGGATTCTTAATCTACAACCAAAAACTCCACCATTCTAGTTGTTCTTTTTTCGGGATCCTCAATCGATACAAGTTGCACAGAAAATCTAATTATCCCTAATGGGACTGTTATAACATTACCGAAGCCCAGAATTCAGTGATTATAATCTTCAATGTAGCTCGCATGATCTCCCAGTTGGTCGAGCGTCTTCTTGGAAAGGATGTTGGTGTAGGCTCTGGTATCCACCTGTAGGCGGTGTACTTTGGTCCCTATTATTTTGGCACAGATTACGAGGGAATCATTATGGGGAGTCATGATTCCGTCCAAGTCCCTTTCAGCGAAGGTCAACTCCGAAGTGTGTTGAATTGATGGGTTGACCCTCATTTCTTGTACCTGAGCTACAACACGTAGCTTAGCCTTCCTCTTCCTGTTTGAAATCAGAGGTCATCCATCAGAGCAGCCTCCGACTGGTCCTGATGACTCCATCATTATGATCTCATTTTCAGGTCCCTCGCCGGGAGCTGGAGCAGGTCGTCCAGGCAGGTTCCTTCGGGGGCCTTGTTCGAATTCATCCTCCTCAAAACCATCTGCCCTGGGCCTCTTACCAGGCTCCCACTTAACAAAATCGGATAGCTTGCCCTCCTAGTAGAATCACCAGAGCTGCTTAATCAAGTCTCTGCACTCACTAGTAAAGTGCCCCACATTCTGGTGGTAGGCACAATACTTGTTCGGATTCAACTTGCTAGCGTCTTGGCGGATCCTCCTTGGAAGGGTGAGCAGGTACTTTTCTTTGATATTGTTGTAGACCGTATCGATTGACACGGTGAGGACCTGGTTAAGTTTGTCCTTCAACTCTGTCCCCTTATTAAAAGCTTTCATGTTCTTGGGGACCCTGTAGCCGATTCCATCGGATTTCTTCATATTTTCCTTCAGGTCTGTCTTGCTGTCTCCCATATCTTTTTGCAGTGCTTCATGCATGGAGATGAAAACTCCCGCCCGATTGCAGAATTTAACATAAGTTTTCGGGCACTTGACATGCGTTTCTTTCCATAGTTCCGTGCCCTTCTTTAAACCAGTCAGGACAGCCACAATATTGGTGTTCTCGCTCACCGATTCTCCCTCCAGCAGGATCTTGTCAAACCTTTCCAAGTATGATCGGTCCAATTCATCATCAGCTTATTTTAGATCAGATAATCGATGCCTTTGGGATAGATAGGACCCAGCCGTGGAGAAATGGGATAAAAATTCTTTGCCCAGCTGGGCAAATAAATGAATGGAAGCCGACGGTAGAGCCGAAAACCATTTATGCACATGATTCCCGAGTGTTAGGGGAAAGTTCCAACATTGGGTAGCTACTTCGGCTCTTGGTCGAGCTACTTCTCTATTATGGTCTGGTCGACCGGTCTGGTGTGTAGTCCCGTGGCTATCTCCCTACTGCCTGACTCGGGGTTGACTCTACTGGCTGGCGGGTGCGTCGAGCTGTTTTGCTTTGCGCTTTGCTTTCTGGGCTTGAGCATTGTCTGCCTCATTAGGCCGCTCATCTCGAACCTTCTCATGCCTTTGAGCCTCAGTTGGGCTATGCCTTTCTCTGACATGAGAAGGACCAGGTTGCCCCTGCTGTTTTTGCAATGCTTGAAGCATTGAAATTGTTCGGGCAAGGTCGCCCGGATTGCGAGCTAAAACCTCTAATTCTGGAGGCATTAACTAATTGGCTGTGTTGGTCCCGGTACAAAACTGAGAGATACGTGTATGGGGGGGGGGATGCACGTATACAAATTTTTCTCTTCTTTCAACTGACTGAGTCCTCTTTCTCAGAGTGGTGTAGAACTCAGGTTTTATAACACACCACTAACTGCAAATGAATGCTGGTCAGTTGGCTAACTATCAACTTGAGTTCAGTGCGGAATGCGTGAGCCCTGAAATTTTATGGTCTTATTAAAGTTTGCTTTCTGAAAACTTGATTACTCTTTTCTGAAGTAGTGATTAGAAGGGCAGTGTTCAGATTGATGGTCAGGCTGATTGATTTAAGCCTGATAAACCATGCAATGAATGACTTAATGAATAAATAGTTAAGAGCAATAATCAAAGCAATAAAGAACACTAGGAAGTA
This sequence comes from Ballota nigra, assembly GCA_947034835.1. Classification (NCBI taxonomy): domain Eukaryota; kingdom Viridiplantae; phylum Streptophyta; class Magnoliopsida; order Lamiales; family Lamiaceae; genus Ballota; species Ballota nigra. The sequence goes on from OX344727.1 coordinate 49,871,162, forward strand.
ACGTGGTTCAGAGACTCAAGCTCCTACGTCCACGGTCCTGATTTAACAGGAGAATCCACTAAGGATTGGCTTGTTTTTAACGTGCCAAGGTGCACCAGAATCAGCTACACTCTCTGACCCTTACTTCCTTCTTCTAACTCACTAACAACCTTAACCAACAAACCTGACTAGAGGGTTTTGGTTTCAGTTTTGTTTCCAACTAAGGTTGTGATTATCCTTACAAGACTAAGCTATGCTAAGGATGGATAATCACTTCTAAGCTTGAGATATTACAATGAACGCTCAGTGGAATACATAATAACTCTCTTGGCTAAGAATCACTTGGAAAATTTATGGTTTTCGAGTGCTTCTTTGAACGCTGAATGCTTTTGAACGCTTGAGAGTTTGAGTTATTTTTGGCTTGAAAATTTCCCGTAACCTTGAATGGGTTCAAGGCATTCTGTATTTATAGGTGATTTGAAAAACTATCAGTTGGAGAGATAGCCTTTCTTGTCATCTATGTAGAGTGGCTCGAACGGACATATCTTCATGCAGCAGCCGTCCTTTGCATGGAATTAGGTAGTTGAATTAAATGCACATTAAATGTTTGCCAGTTGAAAATGCAGTCTGAAGTCAGTCTCCTTGTCAGGTTCCATACGTGCGTGTTCTTCCTGGATTGGTCCACATCATCATGTTGGTGAGAATGTCAGAACTTATTCCTATGCTTCAGGCTTGTCTTATTAAGTTCTTTTTGTCTCAAGCACAACAGTCTTGTCCTGACGCTGATATTCTTTTTGCATTGCTTGGCAGTATCGTCCTGTTCCCTACAGGACTGAGTTAGTAATGAGCTCAGGGTCATACTCTTCATCACTGACACTTACTCAGCCAGCTTAGAGAGATCATCGTAAGTTCAGGATGGTGCTCTTGTGTCTTCAGGCTTCAGTCTTGATTGTCATCAATGAGTACTCCTCTCATTGAGTTCCTGTGAAATGTAAAATAACTAAGTACAAAACTAATCAAGACTAGCCTGACCAAAATACACTAAGGCAAATCATCTTTTCAGGGGATTTGAGATCTAATCAAAACTGACATTTTCCCAACAATTTTCCCCTTTTTGATGATGCCAAAACACTGAAAAGATCCTCAAGACACTTAGAGGAAATAATAACCTATCTATAAGATAAGTCAGTGTTAGAACAGTTCTTGATAAAGTAGAGGATTTAAATAACAACAAAAAAGACAATGAGTTTTTGTCTGTGGGCAAAGTAATAGATTTCATTGATAATATGTTTCAGTGAGTACAATGATCTTAATCTATTACAATTCAGGGTACAACTAGATTTTTCTCATCTCAGGTCGAAGTCCATAGCCATTGTAGACTCTGTCCTTCAGCTCATCTAATCTATCTAGCTGGTTCAGATACCCTTCAGCCTTACCAATCTTGAAGACTTCAGCCATGATTGCCTTTGAGTCATAGCCTTTTCCGTTTTCCTATAGTGGTGGTGGACGAGTAAGGAACTCAGGGGCCTTGATTTGAACTCTGGCAGTGTCAGCCTCCTCCAAGATACCTTTCAAGAGTTCGGGGTGGTTGTCGGACATGAAGTCTATGAAGTGGGCATCAATATCTTCAGTGTCGCCCCATTTCTTCACAATATACCACAGCCTGATGAACTCATCCCGCGCACCCAGCCAAAACTCCTTCAACTTATCTGAAATGAAATCTTCAATAAGCGCAACCTTCCGAGTAGGCTCCTGAGGCTTCTGCAGTGATAATAGACTTGTCTTCCTTGCTGTTGGCCTTTTTCTGTACTTCCTTGGCTCAGGCTTCGCCTTCTTCCTTCTCAGCAAACTGACCACTGCATCATCAAGCTCCTTCTGTTGCAACTCAGTGATATCAGTCAGCTTTTCCACCTTCTTCTCCAAGATGCGCAGCTTCTCCTTCTGAGCAATTCTAGCTCTGCGCTGAGCCTCACTCTTCTCAGGGGTAGCTCCCCAAGCTTCCTCACACAACTCTGCGACCTTGTCAGCATCGTAAGTGATTGGATTATTTCTTGTGTTAACCGGTGAACACTTTGAACTTTCTTGGATAGGTGGCAAGGAAGGAACAGTAAGAGAAGGGTCCTTAGCCTTTGCCGCAGCCTCAATTCTGGCTGACTTTCTTGGTGTACTCAACACCACTTCATTCTTCTTTGTTTCCAATGCCTCAGGGAGAGATCTTTTCTTCCCTATTTCCCCCTTTTTGGCATCATCCTTGGCCGACGGAGGTGTGAGTGCCTCTCTTATAGCTTCTTCTCCTGATTTGATAACAAAGGCAATTAAGGACTGGACTTTCTTAACCCCTTCCTTCAGCATCTCCACTACTGTAGCAATCCCTGACCCCGCGAAGGACACACTAGTAATACAGGCCTTCAGCTTCTTCTCAAATATCTCCATGTTGGTCTAAAGGCTTTGCTCAGTGTGCGCTAGCCTGGCTTCCATCTTCCCTGGCTCTTCTAGGACCTGAGCAGACTTTGCTGAAATCTTCTCAGACTCCTGAGCAATCTTGGCAGATTCCTGAGTTTACCTTGGCTGACTCTTGAGCAATCTGGTCTGACTCCAAAGCCATCTTGGACGCTGCTGAGTTGAGTGCCTCAGTGAGGAGTGTTGCAGCCTGATTTGCCAAGTGCTCTACTGTCTTCACCATTCTCGCATCCTGCTCATCTCGAAGAATAGTCAGTGAAGTATCCAACAACTTCTTCATCATTTTCCTTTCAGCCTTGACTGATGAGATGGTGGACAACATCATCTTCTTCAAACTCTTCACCTCAGAGTTGACCACCGTTTTGAGCGCAGACTTCACCCACCTCAACTGTTTCTGAATCCCATTGTCCTTGGTATCGGCCTGAGCCTTTATCATTTGCACTTCCTGCTGCAGCTCAGCGAGATTCTCAGTTGTCTACTCTTGCTTGACTTGTACTAAACTGGTGAAGTTGGCTCGCCCAGTTCCAGTGATGATAATATCAGTGTCATCATCCTGAGCTCCGTCAGGCTGTGGCTGGTCTCCCTGGTCAGCCCCTGCGTCTTCAGTCCCCTCTTCAGGGTACACTGAAGGCAGTTTTGGAGAAGTCATAGCCGCCTGCTCAGGCTCAACTACACTTACTCGAACATCGGGAACAAGTCCCTCAGAACTAGGAGTCACCTTTATCGCCTCTACAACATCCTCCTTTGTCTCAGGGCAGGGAGGCCCATCATTGACTGTTGTATCATCGGCGGCTGAGATGTTCACAACATCCTCAGTGACTGGTCCATCCTTGGAACCAGTCTCTTTCACACCTTTCCCCTGAGCCTAAGGCTCAGAGCTCATCTCATACAGCTCTTTGGCAGTCTCCCCTACCAAATCTCCAACAGCTCCTCCACCCTGACCATCTTCAGAGCCATCATCACCATCATCATCAGATCCCTTCTTATCCTTTTCAAGAGTATCAAGGAATTTACACTTTTCAGCTCGTCTGGCAATCATCCTGGCAACCAGCTCCCTGACTACCTCCATCTCCAACAGCTCCAGGTAACTGGTTATTTCGAAGTAGCTGGTCATGCTGGCCTCCTCTGAGTACCAAAAATCCCATCCCTTCAGCTCAACCAACATCCGCTACTCCACCATATTTGTCTGCTTGTACTCCAGCCAGACTTTGAGATCTACCATCGTCTCTCGCAGCTCTGGATAGTTGTTCAGCGAAGAAAAGCTCCTTACCACCCAGTTCTCACCCTTCCCTTTGATAGAATCAAAGAAGAGAAGAGATGTGATATCCTTAGACTCCTCATCTTCTCCAGCTTCCTCGATGATGAGTTCCAGCTCAGGGTCTAAGTCCTTCAGATCCTTTGATGTGACTGGGAAATCCTTAGGATTGGGTAGATTGGATTCAGGTTGGGAGTCAGGCTCAATGGTGTTAGAAATATTTGGCTCTGACTGGGGTGGGGTTAGGTCAGTGTTTGGATGGATAGGTTCAGTGGGGTTTGATAGCTTGTTCTTGATAACATCGAAGATGTTATCAGTAATCCAGGTGGTTTCAAGAAAAGCCATTGAGATTGAGAATTGAGAAATTTGCAAAAGAATTTTGAATTGAGAGATAATTCAGTGTGCAGGGTGAGATTGTGTTTGCATAAATTTCTCAAATGACTTTTCTAATTGATATGATAAAGTCAGTTACTCAGACGTGGGGATGATATTAATCCTGAATTTGAAAAGATTTTGAAATGAAGGGCCAAGATTAGTCTCAAGTACAATCATTTACCCAAGACAGTCATATTCCATATAAAACGGACACGTATATGAAAAAGTAATTGAACACATTAAATGCTCCAATGCGCGTGGGTTTAAATATCAAATGGCGCGCTTTTAATGAAAAAGGAATGTATTTAATAAGTATTCTCAGGAAGAAAGTCTTAGTGAGACGCTTCAACTTCATAAAGGTCAGGATTGAACTCATACCTGTCAGGGAGACATTGTAGCACCTTGATACCTCGCTGAGTTGAGTCTGCCCTGCTCTCCCGGATCTAAGAGACCTAACTCCACTGACAGTTCCATAAATCTTGCTTCAGCCAAAGGCTTAGTCAAGATGTCAGCTCTCTGCTTGTCAGTGTAAATTTTCTCCATCCTAATGTCCTTCTTCTCTACATGATCTCGAATAAAGTGATGCCTAATATCCACATGCTTGCACCTTGTGTGAAGCACTGGGTTCTGAGTGATTGTTATAGCACTATTGTTCTCACAATAGATTGGGACCTCATTTGCAAACACTTGGTAGTCTCTCAATTGTTGCCTTAACCATAAAATCTGAGCACAACAACTACCTGCAACCATATACTCAGCCTCCGTTGTGGATGTCGCCACTGAATTCTGCTTCTTACTAATGTTGGTGTATACTGTAAAGCAAACTTTTGTTGGGCTTTTATGGATATATTCGATTTCCTTATTATCTGAAATAAATGGTTTTTCACATTATTGCAATCTTATTAATTGCTTGTATTACTTGTATGTCTATTTATCTTATATTGTAGATAATGTGGTGAGTTTGTAGTCACACAGGAGATCACATTGTCAGTTCCTTATAAGATATAAACAATATTCACAACTAAGATAGTTCTGGACATAACTATTGGTATAAGTTGTAGTATGAACTTGTTAGTGGCTTGTCTTGGCCATTAGTTCATACTAGTACGCTATGTCGTATTGAATGGATCACAGTTAAGACATGTTCTTCTATTCTGACTGTTATGAAGAACTAAAGGTCTTGGTAACTCTTGTAATTCTTAACCCTAATTGTGATATCTAGATATGTGGAGCGCTTGTTCACTACTTTGATTTACTATGGGTGAGAATCTTGTTAGATTCAACGCACTATGTATTTTGGGTAGTGACATCATTTGCACGATGTCTATTTATTGACATTAAGGCACCGTGTCCTGGTGATCCAGGTTGATGACGTCCCCTTGAGGAAACTCATAAAGGATTGTCGTATTAAACCCTGCAGGTGGATTATATCCGTACGACAACAAGGTTGAGTGGTACTACTCAAGGAATAATAGATGTTAATTAATTAAAGCGGTCAGGAGCTTTAATAATTAATGGACGTGCGATATCTTTAACACGGGGAATTATAGAGTCTAATAGAAGCCCTGATTCAGTTCGGGATATGATGGGAGTGCAATATTAATTCTCTAGTGGAATGAATTAATGTTCACGGGCCAAATAAATGTTCTGGACTGAACATAAGAGTATTTGGGTCCGTGAGGAGCCCAAACCCTATACCTTCTAACAGATCCCTAGTCTGGCCCATGAAACTTAAGGAGTCTATATAAAGGCTTCAATTTCGTGTTTAAAACCCTAGCACTCTAAGATAAAACGTGCAGCAGCTGAAATTCGTGAGTGGGGTTGAGAGGGAGATGAAATTGTGCGGCACTTTTCTCCATGTTCGCTAGTTCGCCGTCCACCCGGTGTACGAACGAGGTTGGGAGACAGACTAGAAGATCGGTAGTGGAATCAACGCCTCGGTCTTCAAGGGTAACGGATCCAAACTTGTCTTTAGATGCATGTTTAGGTCTTTAATTGTTTATATATGTTTGGTATCCCAACAACGATCTTGGGGACGGACTGCCTTCACCGGCGCGTTCTATCAACTAAACTACGAGATCAACTTACTCCCCAAAAACTGACATGTCCCTGAGGTGGATTTCCTATCAATTCTGCAACCTCCATAATCTGCATCTGAATAACCAGTCAGTTCTAAGTTGTCATCTGAAGGATACCATAGTCCCATATTGACTGTCCTTTTCAAATACTTAAGTATCCTCTTAGCAGCCTCCAAATGACTTCTCTTGGGGTTAGACTGATACCTAGCACACACACCAACTGCAAAAGTAATATCAGGCCTACTTGCAGTCAGGTACAACAATGATCCAATCAGCCCTCAGTACTCAGTCTGATTTACTAAAGCTCATTTAGTATCAGGATCCATCTTCCAATTGGTGTTCATTGGGATCCTAGCCGGATTGCAATTCTGAACTCCAAACTTCTTAATCGAGTCTCTTGTATACTTGGCCTGATAAGTGAAAGTTCCTTGATCAGTCTACTTGACCTGCAATCCTAAAAAGAAATTCATCTCTCCCATCATTGACATCTCAAATTTACCAGTCATCAACTTAGAGAATTTCTCACATAGCTGATGATTTAGTGATCCAAATATTATGTCATCCACATAAATCTGGACCAAGAGAATGTCATCACCTTTAGTGATCCTGAACAACGTCCTATCCACGGTTCCCTTCCTGAACCCATGGTCAGTCAGGAATTGGGAGAGGGTGGGTAACATACCAAGCTCTAGGAGCTTGCTTAAGTCCATAGAGTGCTTTCTTAAAATGGTATACTCTATCTCCAACCTCAAACTGAGGAGGTTGTTCAACATATACCACTTCATTGAGTACACCATTCAGGAAGGCACTCTTGACATCCATTTGATACACCTTAAACTTCTTGTATGTTGCATATGCAAGTAACAACCTGATAGCTTCCAACCTAGCTACTGGAGCAAAGGTCTCATCATAGTCTATCACTTCAGATTGACAATACCCCTTTGCAACTAGTCTTGCCTTGTTCCTTACTACAACACCATTCTCATCCTTCTTGTTCTTGAAGACCCACTTGGTACCAATAACACCTTCATGCCTAGGTCTATCTACCAGTTCCCAAACCTGATTCCTTGTGAACTGATTCAACTTCTCTTGCATGGCTATGATCCAGTTCGAGTCAGTGAGAGCTTCTCCAATGTTCTGAGGCTCTTGCTCAGAGAGAAAGCAACAGAACAGTGCGTTCTCACCATGGAACCGCCTGTTTCTGACTCCCTCAGTTGGATCACCAATGACCTGGTCAATGGGATGACTCTCTAACCATGTTCTCTTGCCTGGAGTTGTTCCCGAAGTACCTGCAATGTTAGTGTCTACAGGTTCATAAAATTTAGAATATTGAACAGAAGAGGATGATCCTGAGTCTATACCAAAGGGATTTACCAACTCAATGTCAGGGACATTGATTCCCCCTTGATGAGGTGACTCAGGAACCGTCTCAGCTGCGACCACATCTTCATAGACGGTACTTACCTCAGGTTGAGCCTGTTCCTCGGTCTGAGGCTCAACTATCCCTGATGCGCTGGGCTTAGGAGTGACTCTTGAGTCATCTTCCTGATCGTCGTCATCATCCCATCTTGAAATTGGTACATTTTTTACCTTAGGATCAGGTTAATTTTTTAAGCTCAGCCTTTTCACTCTCCTTGTGACCTCCTTAGTGTCAGGATCCAACACTCTTACCCTAGACTTAGTGACAGATTCATCAAACACAACATGTGGTGATTCCTCCACAATAAGGGTCCTACAGTTGTATACCCTAAAGACTTTACTGACTTCAGAATATCCTAAGAATATTCCTTCATCAGATTCTCTATCAAAGGCTTTCAACTAGGTATTCCCATTGTTGAGGATGAAGCACTTGCAACCAAATAAATGGAAGTAAGAGATACGTGGCTTCCTCTTGTTCCATGTCTCATATAGAGTTTGTGCATGTTGCTTGTTCAGCATGGATCTGTTCTGAGTGTAGCATGCAGTGTTGATTGCCTCAGCCCAGAATTTCTTGGGCAGTCCTGACTCAGCCAGCATGGTCCTGGCAGCTTCCTTCAGTGTCTTGTTCCTCCTTTCAGTAACACTGTTTTGTTGTGGGGTTCTAGCTGCAGAAGTCTCATGAGCAATACCAAGTTCATTACAAAAATCAGAAATATATGAATCTATAAACTCAGTGCCCTTGTCAGATCTGATATTAGTAATGAACTGATTCTTCTCATTGTTGAGTCTCCTGAGCAACTCTGGAAGCTTCACCTGTGTTTCCTTTTTATTTAACAAGAAAATAACCTAAGTATACCTAGAATAATCATCAATTACCACAAGGGTATACTTCCTACCATTATACTCACAGGTGTTACAGGGCCAAACAAATCCATGTGGAATAGCTGAAGAACTCTGTCTGTGGAGAAGGAAGTTTTCTCTTTGAATGATGCTCTGACATGCTACCCTTCCTGACAAGCCTTGCACACATGATCCTTGCTAAAAACTTCATTAAGTAAACCTTCTACAAGAGAAAGTCTAGAAATTTTGTTAAGAATCTTGAAGTTCAGGTGGTTTAATCATTGATGCCATAACCAACTGAGTTCTGAAGAGCTTTTAACAACAAAATAAGTATTAGGAATAGTGCTGCTCCAAGCAGCCAAATAAACATTACCTTTCCTAATACCTGGTAGAAACACTTGTGTTGATTTGTCCTTGACTGAACAAATGTTTGATGAGAACTCAACACTGAAACCTTTGTCACAAAACTGACTCACTGACAACAGGTTATGCTTCGGTCCTTCGACGTAGGACACATTTTCCACTCTGACTGTACCTATTTTCAAAATACCAAGACCTTTTGACTTATCACCAAAGGTTACCTGTGGACCATCCTTAGCTTGAAACTCTTGGAGAAGACTCTTCATTCCAGTCATGTGCCTTGAGCAACCACTGTCTAGGTACCACACAACTTTGATTGAGTCTCCTCTCCTCTTGTTGTGATCCACAGCCGCCTGCAAACAAATCAGGCTTTAGGTACCCATTGGGTGTTGGGTCCTATGATGTCAGATGTACCTTTCGGGATCCAGACCTGCTTTACTACCCCGATTGCCTCAGAGTGGTAGATCTATTTCTCAGAAACATCCACATACACTACTTTCTTCTTCTTAGCCTGAGAAGAAGATGGTGTATGAGTGTCAGGCTTAGGCTTCACAGGAGCCTGAGTGGGTGCCTTTTGAGCTGGTTTCCTGTTCTTCCTAGGCCTTGGTGTAGTTGGCCTTGAGGTTTGTCCCTGATGAGGGCCTTGCTTTTGGTTGCCCCTAGGCAAGTGAGGGAACTGAAAGTAGTTATAGGCTTCAGGATGCCAAAACCATGGAGGTGCTATCATGCCTGGCCTTCCCTGAGGGTATTGCCATGCATGATAATACCCCTGTTGAGCAGTCTGAGTGCTCTTGGCCTGAGTCTTCCTATACTTACGCTAAGGTTTCTTCTGGCCTGGGCTCTCAGGAGCCTCCTTTGGTTGTTTTGCCTTTCCCTTGGGTTTTGGCTTGGCAACCTTTGGGGCAACCCTGACTGTCTCAACAGTTTCCTTACCCTTATCAGTTTTGAGGGCTTCGAATACAACTTTCTTTGTACCCTTGCCTGCCTGGACAAACACTCTCTCAGTGTTGCTCCCTGAAGCAATATGAGTTTGACCTTGTGAGGATTTCTTAGGGACATATCCAATCCCCTTTTTCTCATTCCCAAGCATCTGGCTTCTATTTATTTCCTCTCTAGCCACTGAGGATTTATTCATTGCTGCAACCTTCATCTTAAGAGAGTCCTCACTCTTTTTCAGGATTTCATGTCTGGCAAAGAGGTCATCAAACTTACTCTTGAGTGCTTTCAGTTCTTCCTTCCTGACTAGCTCTTCATCAGCCAGTTCTTTCAAAATCTTCTCTCTTGGAAGACGCTCAGCATTGATCATGCCAATTTCTTGAGTTAGTCTCACAATCTGAGCTGACTCTTTCAGATCTGACTGAGTGAGTTGTTCATTTAAGTTTTGAACTTCAGTACTCAGTTTCTGGTTCTCCTCTACCAAGAAGACATTAGTTTCCTACAGCCTGGAGAAATCAACCATCAATTGATCTAAATTGATCTGAAGGTTCATTTCTCTAGCTGACTCTGAGCTTGGCTCAGGATTTCTACCACTATGTGAACCACACACAGAATTTGAAGTTACCTCAGGCTCATCCCTAGCCATAAGGCAAAGATCATTGTACTCATCGTCAGAAAAGAGTTCAGGCGACCTCTCCTCAGGACCATCCGAGTCTGTAGCTTCCTCAGCAAGCATAGCTCTCCGGTCAGCATACCTCTGATCTCTCTTGGCCCTCCTGTCTTCTCTTTCCCGTGTACTTAGTTCTGGGTAGTCGTACTGATAGTGCCCACCTTTATTACAGTTGTAACATGTAGTCTGCTCATCTACTCTCTCATTTCTTAGCTCAGGGTTCCTTCTTGAGTCAGGTTCCCTTTGTCTTGACGAGCTTTCAACCTTTCCTGAATACCTATCATCATGAGTACGTCTTTGTTCCTCTCTTCGATCGAGCTTTGGATCTGACTGCCTTTTTTCATTACCACGATCACGTCTTGGTTCAGTGTTTCTTCTCTCCTCATATCTCCGAGAACTTTGGTGGCTTCCTTCAGGTTTCCTGTCACGAGTATCCTGATAATATTTCTTATAATGACCAAACCTGTAATTAAGCTTCTCAAAGCGTCTGGCCATCAGGCTGTACTCCTCAGCGAGCTCTTCTTTGCTCATCTTCATCAATGACTTTGATGAAGACTCGACAGGTTCTGACTTGGCTTTGAACGCCACACTTTTCTCAGGTGCTTTCTCTTTCTCTTCAGGCTGAAATTTCTTCTTTCTCTTGTTCAGATCATATCCAAAGCCTTGAGCTCTAAAAAAAGTAAAGCCGAAGTTATATTACTCATATCCTGAGTGTTTTTCAACATAATGACACCATTATCCCATCTCACAGGAAGATCATTTAGGATTTTAGAAGCAACTTCTCTCTTGGGAACCTCTTTTCCCAACATCACCAACTCATTCATCATCTTGATGAATCTTGACTCCATCTGATCAATAGATTCATCAGGCAGCATCTCGAACGCATCAAATTTCTGAATAGCAATATTCCTCTTTTTCTTCTTTATCTTTTCTGACCCTTCGCTCATATTGGTCAGCTCATCCCAGACCTCCTTTGCCGTCTTTAAGTTCATCAGCCTCGCTGACTCCTCGAACGGTACCGTATGAAGAATAATGTTCCTGGCCACGTTGTCCAGTCCCACCATCTTGATCTCATCATTGGTCATATCCTTCCTCTCCTTAGGAACCTGTACGCCAATGTTGAGATCATCATATCCCAGTCCTCTGACATTTGGGATGGTGATCTTGATCGGTCCGTCCCTGATAACTCGCGACATTTGGTCATGGATGGCATCTAGATGTGCCTCAAGTCTAAACTTCCAATAGACAAAGTTAGCAACAGAAAATTCAGATAATGAAGCTTCAAGTCTCCTCGAAGTCATGATGATGCAAGTTTTATAAAAAGTAAACTCAGATCTGTTCAGTGACCACCAACAGTTTCTCCTCTGAAACTATTAGTAGTCAAAGTCAGTGGTCTTTTGAACCACTGCTCTGATACCACTTGTTGGTCCCGGTACAAGACTGAGAGATACGTGCACGTATACAAAATTTTCTTTTCTTTCAACTGACTGAGTCCCCTTTCTCAGAGTGGTGTAGAACTTAGGGTTGATAACACACCTACTAACTGCAAATGAATGCTGGTCAGTTGGCTAACTATCAACTTGAGTTCAGTGCGGAATGCGTGAGCCCTGAAAGTTTATAGTCTTGTTAAAGTTTGCTTTCTGAAAACTTGATTACTCTTTTCTAAAGTAGTGAATAAAAGGGCAGTGTTCAGATTGATGGTCAGACTGATTGATTTAAGCCTGATAAATAATGCAATGAATGACTTAATGAATAAACAGTTAAGAGCAATAATCAAAGCAATAAAGAACACTAGGAAGTAACGTGGTTCAGAGACTCAAGCTCCTACATCCACGGTCCTGATTTAGCAGGAGAATCCACTAAGGATTGGCTTATTTTTAACGTGATAAGGTGCACCAGAATCAGCTACACTCACTGACCCTTACTTCCTTCTTCTAACTCACTAACAACCTTAACCAACCAACCTGACTAGAGGGTTTTGGTTTCAGTTTTGTTTCCAACTAAGGTTGTGATTATCCTTACAAGACTAAGCTATGCTAAGGATGGATAATCACTTCTAAGCTTGAGATATTACAATGAACGCTCAGTGGAATACATAATAACTCTCTTGGCTAAGAAACACTTGGGAAATTTATGGTTTTTGAGTGCTTCTTTGAACGCTGAATGCTTTTGAACGCTTGAGAGTTTGAGTAATTTCTGGCTTGGAAATTTTCCGTAACCTTGAATGGGTTCAAGGTATTCTGTATTTATAGGTAATTTTGAAAACTATCCGTTGGAAGAGATAACCTTCTAGGTCATCTACGTAGGGTTTGTTCAATGGATACATCTCCCATGCAGCAGCCGTCCTTGCATGGATTTGGTAATGCATTTAATGTTCCATTTAATGCTTGCCAGTTGAGAAGTGCAGTCTGAACTCAGTCTTCATGATAGGTCCATATGTGCGTGTCCTTCCTGGATTGGTCCACGTCATCAGGTTGGTGAGAATGTTAGAAATCATTCCTATGCTTCAGGCTTGACTTATTAAGTTCTTTTTGTCTCTAACACAACGGTCTTGTCCTGACGCTGACATTCTTTTTGCATTGCTTGGCTCCACTCCAAGTCTTTTCCCACTACTTAGTATCATCATGTTCCCTACAGGACTGAGTTAGTAATAACCTCAGGGTCATACTCTTCATCACTGACACTTACTCAGCCAGCTTAGAGAGACTGTCGTAAGTTCAGGATGGTGCTCTTGTGTCTTCAGGCTTCAGTCTTGATTGTCATCAATGAGTACTCCTCTCATTAAGTTCCTGTGAAATGTAAAATGACTATGTACAAAACTAACCAAGACTAGCCTGACCAAAATACACTAAGGCAAATCATCTTTTCAGGGGCTTTGGGATCTTATCAAAACTGACATTGTCCCAACAGGCTGCTGGTCTGTTCCTGTCGGCATGCGAGCTATTTGAGCTCGCCGGCCAGCTGAGGAGCCTCTGGTAGGTGAGCCCCTCATTGAATTGTGAGAGTGTTGTGTTTCACGAGATTGGGGCATCTTTAGTTAATGTGTTGTATGAATCTTCAAATGTTGAAATCTTCAAGTGAAGAACACCAAGAACACTCTTGCTTGAGTTTTCAAAGGAAACTCAAGAATTTCTTCAAATCTTCAAGTTTTAAACTTGAAGTTCTTGCTAATCACACTTAACCAGAGGTGCGAGCCCTTCTTCTAGCACCAATTTGTTGACGATCATTTCTAATCACATGGATTAATGGCTATTTTTAATCGATAATCAGATCATCAAATAATTATGTGTGATTGATCACTACCGAAAATAGTGAATTTGATAACCGGGAAAATAAAAGATAAATACGTGTATTGATTACGTACTACCTCCGTCCCAATTTAGATTACCCATTTCTAAATGGCACGGTTTTTAAGAAAATAGTTGTTTTTTAATACTTTTGAGTATAAAGTAGCTTTTTAGGAATTGTTTATTAATATTTTTTAGTATAAAGTAGCTTTTTGAAGGTTGAGTTTGAAAAAGTGGTATTGTTTTTTGCCATTTTAGGAAATGGGTAAACAGAAAAAACCTTCCTTTTTGGGGCTTTTGGGAAAAAAAAATTGGGACGGAGGGAGTATTTAATTTGTATATGTGTAAATTAAGGTGTGTGAGTGTGTGTAGGCAAAGTTATGATGTATTTGTGAATTTGTACTTTGTTTTATTCATTAAAAATCAAGGTATTTATACAAGTCCTCCAAGTAGGAGATGACTTGACCTTTTCTCTCCCATGTATGCATGCTTGACACATGGGGAGTTGACTATTTGACCTTATCTAAGCTAATTTCTATCCTCTAAGTTGGATTAGCTCGTATTAAAGAGCAGTTCCTCACTGTTGGACTTATCCTTGAGAAGTTCTTAGCTTGATCTTGTTGGTCGACTTATCTTCTGCCTTGGCACTTTGGCTAAAGTAGCTCGCAAGGGACTTATTTGGGCTCGGGTGACCTTTTCTTTGATGTGGCTCGACATGCTAAAGTTGCTCACCTAGCTGAAGTAGTTTCATCTGACTATTCCAATTCGGTCTGGCTTGGCTTAGCTTGCTTAATCTTGATTCTTGTGGGGTTACTTTTTTAAACCTTTTCGCCTTAAGTAGGATGTAGCTCGCCTATCAACACAGTTGGCACCAGCCGTGGAGAAGGATAGGACATATATCCCAGCTGCTTCTTATACATTGAGTAAAGAACAAAAACAAATGGTTTGCAAATCTTTGTCGACAATGAAGGTGCCTACAGGTTACTCATTCAATATTAGTAACTTGGTCTCGATGAAAGACTTAAAACTTGTTGGATTGAAGTCACACAATTGTCATACTTTAATGCAACACTTGCTCCCGATAGAAATTCGTGGTGTCTTACCTGATAATGTTAGGTATACTATCACCAGGTTGTGTTTGTTTTTCAATCAGCATTGTAGTAAAGTGATAGATGTTTCAAAGTTAGATGATATGCAAAGAGATATTGTGATAATATTGTGTGAACTTCAGAAGTATTTCCCACCTTCTTTCTTTGATATCATGATTCATTTAATGGTACATCTTGTACGAGAGTTATGACTTTGTGGGCCGGTTTGGTATAGATGGATGTACCATTTTGAAAGGTATACGAAAGTTCTCAAGGGTTATGTCCAAAATTGTAATCACCCTGAAGGATGTATGGCTGAATGTTACATTGCAGAAGAGGCAGTGGTATTTGCTTCTGATCATTTACGGAATATGAACACTGTTGGACTTCCACAAAGGCCTGAGCGTAATGAACTTACTAAGCCTTTGTCATATCCAAAGGTGCACATCCTCAACCGTGACAAATTACACCAAGCACATCTTCATGTATTGACAAATGACGAAGAGATAGATCCATACATCAAGTAAGTGGTTCAGCCTATAGTTAATTCTAGGAAAATGGTTAAATTCTAATTAAATCATTTGAATATTTTTTAGTGAACACATGGAGCAGTTGAGATCATCTTACAGTCGTAAGCCACAAAAATGGTTACATGATCAACACAATAAGTTGTTCATTAGTTGGTTGAGTGAGCGTATAAGTTCCACTACTATTTACTCTTACATCACACAAATTAGGTCTTTACTTCTACGAACAACTCATGTTTAATAAATTGTGTAATATAGGCTACGAAGGAAAGGAAACTGCCCAAAAACCAAATATCAGAAAGGGTAATTAGGTTTACACAAGGGCCTAACAACAAGGTGCTGAAATATCAAAGTTACGCTATAAATGGGGTTACTTATCATACGAAAGAGCGTGATAGTGTGCGAGCTACTCAAAATTCTGGAGTTAGCTTAGTTACAAAGAACTTGCAAATCTCTAGTGCGAAGGATAAAAACCCTGTTATGGCTGATATATGGGAATTGGATTACTCTCTCTTCCGTATACCATTGCTAAAGTGTATTTGGGTGGATAATAGAAATGGTTGTAAGGTAGATGATTTTGGTTTCATGTTGGTAAACCTTAAGAAGTTTGACTACAAAAATGATTCATTTATCTTGGGTAGTTTAGCCAAAAAAGTTTTTTTTATATTGAGGATCCTAATGATGCAACATGGTCGGTTGTGCTTGCAACTCCTAATAGGGATTACTTTGATTACTCAAATGGTGAGGAGTATGATGGGACTTCAATCCACCATCAATGTTTTACTAAAGGGCTACATGGAAATGATCCTGATACATCAAATGATTATGAACCACCATTGCTACGTAAAGATTGTGAGAAGATTTGGATTGAAAATAAAAACACTTAAATTCTTTGGTAATTTTTCACAAAAATGACTTCTATTTTATTCACTTATATGTATTACTGCATTGGACTTGGGCTAACCCATTTAGGTTTTTGTGTTTTCAGGTTTGGTTATGATTAATGGAACCTCGCAAAAAGCTCAAAGGAACTGGTGATGGTGCTGATAAAAAATCACCCATGAAATATGAAGAGGCCCCCACAAGTGATGAGAGTGAGAGAGAGCATGAGGAAGTAGTAGTAATGGGGGGGAAGAGAAAGACCAAGAGTTGTATGACTAAGTGAAGAGGGTCAAAGAAAACACCCACTAAACATGAAAAGGCCCCCACCACTGACGAGAGTGAGAAAGAGCATGAGGAAGTAGTAGTAAAGAGAGGAAAGAAAAAGGCCAAATGTGGTAGGACTATTAAGCGAAGAGGTGATGAGATATTGAAAACACCCACTAAACATGAAGAGTCCCCCACCACTGATGAGAGTGAGAGAGAGCATGAGGAAGTAGTAGTAAAGAAGGGTAAGAAAGAGACCAAAGGTGAGCAAACTGTTGTTCCACGAGGGCCGATAGCTATGAGTAAACTTGAAAGGCTTAGAAGGAAAGGTCTGAGAAAAGTTATCAAATTCAATTTATTGGGATAGCCTGTAGGTGACTCGAAATCTGAATATTCTAGCTACCTCGGGGTTTTAGTTCGGGATAAGGTGGATATTAACTATGATCCTTGGAAGGAAGTCCCAATAGAAGTGAAAGATCAAATATAGGATTCAGTAAAAGTAAGCTGTTTTTTTTTTTTTTTTACTCTTTTGAAATATATTCAAAAATTAATATTATTTGATATGTTTTTTTAGTTAGCATTTAGTGTTAAAGAATGCAATAGAAAAGCTTGCATGATGTCATGTGGAACTAAATGGAGACAATTCAAGTCATTCCTTGGGGAGCGCTTCGTGTACAAAAGACAACATGACCCAATTTTGATGAATACACCGCCAGAGCCTTATTAGAATATTAAAGCAGCTGCGTGGAGTCAGTCTATGATTAATCGGTTGTCTCCATAATTCATGTTAAGCTATTAGTATTATGTCATTTACTAATGTTGAACTATTAGGTATTCATGTATATTTTTTTTCTTTATTATACAGGAAAAGAGAAATAAACAGAAGAGCATATGAGCCCAAAATAGATTTCCACACCGTCTATCTCGTATAGGTTACA
Organism: Ballota nigra; assembly: GCA_947034835.1. Lineage (NCBI taxonomy): Eukaryota > Viridiplantae > Streptophyta > Magnoliopsida > Lamiales > Lamiaceae > Ballota > Ballota nigra. Next base: position 49,888,520 of record OX344727.1, read on the forward strand.
TTGGTTTTGCTGAGAAAAATGTAAGTTAATGTTTATGTAATTTCTTGGAGTTTGCAATTTATACTAAGTGTTTTAACTTATTGATTGTTTATGTAGCCATCACTATTATCTAGAGATCGTGATGTTGATAGATCTTTGTTGTGGGTCGAAGGACGGAAAAACAAATAAGGACTTATTGAGGGAAAAGAATTGAAAGAAAAAGTTGCACTAATTGTAAGCAACACTTTTGTTCAGATGCTGAGTTTTTTTTTATTAATTAGTCAAGTATTTTCTATTTTTTGTGGCTAAGCTGAGAATTGTAAGTTGTTTTATATGAATATGGCAGTCCAAATTTTCAAATGGCAGTAAAAAATTAGCTGTTGATGTTTGGTATATTTCCTAAAATTATGGTTTTATGCTTTTTGAGTTGCTGTTTGGTATATTTATTGATAAAGATTGTTGCTTTTGGTCTAATTTGTTAACTATAATTAATTGTAGCACATGAAGAAAGAAACCCCTGTTTCCATTTTGCCTAAAAAGACAACCTGAATATAGATATGAAATTTATGTACTGTTATCAGAATAGGCTTCTTCTTGTGGTCTGCCCTTTTTAAGGTGAGATGAGATTTTCTCTTGGATCTGATCCTTGGAATTATGCTACTTTCACCATCTCCTTTTGGTAATAAGATTTCTATCTTTACTCACTAAGAAACTACTCCATTACTTGGTTGTTACATTTCAAATTTTGACAATTATTACCTGGCCCATCAACAACTGATAATGCATTTCCATTTTGGTTGTAAATGTAGCCTCTGTTATCAACTTAATTTATCTACTAGATCTTGCAATTTTTAGTTCTTTTAGTGTCTTTATATCGATGAATTTGTGTATTTGATCATTAATTTTTCATTGGTAAGTCTAATATTAAAGAAAATTCGAATGGGTTGTCAATTTATATATAATGACCAGAGCTGTCAATGTTCATATGTACAATTTTTTTTATTTTGTTCTTAAATTTATAAAATTTTATTATTTTGCCCAGTCTTACATCCTTAGGCTGTCTCCACCTTCTTTAAACTGCTAAGCCTCTAGCTAAATGTTTGAGCCCCAATTCCCGCAAGAAATATAATATGTACTGAAATCTGGAAGCAAGTTGCCTCCTATTTTGACTGAAATCTGGTACATTGTAGGCTCAGTATGTTGATGAGAGTAAAACCAACTCCTCACATGTATCAGACGCCAAACAAGGCATCCTTACACGAGTAATTAATTCAAAAGAACATGGTGGGCGCGTGAGGGGAGTCGGAGGTTGCATCAGTCAATCAACATATTATTACCACAGTTTAGACAATGTGACAAATAGACAAGAGATTCTCAAAAAAGAGTTGGAGCATCAAAGGGGAAAAATGTTGCACTAGATGAATGCATAACAAGTCTTGAGGCTGTAATTTTTGAAACACGAGGGAGCGCCATTAAGTCTGAAGGGAGGGGAAGTTGTTCGGTGAAGGGAAAATATAATAAGAAAGATGTAGAAGAGAATCCTGATGGAGTTCCGCCTTCTCATGAAGAAGAGAACCGTAATGGATATAACCCTTCTCATGAAGAAGCAGGAGCAACAAAAGAGAATTCTGCAGATAGAGATAACCCTTCTCATGAAGCAGCAGCGGAGATGATGCTCTTTGACTGTGATCCTTCCTTACATGTAAGTATAACTTAAAGCATGTGTATGATACGACTATTAAATGTTGTATTTATGGAGTTCTATAATTATTTATCACAATTGTCATACACGGTAAACTTGTGGAGTTGAGGTTGGTGCCCAAATCAGATATTGTAGCACTTGGTATTGTGGTAAAAGCTAATGGAAATGAAGTTATTCATGGTAAGAAATTGCCTCGAAATTGCATGCTTGTAACCATTGATCTAGCTGTAGTTGGGGTTGCTCATTTACCATTTCCGAACAATGAAACTTGATTAGGCGTGAAATTGTCATGATTCGTCACTCGAAATACACTAATTTTGGCCGATTTTGTCGAGTATTTGGAGTCAATTGAGCATTATTTCTATACATTGATGAATTTGTCTCTTTGATGCTCGTAGGTGAAGAAAAGGGCGAAGAACGGAGTTCGTAGGACTTTGAATCGACTCAAATAGATGCCCGGATGAGAAGATATCGAAGGAATACGATTGGTGTTAGTGTTGAAGAAGAAAAGTGCTAGTTGGAGGAATATTGGGAGCATTCGAGTAAACCACTCGAGCACTAGCGCTCAAGCACGTTGCTCGAGCGACCAAAACATACAGAAAAGTTCGAGCGCTCTAGCAGCTCGAGCGCCACCGCTCGAGCGTGTTGCTCGAGCACCCCAATTTATGCAGAAAGTTTCCACCGTTCGAGCAGCTCGAGCGCGAGCACTCGAGCACTTGTGTCATTCAAGCTATATGCTCGAGCGCGACCGCTCGAGCAGGCCTGCTCGAGCAACTCCATTTTTCGCATTTTTAAAGGCATTTTTTGGCCCATGAGTTCACGATTCGGCCCGTGGCTTATATATACGCGTCCAAAGCTCGTTTTGGAGAGACAACACATCACTTGATAGTTTTAGACTTTTAGAGTTCGTTTTTGAAGAGGAAGGAGAGAAGCAAGCTTTACGTTTACGGTTTTGAGATTTTCATTACGAATTCATATTACGATCTTACTTTTTCGTTTCGTTTCTTTATATTTTTGTTCTTGAACACGTTTAGACTTCTTTTCTTGAGTTAATTTCAGTTTATTCTTAATTTTGTTAAACCCTAGTTTATGTTTGATATCTTCTTCGTCTTAGTTATCATGTTCATGTTTGTTACTTATTCAATTGCAATTATTTACGTAAAACCTATGTCTAGCTAAAACCCTTGCATGCTTGGGGTAGGATGAACTCGTAGAAGTAGGTTGTGGGTATGTAATTAGGATAACTTGTGACGTTAGGTTTTAATTCTCTTGATTGATGAATTCTTAGAATTAATCTTAACTTTACTTTTGAATTTCGTTCGAAAAATGTTAGAGAGAGGACGGCCGTATCACTCTTTAACAACGAGTAGACTTAACTAGAGGGTTTAAAAAGGGTTAATTCATCTACCAGTTTAGCGAAGGAGGACGACCGCATCACCTTAGTTAAATTAGGGTCTCATTAATTAAGCACAGTCTATTAACTTGTTAGTGGATTAGTGAAGTCGAGTGTTAGGGTAAAGTATTAGGGTTTAGAATTTTGAGATTTCACCTTGCATTCTTTTACTTAGGTTATTTCTTGCGCGTCACAGTTATTTTGATTATGTACCTGCTCCGTTAGTATACGTAGGGATTCCTATCCTAAGCTTCACCATCTCCCATTTGAAAACAAACCTTAGTTAAATTGTCTTCTTTAGTATTCTATTTTAATTAGTTTATTTTAGTCTTTTAATTAATCTTTCAAAGAAACCCAAAAAAAAAACATTACACTCATATTAGCTACGACGCGTAGATCTTTAGGGATTTGTTCCCGTACACTCCATCCCTTGGGTTCGATAATACTTGGTCCCTATACTTGCCCATACTACAGTGAACTCATACTCTTGCGGGGAAGCTACTAGTAGAAGCTAGTATATTCGCATCAAGTCAATGGCGCCGTTGCCGGGGATGGCGTTGTATGTCTTTTGAATAGGACTTGTAGATAGCTTAGTAGTTAGTAGTGAGTGATTTTCTTTTCTATTTTTTTTATTTCGTACATATTCGGCAGTTGCATTTTGATTCTTTTGTTAGTGTTTCAGGTTTATAAAAACACGCTCACAAGGCAATACGAGCGAAGAGAGGTTTGTTGACGATCAGTTCTAATCTTGAAGATTAATGACTGTTTTAGATGGTTAATTGATCATCAAACAATTACGTGTGATTGATCACTAACGTAATTAGTGAATACAAATTTTCGGGTTTAGATGGATTAGAATCGTATGAGAGATTACGTGTTTTAAGTTCGATTGTAAGTTAATCGAGCTGCTTTGGATTCGTAATCGAAGTTTGGACGTGTATAATAATTTGTGCTTGTTTTTATTAGCTGAAAAAATCTAAGTATTTATAGACTTTTGCCCAGCAGGAGGTGGCACGACCTTTGGCCCACCAAGCCTGCATGCTCGACATCTGTCCTTTGGCTAATTTGACCTTATCTTAACTAAATTCTATCCTTATCTGTTGGACTTGCTCGCAGTCAAGAGCTGTTCGTCACGTTGGACTTTTCCTTGAGGAGTCTTTAGTCTGATTCTAATGGTCTTTTGTCTTACTTAATTGTTATTTTGGCACTGTGGTTGGATCTGGTCAGCAGGATGCCGATTGAGCTCGTCTTGTGGCTTTTGATCTGGTTTTGTTCGTCTATACGTCTTGATCGCATGTAGGTTCTGCTCGCCGGATATTTTGGGTAAATCATGAGTTAATTCCACTTTAATCCTTAAGTGATTTGCGCTAATCCTGGTCGCCCAAATGTCATTTATGCTCGCCTATCAACAATTGCCCCCTTGCCGATCAATAAATTGCGAAGATGGTGAATGAGCACTTTTTAGGTTGGCAACTTTTAGGTGTCACTGGTGCGAGCAAGAATGTCGCGGGGGCGAGCAACTTTTCACGGGCAGACAACATTGGTCGAGCAGACTTGGGTCGGGGACGGTTGGGATCCCAAGGTCTGGGTACGGCTCGAGGTGTGACGTGGGCGGAATGATTGCTGCCACCCACGCGCACACAATCCCGAGGCGACGCGCCTTCCTGCTTTGTCGGACAGGTGCTGCACGCGCCCAAAATTTGCACTTTGGTCCTTCAACTTTCAACTTTGTTCGCCCGGTACCCCATTTTTCCAGAAAATATATAAGGAAATTTTTTTTCATTTTTTTCATTTTCACACTGTTCCTCATGCGCGAATTCCTCCTTCTTTCCTCTTTCAAAATTCCGGCGATCGTTTCCAGTTTCCGACGACCTTCAAACGATGTCAAGGTAGTTTCTTCTTTGCTTTCTTCTTCTCTTTCTTCTTTTCTTGCGTTGTGTGCGTTCTAGACTCACCAAAATCCTTACTCCGCCGCGGATAGTTCTGAACCGCCGTGATTCCCCTTCCCGGAATCTGTTAACATTCAAGACTTTTCCCTTAACTTATTGGATGGCGTCGCACTCTGAGACCGGTTCTTTCCCTCCCCGGAATCCTGAAAAACGGCCCGTCGAAGAGAATCTTCCTATAGTCAACCTGGAATCCGATCCCAAGGCGGCTTCGGTTGCACGCTCGGTCAATTCTGGAGCTCGTCCCTCCGGAGAAAGAGAGGAGCGAGCAAATCCTGCTCGCCAGCTCTTGGAGGAAACAAGCTCGGACCTCCACGAAGATGAGGACGAAGAGGTCGAGGTACTTCAGCCGGTGAACCTTGACGAACTAACCTGGGCCTATCTAAAAGACATCAACTTCCCTGCGCCCAGACTGATCGAGCATCGGGTTCCAGTCGTGGTTGCTCGCCGTGTTGACTAGAATGAGTACGAAAAGGAGCACTCCAATCGCTTCGTCATTCCTGCTCGCGGAGTACGGAAGCTTAAAGCGACCGAGTTCGCAGCGAGCTGTATCGTGTCCGCCATTACCGAGGAGGACTTGGCCGGGATTCGGAGGGATTACAAGATTCCCTTTGACATCCCTATGTATGCTCCTCTGGTGGACGACAGAGCTGATCGCCCACCACACGGATTGACGGCGATCAACCTCGCCACCCTGAATGCTGAAGTTTCTTTGCCGTTGCATCCTTTGGTCGGCCAATTCCTACAAGACGTGAACTTAGCTATCACCCAACTTACTCCCGTTGGGTGGATAAATCTGATGGCTCTGATGGTGATGTTCGCCCTGGAGGGGTATCCCAATAGGCTGTCCGCCGAAGAAGTTGGCTACCTGATGACGATGACCGGCTGCACCGGGGAAGAGGCGAGCTGGTACTATCTGAAGGCGCGACCAGGCTAGAAACTGGTTGAGGACATCCCTGGGAAGGTGCGAGACTGGAAGCATGACTGGTTCTGGGTTGGAGGCGACTGGCGTGCTTCTGCTAGCTCTTCAAGGAGTTCTGAACGAATTGAGACCCCGGTAGAGTTTAGGGAATTAAAGCGTGAGTCTTACCTCTTCTATATCTTTGAAGTGGTTGGACTAATTTTAATTCCTTTTTTCCTTTGTTTCAGGTCCCAAGAACTTGGGGTGGCGAACTGTGAAGAATAGCATCAGCGAACAATTCCTGTTCGTTGCGTGTTTGATCGCTCTCCGTCGCTGAGAAGATCGCAGCATTGGCCATCTCTTCGCTGAGGATACACTGCGAGTTGCCCATCTCACAACTTATCCTCACCATCTTGAGGCTCTAGCTCGTATCCCAGAGGGTAAGTATCTTTCCTTGTTGGGCGAACAGATCTGATCGGCATTATACTTAGTATTAACATGTTTTTTATGTCCTTTACAGATCAGCTCGCCGCAGTTGCTCTTCACCCTTCCTTCTTTGAGCTCGATAACCGGGTCTGGGAGATGCCGACCAAAAAATGACGCAAGAAATCGGATCCCCTCTCGAAGATTATCGCCCTAGCGGCAAAGGGTGGAAAAGGCGACCCAAGGCAAACCGGAGGGCCGAGCTCGGCACAACCACCCGCTCCAGTGGCCAGTCCGCCTAAGACCTTAGTTCCGAGGACGAAGAGACTTCTTCGTAGAGATGGCACTCCCGTCTCTGATACTGAGAAGGCGGCCAAACGAGCGAAGACGGCTCAAGAGAAAGTGACGGTGGCTGTCCGGCCATCCGAAGGCGATAGCGAGCAAACTCCCTCTGTGGAGCGTCCCGGCGAGCAAGCTCTGGTCGTCACTGTTCATGAAGGATCCGGCCTTCATCTGACCCCACCTACCTCGGATGGGACAAAGGTCGTCTTGATAGGTACAACCTTGCTCGCCCAGAACACTTGGCATTTTCTTTTTCATCATTTTCATCCTTTTTTTACTAACTAAATATTTCTTTTCAGCTACTCGCCCGAGCAGTATCCAGGGCGATCTAACTTAGTGCATCGTTTCGCCTGCTCAAAGGTGCCGACCAACCTGCGTGAAATCCCGGACTCTTTTGTTCGCCGCGCCTCTGAGGTCGTTGCTCGTAGCTGGACCAAGGAGCTAAACGAGACCGTCAAGACACAGTCGCCTCGCGATAATGGCTATTTGTGTCTTGTCGAGGTGGGCAACACCTTGGCGGCCGTGCAACGTTTGGTCGACCAGGTTGAGGACCTCGAGAAGGACTCACGCCAGCATGCGGCCACGGTCAGCCATATTCCTAAAGAACGTGATGATGCTAAGGCAGAGGCGAAGAAAATCATCGCCGACCTCGAGAACAAAGCAAAAGCTCATCAAATAAGCGAGCAGCGTGCTCTGGACCTGCACGTCAAAGTCTCCGAAGAGCTGAAGGTCAAGATGGCCGAGATCGAGCAGATGCGAGCAGATCTTTCTCGCGCTCAGCAGCAGAAGGAGGTCACCGAGAAATTCGCGACTAAGGCGACGGCCAAAATTGCAGACCTTGAATCTCAGCTCGCCAACTCCATTACCCAAGAGGAACTTATTCCTAAGATGGAGGTGAGCTCGATTCTGGGTTATGTGACTGGCTATGCGGAGAGCATCCGTATCGCACATGAGTTTAAAGCTGCCGCAGTCGTTGAAGAGATCGGCAAGGAGTTGTGCAACTTTGTTAAATCGAACCCTCCTGCGCCGGGCACAACTCTCCAGATCGGTGACCTGCCTGAATATGGGGTCAAGCTTGACTTCATTGGTCCGGAGATAATTATCACAAGTCCTCCAGAGGACGAGGAGGATGAGGAGGGCGATGCTGCCGAGGGCGAGCAAATCCTGCCGGCTGGTCAAAATGAAAGAGCTCTCAAAGAGCAAGCTGACACTGAGGGTTTAATCGCCGAGCTAACCCAAGTGGTCCCAGTCGACCCTGCCCTCGAAGGCTCTCCTCTTGAAGATCCCAAAGATGACAACATCTCTCCACCTGCCGGGCAAGGATCTTAGCGGGCAGGATTAGCTAGGGACTTGTACTCTTTCACTTCTTTTTTGTTGTTGTAGTTGTTCGTCTTTTTTGTAATTTTTGGGCGATCAAGCCTTATCTTTAATGAATATATTTTGCTCAATTGCTTGTCTTTTTGTCTTACATTAATTGTTCTTTGCATCTTTTTCTGTGCTTCAACAATCTTAATGTAGTTGGGCCTTGTTCCTTAAGAACTTTTTGGCCTTAGGATTTGATGGGCTTTTGGCCTTAGGCTATGTCCATTTAAAAACGAACAACCTTTAATGGTCTTGGTTGTATAATCAACTTGCGCCTTGAGCCCACATTTCTGTTTTGAATGAACAACTTAATATTGAACAAAAAATTACAAGTATCAAACGCGACCAAGAATGTAACCCTGCACTAGCTAGATTGGACTTGCTCGACAAAGACAATGTTAAGCCTCCAACCAATAAAAAACATTATTTACATCAGGAGTCAAAGTTGCTCGACTACTATACAATTTGTCAAGGCATCCTTTAGACTTCTTAAGAGGAAATAAAACCATACAAGATATTGGCCTTCTAGCCCGCGACCAGACTTGACCCAATTCAACTCTGTTCGACCACTTATACTTGGTGAAAATTTTAAAAAATTAGGCAAGTTTTTGGATCCATCTTGTATCTCTGCCATTCCAGTTCGCCCAGTGGACTTAGTAGCTCGCCCATCTCAACTTCACTCTCTCATGAGGCAAAACTGGTCGCCTACTGAAAGTATTTTCTTAGATTAGCTGCATTCCAGGAATATTGGGCCGAGTTGCCATCTAAGTCCTCTATGTCATATGCTCCATTGGGTAACCTGTCTGTTACCGTGTATAGGCCCTCCCAAGTCGGGCCAAATATGCCTGGAGGTGGGGCAAGCTTCTTTCTTAGAACGAGGTCACCAACTTCGAATTTTCTTATCTTGACTTGGGAATTATACTAACGCTCTGCTCTTTGCTTGTACGTGGCATTCTTTAGCTCAGCATGTAATCTTCTTTCTTCGAGCAAATCTGTTTCTGTGGCCAAAGCAGAATGATTTGTTTGTTCATCAAAGCTGGTCGTCCTGACTTTGTTAGTCTTTAATTCAATTGGTATCACTGCCTCTATCCCGAAAGCCATTGCAAAAGGTGTTTCTCCGGTGCTTGACCTGGGAGAAACCCTATATGCCCACAAGACTTCCGGGAGTTTTTTTGACCAGCTACTTTTGCTTTCTGCCAGACGTATTTTCAATGTATGCTTGATGATCTTATTTACACCTTCAACTTGCCCGTTTGACTGGGGATGGTAGGGAGTCGAATAGTGTTTCCTGATCCCCCACTTTGTACAGAAGTCTCTCAATTCCTTTCCGTCAAACTGCGGGCCATTATCTGTCACGATTGTTCGTGGAATTCCAAAGCGACAGATGATGTTCTGCCATATGAAGTTGATCATGTTCTGTTGTGTGATTTTCACCATGGCTTTCGCTTCTGCCCACTTCGTATAATAATCGACTGCTATGATGGCAAATCGAACATTCCCACTCCTGCCGGGAAAGGACCAATAATGTCAATTCCCCATCTTGCAAATGGCCATGGACTATAAACCGATACAAGCTCCTAGGCCGGGGCATGGATATTCAGAGCAAAAACCTGACACTGGTGGCAAGCCTTGGCTAACTGGATTGCATCTTTCCGTAAAGTTGGCCAATGATAACCTTGTCTTACAGTTTTGTAGGCCAAAGCTTGCCCCCCAGTGTGATTTCCACAAACTCCAGAATGTATATCCTCCAGGATTGTCCTTCCTTGCCCCCTAGACAAACACTTGAGTAGCGGGAGTGAGAAGCCTATTTTGTAAAGCTGTTCGTCTACCAGAGTATATCTGGTTGCTTGTTTCTTGATTCTTTCAGCTTCAAATGAGTCATTTGGCAACTCCCCGTCTTTCAAGTATTTGGCTATAGGATTTCTCCAACCATCATCGTTGTTGTGTTCGACTACTTGGTTTACTTCGTAGTCCATTATTGATGGTTTGACTTTTCTGGTAATGACAATGTTCGTCAGATCTGCTGGCCCATCGCTTGTTGCTAATCCTGCTAGGGCGTCAGCTTGTGTGTTGCTCGATCGTGGTATCTGCTGGATAAATACTTGGTCTAATAGAGATACCAAGTGAGCAACTATTCGTTGATACTCGATCATTTTCTCGTCTCTGACCTCGTACTCACCTCGTACTTGGCTTACAATGAGTTGGGAGTCTCCGAAAATTTGGAGTCGTTTTACTCCAACTGCTAATGACAAGTGAAGACCTGCAATGAGGGCCTCATACTCAGCTTCATTGTTGGTGGCCATGAATTCAAATCTGACTGCTGAAGTGAATACTTGCCGGTCGGGACTGATGAGCACTATCCCTGCCCCCGAGGCCAGGTTTGTTGACGAACCATCCACATAAAGATGCCATGGGTGATCTAGCCCTCTCGTTGGATTTTGTGGGAAGGTTAACTCGACTATAAAGTCGGCTAACGCTTGTCCCTTAATCGCGGTTCGAGGTGCATATGTCACGCCAAATTGGCTTATCTCTATTGACCACCTTAGAAGACGGCCAGCGGTGTCGGGTCGGTGTAGTATTTGTCCGAGTGGGAAAGTTGTCAAAACTTCGACTTGATGATAGAAAAAGTATGGTCTTAACTTTCTGACACTCATGACAAGAGCATATGCCAGCTTTTCGGTTGGTGAGTACTTCACCTCAGCATCATGCAGGGCCTGACTGACATAGTAGATTGGCAGGTGAAACTTGCCATCCGCCCGAACTAACACCGAACTTATGGCCGTGTCAGACGCTGCCAGGTATAGATATAACTTTTCACCGGGAATTGGTTTTGACAGAATTTTTACATCTCCCAGATATTCTTTCAATTGATCAAAGGCTTTCTGGCAGCTTTCCGTCCAGGCAAAGTTTCCCTTTTTGATGGCCTCAAAAAATGGACGGCACTTATCCCCCGATCGTGATATGAACCTGTTTAAAGCGGCTAGGCAATCGGTTAACCTTTGCACTTCTTTAATAGAACGTGGTGGCTGCATATCGACAATCGTCTTCACCTTTGCTGGATTAGCTTCAATTCCGCGTTTGCTGACCAGATGGCCCAAGAACTTTCTGGAATGTACTCCAAAACTACTTTTCTTTGGATTTAACTTCATATTGTATCTTCGAAGTATGTCGAACACCTGGGAAAGATGATGGAGGTGATCTTCTTTATGTGTACTCTTGACGACTATGTAGTCAACGTATACTTCTACCATTTCCCTAATATGTTCGTCAAACATTTTGTTGACCAGACTCTGGTAGGTTGCTCCGGCATTGATTAGACCATACGGCATTCTCTTCCAGCATAACAAATTTTTGTTAGTGTAAAATGTCGTATTCTCTTGGTCTCTGGGTGCATTGGGATCTGGTGGTATCCTGCGAAGGCATCCATGAATGTGAACATTTCGTGACCGGCAGTACTGTCCACCAGTTGATCGATATGCGGGAGCGGAAAGTTGTCCTTCGGGTATATTGCATTAAGATCTGTAAAATCTATGCATAGCCTCCAGGTTCCGTTCGGCTTCCGTACCAGGACAGGATTTGCAACCCATTGTGGACATAACGCTTGTTTAATTAAATCGTTATCCAGCAACTTTTTGACTTCTTCGTTTAGAGCTTGATACTTGTCTGGTCCATATTTTCGCCATTTCTGGTGAACAGATTTTCGGACGGGGTTGATATTCAACCTGTGACAGGCATCCTTCGGGTTGATTCCCACCATATCAGCATGGGACCATGCGAAGACGTCCAAGTTAGCCTTCAGAAAGTCCGTCATGCGCGTTCTGTAAGGCTCGGGGAGTTCAGACCCGATGTAAAGTTCAAGATCATCATGTTCAGGATCAATCTTGATGGCCTCCAATTCTTCAACTGGAGTTGCCCGCCGTTTCTGTCCCTTCCATCGAGGGTCAACTATTAGTCCTTCCGGACTTAGCTGATCCTCGATGTCCATGGGTTCAACACCCAACCGGGGGTCAAAATCGTCCGCGGGTTCTGGGTTAGACTTGGCCACCAAAGTTGGACTCCCCTGGTTATCATTTGGGCACAAACCGTCAGCCACGGGGAGTATCATTGCTTCTGGCAGGTTTTGCTCGCCATCCTGCAGCATTTGGTCGCCCGTGGGCGAGGATTGGTCGTCAATGTCCATCTTATCGTTTTGAGCTCCAAGAATGTCCTCCAAGATTGAGGGTTCGTTTTCAAGTTGACTGGTTGACGCCTCCGTCATAGATACTTGTCCTTGTCTTGACTGAATTTGCAGAAGACATTCTCGAGCTTTTCTCTGGTCTCCTTTTACCGTGCCAACTCCACTTGCTGTTGGAAATTTTATGCAATAATGGTAAGTTGAAAACGCGGCCCTGGATTCGTTTAAGAAATGCCGACCCAGGAATCCGTTGTATGTTGACTCTTGATCAACAACCAAGAAATCCACCATTCTTGCGATATTTTTCTCGGGCTCTTTGACCGTCACAAGTTGCATGGTGAAAGTTACTATTCCCAACGGGATTGTCACTGCATTACCGAACCCTGGAATACGGTGATTTGTGTCTCTGATGTAGCCTGCATAATCTCCCATTTGGTCAAGCGTCTTTTTGAAAAGGACATTAGTGTAGGCTCCAGTATCCACCAGTAATCTATGCACCCTGGTCTCCATAATCTTGGCACATATCACAAGCGAATCGTTGTGAGGGGTCAGTACTCCTTCTAAATCTCTGTTGGTAAAAGTTAATTCCGACGCTTGCATAGTAGGTTGAATAATCCCCATTTCTTGTACATGTCTGATTGCTCGTAATTCTGCCTTTCTTTTTCGATTAGAAATTGGTGGTCGTCCATCAGAGAAACCATCTATGGGCCTTGCAGGTTCCATCATTTGGATGTCTGGAACCGGTCCTCCGGCTGGCGCCTGAGCTGGTCGTCCAGCTCGATTCCGATGAGGTGCCTGTTCCTGGTCTTCTTCATCAGAATCTTAGTCTCCGTTTCTTTTGCTGGGCTGCCTCTTCACGAATTCGGATAGCTTTCCCTCTTCGTAAAAATGCCACAACTGCTTTAGCAAGTCACGACATTCGCTCGTAAAGTGTCCTACGCTCTGGTGGTAGGCACAATATTTATTCTGGTTCAACTTGCTCGTATCTTGATGTATCTTACGGGGAGGTGTTAGCAATTCTTTGTCTCGAATGTTATTTTAAACTGTATCGATTGATACGATAAGAATGTGGTTCAGTTTGTCCTTTAGCTACGTTCCTTCAGTAAACGCCTTCATGTTTTTGGGAGTTCGATAACTAGTTCCAGGCTTCTTCGCACCCTCTTTCTGCTATCCTTTGTCTCCCATGTCCTTTTGCAGTGCTTCATGAATGGAGATAAAAACGCCCGCCCGATCCCGAAACTCGGCATATGTCTTCGGGCATCTTAGGTGTACATCTTTCCAGAGTTCAGTGCCCTTTTTTAGCCCAGCTAAGACGGCCACAATCTTGGTATCTTCACTGACAGACTCCCCTTCTAACAAGACCTTGTCGAATCTTTCCAGATACGATCGATCTGACTCATCGTCAGTTTGTTTCAAGTCAGATAACCGATGTCTTTGGGATAGATAAGACCCGGCCGTAGAGAAATGGGATAAGAACTCTTTGCCCAGCTGGGTAAACGAATGAATTGAAGCTGGTGGCAAAGCCGAAAACCACTTATGGACACGATCCCCGAGAGTTAAAGGAAAGTTACGACATTGCGTTGTGTCACTTGCCCCCATTGATACCATATAATTGGTATACTTCATTAGATGCACCCGGGGATCCGCCGTGCCCTCATATTGGATACTTGCTGGAAACTGGATCTTTTGCTGAATTGGAGCCTTCAGAATCACCACAGATAAAGGTGAGACTGGAAGAGTCGTGTTCCCGTATCCTCTCTGTTGATCTAGCTGGCCCTGCATGCTCTCAATGGCCTTTCTCATGGAGGCGAGCTCCTCCAAGGATCCTCCTTGACTCTGAGGCTATTCGGCGAGCAGAGGCGCACAGCCGTCTGTTCGCTCCAGTCCCTCATTGGGAGCGGGAACCCCCTGGATTGGCCTCCTAGGATTGGGCTCTGCATTTGGGCCAAGGCGACCAAAAGCTGACCTAGTCAGCCTGTCAAGGACTGATTGGCGAGCAGGTACTGCAGCTGGGCGAGCTGCTCCAGCAGTGGGTTGGACTTCCATGATTCCCCGGCCACGACGACCCAATCTTTCAAGAGCACTCTGGCGTGTGCCCTGACTTGCTGCCATGGCCGAATTCTGAGTCGAACCTCCCTGACTGGCGGTCTCGACATGTTGTTTTTCTTTGCCCTTGGCCTTACGAGCTTGGGCGCTATCAGCCTCATTCAAATGATCCCTCCTAGCCTGATCATGTTCGCGAGTCTTTGTGGGGCTACACCTTGCTCGCACATATGATGGGCCAGGTTGGGCTTGTTGTCTTTGTAAAGCCTGGAGCATGGCAATTGTGCGCGCCAATTCGTCAGGGTTGCGGGCAATGGCGTCCAACTCTGGTGGTATTAACTGGCGAGCAACATTAGTTTGATTTTCTTGGTTGTTTTCTGCTCGCCCCTGCTCGCCTACCAGCTTGGGACATTCGGGAGTGTGAATCCCGGGTTATATGTTGTGAACGTTGTGTCTCTCGTGATTGAGGCATATTCACAGAAGATATCAAGTATTGTTCTTGATGTTCTTGAATTTTTCTTCAAAAGTTTAAATCTTGTTCTTTAATCTTGGGGTAATCTTCCCGTACTCAACGATTCGGAGGTTCGAACCCTTCTTCTAGCGCCAATTTGTTGACGATCAGTTATAATCTTGAAGATTAATGGCCGTTTTAGATGGTTAATTGATCATCAAACAACTACGTGTGATTGATCACTAACGTAATTAGTGAATACGAATTTTCGGGTTTAGGTGGATTAGAATCGTATGAGAGCTTACGTGTTTTAAGTTCGATTATAAGTTAATCGAGCTGCTTTGGATTCGTAATCGAAGTTTGGACGTGTATAATAATTTGTGCTTGTTTTTATTAGCTGAAAAAATCTAATTATTTATAGACTTTTGCCCAGCAGGAGGTGGCACGACCTTTGGCCCACCAGGCCTGCATGCTCGACATCTGTCCTTTGGCTAATTTGACCTTATCTTAACTAAATTCTATCCTTATCTGTTGGACTTGCTCGCAGTTAAGAGCTGTTCGTCACGTTGGACTTGTCCTTGAGGAGTCTTTAGTCTGATTCTGATGGTCTTTTGTCTTACTTAATTGTTATTTTGGCACTGTGGTTGGATCTTGTCGGCAGGATGCCGATTGAGCTCGTCTTGTAGCTTTTGATCTGGTTTTGTTCGCCTATACGTCTTGATCGCATGTAGGTTCTGCTCGCCGGATATTTTGGGTAAATCATGAGTTAATTCCACTTTAATCCTTAAGTAATTTGCGCTAATCCTGGTCGCCCAAATGTCATTTCTGCTCGTCTATCAACAAGGTTACCGTCAGATCCTGAAATAATAGCAAGAAGAAACCGAGCCTTCTTAAGAAGGATGAACGCTGCCGGAGGGAAAGAACCAATGGACATTACTAATGAGTTGGATGATGTCGAGAATGAGTTCAATCAGGCATTGAACCGGGTTGACGACACTGATGGCAATGCCAGTAAGAATCAAGATCCGTTAGGAGAAAGCCAGAGCCAAAACCCAGGTACTCAGAATCAAAATAGCCCAGCTCATAACATTGTCCAAAATCCTCATAACAACCCTGCTTACCCACATCCTAACTTACCACAAAACAACTTACCTTATCCACCCTACCCATACCCACCGTATCCGTATCCTCCACCTCCAGTTTACAATCCACCACCTGTTTACCAACCACCACCCCAACAAGTACCCGTACCAGCTGCTAATCCTCAACACGTTCCTCAGAACGTAGATCAAAATATGGCTATTCGAGGGAGGTTTGCAGCGCAGCCACAACGGTACTATGATGGAGTGGCATTGCCTCCAGTTGAGGCAAATAACTTCTCGATTTCCCCAGGAATTCTTAAGCTG
This sequence comes from Ballota nigra, assembly GCA_947034835.1. Lineage (NCBI taxonomy): Eukaryota > Viridiplantae > Streptophyta > Magnoliopsida > Lamiales > Lamiaceae > Ballota > Ballota nigra. The sequence goes on from OX344727.1 coordinate 49,904,642, forward strand.
CTTACCGAGAATCAATTCAAGGGGGTGATCGGGAAGGAGAATTCTCATACATATCTGAGGAGTATTCTAATGATAGCCTCCACTTTCAATTACAATGGCATGTCTGAAGATGCCAAGAGGCTTAGGCTGTTCCCATTTTCATTGACGGGAATAGCTAAAGAGTGGTACGATAATACACTTCCACGGGGAGGTATTACCACTTGGGCCGAGCTCGAGTGTCTGTTCCTCGAGCGATTCTACCCTCCATCAAGGACGATTAAAGCAAGAATTGAGATATCTTCTTTCCGCCAGAAGTCAGGAGAGGATCTACGTCAAGCATGGGAGAGATACTCAAATATGTTGATCGAGTGCCCGCAGCAAGGGTACAATGAGGGAGATGTGATGGCATTCTTCTACAGTGGTGCCAACAAGGCTGGGCAAGACCATCTAGACGCCTGTGCTAGTGGATCATTCCTGAATCAGGGAATAGTGAGGTGTAGAGAGATCGTGGACAACATTGTCACGAATGCCGGGGCTTGGAATGTGGACGCAGATTTCCAAAGAGTTCATCAGGTTGAGGAAGGTGAAGGAACGAGAAGGCTGTTGATGGCCATGATGGAAAAGATTAATAACCTTGAGTTGGGGAAGAATATGGTTGGAGGGAATGCAGCAGAGAATGAGCAAGAGGACAAGCCCACAATTCAGCAAGAAGTAGTAAATTATATGAGAGGTCCTTATTACAATCAGAATGGGTATCCACAAGGTGGAAATTTTCAAGGAAGGCCTTCTTATGGCCAACCATTTGTACCTCCAGGTCCTCAGCCACCTCAAAATCAATGGAGGAGCACACAAGGGTATCAAGGAGGCCAGCAGCCTCCTCAAAACCAATGGAGAAAGAACGAGAATTTTTCATATGCTAACCCGAAGGCGGGTATTACAGTTCCTACAGGTGTTGACCCGGGTTCTAAGCCTCCGGGTGGAGAAGGCGGTTCCTCAACTGAGGAGATGTTGAGAGCGATTCTACAGAAGGTGGAGGAAGGAAGTAAGTGGTTGTCATCCTTGGAGTACGATGTGAAAGAGTTGCATAAAAAGGGTGATCAACGTGATCAAGAGCTCCAGAAGATGCACGTTGAGTGGAATAGAACTCAACAAGAGAACAATCGAAGGTTCACTTCTATAGAGTTCCAAATGAGCCAGATTGCAAAGTCATTGAATAGAGAGCCGGGTAAGTATCCTTCCATGCCGGAGGGGAACCCGAAAGAGCATTGCAAGGTTATCCAGTTAAGAAGTGGAACCAACTACGAAGGTCCCCAGATGCCTGCTGATTCTGAGACGCCTCAGAAAGAGCTTGAGAAGGATAGAGATGAAATTGAGGAGATAGGAGTTGAGAAGAAGGTTGAGGGTGAGAACACTCAAGCGAGCAAAGAACTTGAAGAGGAAGGTATTGAGAAGGTTGAGAGAGTTCCTAAGTGGAAGAAGGCAAAGGAAGCAAGGGAGAATATGAAAGAGACCGAGAGAGATGAATGGGGGGTACCCAAATCTGTGATACTCGTCCCATATCCACAACGCTTCATGAAAAAGAAGCTGGATGAGAAATTCACTAAATTTCTTAATGTGTTTAAACAATTGCATATTAATATTCCTTTTTATGATGCTTTGGAACAGATGCCCAACTATGCAAAGTTTTTGAAGGACTTGATCGCGAAAAGACGACGAGTAGATGAGCCAAAGTTGGTGCAGTTGAACCACGAGGTGAGTGCATTAGTGCACAAGGCGCTTCCTCCGAAGTTGAAGGATCCCGGGAGCTTTACCATCTTATGTGACATTGGAAACGAGATCAAGAAGGGAGCATTGTGCGACCTCGGAGCGAGCATAAATTTGATGCCTCTTTCGCTTTTCAAGAAGTTGGAAGGTGGAGAACTTCAACCCACAATGATGATGCTTCAACTAGCCGACCGATCTATTACTCGACCTCAAGGTGTGGTTGAAGACGTCCTCGTGAGAGTTGGAGAGCACACTTTTCCAGCCGATTTCGTGGTCCTAGAGATGGAGGAAGATGAGCACGTGCCCCTAATCTTGGGAAGATCGTTCTTAGCTACGGCGGGGATGGTGCTAGACGTGGCAAATGGGAAGATTACGTTGAAGGTTGATGATCAAGAAGTGAAGATCTCCCTATATGAAGCCATGAAGCACCCGAAGGAGGATGAGAGTTTGTATTGCATGGATGCAATTGATCCTCGTGTTGAAGACACACCTTCTATCCCTAATCCTTCTTATCTTCATGATTTCGTTAATCCTTCACTTGATAATTTAACCCATGAGCATTATGATCTGACTTCTTTTAATAGGGATAAAGTGAAGAAGTTGAAGGATGAAGAAGTGAAAAGTGAGGACGTGATCCAGTTGGAGGGAAAAGGAGGAGTTAAGATGAAAAAGTCCAAATTCAAGAAATTGTTTGGAAAGACCCCTCCAGATAAAGGTAAGAAGGAGTTGAGACCCATAACACTTGGGGATGAGAAGGAAGCAAAAGAGTTCATGATGGTGGGGCATCAAGGAAAGACATGCAAGCACCACTCTTATGAGAGTAAGGGAGGTAAATTTGAGTATGATGTCCCATAAGCTCCTTTGAGCTCGGTCCGGCATGAGGACCTTAAAAATAGCGCTGAACGGGAGGCAACCCATTTTTATTTACTTTTATTTGTTTTTAGTGTCTTATTATGTTATTAGGGTGTTGTTGAATCGTAAGTTTTAACCTCGGACTTGAGAGTTTTGTTTTGTAGGCTTGTCTCGAGAGAATAGAGGAATCATGGAGTACTCGAAAGGGAGGAGGAACTCAAGCAAGGGAGTGTGCTACGTTTGAAGAGAAACTGAATTGTTTGGTTGAGGTAACCCACAACCCCAAACTTAGACCTCTTCGCAAGGTCGAAGTTTGGGGGGTGGAGTTTTTTTTATATTTCTTGTTACATTGCACCGGAGCACCCCTTTCTTACCTTTAAGTGTGTTTGGTTATTTGGTGTCTTGAGATGCTCCTTGGGGTGATTTTGATCTGATTTGCTATTGCATATTTCATGCCTATCAATCATCTTATGCTTGTTGATTGCTATCTTTGAGTATGATTTGATGAGTAGGGTGATTTGTGGATTTGAGTTAGGGACTCTTTTGTGTGAGTGTTTGAGTTAGAGTGGATTTGAGAGAGAACTAGTATGCTTATAAGTTTTCTTTTTGAGTACTTGTGTGATGAGAGTGAGAATTCACTAGGACTAGCATGGATGTGAAAGCCGTGAGACTTGAGCTTTATGAGATTTTGATATACGAATTAATCTCTTCGTTTGTGAGTGGATCGTCACCTTAGAGGATGCTAGAACTTGTGTGTGTTCTTTCTTCTTGATTGTGTCTAGTTTGATATGCCGAAGGTGATCTTAGGCCATCTTTGAATTAAATGAGTCACTTAGCCAAAATTTTCCTTACCAATGACATTGAATCCTTGTTAGCCCCTTTGAGCCTAAAGCTTATTTTATTTGCTAGCACATACGAACACTATTCCAATTCCTAAGCCTTTTTGTCCAAATTGGAGTGGAGAATAGGAAAAGTGTGAATGTGAAGGGAGTGAATTGAGTTGAACAAGGAAAATGTTGTTTGTTGAGTGAGTATGAGAAGAAGGTGTGATGAAGTTATGAGATGTGGGAAAAAGAGAAAAATTGAGAATGAGCAAAAGAAAAAAAAAATGAGCTCATGTGTTTGTGCGAAAAAGAAAAAAGTGAAGTGTTTGAAAGAAAAAAGTGAAGTGTTTGAAAAAAAAAAGTGAAAGAGTGAGAAAGAAAAAAAATTGAAGTGTTGAGAGAATTGGAATTGAAAGTGTGTTGATTGAATATGTTTGAAGTAGTCTGTTCCTAATCTCAAAGTACCGAAGTTTGATTTTCTATTCTCCATTCACTTGAGTCACTTTACCATATTGTTATCCCACCTGTCCAAAGAGCCTACATTACAACCTTGAGAAAGTCCTTTTTGATTCGGCATTGATTTCTAGAGTATGGTCGGAGTTAAGGGCGCTTACAAGCCTATGGTTGCAAATATGTGTGATTGATTGATTGAGTGAGTCCCTTTATCATTGATATACACTTGTGAGGAGTGAAACACATCGTTGAGTGCACATCCATGTTTGATCTTAGTGTCTCTTGTTATTGTTGCATGAGTATGATGAAGGAAAGTGAGTGAGTATACTTGTGATTGATCTTTGAAGCTCGAGTTCATCTGCTTGCATGATTTATTCTTTGACTCATTCCTAACAATTTCACTTGACTTGTTATTTCGTTGCTTGAGGACAAGCAACATGGTAAGTTTGGGGGGGTTGATTAGGCGTGAAATTGTCATGATTCGTCACTCGAAATACACTAATTTTGGCCGATTTTGTCGAGTATTTGGAGTCAATTGAGCATTATTTCTATACATTGATGAATTTGTCTCTTCGATGCTCGTAGGTGAATCGAGGGCGAAGAACGGAGTTCGTAGGACTTTGAATCGACTCAAACGGATGCCCGGATGAGAAGATATCGAAGGAATACGATTGGTGTTAGTGTTGAAGAAGAAAAGTGCTAGTTGGAGGAATATTGGGAGCATTCGAGTAAACCACTCGAGCACGTTGCTCGAGCGCCCAAAACATACAGAAAAGTTCGAGCGCTCGAGCAACTCGAGCGCCACCGCTTGAGCGTGTTGCTCGAGCACCCCAATTTATGTAGAATGTTTCCACCGTTCGAGCAGCTCGAGCGCGAGCGCTCGAGCACTTGTGTCATTCGAGCTATATGCTCGAGTGCGACGGCTCAAGCAGGCCTACTCGAGCAACTCCATTTTTCGCGTTTTCAAAGGCATTTTTCGGCCCATGAGTTCACGATTCGGCCCGAGGCTTATATATACGCGTCCAAAGCTCGTTTTGGAGAGACCACACTGCTTGATAGTTTTAGACTTTTAGAGTTCGTTTTTGGAGAGGAAGGAGAGAATCAAGCTTTACGTTTACGGTTTTGAGATTCTCATTACGAATTCATATTACGATCTTACTTTTTTGTTTCGTTTTTTTATATTTTTTTTCTTGAACACGATTAGACTTCTTTTCTTGAGTTAATTTCAGTTTATTCTTAATTTCTTTAAATCCTAGTTTATGTTTGATCTCTTCTTCGTCTTAGTTATCATGTTCATGTTTGTTACTTATTCAATTGCTATTATTTACGTAAAACCTATGTCTAGCTAAAACCCTTGCATGCTTGGGGTAGGATGAACTCGTAGAAGTAGGTTGTGGGTATGTAATTAGGATAACTTGTGACGTTAGGTTTTAATTCTCTTGATTGATGAATTCTTAAAATTAATCTTAACTTTACTTTTGAATTTCGTTCGAAAAGTGTTAGAGAGAGGACGACCGTATCACTCTTTAACAACGAGTAGACTTAACTAGAGGGTTTAGAAAGGGTTAATTCATCTACCAGTTTAGCGAAGGAGGACGACCGCATCACCTTAGTTAAATTAGGGTCTCATTAATTAAGCACAATCTATTAACTTGTTAGTGGATTAGTGAAGTCGAGTGTTAAGGTAAAGTATTAGGGTTTAGAATCTTGAGCTTTCACCTTGCATTCTTTTACTTAGGTTATTTCTTGTGCGTCACAGTTATTTTGATTATGTACCTGCTCCGTTAGTATACGTAGGGATTCCTATCCTAAGCATCACCATCTCCCATTTGAAAACAACCCTTAGTTAAATTGTCTTCTTTAGTATTCTAGTTTAATTAGTTTATTTTAGACTTTTAATTAATCTTTCAAAGAAACCCAAAAAAAAACATTACACTCATATTAGCTACGACGCGTAGATCTTCAGGGATCTGTTCGCATACACTCCATCCCTTGGGTTCGATAATACTTGGTCCCTGTACTTGCCCATACTACAGTGAACCCGTACTCTTGCGGGGAAGCTACTAGTAGAAGCTAGTATATTCGCATCAAGTCAAAACTCTGACGGTAAGTGATGCTATTGGCTCACTTGTGGCTTGTCCTATGCACTTAGTAACTTTACAAAAAAAGGTCAGTTTTTTAATAATAATCAATTTAAAACATAGCTAGCAAAGAAGAATATCTTACCTGCTTTTATTTTTAGACGATTGAAAAAAATAAGGCCAAGAAAGTTAAGAAGCAAACATTGGATCCATCTACTGTCCCCACAACCCTCAATGGCCTTTATTATTACGTGAAGCTTCTAAGTGCCATAACGAATAACATGAGATTTACCATAGATGAAGAAATCTTTGGCCATGACTTAGTTGTCCATCTTGACGTGGATGATGTAGACAGTTTTTGTCGACTATAGCCACTATCATGCTCGTGCATTGTGGTTTACACATGGTAGTCAATATTTACTGATTTTTTATAATTCACTACATATTTATTGCTATTCTTTTATAACCCGTTTATTAATAAATGGTAGATACCTGTTTGATAAGTGGTCTACTTGTGAGGACAAAAGTGATAGTTTCAAATTTGCAGATCCAAACGAATTAGGACCTTACCCTGGACACAAATTTGAAACTAACGGTATTGATCGAAGAGCACGCAATCTTTCATCAAGGCTGATTCAAGTATCTTCTAATGAACTACTTTTGGTGCCATGTAATATAGAGTAAGTATTAGTTAAATACCCAATATTTTGTTACATAATCAGGTTTTTTTTTATTTTTTGTAGTTTACTATAATACTTTTTCTATATTTAATGCGTGTGTTCATCGGTGAGCATTGGATTTTGACTGTATTGACCCACACAAGTTAGAGGTTTGATATCCGGATCCTCTCTGTAGTTGCAACATAGATCAAGTGTGGAAGAAAGTACTTGATTTGTAAGTTGATCTGTTTATGTTATCCGACCATTTTATATATGAAAATTATAAGTAGTTGATTTGCTGATCACATATTTTTCAAAACGGGAAGGGCATTAAGATTGAATGATGTGGGGTTGAATAAGAATTGTAAAAAATCCACCATCTAGAAGACACTGAAGGTACATAAAGAAAACTAGTAGTCAGCCTGCTGATTGTTTATACTATACATTAATTACATATTTTATGTTTTCCATATCTAGGTCCCTAGACAGCCTGATTGTTTCCAATGCGGCTTCTACGTTCTTTGCTTTCTGAACAAATTTTCGAATTTAATGGACAATTGGCAGTATATTCACTGCAATCATTGGTAATGCTTATATTATTTTCCATTATTTCATGTGTTATAAGTGTTTCATATATATATATTTGATATAAATGCATAATTAATTTGTGTTTTATAGTTTCCAAAAACTACAGCTTACTCTGTAAAGGAAATTGATGAAATGTGGGCTGAATGGGCTGAATTCATTCCAAGAAATATGTCTGAATAGATCGTGGTTTGTTTAGCTACTTCTTAGTTTTTTTTTTCTTGGAATTAATACTTGTAGCTGCAATGGTTTAATAGAAATGATTGAAACAAAATAGAGGCGTAGCTACACCTTTATTGTTTTGTGGAAATAATTTATTCCAATATGAAGACTAATTTGATTTGTATGTTTGCTAAAATATTATTCATTTTTCAATGTAGTGACGAGACCTACGAGAATGGTGCATGAATGTTGCTGGGGAACAAAAGAAAAATGCACAAGTTGGTTGAAATTTTTGTAATTGAATGTTAAGGCATTCATTTAATTAGTAGTTTAAACTTTTGTAAACTCATATTTATGGTATTTTGTAGATGGTGTGGAACACTTTTATGAACTTCTATTATACAATAATTGTGTAGTATTTTGAATGAATGTTGATGGTATTATGGTTATTTTTTCTTAATTGTCTTGAAAATTTTATTACAGGTTTTATTATATATTTATGTAATTGAAATATAAAAAATACAATATAGCTCATATTTAGGAAAGCCAAATGTGCAAAACTGATGTAGTAAATATAAAAAGACAATTATTTATAATTGTTGTCTATCCAATAAATTAATGAAATATCTATGCGTATTTTAATGGAAGGACAATGATCTAAATACGATGTAGTTAATATGAACAGACAACGATTAATAACCATTGTCTTTCCTTGAAATTTAAGAAAAATATATGGTACTACAACTTTTTTTTTTTACAGAAAGACAATGGTTATAAGACTTTGTATGTATTAGAGAACAACAATGGTTGAGCACTGTTGTCTATCCCAATATTTATGAAATTATTGTGCTACAACAATATATTTGAATAGTGATACACAACTGTTCTTTACCGTTGTAGTAATTGACGAAATACGACGGTTAGGTGACCGTCTTCTATTTATATCCACGTACTACAACAGGATCTTCTACATCGGATATTTTTATAGAGAGACAATGGTATTGAACAGTTGTAAAACCTCTTTTTTCTTGTAGTGCCGCTGCGAGTTGGAGATCTGTGTTGCAGAGTGGAGTTGCTCTATTTACCACTAAAACAGAGTTTGTGGTAATCTCTGAAGCAGTTTAGGAAGTTTTGTGGTTGAAAGACATCATTAAGGATTTTGGAATTCAACAAAGAGATGTGGTTATTCACCGTGATAATCAAAGTGTTGTTCATCTGATTAAACATCAAGTGTTTCATGGGAGATCAAGGCATATTGATGTAAGGTTGCATTTTGTGAGTAAAATCATAGATAAAGGGTGATCCAAATCCAGAAGATATCAACTGATGATAATACTGCTGATATGTGTATGAAGTCTTTACCTAGCCTGAAGTTCAAGTTCTGTGTTGAACTGGTAAAGATGGATACATGGCAGGTGCCTTAGCCTTAAAGCTGCCTGATGGAAAAGAAGGGAGGTTGGATACTTCAAATATGAGGTGGAGAATTGTGAGGTCATATGTGAAGTATGTAGTCAGTCGAGTTAGAGTTTCAGTAGTCAGCGGAGTTGGAGTTGTCAGTCTACTTAGATGAAGTCAGCTGAAGTGCAATATGCCCAGTGGACCTGAAGGCTCCTGATCAGTTGAGGAGAAGTCTACTGACCTATTGTTCCATAATTAGCGAGATTCTGAATATAAGCCGAGAAAAAGGCGGTTCCATCCAAAGGCGGTTTATTGAAGCGGTTACTTGTTGGGTTACTTCTATATATATGATGTCTTGCACAAGAATCCATATCTTTCTCATTGCTTAGAAATTTTCTAGGGTTTTGTATTCGATATCTCTTTAACCATATTAGGGGTTTCTTCACGATCGTTGTTAAGAAGAAATACCTTGAGCGTTTGTGAGATTGTGTGATTGTATCATTCCCTGATTTTACATAGTGAAAGATTGAACCTCTCCGATCCCGTGGATGTAGAAGTTTTTCTCCAAAACCACGTAAAATTCTGGTGTTCTTTATCGTTCCGTTGATTTCAATATTATTGTTTATTGTGCCATATTCGATTCCTTGATTACAAATTTTTTTGTGAATCACAAATTCTGATTAACATTGTACCTAGTTCACAAGGCACTTACTTGATATGGTCTTGATCTCCGATGTGTCTGGTGTAGGGATATTAGCCATTTCCCCTTACTCTTTCTTCTTTCCGCCTTGAGAACCACTTCCTGTTTTTGGGCCTACGCTCTCTCTATGTGGCGCTTTATATAGAATTAGCCTGCTAGGTATGATGACTCTGCGTATTGAGCTCATCCATGTTCACTTTCGTTTGTGTTCATTTTATAGATATAGTTTAAAATCAATCAATAAATTTGTATTAGCCGCGAGTGCGTACTTTTAAAATCTTATATAGTTAAAATTTAATAGAGAATTTAGCTATTTTGTTCAACGGATCACACAAGTTTTGCACAGTGGTCTTAGTACTACCTAAAATATTTGACAAGCAGGTTTTGGTCACTTTGTTATTTTTGCAATTAATTTCTTGCAGTATCGGTCTCATATAGTGACGAACTAAGGAATTTATGTCAGAGTTGGGGATCAACTATAAAGTTGATAGTACGGAATAAATACAAGTATAGAATCATAAAAATAACAATTTTGTGAAGGTCAATATTATATTGTATCACATCATTTTACAATATTCCAAAATAATTTTTTTAGGCAGAAATTGTTTTCTATGAGAGGCGTACTGCTGTTTTATTGTAAGTATTCCCATAGTCCCACAAAAACTTGCTCACCTAGTTGTACACACAAATTAAGGAAAAAATTATTTTTTAGTAAAGTAATGATATACGGGTAAATATGTTGCATATTTATGAGTGTGCAGTAACTTGTTTATTGTCCAATTTTGATCCAAAAACTTAACTTTTCAATTTTGGTCCCATAACTTTTTGAATCGTTTAATTTTGGTCCCACTTTCCCTGGATAGTAGAAACGATGCCGTTTGGGACATACGTCATTCACCTGCCAAATGAAGTCTCTCTTTTTCATGTTTCAACAAATTAATATTTTTTTTACCTAGTTTAAAAAAATATTTTGTCCAACTTTTTATTTTATTTTGTATAAATATTGTTTTGTTAATACTTATAAATTATTCATTTAATAAAATATTATTAAAATAATATAAAATTATCCAAAAAATAAAATAAAAATAATATTGTTTCAAATTAAAAAAAAAATTGAACTTCACAAAATTTAAAATCTAAAATTTTATTATCATCAAATTGAAATCCGACATCCTCCCCATCTTCATTCTCATTCAGGTTTTGAATTGGCAGCGGCGGTGGTGGTGGTAGGGACGATCCACCTATCGTGGAGGAGACCATTCTCCACCTCGCGTTCATTTCCTCTCGATGCTTCTGCTCCGCCTCCAGCTGTGCCGCCTGCTGCATTCTTTCATACTCGTCCTTGTCCCGTTGCTATTTTTGGAGTTCCTTCATCTGCTTAAACACAATTGAAAATTGTCTCTCGAGCTCGTTGGGATGAGAGTCGATGGAAGACTGAGAGGAGGATGAGCCCGATCCACGAGATCAGAGTAAGTTTTTCCTAATACCACCCAATCTAGTGAACCACCCTTTTTTAGCCTTGACGTTCTTGAAGTACAACTCATTTTGAACGTCCACAGAAGGCTCTATGGGGGCATAGAGCTCGACCCATCCACCGCTTCTTAAGCTCAATCCATCTTCCTCTGCAAATTAATTATACTTTAATTAGTAAATGTACTTAAAAAATTTAAAATAATACTTTTAATATTAAAATTTGAAATAATACTTTCGTGGATCTCGATGGTGCGGCCATATGTGGATGTTCCAATCTCTTCGACCAATGGGTGGGCAAGCTGCAATCACTTAAAATGAGAGGGGTCGCGTCCATGCTCCCGCGCCTATAAAGAAAAATAGTAGTTAATATTAGCAAAAATTAATAAAAATCAATAAAATTTCAATAGTTGTCTCTTACAAATTGCATCTCGTACTCCAAAATGGACCGAGAGTCGGCCCGATGTCTCGCAACCCCTTCTCCATTAGGATCACTAAGGCAATTCACCTTACTCTTCTGCGTCTTCTCCTTAAACTCATCGCCATTCCAATACGCGAGGAATCAGGGCCAAACCTCTCGGCCTTCGTTGTCCTTCCCTATATCAGTTAGCGTCCCCGTCTTGTACTATGCTTCCCTAATTATATACATAATGTCTCTGTATCGCTCGCTGTCTTTATAAAGAATTTTCTCCACATCAGATCACCGTGCTCCGGTGCCCAGACACAAATTTTCTGCAATTACATTAAAATGTAGATATTAGTTTATATAATTTATATTAATAAACGATGAATAAATTAAATAATTAATAAATAATTAAATAACTAATTAATACCTTAAATTCCTCAAAGTAGACTCATTTTCTCCGCTCAGACAGTGCCCCCCAATTGAAACTGGAGGGCTCGAATTTACCATCCAAGATGGACTTGGACACCTAAGTTGTAGCCTCGTGACCCAGAATTTAATTGTAACATTAAAACTTCAAAGTTAGTAAATTAATTAGGTTTTAATAAAATCTTGAGTTTAAAATATTAAAACTTGGGGAGAACCATGATGCACAACAGTCATTCGGTTGTGAACAACCGGATGCTAACGGGGGGAAGATGAGCCTTCACCAGCCTGATGTGTGGAGGAGGAGCCCTAAGGAGCCTATTGTGAAGAGGTCTGTGATAGAGACCTCGGCCGGACAACCGGCGTAACATCGGGTCTGAGTGATCTCCATCGTCTCCTCCGTCCTTCTCGACCCCTGCTGATCGCACTGGGGCTGCCTGCCACTGCCACTGTCTTGTCCACCTATATATAGAAAAATTCAATAATACTAAAATAAAAGCTAAAATATTAAAACCTATAATACTATTCAAAATACTAAACTAAAATCAATGAACTTAACTAACATATTCATGCCACTCTCCTAACATAATCATCATACTAAATCGATACTAAAATATAATACTACTCAATCATATATAGTCAAAAATCATAACAAGTCTCCTAAATATTATAACAACTCTCCTACATATTCATTTAATATAACAACAATCAACATATATAAAAATCTAAAAAATTCTCCTAAAATATTAAAAATCTAAGTCATGCAATATAACAACAATCAACATATATACTTTATCAATGATTAACATGCTTTAAAATCAAAATAATTATACAAAAATCACATTAAAAATAAATAATTTATACTAAAACTCACATTTTTAATCACATATAAACGAAAGATTTATACTAAAGCAATCACATGCTTAATCACATGCTAAATTTATACTCATAATTATACAAAAATTTTATGATTAATTAACATGCTAGAAAATAAAATTTAAACGGTAGAAAAAAAACTTATCGCTATTATGTAGAGAATGATGACATGAGCACTTTAAAGCCATCGCAAATTACAAAGTTTAAATTTACGATGGGCTAGCCCGTAGCAAAATGGTCGGCCACAATAAATTTGCACTGTTTTTGAAAGGTCTCGGTCAAATGGTTGGAGTTCGCGACGGCTAAGGCCGTCGCAAATTACAAATTGAATTTTACGATGGCTCCTCGATCGCAAATTTTGGTGGAGAAGTTGAATGCCATCAGTCCCTTCTTTTGCGACGGATATGCCCGGCCGTCGCAAATTTTGACCCTTTACGACTTCTGGTTACTGTCCATCGCAAATCCATCGTATAACACTTAGATTTGCGACAGATTATGTTTTCGTCGCAAAATTCCATCGTTAATTTGAGCATTTTTGTAGTGAAAGTTTCGTCCTAGAATGCACACTGCTCCAGCATCTCTCTCATATACGAGTTGCTAAATTGCAACCTCCAATTGCATTCTCTGGTTCGATGTTTTTGTTTATGTATTTTTATTGTTTTTAACAGTAAATAATTTTTTATAAATCAGAGTCACTACAAAAAAAATGGGTTTTAGCGACCGATTTTCGGTCGCTAAACGTGATTAGCGATCGATTTCTGACCGGAAAAAATCGGTCATTAAAACGCGGGTAGCTAATATTAGCAACTGCCTTTTGACATCGGTCGTTGATTTGTGACCGCCGACAGCGACTATTTTCGCCGATCGCTGAATCAATCGCGTCCGATCCGGCCGGGTCATGATTTAGCGACCGACATCAGGCAGTCGCTAATTTATTTATTTTTAATAAAATTAATTTTTTTATTTTAATTTTTGATCCAGCGTAAAAAAATGTGGCTCATTGGGTTCAAACCCACGCCCATTAGGGTCCGGGCGGGGCGAAAACCACTGAACCACTGACCCACTAGCTCATATTAGGCGACCCGTGTAGTATATAAGCCCTTGTGAGGCTTGAAGAAATAAATGCGCAAATATGCGCCCAAGGAGAATCGAACCCACGACCTCCGGGTAGGCCAGAAGTGGTGTGAACCACTAGGACACATGCTATTGTTGTTCGTTTATTTGCATTTAATTGTATATGTAATCAATTTGACTCCTTTTTAAAAAAAAATTAATCAAATTCAATTCTTTTTTTTTCTAATTCGTTTATATATATATATATATTTACTAACTTTTTTTATTAATTTTATAAATTTAATATTTTAGACTATTCTAAATTATTAATTTATTAATTTTTATATATTTAATTGTATATAATTTCAAATTGACTCCCGTTTTTTTTTAATTCATCAAATTCAATCCTTTTTGTTTCTAATTCATTTATATATATGTATTTACTTTAATTTTATATATTTAATATTTTATGCTATTATAAATTATTAATTCATTCGTTTTTATACATTTAATTGTATATAATTCGAAATTGACTCCCATTTTTTTTAAATTCATCAAATTAATTCTTTTTTTGTTTCTAATTCGTTTATATATATTTACTAATTAAATGAAATATTATTTAAAATTCTTCAAAAAAATATAAATAAATTGTTCAAAAATAGTATATAAATTATGAAAAAATATAAATAAATTGTGAAAAACATAGATAAATTGTGAAAAAACATAAATAAATTGTTCAAAAAACATAAATAAATTGTTCAAAAAGCATAAATAAATTGTTCAAAAAAAATAAAAAAAATTGTTCAAATTCACTCTCTCCATCTCCTCTCTCTCTCCTTTGTCTCCTCTCTCTCTCCTCTCTCTCTTCATGATCTTCTTCTGAATGATGGTTCACTGTTCCAGTGATCCACGAAACCATCCCATATCGATCGCTCGTCTGGTGCTCGGCCCAACTCCATCCGATCCCCACGCTCCCAGTACCGCTTCTTAAGGCCGTAAATAATATTTTTGTACCGTTCTTACGCTTTCACACAAAATAATTGGTACATAACACTATCGTGGGAAGGGTCCCGAACGCACCGCCTCTACATATAAATTAAAAATAGAATATTAATAAATAAATTCAAAAATTCAAAATTAAAATCATAATAAATAAAAAATTTATACCTTGAACTCATCAAAGTACTCCATTCTCTTTTGCTCGGACACTTGGCTCCACGAGTGGGCACCATACTCAAACGTGGTCATCTTAATGACCTGTGAGACGATTGAGCTAGTCTCATGGGCTGGAAGTATCCTGTTAAAAAATCAAGTTAATAATATTAATATATATATATATATATATATAATTAAAAGTATACATAATTCATTAAAAAAATAATTACTAGTTGTCGACTATGATGACACTGAGACGATTATCTTGAACTGGGTTCATCTATAATAATTATAAATTCAACTAATTAAACATCAACGTAACTATAATATAACTATCCTACAAACATATGTAATATTGTCTGAAAATTATAATATATAAATATAATCATTTCCCACAAACATTTGTATGCTTACATTAAATGATGAATGATGTATGTCAAATCAATAAATTTTAGTTAAACAACTAATCCTTTCATCAATATAAACAAAATATAGAACTAATATCTAATATTTTTCAATGAAACAACACATACATTTTAAATTGGTTCTTGTAATAACAAATTTTATTTTATACTTTTTATTACATCCCTAACCTAATTGTGTAGTGCACTTCTTGATATGATTTTTGTCTGGCGCATAAATTAATATTTTTATATTTAAATAAATAAACACAAAATAAATTATTCTATTTTTTAAAAGAAAAATTAATTCACTGTATATTTAATTAACAATAAAAGGTAAATGTACAATAAATAAAAGGTAAATGACATGCACATGCACAAAAATCAAAATAATTTATTTTTATACTAAATTAAATGACATGTACATTAAATTGTTCAAATTTAAAATATGAGATCAGAAAAGCATCCTATTGTCATATTTGTAACTAAATTTCAGTTGAAATTGATAAATAATTGTAATTTTCAGTTTTCATTTCCTATGTGATCATATTTGCAAGTGCACTTAACAGATTCTGTCACAACACCTACTATAATATACACATAATTTACTTATTCACATTTACATAATTTTACATACGCATAAAATCTACACACATACACATAATTTACTTATTCACTCACTATATATAATTCATAAAATATAATTATAAAAAAATTTAAACGGTTAAAATAATTTGAAAACTCACAATTAATTTTGAGCTGGGCACGGCGGCGTCGGCGGCGCGGGCAGAGTAGGAGGAAGAGTTTTTACGAGTATGTAAAATGGCATACGGAGGAGAAGGTATTTATAATATTTTTTTAAAACGATTAGCGACCGCCTATTTCTCGAAATTTGGTCTTCTTGTCGAATCGGACGGTTCAGTTTGACCAATTTACAATTTGCGACCGCCTGGGGGCGGTCGCTAAACCTCCCGCATTAATGACCGTCAACCGTTACCAACCCGGGTCAAACGTTACAAGTCTGCGACCGCCTCTAGACGTGCGCTAAGTTTAAATTTAAAATCATCGACCGCCAAAGCGGTCGCTAATCAGGCGGTAAAAAATATTGGTCTTTGTTGACCGTCCTTTGAGTTATAGCGACCGTTTTGCCGGTCGTAGGCGGTCGCTAATCTTTTTTCATTTGAGACCGACAAAGAGGCGGTCGCTAATATTTTTTATTTGAGACCGGCTTTCTCTTACGGTGGCTAATACAATATTTAGAGACCGATTTTAAGGCGGTCGCTAAAACGCGAGTTTTTTGTAGTGAGTCTAAGAGTACTCAAACACTTACAAGTACCCATATCAACAAAAACAAGACAATATCAATTTACAAATTGTTATATTCTACTCCCCCGATTTTTAAAGAACCCAACTCTTAGTCTTCATCTTCAATTCTACATCTTTTCGGTTTAGGATCGACCCTTTAAATTAAAGATCAAATTATTTCTCGTTCTTGATTTATCCGCTGGATAATAGTTAATAATACTGGTTCTTTGCTCCTAATTAATTTTTATTTTGCTTATAGCTTAGATCCAACATACATTATAAATATATTTTTCGAAAGAAGTAAAATTTTAAGTTAACAAAAACTAAAATAAGCTAAAAACTTTAGGGATGTAAGAAACACAAGAAGGACATGGGAGAATCATAAAAAAGAGCAAAAACACAAGGTACTCCACATACACGACTAAAAAAACTAATCCGCTTTAATTATAAATAAGCACATTAATAATTCGATTTTAATTTACAATAGTAAATTGTACATACTAAGAGCACACATAAATACAATAAAAAGGAGGTTAAAGTACATATATGGGTTCCCTCAAGCAGCACTTGTCTTTTCTTGCAATATTTGGGGGTGTGAAATCAAAATCTGGGGGAGATACATGGTTGTACTCCGGGTGCTCACACCAAAAGGCGGCAACTTGAGAGGGGAGGCTCAGAATGTCGCTGGTTGGGGTCTCATAATACACTTCCAACTTGGAATAATTATCTATGAGCGACAACTTTCTGGTGAAACCAGGAGGCGATTTGGGGAGCTTTGGCTTTTCTAAACCCCATAAATTCCCAATATGGGGAATCAGATCAGGCGGATCGTTGCACGAAACGTTATCTTACATTTGGCAAGTGAAGGACACTTCCTGCATGTTTTGACGGATCCGTTCGTACTCCTCCTAACCCTCCATTTCTTGCAAGCAAGGGTCCATATGGGGGCCGTCTTAATTAAAAGAAACAAAAATTAATTAGCTAGAATCAGCAAGAAGAAACCCAGCTCATAAATTGAACAGATCTAACTAAAAGCAAGACCAGATCTAAAACCAGAAATTGATTATAGATACCTGGAGCTTAGACATGGTGGATGATATATGTTGATGCCTCTGCCATCTTTGTTATTTCCGCCCTCAAGACTACCACTTGCTGCTGCTTTTTAACATTTGTATTCCCTACTCTCAGTCTTTATATAGAATTACGTATTCAGCTCATCCATTTTTGGATGATGTGAAAGTACAATTTTTTCAGCTTAGACATGGTGGATGATGTGAAAGTACAATTTTTTTTCTAATTTTAAATAAAAGAACATATGTAACAACCAATTTCGTTAAGGACAACATCAAAATATGACAGTATTCAAAACAATATTTTTTCAAGGACTCGTGTTTTTTCTTTTCTTTTTTTAATAGTGTGAGAAATAAAACAAAATTAATATTAAATATAATTTCAAATTCATTTCATTTGGAACATTAATAGCTACTAAAATTAACCGCTCTAAAAAGTTATCACTACAAAAAAACACCTTTGCGACGACTTTTGTCACGGATTTTCAGTCGTAAAATGTGTTTTGTGACGACTTTTACGACGGACACGTGTCCGTAGACAAAACAGCTGTAGCAATTATTTGCGACGGATTTTGGGCTACCGTCGCAAATCTACGATGGCTTTTTCCGTCGCAGAACGGCCGGGTCCCAATCGGGTGGACAAATTTGCGAAGGGCTTATTGCCGTCGCAAAAATGTTCGAATTTCTGAATATTTAAAGTCGCTGAAAAACTTTGCAGTGGGTGCATTTGGGTCGCAATTTTCATTTTTATGACGGACACGTGTCCATCGCAAATCATGAGCCCGAAAGAAAAAAAAATGTTCCATGTGGTTCGAACAGGGGCCCATCCGCGCACCCGGTGCGGACGCGAACCACTGGGCCATCGGCCCTCAAACTATATTATCCGGCCCGACTTTCATACTAACCTTATTGGACCTGAAACAATTAATTTCAAAATCACATCCAAGGAGAATCGAACTCGCGACCTCTCTTGCATGTAGTGTGGGGGGGGGGGGGGCACCGTTGGGACACTTGCTTCTATTGTTCGATTTCTTGCAATTAATTGTATATGTATCTAAATTGACTCATTTTTTATAATTCATCAAATTAATTTCTTTTCATTTCTAACTTGTTTTAATAAATGTTGTTATCAATTATATTTTTTATATTTTATAATTTATTTAATTCGAGAACGCGTAATAATTATAATCTGTTCATTTGTACTCAATTAATTGTATATGTATCCAAATTGGGTCTTTTTTATAATTCATCTAATTAAGTTCCTTTTTTTTCTAACTTATATTAATAAATGTTGTTACTGTTGATGACCTTGGTCCGGATTGGATGATTAGTGGTTGTTTAACACTAAGAAGGTCACCAAACAAGATTGATAATGATGATTTTATGTAAGCAAAAATTGAGAAATAAAATTACAAGAGTTTTGGTACTTTTTGAATTCTTAAACCCCCCCCCCCCCCTTTACCCTTTCATGAAGGGGTATTTATAGGCTTACAAGCAAGTAGGAGGTGTCACCCTCTTGACCTTTTTTTATTTATGTGTTGACAAGTGTTTAACCACTTGTCTTATTCCTAAACTATTACATTTTGTACAATGACAAGCGTTTAGTACACTTGTTTGTTTCTAATGCAATGCTTAATTAGTGGAATTTTAAGTTGTCTTTCGAGGCCTCATCTTGCTCGCTTGGTCTCCTAAGTAGCGGGTATTCTTTGCCCTTGTTTTTGGTCTGGTTATTCGTTCTTCTTATTCTTTTGCTGTGTTGGTCGCCAGACTTTCGTCTGACAACTCCCTTGGTCGTCTGGTATTTTGATTCCTTTTGAGCTCTGCTGGTCGCCGACACCTTAATTATGCAATTAGTCTCTTAATCCTCTAATCACTGTTGCTCGCCTGGTCGTCTATCAACATTGCCCCCTGACTTGTTCTTTGTTAGGAAAATTATTGACTAATGAAGGACAAGGCATAATTTTGATAGGATAGTGACTATGTGCTTGGAGCGAGCAATGGATTTTTGAATTTCTTGGGCGGTAAATCCGGCGATCATCCGGACATCGGGGCGAACAACGGGGCATCTCGCGCGTGGGTGACGGTTGGATTCTCGAGATTCTTGGAATCCGTAATATCGTGGGAGGCAGGTGACGTCATTGCCGCCCATGCGTATTTTTTCTTTGCAAATAGGGGCCTACGAAATTTTCAAAAAATTTCATTTTAACCCCCGTTCTTGGTCCTTATAAATACTCGTCTTCATTCTCCTCTTCATTTTTCCGAGTTTTCTTTTCCCTTCCGCCATTAAAGCTTCACTCCAAGCTTTTCTTTGATCATCTTTCACATCTTTGCCCAAATTCTCGACGATTTTCGTGCGATTCTTCAAGGTAATTTACCAATTATAGTTCTTACTTCGTCTTTGCTTTCATTTTTGCACTTTGTTTTCCCTTTTTTTCTTCAAAAATTTTCTACCGCTGCCGTCTTTGCTCCCAAGCGCCACCGCACTCTTCTCAGCGCTGCCGCATTTTCCCAGTGCCGCCGTACTCCTTCCCACATCCTTCTAAACACTTATTTCGCTTACCTTTTCGAAAAAAAATGATCTTTTTAAATGGCTTCCCCTTCCTCGAGTGGGACTACCTCGATTGAGATCTTTGAACGTAATCATGGGAAGCGTCCGATGGAAGAAAAGGCCCTCCCTACTCCTAGGACTCTTCTTGTGGATGAAGAAACGGGTTCAGAGACTTCCTCCATTGTTCGCTCCGTAGAAGCCTATGCTACGGAAAATTTGGGCGACGAAGAGGTGGAGCGACCAGCTGGTCGCCCAGACGTGGAAGAGGGTACATCTTCCGACTTGGGAGAGGATTCGAAAGAGGTGGCTGCTGAGATCGAGGCAGAGAGCGACCAGGCTGATGCGGAGCGACCAAGACTGGCTGTGACTTGGGAGTTTTTGAAGGAGATAGGTTTTCCTACCTCTAGAGTGGCTTCTGAGTCTCAAATTCCCGAGGGAATTGCTCGCCAGAACGAATGGGGGGAATATGCTGCTCGTTATTCCGCTATATTTCTTGTTCACTCCCGAGTGATCATGACAGCCTAGGAGAATAGCTTTACGGCGAGCAGGATTCCAAGTCTGATTACAGAAGATCACTTGGACAACATAAGGTCCCACTACAAAATCCCGTACGATATCTTTTTGTACGCCCCTAAAAAGGGAAAGACTGCTGATCGCCCACCACCAGGATGCACGGCGATCAACTTGAACATACTGAACACGGGATTCCCGCTGCCGCTTCATCCCCTCATTGGTCGCTTCCTGGAGGATGTGAATCTGGCTATCACCCAAATTACTCCTAATGGGTGGAGTAATTTGCTCGCCTTGATGACGATGTTCGGCCTTGAAGGCTACAAGATCAGCACCGCTGAAATTCACTATGCCATGGTCATCTCGGCTTGTAAGGAAGAGGGTGTGGGTTGGTATTATGTAAAGGCGAGGACGGGAGTAAAACTCATTAAAGGAGTTACCAATAAAGTAAAGAGTTGGCACAATCAATTCTTTTTTATTGGAGGGGATTGGGGGGCATCGGCGGAATTTTCTGGCGGCCAGGCGCGCATAAATTCGCCCGAACATTTTGGCGTAGTGAAACGTAGGCTTCCCCTTTTTTTTCTGTGGGCCGCGTTGGAACTAATATTAATTTCTTCTTTTTTGTTATTTTGTAGGTCCAAAGATATTGAAGTGGGGGCATCCGGACTTGAGTGAAGAATTCCTATTCACTTTGGCTGTGATAGTGTTGCGGAACCGTGCTGACCGCGAGATTCTTCATCTGGCAAAAGCTCATTGTTGGAAAATCGCCCAACTTTTCACAAGTCCCTACCATTTAGAAGCTCATGCGGAGATCCTCGAGGGTAATAATTTTTTTAAAAATCTTCATTTTCTTGTTCGCCTGATTGCCCAGGTTGATAACTTTTTGTTTCGTCTTTTCTAACAGATCAACGAGTGACTGTCGCCGTTCCTACCATCCCAAAGTCCTATCACCTCCTCACCGCTCGTGTGAAACAGATGGCCGCCGAAGAGCCGACTAGGAGGAAGCAGGATCCACCTCTGTCTCTCATCCGTCTCCGAGCTGGGGAAGAACCAGCCCCTCATGCTTGCCCACGGGTCACCACTGGTCGCTCCAGGGGAGCCTCCAAAGCCACTGCTTCTCCTCGTGGTGCGGAGAAGGAGAAGGAAAAAATGAAGAAGAAAGCTCCTCGTGAGGATAGCCGGGGCGAGGGGGAAGGTGCAGAGCGAGTATCAAAGCGCTCGAAGCCCACCACCGAGACTAGCAGCCAGGCTCCACGCTCCCCAATTTCCAAGTCCACCTCGCTTGAGGTTGTGAGCGAATAGCAGACCGTGGCTGCTGTGTTGGGCAAAAAGAAACGAGCATCCAATGATCTCTCATACATGGGATACGACCCAGTAAAGCTGAGGGAGTAAGTCTTTGAATTATCGCCTTGGTGGTCGCTCATTGTGGTACTTAGACTTACTCAAAATTTCTTTCTTTTCAGGTATAAGCCTGAGGAGCACCCCGGCCGATCAGAAGTGCTTCACCAGCTCAGTTGTGTTAAGTCTTCTCCTCCTTACTTGGATATCCCGGACTCCCATGTTCGCCGGGCAACTGAGATGGTCCCTCGCTCTTGCACCAAAACTTGTGAGGACATTGTCCAAGAGCAAACTGACAGCGACAATGCCCGCCTGGTCGCCTACAACACCAGCCATCAAGCCGTGATGGCTCAAAAAATCCTTGATCAGATTATGATCTTGGAGCGGACCAACCGCGGTCTTGGTCGCAAGATCGATGGCTCCGAGGAGAAGAAGACGACCGCCTTGAAGAAGAAGGAGGACAAGCTTGCCCGAGAGAAGGCCGAGCACGCGAAGGTGGTGGTGGATTTAAAGCAGAAATACAACGCTTCGTTGGATAGTGAGCAAGTTGCCCTCAACCAATATGAAAAGCTTATGCTTGAGTTGGGGGTTGCCGATGGGCGAATAAAAGTATTGGAGGGTGAGAAAGCAGTCGTGGTCTCCCAGGTTGAAGAGTTCCAAGATGAAGTTGCTCGCCTTCAGCAAGAGAAGTCTGGCATGGTCGCCTTTGATGTGTATGCTCAGGACGTGGCCGACAACACTAACTTCGGTTACGTATGCGCCTATGCCGAGAGCATTAGGTCCGTCGAGTTCACCTTGGATCATGGCCAATGTGATGGCCATGACCAAGAAAGATTTTATCGACTATGTTAAGAGCAATCCTGTCAGTGTCAGGTTTTCTGTTCCCGTGGCCGATTTGGGGGAGATGGGAGTTCCTTTAGACATTTTCGGGGAGGACGTCCAAGTTATCGTCCCCCAGTTTTTCAAGCGAAGAGCCGAGCAAAGAGGCTGAAATTTTTTATGGTCTCCACTCTCTTCCCCTTACTCCCATCGACGGGGCGGGCACCTCGACCGCGGCAGCCATCACTGCTGTTGCTCCCTCTGCTCTGGCCACCACTGATGTTCCTTCAGCCCATCAAGACTGAAGACTTTGTATTCCATCTTTTGTTTTTCCTTAATTTGTTTTTTTTAGGGTTGCCTTGTATTTTCCTTAGTTTCTTTCTTGTAACACTTTTTGCTCTTTAATGAGAAATTTGGGAATGTTTGCTATCTCCTTTACTGCTTTCCTTGTTATGTTTCTCGCTTGTTCGCTACTTGCACTGCTGTCCAATGGATATTTCTATGTTTGATGATCGCCTGATCAATTCCTAGATGGGCTTTTATCGTCTTAAAGACAAACTTAGCCTTAAGGGTATGTTTGTTTTGGGATTTAAGTGTGCGGGGGAAGTCATGACTTTGAAATCATAGGATGTGAAAATCTTGATGAATAATATGAGTATGTGTTTGTTTTGGGATTTTAGTAGGGTGAGATTTTGCTTTATGTCAAATCAATGTTTATTAGTGATTGATGTTGTATTATTTTATTATATTGTGTAAGAGAAAAGTAGGAGAGAAGTTGAGTGGATGATAAAAAAGTGATGTGATTGTATTTAATTATATGAAAAATGGTAATATGTTTATAGGTAGGGATTGAGTTTGGGATTTGAAAACCCGATTTTAAATCCCGAACTCGTATGGGGCGTGGATTGCAAAGTCCAAAGTCCATCCGTGTGAGTCCCAAAACAAACATACCCTAAATGATTGGGCCTTATGGTCTTTACATGGACTCGGCCTTGAATTTTTCTTCATGGTCGCCCCCAATTTTGGGCCTTGCTGTCCTTATATGGACTTGGCCTTGGGTTCGTACGTTTTTACCTTTCTTGCTCGCCCCCTTTGCCTGTGTAACTTGGGCGATCAACTTATTTTTGTGAGCGGACAACTGAGCAAACTAATCTTACATCATAAATTTCATATATACTCATAAAATTTTGAAAATTTTCAATATACTTACAACTGGTACTCATAAAATAATATGGAACTTGAACTAAATTTTACATGACCTATACAACTTTTTGCTTATTGATAATATTTCTTCAATAAAGCTGCACTCCAGGAGTATTGGGCCGAGTTACCTTCCATGTCTTCCAAGTCATATGTGTCGTTATGCCATTTCTGAGTTATCCTATATGGGCCCTCCCAAGTCAGTCCAAATCCTCCTGGTGGTGGTCCCAAAACTTTTTTAAGTACGAGATCCCCGATCTTGAATTCTCTAACTTTTACTTGTGAATTGTAATACTTTGCGATCCTTTTCTTGTATACTACGTTCTTCATTTCCGCTGAAATTCTTTTTTCATCAACCAAGTCCATTTCTGCGGCTAGGGCCATGTTGTTCGACTGTTCGTCGAACATTGTTCGTTCTGTTGGCACCTTCAATTCTACAGGTATTACTGCTTCTACACCGAATGCCAAGGTGAATGAAGTTTCTCCTGTACTTGTTCTATAAGATACCCGATATGCCCATAGCACTTCTGGTAGCTCCTCTGACCATTTTCCTTTCTTGTCCACCAACCGTATCTTTAGTATGTGTTTGATTATTTTGTTGACCGCTTCTACTTGGCCGTTTGACTGAGGATGATATAGAGTTGAAAAGTGCTTTTTTATTCCCCATTTTTTGCAAAAATTTCTTATTTTCTTGCCTTCAAATTATCGTCCATTGTCTGTTAAAATTGCCTGTGGGACTCCAAACCGACATACGATATTTTTCCATATGAAATGATCATCTTTTCCTGCGTAATTATCACGAGCGCCTCTGCCTCAGCCTATTTTGTATAGTAGTCCACAACCACCACTGCAAATTTTATGTTTCCTTTTCCAGTCGGAAAAGGCCCTATGATGTCGATTCCCCATTTTGTGAATGGCCATGGACTATTGACTACTATCATCTCGGTTGGTGGCTTTTGAATGTTGGGTGCGAATATCTGGCATCTGTGACAAGTTTTTGCAACTTTGATAGCATCTTGCAGTAATGTAGGCCAGTGTTATCCTTGTCTCACTGTTTTGTAGGCCAATGCACGCCCCCCAGCGTGGTTTCCACAGACGCCTTGATGAATCTCTTGTAAAACCTCTTGGCCTTGTTCTTTTGTTAAGCATTTTAGCAACGGAAGTGAGAACCCTTTTTTGTAAAGCTGACCATCCATGATTGTGAACCTTGCTGCTCCTCTGGTCGTCTTGGTCGCCTCTTGAGGATCTTTCGGGACTTTGCCATCACGAAGGTATTTGATAATGGGTGTTCTCCAGTCATCTTCCTCAAATTCTTCATCTACTTGATTTATCTTATAATAGTGAGTTGATGGTTGACATATTTTTGTGATGTTGATTTCCGACAACTCTGTCGGGCCCGTGCTGGTAGCCAGGCGAGCAAGTGCATCTGCTTGGGCATTATTCTCTCTTGGTACTTGTTCGATGTAAATTTGTTCGAACATGGAAGCTAAATGAGCTACAATTTTTTGGTATAACGCCATGTTCTCGTCTTTTGCTTCATACTCTCCTCGGACTTGGTTGACTATCAGCTGTGAGTCCCCATATATCTGGAGTCTTCTAACCTCGACTGCCAATGCTAAACGGAGTCTAGCTATCAATGCTTCATACTCGGCTTTGTTGTTCGTCGCCATGAACTCAAATCATACTGTCGAGGTGAAGATTTATATGTCCGGGCTGATTAGGACTATTCCGGCTTCCGATGCTGTGTTGGTCGATGATCCATCAACGTACATATGCCATGGATGATTATGACCTCTCGTTGGATCTTCAGGAAAGGTCAGCTCAACTATAAAGTCAGCCAACGCTTGTCCTTTGATCGCTGTTTGAGGTGCATATGATATCCAAAATTGGCTTATTTTGAGGGACCATTTGAGGAGGCGACCAGCAGTGTCTGGCCTTTGTAAGATTTGTCTCAACGGGAAGGTTGTCAGTACTTCTACTTGGTGATCGAAGAAGTATGGTCGAAGTTTCCAGACGCTCATCACCAGTGCGTATGCCAATTTTTCCACCGGGGAGTATTTGATTTCTGCCTCGTGCAATGCTTAGCTCACATAGTAGATGGGTAAATGGAATTTCCCTTCTGCACGAACCAAAACTGAACTGATGGCCACTTCTGAAGCTGTCAGATATAGGTACAACTTTTCTCCCGAAACAGGTTTTGATAGAATTTTGGTGTCGCTGAGATATTCTTTCAGCTGCTCGAATTCTTGTTGACAATGAGTTGTCCATTGAAATCCTCCTTTCTTTATGGCATCAAAGAAGGGTTGGCACTTTTCACCGGATCTCGAAATGAATCTATTCAGGGCCGCCAAGCATTCGGTGAGTTGCTGTACTTCCTTGACGGACCTTGGTGGCTGCATATCTAGAATTTCCTTCACCTTTGATGGATTTGCTTCAATGCCTCGCTGGCTAACAAGGTGTCCTAGGAACTTGCCTGAATGGACTCCGAAGCTTCTTTTCTTTGGGTTCAGCCTCATGTTGTAGGACCGGAGTATTTCAAATACTTGGGCCAAATGTTCCAAATGGTCTTCTTTCTTGGGACTTTTCACAACTATGTCGTCCACGTACACCCCATCGTCTTGCCAATATGTTCATCGAACATTTTATTGACAAGTCTTTGATATGTGGCTTCTGCATTGATCAATCCGAACGGTATCCTTTTCCAACATAGCAAATTTTTGTTGGTGTAAAAAGATGTGTGCTCTTGGTCATCTAGATGAATTAGGATCTGATGATAGCCAGCGAACACATCCATGAATGTAAGGAGTTCATGTCCCGCTGTGTTGTCCACCAGCTGGTCGATGTGTGGCAACGGGAAGTTGTCTTTGGGGCAAGTAGCGTTCAGATCTGTGAAGTCGATGCATAATCTCCACATCCCGTTTGACTTTCGTACTAACAATGGATTGGATACCCATTTAGGGCATAGTGCTTCCTTGATGAGGTCATTGTCCAACAACTTCTTAACCTCTACATCCAACGCTTCGTACTTGTCAGGCCCAAACTTCCTCCTTTTCTGTTTCACCGGTTTTCTTGTTGGGTCAATATTCAGTTTATGGCAGGCATGCTCAGGGCTAATGCCTACCATGTCACTATGTGACCATGCGAATACATCGAGATTGGACTTTAAGAATTCTTTCATCCTGGATCTGTAGGCTCCGGGAGCTCAGATCCAATGAAGAGTTCTAAGTCTTCTCGGTTCGGGTCGACCCTTATTGCTTCCAACTCTTCGACCGACGTTACCCTCATTTTTTGAATTTTCCATCAAGGATCAATGATGGGCCCTTCCAAGTTGAGTTCATCCTCAATTACCATTGGATCCGCTCCTAGCCGTGGTTCGAGGTCTTCGTCTTTATTTGAGCAAGACACAGTCTCTTGTTTCTGTTGTTCGTTTTGGATCTCTTGCTCGTCTTCCCCCTGCTGGTCGTCTACTTCCATCATCTCCGTATCAATGGATTCCATGATTTCGTCAAGTATGGAAGGTTCAACCTCAACACTGTTGCTCAACTGTTCGTCTACCATTAATATCCGGTTGTCTTTGGGTAGTAGTTGCAGGAGGCACTCACGAGCTCTTTTTTTTATCACCCTTTACTGTACCTGATCCTTTTGATTTTGGAAATTTAATACAATAATAGTACGTTGAAACAGCTGCTTTGAATTCATTGATAAAAGGTCGACCGAGGAATCCGTTATTGGAGGACTGTTGATCTACCACTAGAAACTCTACCATTCTAGTTAGCCTCCTATCCGGATTCTCGGTTGATACAAGTTCAACTGGCAACGTAACTACACCTAGGGGAACAGTTACAGCATCTCCGAATCCCACTATTTTGTGATTACAATCTTTTACATAATCTGCACAATCTCCTAATTGATCTAACGTGCCTTTGAATAAGATGCTTGTGAATGAACCGGTGTCTACGAGCAATCGACGGACTCTGGTTCCTATGATGTTTGTACATATGATCAGTGAGTCGTTGTACGGAGTGAGCACTCCATCCAAATCCCTTTCTGAAAACACCAAGTTTCCCGTTTTCTTGGTGGCCTGGTTGACACTCACTTCCTTCACTTGAGTCACTGCTCTCAATTCTGCTTTCCTCTTTCTATTTGAGATCAGGGGCCTCCCACCGGAACAACCTCCAACGGGCACGCTTGCTTCAAGCATAAGGATTTCTCGCATTGGGTCAGCTGGGGCCGTTGGGATCTTTTTTCCCTTCTTGGTCGTCTTGCTCGGCTGGTTGTCACTATCTTCGTCATCCGAGCTGGGTAGATTAACTATTCTGGGCCTCTTTCCAGGTTCCTTCTTCACAAATTCGGACAACTTGCCTTCTTCATAGAACCTCCATAATTGTTTCAATAGATCCCAACATTCACTAGTGAAGTGTCCAATATTCTGGTGGTAGGTGCAGTATTTGTTTGGATTCAGCTTTATGTGCTCTTGCCGAATTTTCCTCGGTTCTGATAGCATATCCCTATCTTTTACGTTGTTATACACGGCCTCTATTATTGTGGTGAACACCTGATTAAGCTTTTCCTTTAACTCCGCTCCTTCATTGAAGGCTTTCATGTTTTTGGGGGCCGTGTAATCACTTCCCACCGGTTTTCCCCGGTTTTCTTGGGATCAACCTTATCACCTAATTCTTTCTGTAGTGCTTCTTGCATAGATACGTGTATGCCTGACCGATGCCTGAATTCTGCGTATGTTTTGGGGCAGGCAAGATGTATTTCCTTCCACAAATCAGTCCCTTTTTTAGGCCCGCCATCACTGCCACCATCTTGGTATCTTCACTTACCATTTCCCCTTCCAGAAGTATCTTGTCGAACCTCTCCAAGAACTTTCTGTCCAACTCGTCATCTCCTTGCTTGATGTCGGCTAGTCGGTGCCTCTGAGTTAAGTACGACCCGACTGTAGCGAAATGTGATAAAAACTCTTTGCTTAGCTGTGCAAAGGAGTTGATGGACCCGGGAGTAAGTGTCGAAAACCAACGATGGGGGCCATCACCGAGTGTGAGTGGGAAGTTACGACACTGTGTGGCATCTGATGCCCATATTAATATCATGAAATCGGAGTACTTCGTCAGATGAACCTTGGGATCCGAATTTCCTTCGTATAGATTGATGGCCGGGAACTGTATTTTCTTTTGCACGGGTGTATTTAGGATTGCTGGTGACAGTGGTGATGATGGTAAGAATGTCGCCTTTTTGTGAATCCAACTGTCTTTGCATTTCTTTGATTGCCTTCTTGAGGGCTTACAACTCGTTCGGAGACGCTCATCCATTGGAAGGCTGCTTTTCATAATTAAGTTCTATGACTTCATCTTGATTCAGTCCCTCACCAACGGGGCGTTTCTCCTGAGTTGGTTGCCTGGCGATATTGCTGGCTCCGTTAGGGCCTAGCCGCCCAAATGATGATCTACTTAGGCAATCATGGACGGAGGAGCGAGCATCGGTGTGTGGTCACTGCTTGCTTCGTGGTGGCATATCTTCCTTGATCTCTCTCCTATGTTCCGATCTTTCTTTGTTGTTATGTCTCATGCTCCTTGTTGCGCTTTTGCTCAACTCCATCTTTCTCCCGGTGTGGATTCTACTCTGCTCCCCAATCTTTCGCTTTTTGGGGTTTTACCTTTGTCCCGTCGAGCCTGAGCGTTGTTCGCCTCGTTATTTCACACATCCTCTCGCCTCTTACTCCGCTGCTCGACTGTTTGATTGTTCGCCTCCGATGCTCTTAATGGCTCCGCCCTTTCTTGATGTCTTTGTATTGATTGTAAGACAATAATCGTCTTAGTGAGTTCTTCCGGTTTTCGGCCCAAAGCTTCCACCTCCGGGGGGAGAGTATCGATGGTGACTTGCACATTTCTGTTGGATGTAGCCCGTATCGTATATGCATGGTCACCCGTGGATGACACCCGTTCGTGACCTATGTGACGGGTGTGCACTTGAGGATTGTCGTTCTTGTGATCTCGCCATCTTCGAATGTTTGGATATTCTGGTGATGAAAAACTAGCCTTGTCTTTGTTAATTTAAGAAAATTAGCCTTGTATGTGTGAACTTGGTTATTTGACAAACCCTAATTCACACATGCATGCATTCAAACTCTTAAATATGAACAAATCCTTCACAAATGTTAGATTATCCCTCTTTATACCCAGTTTTCGGTGACTTTTGCCAGTTTCCGGTGACTTTTGGTCGGATTCCGGTGGCAATTTGCAAATTCTGGTGATTTTCCTACCGAATTCTTCAAATCTTCGATCAACCGGATGTTCGGACCCCCCTTCCTCTAGCGCCAATTGTTGATGACCTTGGTCCGGATTGAATGATTAGTGGTTGTTTAACACTAAGAATGTCACCAAACACGATTGCTAATGATGATTTTATGTAAGCAAAAATTGAGAAATAAAATTACAAGAGTTTTGGTACTTTTTGAATTCTTAAACCCTCTCTTTACCCTTTCATGAAGGGGTATTTATAGGCTTACAAGCAAGTAGGAGGTGTCACCCTCTTGGCCTTTTTTTATTTATGTGTTGACAAGTGTTTAGCCACTAGTCTTATTCCTAAACTATTACATTTTGTACAATGACAAGTGTTTAGTACACTTGTTTGTTTCTAATGCAATGCTTAATTAGTGGAATTTTGAGTTGTCTTTCGAGGCCTCATCTTACTCGCTTGGTCGCCTAAGTA